>CM062816.1:550131648-550731648 GCA_031772625.1 Pinus tabuliformis
TTGGACACTCTCTTTTGTATTTCTCTTGCTTGTGCTCATCAAAACAAACCATCTACAACAAATACAAAATAAGATATTAGAATGGTTATATAAGTTAAACTAAACAGTCGAACACAATAATTAATCATAATAAGAAACACACATTTCTTTAAGATTATTATATAAAACGAGAGAGTCCATTTTCTGTTTCATGTATTCATGTTCAATGAACAAGCCATTTGCACTAGATACACAATAAAATATTAGATTTCTAAGAAAATTTAAACTAGAGGGTTTGAAGGTATGAACTTGTCATGCAACTTAGTTCGAGTCCAATTATATTAAGTGTTATATCTAAAAAATATATAAATTTTCTAAACTAGATGTACTTCTACTACGAGTAATACAAGCAATGTTTTCATAAGCTGTAAATTTTTCAGAAAATGAAACTAAGCATATCTAAACATATTGAACACCCAAAATCCTAGGGTCCACAAGGCAATAGTGTTGTATTTTAGCACGATCATTGATTGGTTGAAGGGTCAGTATGCTTGTCTACTCAACCTTACCCACCTCTTCTACAAGGCACGATGTGTGGGGGTGTCCATGTGATGTGGAGCAAGAAAACATGCACTGCACCATCCCAGACACTGCAACTATAGTCACTCACTGCACAAGGTAATATTATATATGAGATCACAAATAAACCACGAGAGAAAATGAATAACAAATATACAGAGCAATAAATTAATCATACACACACCTGTTCACCCTTGGCTAATGTTATAGCAGCACCAACCATGAACAATAAGCCCTGAAAATGTCAACCTCAATATAACATTTCCCTTTATTTCGTATAAAAGTTCTTGGAAAATCTCAATTCTCACACCCATTAACAAGATCTTCTTATGTAGGAAAAAATATGGCTCACCAATCGTCCAAGTTGTGTTGCTAGAATGTCTATGGTATCTTCACCTTGACCTTCATAAACTATACAATTGTGGTCGCTCACGACACAAAGCAGATCAATATAGTTGAGTGTGAAACCACATATAAAACATATAATAAATTGAAAAGCAAGCAGAAAGATTCACAAATGAGCGAAAAGTAATTGTGAGTGAAATGCATTGCATATAGTTAAGGTGATTCACCTTCATTTATGAATGATAACCTCCAACTTATCTCTTTCATTTTCTCTCCTTGCTGCCTTCCTTTCCTATTGCACATCCAATAAACAAAACCAAGACCAAACTACAAGAAATGAGAAAATGGTGTAAAACAAAGCTAAACGAGTACAACAACAAACATGACTATGCTCAAACTGAACAAAAACAAAACATGTAGACAACAACAAACAAAAATTGCAAACTCCCCCTTTGCACATTATCTCTACTGTAGTGTCCTCTCCTCGGTTGAAAGGAAAAAAAGTGGGGTGAATAAGATTATAATACAAACACAAATAATAATGGTAAGCATATTTCAAAACCAATAATTATTCATAATAGCAAACATACCTCCTCTAGAGTTTGTTATATAACGATAGACACTCCATTTTGTATTTCACTTACTCATGCTCACCAGAACAAGACATCTACAATAGATACATAATAAGATATTAGAATAAAAAATGTTGAACTGGTGAATTGAATGTAAAAATTAATCATAATATGAAACATACTTGTCTTTGAGTTTTAATATAAAGAGGGATGATCCATTTTGTATTTCATGTATCCATCCAACATACTTGTCTTTGAGTTTTAATATAAAGAGGGATGATCCATTTTGTATTTCATGTATCCATCCAACATACTTGTCTTTGAGTTTTAATATAAAGAGGGATGATCCATTTTGTATTTCATGTATCCATCTTCTATAGTACAAAATAAAATATTAAAATTCTAACAAAAGTTAAACTAGAGAGTTGAAGGCATGAACTTGTCATCCAACTTGATTCCAGACCATTTATATTCCATGCTACATCTAAAAATATATAATAAAAAAAAAGAATTATATTCCATGCTACATCTAAAAATATATAAATTTTCGAAACTAGATGTTACTCTTCTAGGAATAATGCAACCAATGTTATCATAAGAGAAATAATTCGTTTTGTAAGAGAGATCTAAGCATATATATTTTCAAAACTAGATGTTACTCTTCTAGGAATAATGCAACCAATGTTATCATAAGAGAAATAATTATTTTTGTAAGAGAGATCTAAGCATATTTTAAATTTATTGAACACCCAAAATCATAGGGGCCACAAGGCAATAGTGTTGTCCATTAACACAGTGGTCGATTAGTTGAAGGGTCAGTATGCCTGCTTGCTCGACCTTACCATCCTCCTCTCTAAGGCACGTTGTGTGGGGGTGTGCTGTGATGTGGAACAAGAAAGCATATAAATTTAAACATACCATTTGATGTATATGTCAAACCACTAATTGAGTGGTACTACTCGAGAACCATGCTAGAAGGAGAAAACGTCAAACAAACAAATAATAATAACACTATTTTGTTGGAAAACAACATGACTCACCCATCCTCTGTGTTGCATCTACATTGCCTAAAGTATCTTCTCCACTCGACCCTCCCAAACACTACAAATGTAGTCACTGCACAAAGTAAGATTTATATATTAGATCATGAATAAACCATGAGAGCTCAAATAACAAATACACAGAGCGATGAATCAACCATACACATACCTACCCTCCCTTAGCTAATATTATAGCAATGGCAATCATGAACAATAAGCCCTGAACATGGGAACCCCAGTATAAGTTTTCCATTTATTTCATATCAAAGTTCTAGGAAAAATCTTGAATCTTGCACCCATGAACCATATAATACTACCTCAAAACTAGGACAAAATGATAAAACTTTGTGCAAACAACAAATATTTCAGTGTATTAAAGCACAATAGTATTTTGTAGAAGATAAGTACGGCTCACCCATCCTCTGTGCCACATTTGCAGAATGTCTAATGCATATTCACCACTTCACCTTGTAGATTGTACGATTGTAGTTGTTCAATACATAAAGAAGATCAATATAGTTGATTATGAGAGCATAGATAACACATAATAAATTGAATAACAAACAAATGGAGCCACAAATTAGCAAAAGATACTTTTAAGTGAAATGCACTACATATAGGTATGTTGACTCACCTTCATTTATGAACCATAACCTCCATTTTCTCTGTCTTCTTCCTTCATTTCCTTTTCCACACCCAAAATGAAACCAAGACCAAACTACAAAAAACATGAAAAAAAAGGAAAACAAGTACAACACACCCAACAAATGAAGCCAAGTCCAACTACAAAAAATGATCCCAAAAAAAAAAAAAAACGCAAAGCATGGCCATGCTCAAACTCAGAAAATAAAACATGCAGACAAGAACAAAGAAAAATTGCAAATATCCCCGTTACACATCATCTCTCCTCCAATGTGCTCTCCTCTGCTGAAAGGAAAAAAAGTGGGTTGAATAAGGTTAAAATATACACACAATTAGTAATGGTAAGCATATTTCAAACCTAATGGTAAGCATATTTCAAAACCAATAATTATTCATAATAGGAAACGCACCTCCCCTAGAGTTTTATAACGTTGGACACTCTCTTTTGTATTTCTCTTGCTTGTGCTCATCAAAACAAACCATCTAAAACAAATACAAAATAAGATGTGCAGCAAGAAAACATACACTACACCATTCGAGACATTGCAACTATATTCACTCACTGAACAAAGTAATATTTGATATGAGATCACAAATAAGCCACAAGGGAAAATGAATAACAAATATACGAAGTGATAAATTAATTTCACCCTTGGCTAATGTTATAGCAGCAACAACCATGAACAATAAGCCCTAAAAATGTGAACCTCAATATGACATTTCCCTTCATTTAGTATAAAAGTTCCTAACAAATATACAAAGTGATAAATTAATCATACACATACCTGTTCACCCTTGGCTAATGTTATAGCAGCAACAACCATGAACAATAAGCCCTGAAAATGTGAACCTCAATATGACATTTCCCTTTATTTCGTATAAAAGTTCCTCGAAAATCTCAAACCTCACACCCATTAACAAGATCATACTATCCTGAAGCCATGACAAAAGGATAAATTGATTCGCAAAGAACAAATATTTCAGTCGATTAAAGGACAATATTCTTATGTAGGAAAAAATATGGCTCACCAATCATCCAAGTTGTGTTGGTAGAATGTCTAGGGTATCTTCACCTTGACCTTCATAGACTATACAATTGTGGTCACTCACTACACAAAGCGATATCAATATAGTTGAGTGTGAAACCACATATAAAACATATAATAAATTGAAAAGCAAGCAAAAGGATTCACAAATGAGCGAAAAGTAATTGTGAGTGAAATGCATTGCATATAGTTAAGGTGATTCACCTTCATTTATGAATGATAACCTCCAACTTATCCATTTCATTTTCTCTACTTGTTGCCTTCCTTTCTTATTGCACATCCAATAAACAAAACCAAGACCAAACTACAAGAAATGAGAAAAAGATGTAAAACAAAACTAAAAGAGTACAACAAGAAACATGACTATGCTCAAACTCAACAGAAACAAAACATGTAGACAACAATAACCTCCAACTTATCCATTTCATTTTCTCTACTTGTTGAAACATGACTATGCTCAAACTCAACAGAAACAAAACATGTAGACAACAATAACCTCCAACTTATCCATTTCATTTTCTCTACTTGTTGCCTTCCTCATCCAATAAACAAAACCAAGACCAAACTACAAGAAATGAGAAAAAGATGTAAAACAAAACTAAAAGAGTACAACAAGAAACATGACTATGCTCAAACTCAACAGAAACAAAACATGTAGACAACAACAAACAAAAAATTGCTAACTTCCCCTTTGCACATTATCTCTACTACGGTGTCCTCTCCTCAGCTGAAAGGAAAAAAAGTGTGGTTAATAAGATTAAAATACAAATATAGATAGCAATGGTAAACATATTTCAAAACCAATAATTATTCATAATAGCAAACAAACCTCCTCTAGAGTAATGATAGACACTCCATTTTGTATTTCGCTTACTCGTGCTCACGAGAACAAGACATCTACAATAGATACATAATAAGATATTAGAATCAATAAAGTTGAACTGGAGAATTGAATGCAATAATTAATCATAATATGAAACATAATTGAATGCAATAATTAATCATAATATGAAACATACTTGTCTTTGAGTACTAAGCTATTCATTTTGTTATGAGAGAATCTACAATAGATACATAATAAGGTATTAGAATCAATAAAGTTGAACTAGAGAATTGAATGCAATAATTAATCATAATATGAAACATACTTGTCTTTGAGTACTAAGCTATTCATTTTGTTATGAGAGAATCTACAATAGATACATAATAAGGTATTAGAATCAATAAAGTTGAACTAGAGAATTGAATGCAATAATTAATCATAATATGAAACATACTTGTCTTTGAGTACTAAGCTATTCATTTTGTTATGAGAAAATCCACAATAGATACATAATAAGATATTAGAATCAATAAAGTTGAACTAGAGAATTGAATGCAATAATTAATCATAATATGAAACATACTTGTCTTTGAGTACTAAGCTATTCATTTTGTTATGAGAAAATCCACAATAGATACATAATAAGATATTAGAATCAATAAAGTTGAACTAGAGAATTGAATGCAATAATTAATCATAATATGAAACATACTTGTCTTTGAGTACTAAGCTATTCATTTTGTTATGAGAGAATCTACAATAGATACATAATAAGATATTAGAATCAATAAAGTTGAACTAGAGAATTGAATGCTATAATTAATCATAATATGAAACATAATTGAATGCAATAATTAATCATAATATGAAACATACTTGTCTTTGAGTACTAAGCTATTCATTTTGTTATGAGAGTGATTCGAGAGAAGGATTTCAGCATTTCTAATATTGAACTCTAAAAGTTTTAGCTTTTGGGCTAAATAAGCTTGGGTTGGGAACAAGTTAAGTCACTTAAGCTGGATTATTAAAAGTTTAGAAAATAAGATAAATTGTTCATTTTGTTAGGAAAGTGGCTCTAGAAAGTAATTTCAGCACACAGAAACAACATTTAGGAATACCAGTGTATTAGGAAATGATTGGAGATGTTTTAATCCATATGTCTCACACACCAGAACTGGTGCAAATTGTTGTACTTAGAAGACTAAAATAATGGTATTTGAATAGAAAGGTGCACGGTATGATTCTTTGGCCTTTCTCGTGTTTCCAACGACATAAGCCACTTTCAATAAAGGTGAAATGGTTGGATTTTGTTAAATGTAGGTATTGTGATAAATGACTAGATGAATGGTTTGAAGAATGTCAATTTTCCTTGTATTTTCAGACTACATGAAGAATTCAATGAGGCTCTCTGTTCTCAGCCATACTCGAGTGGTGTACCTACTAACCCATGAATCAATTGATATAGTGGAAGATGGTCCAACACACCAGTCAATCGAGCGTCTTGCAGGTCTGCGAGCTGTGCCGAATTTGTTGGTCTTGAGACCTTGTGATGATAATGAAACAGCAGGCACATACACAGTAGCAATTGGATACAGAGAAGGACCATCTATAATTGTACTGTCTGGGCAAAATTGGCTGCAAACCTGGCAGAGACAACAATTGAGGGTGTGGGTATGTGATAAATGATAAGTGATAATTCTGGCAAAGATGAACCAGACTTCATCTTGATTGGAACTGGATCAGAGCTCTGCCTCTGTGAGGCTGCTGCCAAGAAACTCAACAAAAAGAGGAAGGAAGGTAAGAGTGGCCTCCTTAGTTTGTTGGGAATTGTTGACAAACAACAGCAAGTATATAGGGATGCCATTCTTCTTCCAAGTGTTGAGAAGAGACTGAATGCTGAAGCTGGTTCTCCTCTGGGATGGAGAGAATAGGTGGGCTCTAAGGGGCTAATACAGGCTATAAGAGATTTTGGAGCTAGTTGAGCTTTTGAGAAAATGGGATTTACAGAAGAAAATGTAGCAGAACTGGCTAAGTCTCTCTCATGTAGCTAGCTGTATTCTAAGCTTCTATATTCTTCCCACCCAAAAAAGGTTTAGAATCAGCAGCACCATAGTTTACTATATGAGAATAAATGCTGGTTCCCACCCAAAAAAGGTTTAGAATCAGCAGCACCATAGTTTACTATATGAGAATAGATGCTGGTTTATATATATATATATACAGAATTATCACTCCCACAACCATTATGCAGATGTCTAGCTATGGCATTCAATCCTGTTGAATGCATGTTTTTGCTTTTCAATTGTCTGTATCCTACACCTACTCGGTCAATTATCTCCCTTAGGGTCAGCATGAGAGTCACTGACAGGCCGCTAATTGCATTCTGTGCTATTTTAGGGGCACCATTCTCATCGGCATACCTCCTTGAGACATACATCTAAATTTTTATTTTTTTGCCTTCCAGAAGTGTCCAGGATGTTTCCTCACTGCTACCTAGTGTTCTTCTCTCACAAGAGCTAAAAGAACTATGCTTTCTGATCCTTTAGGGTTTGTCACAATCACAGTTTCCTTGCCTCCTTTAGGATCAAATATTATCTATAGTGGAACTTTGAACTGCTCCAAGACCTAGTATCCCAGGACAGGAAGATATGGTGATGAAGAGTGTCAAGAAAAGGAGCATGTCCAACGTGCTACTCATCTCTAAGATAATATGGTCAAAACAATGTATAAGCGGGCTCCCTCCTTCCTCTATTTATATAAGAGGACAAGAAAGCCAACGACGTAAGGTGAGGCTAAGCCTCTGCAGGCAGCCCAGTTTTGTACAAGAACATACGCCCTCAATTAAAATCAGGGATGCAGGTTTCCAGGATAAATAAGGAGAATATTACAGTACTGAACAGCAGCACCCCAATCTCTGAGTAGCCATGACTCATGATAGCCACTTGTCCTCACTCTAGATTCATTTTGTAATAGTTTGTTCTAGACAATCTCTGAATTTTGCACATATTCCAGGGGAATTCATTATTTGTGGTTGTTAACTATGTTTGAGTAGCCCTTCCCTAAGAAGTGAATGACAGTTGGTAAAGAGACTTGCTGCAGTAGGAAAAGGTCCATTCTGGGCACTTTTCTTGGCAGCAGACAACCTGGAGATGAAACTATTTGTCAAGATATTCCCTCGTTGTATTAATTAGTATGGGATCATGCTTTGAGTATGGGGCATCCACTTCTCTTTAAGGGCATTCATTTGTTTTCATGTTAAAAGAATGATGATTGGGAGTTCTTTGGCAAAGGATCCTAGGGTCATTACTGCTCCAGGAATTCGGTTGGATTGTTATGGAACACAAGCACTTGAATTGCAAAATGGTACAATTTGTGTCCTTGTTATGGAACACAAGCACTTGAATTGCAAAACGGTACAATTTGTGTCCTTGGCTCGGGATCACCTGTATACATTTTGGAAGCCACTGAGGTAACTTCAGGAAAAGAAGTCTTTCCTGTAGAGCACACCTTTATTTCTCTGGGTATCCAGAGTAAATCAAGCATTGTTTGCAACCCTTCACTCAGCACCAGGCAGCCATTATCCCTGTTAGAAATTGAGCATTCAGGATTCCCGTCTACAGTTGGCCTCTCAAAGCTTATATAACTACTGCTACGTGAGCTAGATTTGGCAACATCATCATGAAAATCACTCTTGTTACAGCTCCAATCAATGTAGTAGATTTCACCTAATCACTACAGCAGGAAACCTGTTTATTAACCAGAGATATATATATTATTCTGTTCAATTCTGCTTTACAATCTAGGTAACAGAGGGAACAACGATTTGTTTTCCTTATCTTCACATTAGGATTAAGTTACCGGTGCCTTTCACATAGCACCCAGTTTTTGTATCACAGATACAATGGACTTGAAACTTGACTTGGACACTAGAAATATCTCTGCACTTTTTATGCTAATGTCAAAACCATTTGGAGGTTCTTCTAAGAAAATTACATCCATCTTTGGGATAAGATCCAGTTGAAGCGTTAATTCTCGTTGGAGGTAAGAAATTTGGAGATGTATTCTTGTTCTCAGGCCTAAGTATCACCCTTACATAGTGTATTGGTTATGGCAATCCTTCATGCTGGAATTTTGTATTGTAGGTTTGGCACAAGTTTGTAGTTGTATTGGGTTCTAGTCCTTACTAAGAATCTGTTCGATTTGATCTAGAAGCATGTGCTCCTGATTCCATTCTGGAATCCTTCGTAGAAAAAGAACAAATTGATGTGATACATGAATTGGAAAGCCATCCATGGAGTGCTATATTAAAATTGGGATTCACAAATATATTTCCTACTGTACCAGATGGCATATCCTGTTGCCACCCTCATTCTTAAGTATGGTCACAGTCCTATTATGAACTCCGTTAATCATAATACCAAGACCAAGTAAAGGTCCTTCCAAGTTGAATAGTTCTGCATGGCAAACTATTTGTTGAGAAAACCCCACATATGTATGATTATTTTAACATATTAATTATCTTCACCCCGAGGCCCAGTGTTGAAACGTGGGCTCTGATACCACTTGTAACAATCCTCCTTCAAGAGTCAAGGAGTGGCAATCATTTTTTTTTAAATAATAAAATTGCATTCTCATAAATTCATGTCTAAATTCAAATTTTCAAATGCATTCAACATAATAATTTAATATCTGGTCGGCTGCACAGATCTAGATCTCATTGTATTAAAGCTCTTACCTTTTATCCAGCTCTACATTTGTTTGATCAGAACAAAAGGCAGATCCTTCTGCCATCGTCTCCCTGCTTCTGATTTGATGAAAAACAGTGAAAGTTTCACCTTAAAAGCAGATTCTCCTAGCACTATCTTACTGCTTTTGATTTGATGGAAAATACTGAAAGCTACAGCTAAAACACCCCTGGACTAAGAGTAAGATATGGGATCTGACCAGCAAATGCTGATTAAGTTACAGCCAGGGCTTGTTTCTGAGGTCACCAAAACCAGAAGAACACTTGTTGGATCCATTCCAACACAATTTCCTTTAAATCCAACATAAATAAAAAGCTCGGGTTATTTAAATTTGCAATGTTTAATGGGGAGGATATTTGCAGCTAGTTTAAGAATGAATACAAGGCCAATAATTTATGTCTAAAAGGCTCAAAAGAAAGGGGACATATTTAATCTGGTGCACCAGAAACAATAGATTGATATGGTGAACCTCATCAACTCTCTCAACCAGTGGATAACTGTAAGGAAGAGTCCACCATAACTTATGGCTGATACACATACTTTGTTGAGGTAGACTTTAAACAAATGGAGCGAGGTAAGGTAGGCCCTTTTACTATTGGTGCCAAGGCAGCGTTTGCTTGAAGGGAAAATTTTGAATAGTGGAAAGAGAGTGCAAGACCCAATTCACATGTTACTACACATTATATCAAGCTACACAACGGTTTGTTGTCAGTGGTGGAACAAGAGGGCTGTGTGTTACAACATGCCCTGTGTTTAAGTAATGATTACATGCACACATTATCCAACCACAATACGCAGTATGTATTTGTGACAATGCCTTTTTCCTGTGATTATGTACTCATAACATCTTTCTGTTAACCCACCACATTCTACCCATTAATGTGACCAAGGTTGCACCCTATCTCATGCCCAATATTGAAATAAATGACTACACATATCCCCATGCCTAACCATAAACATTCAGTGACCATACGTTGTGCCTACATGTAAGTGTATGTAGCAACTTGATGTTATAAAGATGTATTTTGCTCAATGAGGACACAAGGGCTGCATAATTCAGGTGACCACGTGTCAAACTCAATGTGGAGTTGATTGGATCCACATGACACCAAGAATAATGACAGCGTGTTATGTAACCATATAGTTAAACTAACCCTATCATGGTCAGCAAATTCATATCAGCAATTGGCACTTTTTGCAACTAATAAAAATTGCTATGGTGGCAGCATACATAACATTGCAACACCTTATGAATGCACGGGATAATAGTGTAATTAGCAAAGGAAGCCAGCAACGAAATTATTACCAGCTTCTCATCTTTACTATGTGCATGTGAGGGCTACTATATTAATCGAATGCAATGCTGAGCTTATACCAATCAGAGCTTATGAATAGAGCCATAGTGACCTCAGTTAATAAGCTAGTCAAAAGGTTGATATAGCAGAGTTGATATGACACAGGATTTCATGGCTTCCAGTATTATGCAACTAGGCCATAAATCCTTTAAGAAAGAACAACGCATAACCCACTTCTACTTGTCATCCATGCCATCCTGTAACTTGGTGCAGATAGGTAAGTTGGAACCCTTTAGATGTGTTGAACAACCTTGGTGATTAAAACACTTAACAATGTGTGACCTGGGATGGGCAAGGGACCGGGCTCATAACTCTCCTCCCAACCATTGACAGTCTGCCAGTAATGCAGCTGTCACCCCCTAGCATATTAAGTCTGTCCCATTGGCCAGTCCACCAGACACACTGGGGAGTCCAGAGGTGGTCCACACCTCCACCCCTCTTGCCTATGAATAATCAGTTACAGGCTTGTTCAGGGGTTCCAGAGGTAATCTTCCTCCACCCAATAGCCATGAGAGATTCCAGAAACCATTCTCCACCCTCACTTGTCCCAGGGATTCCAGAGGCGTACCTCCACCCAATAGCCATGAGGGATTCCAGAGGCCTACCTCCACCCAATAGCCATGAGGGATTCCAGAGGCCAACTCTCCACCCTCCTGGTATTAAAGCACTCAGATTCAAGCCAGTCCAGGGACTCCAGAGGTGGGTCACCTCCACCCACCAGCCAATGAGGGAATCCAGAAGTGAATACTTCCACCCTCGTGCAATTCAGGGAACCCAATCTGCTGTTATAGCAACTCTACTGCAATCTGAGTACTTTGGTCAAGGGAGGCTAGTCCAAGGCAGCCACTTACTCCACCGGCTAGCCACTGAGGGACTTCAGAGGTTAGAGCCTCCACCGTCAGTTAATTTATAGATTTTAGAGACCGGTTTCCATGACTATGTGTATCACACCATTATCCCCAAACTGTGATTGCCCTAGCGTGCCTATTTCAATATAAGAGTGCCACAACTCTTTAGGTCAAATGCTAGTGGAATATCAGCCAGAGATATGCAATTTGTAGCATTCTCCACAGGCCTTCATAAAGAAGCCATCCCCAACATGTACATGGGCTACCACAAGGTTTGCAAGGTGAGGAGCTGGCAAACACAGTCTTATTGACAATAGTTTTCTCTTTTCTTTATTTTTATTTTATTTTTTGTTTTAACCACCAAAGGAATGCTCAGAAAACGCAATTATGAACATGTGCAACTACATAGTGATAAGCTGAAACACACAGCCTTACTAATAGTCGTTTTTCCAACCAAAATTGCAAGTAATTGCAGCAATGAAAATAAATAGAAATAAAAATGGACACAGTGACCGTATAAAGGAAACAAGGGATCAAAGTCACTGCAAATTCGGCTTACAGGTAGCTTCAACCAAGCACAGCTCCTTAAGAAACGTGGCACAGGGAGTAGCGAAATTATTTGTTGATTACCTGGCTATCTTTTTTTTTCCTTTGTGTTGCAGTCCTCCTTGGCTTTAACCCCTGGGCTCAGGGACTGTGTCTCGGCCTCTATATCCCAATCGTTGCCCACCGTCGTTCTTCCCTCCCCCTCCTTTCTTTTCCTTTTCGCTCTTTTCTACTGTTCGGTCTTTGTCAGTGGTTGGTTAGGGTCCCTCTCCCTCTGGACCAACCAGAGATACCCCCTTATCCTCGTCACTACCGATTTGTTTTGCTGGCCAATCCATTTTCTTGCCATTTGGCCCCTCCTTTCCTCCTTGGCTGCCATCTGCCCTTGATCCATTGCTTGCTCTAGAATTGACAAGTTGTGCCCAAAAGGTCATGTGCCAGAATTTCTGCAAATATCTACGGGTTCTCCATTCTTCAGTGTTTGTGCATCATCCTTGGAAATGTTGATTTGGGGTACATGTTGATTTGGGGTACCATCGGATGTGCTCTAGCCATGAAAATTGGTGAAGAGGCTAAAGCACATGAGATCTCCGAGAGATTCTAACCGGTTTGGGGGATATTAAAATAATTAATATTTTTAATGGAGTTCCTAAGTCTAAATTTAGGAAAAATAAAATATTAATAGGTATTAATATAAAACTGGGTTGGAATGTTCCAAAAGTTATGGATCAAGCCAAATCTAATCTTAGCCGTTGATTAGAGATTTAATCTCGGCCATTGAAGGACCAACGAGAAAAGTATAAGAGGAGGCTTGAGGGTCAGTTGGAAAATACACCAGAGTGATCAGTGATTCATTTTGCTAGAGCGGGGTTGCTAAGCAAAGTTGAATCCGTGATCAACAGCGAGGGGTAGTGAGTACGAGGCAGAGAGGCAGAGACAGTACTGGGAGACCAACGCAGAAGCAAAGAGAGAGAGCCCAGCAGCCAATCCAGGCTACGCAGAGCCCAGCAGAGGCAACGTAAAGCCCAGAGGGACTGCGTCATCCACGCAGAAGGCAGAGGGAGTGACGCAGAGGGTCCCTTAGGCTACGCAGTGCCTCAAAGGGCTGATGCAGAGGCCAGAAGGGCCAACGCTGAGCTTCAATTGTGCCGGAGAGGGTTTCGTAGGACAGGTTTTCTGAATACTTGTTTCCGAATATAGAGGTATTGTTGTCGTGTATTTTTCTCTGTCGGGTGAGTCGGTTAGGCACCCAGTTGTACTCAGATAGACTGCATAATAATATAACCCTCTGAATAGCTGCACCGGTTTTCCCGCATTGGGTTTTTCCGGGGACATTTGTCCAAAAATAACAGTGTCACTTGTGTGCTTGTTTTCTTTCAGTTGATGATCTGTAGATGTTGTGATTGTATTGTGTTTATTTTGGTATTTAATGTATTAAATAACTTGTTCGAATTTAAACAAGTAGAAGAAATAAACCAACAAAATACAGAGTAATTTTCTAACGAATAAACTTAGAAAATTCAACATGGTATCAGAGCGTGGTTGCAAATCACAGGAAAACTGAAGGCATCAGCTTAGCAGAGAATTTGTAGCAGATTTAGTTGTCCCGAGTGACAAAGCTAATCCTTGCAAAAAGCACAAAGGAAGGAGTGACGCAAAGGGACTGCGTGTTGATTTGGAGTAGCATCGAATGTGCTCTAGCCACGAAATTTGGTGGAGAGGTTGGGGCACATGAAATCTCCAATTACCCAGAAAGAGTTTGGGCAGATTCTAAACAGATCAGGAGATATTAAAATAATTAATATTTTTAATGGAGTCCCTAAGTTTACCCCATCGAATGTGCTCTAGCCACGAAATTTGGTGGAGAGGTTGGGGCACATGAGATCTCCAATTACCCAGAAAGGGTTTGCGCAGATTCTAAACAGATCAGGAGATATTAAAATAATTAATATTTTTAATGGAGTCCCTAAGTCTAAACTTAGGGAAAATAAAATATTAATGTGTATTAATATGAATCTATGTTATAATGGTCCAAAAGACATGGATCAAGCCAGATCTAATCTTAGTCGTCGATTAGGGACTTAATCTCGGCCGTTGATATGTCAACAGGAAAAGTATAAGAGGAGGCTTGAGGGTCACTTGGAGAGTACACCAGATAATCAGTCATTCTATTCTCTAGAGCAGGGTTTGCTAAGAGAGATAGAATCAGTGATCGGGAGAGCAACTGAGGGGCATTGAGTACAGAGAAACAGAGAAGGCAGAGATTGTGTTGGGAGAGCAGCGCAACAGCCAAGGAGGGTGACGCAGAGCCAACAAGGGCTCACATAGGGCCATGCAGAGGCAGCCAAGTGTTGCGCAGAGCACCAGAGGGGCCAGCGCAGCTGATGCAGAGGCAGCCAAGTGCTGCGCAAAGCACCAAAGGGACCAATGCAGCTGACGCAAAGGCTCCCAGAGCTGACACAGGGCCTCCTGGGGCTGACGCAAGCCTAGAAAGGCTGACACAGGGCCAGCATGAGACAGAGAGGGGCTAATGCAGTCCAGATTGGGCAGACGCGGGGGTTGCAGAGCAATTTTGTACTGAGGAGCTGCCGGAAGGATTTTCCGAGGTTTCAGCCAAGAGATTTCTCTCAAACTGTGAGGTATAGCTATAGCTGCTAAGGAAATTCTCTGTTGGGTAGGCCAGTTTCGGCACCCAAATTGTACTTTGATATTGCTTAATAAGAAAACCCTCAGATAGCTGCACCGGTTTTCCCGCATTGGGTTCTTTCCGTGGACATTGGTCCAAAAAAAATGGTGTCATGTAGTGTATGTTCTTGTTTCTTTTAGTTGCTGATATGTAATATGTTGAGCATGCACTGGTGTTTATTTTCAGTATTTACTTTGTAAATAACTTGTTAAAGAAAATAACAAGTAGGTAGGAATAAATCATAAAAAGTGCATGAAGGGTTTCTAAACTAAGTAAACTTAGAAACTTCAACATGTTATCAGAGCGTGATTGCAGATCACAGGAGGACTAAGAGACATCAGTCAAGCGGAGCAATAGCAGTAGAAAACAGTTGTCGTGAGGTGACAGAAGTTGTTTCTAGCAGAGCAGAAGCCAAGAAGTGTGACGCGGAGCCACGTAGAACAAGCCGAGAGCTGCGCAAAGCCTCAGAGAGGCCAGCGTTGCTGACGCAGAGGGCCAGAAGGCTGACGCAGGGCATTCCAGGGTTGACGCAGGGCATCCCAGGGCTGACGCAGAGCCAGCGTGAGCAGAGGGGGGCTGACACAATCCACAGAGGCAGTTGCTGGAGTCTAGAAGGCTGCAGAGATATTGCATAGTGGAGTTGGTGAGGTACTGTAGTCAGAACAGTACCTAGCAGAGCAGGGCCAGAGGAGTTATTATCAAGGGTTTCTAGTCGAGGAACCTAGATCAGCAGTGCAATTGCACAAGACGATCAAAGTTGGGGGCATCTCGACAAGCGGTAGAAGGATTTCCAGGAGGGAAATCAGGACTCAGAGGGAGTCCAGAAGAGAACTTCCAGACAAGAAGTAGAGACTTAGAGGAGTCGAACAAAGAACTTCCAGGAGGGAAGTAGAGGAGCGTTATGGCACTACACGGGGTAAGAGACCAGGATAGACTGGACGGACCATCAAACTGCGCAGTCTAGAAGGCCAGAATCTTATCAGTGCTTGACAAGAATCGTGTCAAGAACTTCGCCTTGAAGGTTATAGCTATCCCAATCGACCCGAATGATAACGACAAGTACGAAGAGGCGATGGCGAGGGCCAAGTGCATTATCCTTGACGGGGTCAAGGATCATGTGGTACCACATATAGCCAAGAAGGAAACAGCAGTTGAGATGTGGGAGGCTCTCAAGAACCTGTACCAGCCTAAGTCACCGGATTCGTCCTAAACCCCCTGCGAATCCCGAATCCGGCGAATCCGACACGATTCAGTCTGAATTCGTGTCCAAATCACAGGACACGTCGTGTCCGAGGGTGTGTCGTGATTTTCAAAAGCGTGTCACAATTTTAGGACACGTGTCCGGTTTCCAGGACTCGCTAAGCTCAGCGTGGGAATGAAAAGGGCGTGTTTGCTCATTAAAATTGTCATTTGGCAAGTGATTTGTGCTGTTGGCAAGTGATTTGTGCTATTGGAGCAAGGAGTAAAGCATTCAGCAAGGAGAATCGACCAGGTAAATTCTAATCTCACTGTTCAAACTTCAGTGTTTATGGTTTACGTTGAGCAACTCCATTACCAGTCAAGCCCTTTAACAATCCTCGATCTCGGTCTCCAGCTCCATTACCACTCCAATCACACTATTATTCAACGGTCAACCACTCCAATCGCAGCAAAGAAGGGTTATAAACTTATAAGTTGTGACTCGTGAGTTATATTGTTATCTATCAGCCGCTCAGCGTCTTCTAACTCATATGATAATAACAGTAGTGTCATGATCTTGATGGTCGAGTAACATTGTCAATAATAGAGACCGGTTATGGCAATGAAATATATGATGGTGTGAAGTGTCTTTATAAGATAAGTAGTAATCTACTTAACAATGAGACCGTTCTGTAACTAGATAACATTGCAGAACAGTGATCCCGATTGACATTCCTCTACAGAAATTGCATAGAGACTAACTTCTAATTTATGAGTTGTCATGAGACGTATAGAAGTATTTTGGAAGACTTGATAGTATAAAATTTAAATAAAACAGTGAGGGTATGGTCCAGCAAATAAAATTTTGTGCCGAACACCTACAGCGAAGTTATAACGAAACTTCCAAGTTGTATGATTGTTGTTCAGTGTTGGATTGATGGAAAGTTGGAAACCTTGGCATTGTAAACATTTTGATCAGAGTTGAGAGAATCGATGTTTCAAATCTTGAATGCTGTGAGCCTGTGACACTTAAAATTGATTAATGCACAATCAGTGACCAGATTAACATTGTGTTAGGTGGTGTAATGTCCTGAGGGGATTTTTTTCCCTTAGGGTTTAAGAAAATAAGAGAATATTGCACCAAAATTCCAGCACTTTTTCAACTATCTTTAATGACCATAAAGATACAGTAATAGGCAGATAAATAACATCAACAGTCCCTTAATTTATATTTCTCACAGTTTTACTTCCTAATGCAGTTATAGCATTTGGCAATTAGGAGCAGTAGTACACAAGGAAGTTGCATTTCAATTTTCTATTCATATTTGGTAAACATGAAACCAGGTCCTTATATATGGATTTAAGTTTTTAACCCAAAGTCTGTCAATAATTCATGAATCATACTACAGTCTACAACTAAATTACTAGTCACTATACTAGTCAGTCACACTCATCCTCGGCCTCTCCTTCCACAGGATCAAACTGCAATCTTGGAGAAAACTTGGCTGCCCAAATACACTGAAATCCTGTACGAGCTTGGCATGTCTTTTGCAACCTTGAATTTCCAAAAGACATGCTAAAACTGTCTCTGTTCTAAGACTGGCATTTCCAGTGTTGCACACATCGCGATCGGGATTTAATCGGCGCCGGGAAAAAATCGTTAAAATCGGGAAAAAATCGGAAAAAAGCGGGAAAAAATCGTTTGGCACAAAAATATTCATTTTTTTTCATTTTTTTTTAATTTTTTTAATATCTAAACCATCTACAACATAAAATAAATACATTGACACATAAATATGATAAAAAAACTAATATATAAGATGTTTAATATCATTTCTAGCGCTAAAATCACACATAACATTGAATCATGTCCTGAATAGTAAGTCCTGAGTCCCAAGTCCAACTCAGCCTCAAAATATCAACAAAAAATATGATAATGTATCTCATCATGTCATAATGTCATATACAATAAAATGAAAGTCTAATCCTATTGATTTCCTCTGCCCCTCTTGCGAGAAAATGGCACAGCTTTCTCTTTCCCTCTAGATGTAGAAGCTGGTGCCTGTGCTGGTGGAAATGGCAGTGGAGTCTGACGTGCTCTAGAAGCTGAAGAACTAGAAGTAGGAGCTATAGGAGGTAGACCACGTCCTCTACTGGTGGCAGGGGTAGGCTGGGCGGATGGTGTCACCTCGAAACATTACAATCTCCCAATCCTAAAATCCTGAAAAACTGATAAGTCTGCTGGATTTTAAATGAAATCTAAAATTCTACTTTCTCCATATGAAATCCAATGAGGCTGGAACCACTCTCAAACATCCTGAGTCATTTCATGGTAATGTTAAAAATTTAAGTAAAAGGATGAAAATGAAGATTAAGGAGAATGTCACTTTTACTTTAAGAATTTAACATTACCATGAATAGCATATCCATACTAGGGCATAGACTTGATCATTAAGTTGCCCCACTAAAAAATTATTTGTTTCTTTCAAAAAAATTGCATGAAAAAACCCAAAAAAAGTTATAAAACTATGCTGTACCAAGCCCCCACGATTTTTTCCTTAAAAATCGCGATTTTTTCGATAAAAATCGGTATAAAAAAAAGTGGCGATTTTTACGAATAAAAATCGCGATTTGATCGGGCAGAGGAAAAAATCGCGATTTTATCGCGATTTTAATTTTAACAACACTGGGCATTTCACCTCCATTTTTTTGCATTTTTTACAGCAGTTTGTATATGATTTTCATTTTTTATTTACATTATTTGTGCATGCTTTGTAAGTTTGTTCATTTTTTTTTACAGGTAATAGTGTTCATGGCTCAATCAAAGGCAGCAGCAGTTAGGGGGCAAAGGAAGGGCAAGAATGTCATGGGTAGAGATGCCCTTCCTCCCCCAATATCATCAGAGTCTGCTGCAAGTAATGTTGAGGGAAGAGAACTTAAAGACAATGATAAATATCCATTGTGGAAATATGTCACAAGAGAGGATGGGCCAGACAACAAGGGAAAGGGAGGAGGCAATGTGCAATGGAAATGCAATTTTTGTAACATTTCTTTCAAAAGCACATATTACCGTGTGAAATCACAATTGTTGGCTTTACCTGGTTGTGGGATTGGATCTTGTAGAGCTATTACTTCACAAAAGAGAAAAGAATTGCAAAAGGAGGCCAATGTTGGTATGGAACATGTGGCAGTGGCTTCCAAATCAAAAATAGCCAAGAATGAAGACCCCCTTTCATTTTTGAGGAAAGCCAACACCAAATTTCCATTTGAGAGTTCTACTTCTATTGGGGGACAAGCATCAAAAAGAAGATCACTTGGTCCAATGGACAAGATTTTCCAAAAAGAGAGACGGGAAGAGCTTGATCTCACCATTGCCTTCTTCTTCTATCAAAACTTCATATCATTTAATGTTGCACGTTCACCTTTATTTGTTGAGATGTGCCGAGCTCTAACTCAAGGGGCTCCAGCAGGGTATGTGCCTCTTGGGTCAGAGAAGCTGAGAACCACATTGTTGACGAAGGCAAAAAAAAAGAGGTGCAAAAAATGCTTGAGCCTATTGTGGCAACATGGCCAACATCTGGGGTTAGCATTGCTTCTGATGGATGGACAGATCCAGCACGACACCCAATCATCAACTTCATGGTGTCTTCCTTGAATGGTCCAGTTTTCATGAAAGCAGTGGATACACTTGGCGAATACAAGGATGCACAATTTATGGGTGAGTTATTTATTGTTGAAGATGTAGGTGTTGAATCTTGTGTGCAAATCATTACAGATAATGCACCTGTTTGCAAGGCTGCTGGCATGATTGTGGAAGCTAAATATCCACAAGTGTTTTAAGCACCTTGCATTGTCCATTCATTGAACTTAGCACTGAAATCCATTGCTTCTGATGTGCTTTGGATTGGAAGCATTATTGGGATGCAAGACATATCCGTAACTTTGTGCAAAATCATACAAATTCCCTCACTATCTACAAGGAGTACAGCAATCTATCATTGTTGAAGATTGTTGATACACGGTTTGCATCTTCATTCATGATGTTGAAGAGGTTGAGGGGGGTCAAGACCGCTCTTGGGTCCATGGTTATTTCTGAGTTTTGGTCTTTTTGGAGAAAGACAGATCAGGCAGCCTCTAAAAGAGTGAAGGACACAGTGCTAGATGATGCTTGGTGGGAGAGGGTAGATCTAATTATTCGGATCATGGACACCATCATTTCTTTGCTTCGAGTTGCAGATACAGACAAACCCATCCTAGGAGAGGTTTATGAGGGATGGGATTCCATGATTGAGTCTGTGAGGAGCATTATTCTACAGAGTGAGTGCCCAGAGTATGAGACATTAGCCTCTGCCTTCTGTGATACCATACAAGATATTCTTGTATGCAGATGGGACAAGAATTGTACACCTTTACGTTGTTTGGCTCACTCATTGAACCCCAAATACTACAGCCATGAGTGGTTGAATGGTGGACCTTCCCGCAAATTCCCTCCTCACATGGATGGTGAAATCTCACAGGGGAGGAAAGAGGCATTCAGGCGGATTTATCAAGATAGTGCATTGCTTGCTGAGGTGGAGGATGCCTTTGCAGAGTTTTCCATTGGCAGTGGTCAATTTGGAGGTTATGATGTGACTAGAGACAGGGAGGTTAAGAAGCCCTATTCTTGGTGGGCAAATAATGGGGCAACAAGCCCTCCTCTTCAGCAGTTAGCCATGAGGCTCCTCTCTCAGGTGACTTCATCCTCTTGTTGCGAGAGGAATTGGAGCACATATGGGAATTTGCATAATGTGAAGAAGAGCAGGCTTGAGCAGTCCAGGGCAAAGACAATGGTGTACGTGCACACCAACCTTCATCTTATTTACAGGCAAAGGGAAGAGTGGTTGAGGGGAAAGACAAAGATGTGGGATGTCTTTCCTGATGATATGGGTCTGGACACCACTGTTGAGTTGGCATTGGCCAACATGGATCTCAGTGATCCAGTGCTAGACCCTGTTAGTTTTGATGACTTAGAGGGGTCAACCTCCATACCAACAGATGCAGAGGCGACTATGGATACAGGGGAGGAGGAGGATGCAGAGGAGAGCAGTGGGGACCATGATGATGGGGACAGTGATGCTAATTCTGGTGTTGATTGATGCCTTGAGGCTTGTATACCTGTAGGCTGTAGTTGTTTTATATTTTCTATTTCTATTTGCCATTGGCATTGCACCAACACTACCTATGTATTACATTTTGATTTGATGACTTAATGAGAAAACTACAGTTGTCAGTGTATTTATCTTACTATCTTGTAGTTGTAGGTTGTCTTTCAGTTATGAATTATGAATCATGATTTAAATTTTTAATAGATTTATCATTTATGTGACCAGTACCACTGACATTTATTTGAATTTTGTATGTACTATGCATGCTAATAGCTATAGATGAAGATCTATGTTTGAAATCAATAAATTTGTATCATTAATTAAAATTTGTGTAAGAAATATGATAATATCTAATTTTTGATATATATATATATATATATATAAAATATATATATATATATATATATATATATATATTTTTAATAAAATAATATATAACATGTCATGTTCCGGGGGGTCAGCGTGTTCGAATCCGACACCACGAATCCCAAATCCTACGTGTCCCGAATCCCCGTGTCAGGTGACTTAGGTACCAGCATACTTCTGTGCAGAGAAGAATGCTACTCGAGAACCAGATGAGGTCGTATCAGATGAAGAAGGGTCAATCGATTGACACCTTCCTCGGAGGACTGAATGAGATCCGAGACCAGTTGACTGCTATAGGAGCGACACCAGATCAGGAGCTTATGGTGAGGACAGCCCCGAATGTTGTCTCAGAAGATTGGGAAGTGTTTTTCTAGAGTATCCTAGACAAAGGGACTCTCCTACCTTGGGACGAGATGTGGGCAGCTCTTCGCCAGGAAGAGATCAGACGGCAGTCGAAGACAGGAAGCAACAGCAAAGGGATCAAGGTCAAGCAAGAGGAGGAGGATGTGGCCCTAGTATCTAAGGGAAAGCAGGATAAGCGAAAGAAGAAATATCTCTCCAAGATCAAATGCTTCCACTGTGGGGAGATGGGTCATTATGCAACCCAGTACCCCAAGGAAGAAGAATAAGGGAGTCTTTCGAGACTAAGGTAGCACCAGCACGGGCAAAGAAGGAAGTTTTGACATACGATGATTGTGCCATGAGTGCACATGCACCACTTAAGCAAAAGTGGGGAGACATCGAGCTGTAGTCAGGCGGACTACAGGCAATGAGGGGCAAGATCCTTGAGGTACCCAACCTCTTGGATTAGACCTTGCTACGGGAGCCTCGACGAGGAGTAGCAGGACTGGTTGAGTGGGTAGAGACGGATGCGGATGGAGCAGCAAAGAGAGCTACAATGCAAGAGTCCCGAGACAGCGCAGAGCTAGCAGGTTGCAGCAGTGCAAGAGGCACAGGAGTGTTGCAAGGTGCGAGATGCAGGGAGTTGTTGCAGCAGCGCAGAGGTCAGAGAGGGAGCACTTGTCAGCAGCAGAGGGAGCTTCAGCATCAGTGGGTGTTTCTAGCCCAACAAGGAGGTCAGTTGAGAGACCATTTACTTACTTCTCAGTAATTGAGTTGCAATGTAGTAGTGGGTGGCACGATGCAACATGATGAGAGGAGGTGCAGTGCAGATGCAGTGCTAGGAAAGGACCAGCAGCAGCACGGATGTAGAGGGAGTTGTCGTACAGATGCAGCAGTGGCAGTGGCAGAACCATGGGCAGCAGTACAGGAGGCAGCAATGCAGAGGACGTTGGGCAGGAAGGCTTAGCATCAGCACAGGTATCGATGTCGGATGATCAGAGTAATACTCAGTGAGGAGTATTGCTAGAGCACAGTCCTTACTAACAGGGAGTGTTGATTTGGGGTAGCATCGGATGTGCTCTAGCCACGAAATTTGGTGGAGAGGTTAGGGCACATGAGATCTCCAATACCCAGAAAGGGTTTGGGCAAATTCTAAACAGATCAAGAGATATTAAAATAATTAATATTTTTAATGGAGTCCCTAAGTCTAAACTTAGGGAAAATAAAATATTAATGGTCCAAAAGACATGGATCAAACCGGATCTAATCTTAGCCGTTGATTAGGGACTTAATCTCGACCGTTGATATGTCAACAGGAATAGTATAAGAGGAGGCTTGAGGGTCACTTGGAGAGTACACCAGATGATCAATCATTCTATTCTCTAGAGCGGGGTTTGCTAAGAGAGATAGAATCAGTGATCGGGAGAGTAGCTGAGGGGCATTGAGTACAGAGAAATAGAGAAGGCAGAGATTGCGTCGGGAGAGCAGCGCAGCAGCCAAGGAGGGTGACACAGAGCCAGCAAGGGTTCACGCAAGGCCACACAGAGGCAGCCAAGTGCTGTGCAGAGCACCAAAGGAGCTAGCGTAGTTGATGCAGAGGCAGCCAAGTGCTACGCAAAGCACCAAAAGGGCCAGCGCAGCTGACACAGAGGCTCCCAGAGCTGACGCAGGCCTAGAAAGGCTGACGCGGGGCCAACGTGAGACAGAGAGGGGCTGACGTAGGCCAGATTGGGCAGACGCGGGGGTTGCAGAGCAGTTTTGTGCTGAAGAGCTGCCGGAATGATTTTCCGGGGTTTCAGCCAGGAGATTTCTCTCAAATTGTGAGGTATAGCTGCTAAGGAAATTCTCTGTTGGGTAGGTCAGTTTTGGCACCCAGATTGTACTCTAATATTGCTTAATAAGAAAACCCTCAGATAGCTACACCGGTTTCCCCGCATTGGGTTTTTCTGGGAACATTGGTCCAAAAATAATGGTGTCATGTGGTGTGTTTGTTCTTGTTTCTTTTAGTTGTTGGTCTGTAATATGTTGAGCATGCACTGGTGTTTATTTTCAATATTTACTTTGTAAATAACTTGTTAAAGAAAATAACAAGTAGGTAGGAATAAATCAAAAAAAGTGCATGAAGGGTTTCTAAACTAAGTAAACTTAGAAACTTCAACACTACATCATCAGTCCGGGCCAGAGAAAGGCAACGCAGAGGCTGAGGAAGGCAGAAACAGGCTCACGCAAAGCCCCGCAGAGGCCAGGGGGGCTGACGCAGTTCGTAGAGTAAGTTGTTTTGCCGATGTCGGGATTGCACAGAGCCAAGAGGCTCAATCCTTCAATTGTTGAGAATAGGACGTTGTGGGTAGTTTGTGGAGCGAAGCTGGTGGGGTATTGTGGTCAAAACAGTACCTAACAGGGCAAGACCAAGTTGGAGGGAGTTGTTGCCGAGGTGGATTTCTAGCTAAGGAATCCGGATCAATGTTGCAGTTGCACAGACAATCTAAGTGGGGCAACTTGACGTTGACAAGAGGATTTTCAAGAGGGAAATCGGGACTTGGAGGGAGTCCAGAAGAGAACTTCTGGACGGGAAGTAGAGAGACTCGGAGGAGTCGAACCGAGAACTTCTAGACGGGAAGTAGAGAGACTCAGCAAGAGTCGAACCGAGAACTTCCAAGCAAGAAGTAGAGAGACTCGGAGGAGTCGACAGAAAAGAGCAAAGAGATGGTCGTGAATGGGTTGAGAGATCAGGATAGGCTGGACGGAGCGTCCAACTTTGTGGTCTGGAAGGCCAAGATCTTGTCCATTCTAGACAGACATCACATCAAGGGCTTCGCCTTGAGAACTATGGCTATCCCAGTTGACCCAATAGCAAATGATACGTACGAGGAGGCAATGGCTAAGGCAAAGTGCATCATCCTTGATGGGGTCAAGGATCATGTGGTACCACATATTGCCAAGAAGGAAACGGCAAAGGAGATGTGGGACGCTTTGAAGACATTGTACCAGCATACTTCCGTGCAAAGGAAGATGCTCCTAGAGAATCAGTTAAGGTCATACCAAATGCAGAAGGGAGAGTAGATAGATGTCTTCCTCGGTCGGTTGAAGGAGATCCGTGACCAGCTAACTTCCATAGGGGCCACGTCGAATGAGGAATTGATGGTGAGGACCGCACTCAACGTAGTCTCCGAGGATTGAGAGACATTTGTCTAGAGCATACTGGGCAGGACGAGTCTTCCAGATTGGGAAGAATTGTGGGCAGCACTTCGTCAAGAAGAGATCAGACGGCTAACCAAGGCGGGGAGTAGCGGCAAAGGGGTCAAGAGGATGCGGCTCTAGCATCTACAGGGAAGCAGGAGAAGAGGAAGAAGAAGGACCTCTCCAAGGTCAAGTGCTTCCATTGTGGGGAACTGGGTCACTATGCGAACCAATGTCCAAGGAAGAAGAGTAAGGGAGAGGCTTCTGACTCGAAGGCAACGCCAGCAAGGGCGGAGAAAGAAGTCAAGGAAGATGATGATTGTGCCATGAGGGCTCATGTGCCACTTGAGAAGTGGGGAGACATCGAGTTGTAGTCAGGAGGACTACAGGCGATGAGGGGCAGGATCCTTGAGGCACCCAACCTCTTGGATTATACCTTGCTACGGGAGCCCCGAAGAAGAGTAGCAAGACTGGCGGATGTAGGCAAAGACGGATGCGGATGAAGCGGCAGAAGAGTGCTACATTGTAGGAGTCCCCAGGCAGAGCGAGGCTAGTAGATTGCAATAGTGCGAAAGGCACAAGAGTGTTGCACCAGTGCAGGATGGCACAGAGAGGTGTGCAACGGTGCGAGATGCAGGGAGTTGTTGCAGCAGCGTAGAGGTCAGTAGAGGGAGCACTTGTTAGTGGCAGAGAGGGCTTCAGCATCGGGAGTGTTTCTAGCCTGACAGAGATGTTAGAAGTTGGGTGAATCAGTTGCTTACTTCTCAGTAACTGAGTTGCAGTGCAGTAGCAGTATGCAGTAGCACGATGCAACATGATGAGGGGGATGCAATGCAGATGCAGTGCTGGGAGTATGGACCAGCAACAGCACGAATGCAGAGGGAGCTGTCGTACGAATGCAACAATGGCAGTGGCAGGGCCATGGGCAGCAGTGCAGAGGATGTTGGGTGGGGAGGCCTAGCATCAGCACAGGGAGCGGTGCCAGATAATCAATACGATACTCAGTGTGGAGTATTACTAGAACACAGCCCTCGCTAAGAGGGAGTGTTGATTTGGGGTAGCATCGGATATGCTCTAGCCATGAAAATTGGTGGAGAAGCTAAAGCACATGAGATCTCCAAGACCCAGAAATGGTTTAGGTAGATTCTAACCCATTTGGGAGATATTAAAATAATAAATATTTTAATGGAGTTCCAAAGTCTAAACTTAGGAAAAATAAAATATTAATGGGTATTAATATAAAACTGGGTTAGAAGATTCTAAAAGTCATGGATCAAGCCAAATCTAATCTTAGTCATTGATTAGAGATTTAATCTCAATCGTTGAAGGACCAAAGAGAAAAGTATAAGAGGAGGCTTGGGGGTCAGTTGGAGAATACACCAGAGTGATCAGTCATTCATTTTGCTAGAGTGGGGTTGCTAAGCAAAATTGAATCAGTGATCAGCAGCGAGGGGCAGTGAGTACGAGGCAGAGAGGCAGAGACAATACTGGGAGACCAGCGCAAAAGTAGAGAGAGCGAGAGCAGTAGCCAATCCAGGCTACGTAGAGCCCAGAGGGACTGCGTCATCCACGCAGAAGGAAGAGGGAGTGACGCAGAGGGTCCCAGAGGCTACGCAGTGCCTCAAAGGGCTAACGCAGGTCAACAGGAGGCTGACGCAGAGGCCAGAAGGGCCAGCGCTGAGCTTCAATTTTGCCGGAGAGGGTTTTGTAGAACAAGTTTTCTGATTACTTGTTTCTAAATATAGAGGTATTGTTACCGTGCATTTGTCTTTGTCGGGTGAGCCGGTTAGGCACCCAGTTGTACTTAGATAGATTGCATAATAATATAACCCTCTGAATCGCTGCACCGGTTTTCCTACATTGGGTTTTTCTGGGTACATTTGTCCAAAAATAGCAGTGTCACTTGTGTGCTTGTTTTTTTCCAATTGATGATCTGTAGATGTTGGGATTGTATTTTGTTTATTTCGGTATTTAATGTATTAAATAACTTGTTCGAATTTAAACAAGTAGAAAAAATAAACCGGCAAAATACAGATTAATTTTCTAACGGATAGACTTAGAAAATTCAACAGGAAATATCATCCTAGCATAACCCATGATTTGAAAGTAATATCATTCATATAACGTAAATGTAATATTAATGTAATCCACCGTTTGAGTGCTTAGGAGATGTCGACAATGTTTATGCGTTATACAAAGCCTTCACTAGCGTCCACCCCTACCAATGAGAGGAATTATCTTATATAAATTTCGTAAACCTATCCACAAGCCTTATAAATCAACTTTAGAACATACCATAAGGTGCTCATACAAACATAAGTACATTTATTATTTTCAATATGTATATATATATATATGGTAACTAAGTAAATATTTACAGTAACCATACAAGTGCAGGGTGACCGAGACAACCATTACATTATATACATGAATGTATCTTGACCAAGACCATCTACATGTTATGCAAGGTGACTAGGGTCATTACACAACCTGTGCCCCAAGCAAAAAAAAACCTACCACCCCCCCCAAACTTATTTAAACACACACACCCCCACACCCACCCCCTCTATTTCACTCACACTATTCATTCGAGCCTGCTTTTTGACATTTTGCACTAAGTGCTTTTGGTTATATGCACTATTACTTGTTATATAAACGAGAATTTTTGCATATTTGTGTATAAATGGTTTGGATTCATATGGATGCACATGCATATATATGTTCTTCTTTAAAATATGAATATTTTATGTGTTTTTGGTAAACAGGTTTTTTTCCCATTTTTTACCAGTTCCCAGTCCATTGGGTTTTCCGGTTCGATCACTAGTTCGGTTGTGATAACATTGTGCTCAATACAGGTTTTGGTCATAATGTCTCTCTCAATGCCAAACTTGTAAGCATCTATACCCATATGTGGCAGATTGGAGGATGCACAACAAGTGCTCAACAAAATCTATGAGCCAGATGCATGACAAATGTTCAACAAAATTTGTTAGCCAAATGCATAAGTGCCTGGAAAAAATTTTGCATGTGGCATTAATACTTTTCAACTTGAAAATAGATTCATTGTTGAATATTGACGAATTATCAATGGCCTGCAAAGCACACACTTTTGGTGTTGATCTTCATGTGGACATATTGGATAGAAGACAATACTTTCCTTCTGAAATATTGGTTGTTTGCTTTGCCTTCTCTTCATAAGGGCACTGATAAAATGTTATTTCAGGATTGAGTTTTTTGTCGGAGAGAGTTATCATTTAACGGATTAGGGCTTTGTTCCCATATGGCCAAGCCGCTACGGTGAGTGTGATTTGGACATCCTACGCACCCTCCGGCTTATGTCCCTTGGTCATATTTTGAGTCCTAAAGAAGCAGGTATTATGTACCAATTCTACCAGCTTGTTGATAGAGGTGACTATCATGTATCCCAACATTAGCCTTCTTGCCCACAATGCCTGAGGTTCTTACACATCTATAGCTTTTGATATTCATGCATGCAAGCAGCGAAAGATAAGCAGATGATACATCTCAGATGTACATAAAGTAAGTTGCTAGAACCATAAAATTTATATTATAACCATCAACCTGTACATGGAAAGAAAGTTATTCATCGTATTGTCTTTATATTATCTTTAGGTAGTATAGTTCTTATAACAGTAAATGACATACAAATATTAGGCTAGTTCTCCAAAATGGTTGAAATGAAAAAGAAATTAGTTATTCATGGAATTCTAAGTCAAAAGATGTTGTCTTGATATTAGTTGTATCAGAAATATGAATCTTACTATTTTTGAATTATAGAATGTGACTGTTGGGACTGAAAAAAACTTGAATTTGGGACTTTGGAGTATATGAGAGAGAAAAGATTTGGAGTTGTGCATAAGCACCAAGAACAACAAATTCCAACTGCTGAAACTAAGCAGAGACACACAATTTTTGTGAATTTTGTTGCTTTTGGGAGTTGCTGCCCAAAAAGCCTTTTGAAATTTGTATTATGTGGTTTCCCAGGCCTTTCAAAAGTAGGTGCCTTTATATAATAGAAGCATGCATGCCACCAAACAAAACACACAAAATTTTCCACACAGGAGGCCCCAGTACCAAAATGATGGCGGTTCCCTTTCATAGAAAATGCTTAGCAGGATTAGGCCTAAAGCCAGCAAAAATTCACACATGATTTGCAATGGCCACACTTGGAGAATAAGTTAATATAACTCTAGATGTAGAGAATCCTATATTAATGAATAAATGCAAAATAACTGCAGACAGTAGGAGAGAGAATGAAATAATATGAAGAATTTGGAGGTTTATCTATACTAGCGAATTGTTTGGTTACACCATAAGTCAGGGTGTCCAAGATCTGCTTAGGTGGGCTGACTGTGGCCAAGCCATCCTTGTTTGAATCTCTAATGTCTAGTCAGCCATACATTTTTTTCCTGTTAATGCTGAGCCATCTAAACTGATTTTTGCCCCTAATGTTGAGCTGGCCAATCCCTAATTCTTCTCATATGTGAAGCAGCTTCCCTTAAAGGGAGCTGCCGCCTTACCTTGTTTCCCCTCAATTAAACAGTCATTAATCACCTCTAATATCACACTCACTTCATATTCATTAATTATGCATTCTTCTTTCTTTTCCTGCATCAGAACTAGTGTCATAACAGTTCGGAGCAAAAGCAGGGGATGACTTACAAAATTATTTATTGATGATTGAGTTTCTCTGTAAGGAACTTCTCAAAAGACCTAGGATAAAAAAGAATAAAACTTGAGAATAGTCTTTGGGCCCATAAAGCCACAAGAATGACAATATCCTATAGCCTATAAGGCTCAAAGACCATCTTTATAATGTTGAAAGACAACCCTCGACAGGGAAGAATGTACTAATTTTCTTGAGACTTGATTTGAGATGTTCAATTCTGAAATTTTGCAGCAGAGATTAATCAAAAAGAGAAGCAAATATGAAAGAAGACTATAAATGTTGGATTTTGGTGTCACTACTGTTTATATATTTGAGAGGTTCTGCACTTTGATGTGCCTTGACACTTAAAAAGATTAGATTGAAATCTTCGGCAACAATTTGACTCTAAAATATTTCAAATCTTCAAACTTATAAATTTCACTACTGTGCTATTTATTTTAAATTTGACAATAGCCAAGGAGATGAAATAAGTGCTTGGAGGAAGAATGTTGTTTCTATGCTTATTTTCTGTTAAGTTTTCTCTTCTTCACCTTGCCTGCAGGTTAGGCTCTTATTAAATTGATGTCATTTTGTGGTATGAGAGCAACCAAGCTTTGATACCACAGGTTTTTTTTCAAATTCCCTAAATTCCAAGTGCAATGATTCCTCTCTTCATTGTTGGCATTATGGCTAAAGTGTTGTCCTTGATGGCAACCCATTCAGGTGATAGATGTCCTTGATGGCAGCCCATTCAGGTGATAGATCACAGTACTTCAAGTCAGCAGCAGAGATTGATGATCAGCTATCAAATATTGAAGAAAATAAGGGGTACGCAGGTACACCTTACATAAGGTGCGTACTCGCAGGTCAGTGTTACATAAAGTGCGTACATACCCGCAGTTATCCCGTTCAGGAGGTGCATACCCCCAGTGCACACATTTCAAGGCAAAGAAATTCACATGTGGGGTTTTCTTATGTTTTACTCTTGGTATTTAGCCGACGGTATTGTGTTATTATGGTATCGGCTCGTGGTATTGATCCATGATTTAAGGAAGAGCTCTCCTATATAAAGGAGAGGAGATCATTTGGCTTGAGCATGTTTTTGGTTGAATATCTTATGAGGGCTAGATCTGGTCTAGATCTAAATAAGGCGAATCTACTGATGGACCGAGATCTCTTCGGCGCATGTTCAGATCTGTAGATCTGACTGTCTGGGTTATTTCTGAAGTCTTGAAATCATCTATGCCCGAAGGTACGCAGGTACAGTGAGAGAAAAGTGCGTACATACGCAGGAACGAAGGGTTTCAGGTGCGCCGGTACGCAGGCACAGAAGGGTTTCAGGTACGCAGGCACAGAAGGGTTGCAGGTGCGCCGGTACGCAGGCTCAGAAGGGTTTCAGGTGCGCCGGTACGCAGGCACAGAAGGGTTGCAGGTGCGCCGGTACGCAGGCTCAGAAGGGTTTCAGGTGCGCCGGTACGCAGGCACAGAAGGGTTGCAGGTGCGCCGGTACGCAGGCACAGAAGGGTTGCAGGTGCGGAGGTCCGCAGGCAGTTCAATGGACTCAGAGCGAGGTACGCAGGCTAGCAGTTGAGCAGGGTGCGTACGTAAGCAGGGGAGCAGTTGAGCAGGGTGCGTACTGTAAGCAGGCAAGCAGTTGAGTAGGGTGAGTACTGTAAGCAGGCAAGCAGTTGAGCAGGGTGCTTACATAAGCAGGCTAGTAGTTGAGCAGGGTGCTTACTTCTCTTAAAACCTTTGTTTATCATTGTTGTGTTCTGGGTTTGGTCCTATTATTTTTGATCTGGTTACTACAGTTGATTGGGTGATTCTCTTGTACTTGATGATCATTTGATGCTTATGGATCCAGTTTGAAAATTTATGAAAATTGGTCCTTGTAAGAAAAGAAGTAGGGGGTTGTAGCTCCCTTCCAAGAGAGACTGGAAAACGAGAGAGAGTTGTAGCTCTTTGCAGGTTGCAGCCTGCGTACTGGTAAAGGACTGCACCAGTACAAAACCATTGTAAAAGGAGTTTCTAATTTGAAAGAAGATAGAGACATATTGCAGCAGGTGGTTTTCACCCACATTGGGTTTCCACCTTACATCTTGTGTTCTTTGGTGTGACTATCTGTTTTTTCTGTTCATGCTCATTATTTTATGGTACTGACATGCAAAACTAATTCAAAGAACAAATAAGGAAGATTTATTAAAAGAATTAGATAATACTGATTCACCCCCCCTCTCAGTATTATTTCCAACAATTGGTATCAGAGCAGGTCCTTCAGAGAAGCTTGATCGCTTGAAGGTAGATCGTTCATCATGAGCAACTACGAGAGAGAAGCATCAATCAGGCCACCAGTTTTTGATGGGACAAACTTCAATTATTGGAAGGTAAGAGTTACTGCCTATCTTCAATCTCTTGGTACAGAAGTTTGGGACATCGTAGAGACAGGCTACGCTTTTCCTTCAGCTACTCCTACGGATGCAGCCGAGAAAAAGAAGTATGAAACAAATGCGAAAGCAGTCAGTACTCTATTAGGATGTATATCTCAATCAGAATTCATGAAGGTAATGCACTATAAATCCGCAAAAAAGATATGGGACAAAATTGTCACGAGCTATGAAGGAGATGAACAGGTAAAGCGTGCTAAACTTCAAACTCTCAGAATTCAGTATGAGACTCTCAAAATGTATAATGATGAAAGTGTGGCTAACTATTTTCTTCGGGTAGATGAGGTTGTTAATTGTATGAAAAATTTGGGTGAAGAAATAAAAGAGGCTATTGTGGTTGAAAAAGTTCTAAGATCATTGTCCCCCAAGTTTGAATCTAAAGTATCTGCAATAGAAGAAAAGGAAAATCTACGAATTCTTACTATGTCTCAGCTACATGGAATTCTAACTGCTTATGAAATGAGAAAGGGAGGTCCATCAGACAGAAGAGAAGCTGCTTTCAAGGCATCAGGCAAAGGAGATTATTATGAAGCAAGCCACGTCCCAGAAGAAGAGGAAGAAGAATCAAATTTTGTCAGAAATCTTCAAAGGGGTTCTGGAAGGTTCAGAGGTAAGTTACCTTTTAAATGCTTTGCTTGTGGAAGAGTAGGTCATTATGCTGCAAAATGTCCTTATAAGGATAAAGGAAAGGAACCTGCTAGATGGAACAAGAAACAGAACGCAAATAAGAAAAGCTACTACACTCATGAAGATAGTGATGGTCTATCAAACAGTGATGAAGATGAACAAGGTAATGAATATAAGTTGTTAATGGCATTTGAAGATGATGATTATATGGATGCTATAGATGTGGATAACCTTTATGATGAAATTACTAGACTCAAGAGATGTATAGAAGAAAAGAACATGATCATTGATACTCTACAATTTCAAATTGATGAAAAGGAAAAACATCTTGAAAAATTAGAAGGTGAAATTGTTGGTCTTAGAAAAGAGATTGAGAAAACAAAAGCTATTAATCTCAAGTTTGTCAAAGGATCTGAAACTTTGGATGAGATTATCAATGTGCAGCGGTCTCCACTAAACAAGACAGGTCTGGGCTATAATGGTGAAACTTCTCAAGCATCCACCTCAAAAAGTTATCTTGATGCAGCAAGAAGAAATGAGCAAAAGCACAATGAAGATCATCAGGTAAAGCAGGGACGAATTACAAACAGAAACTATCAGGGGCAATCCATCTTAAGGGTGAACAAAAGCTACAACCAGCCACAGGTAAAATCTTCTCAATTTGGTTCAAGAATAGATGACAATAGAAATTACAATCAATTGGCTGGTAGATTCGATAACCGCAAAAGTTTCTTCAATGGACAATGCTTTTCTTGCCATAACTTTGGTCACAAAGCAGCTCAATGTGTTGCATATAAAACAATCATGACTAGGGAAGCTCAAAAACAAAGAAGTATGACCGGGATTACAAAAAGGACCTATAACAACTTTTCGGTTCTTGAAAATGAAGTTGAATGTTCTATTTGCAATAACTTTGGTCATGAAGACTCTGAATGCAGGAGCAGGTTTCAGCAGAAAAAGGAACAAGCCTCAAGCACCAAAACATGGAGAATAAAGGAACCACAAACAGAAAGATGTGGGATAGCATTTTATGCAGAGGGACAGGAAAATCTATGGTACATTGACAGTGGATGTTCGAAGCATATGACAGGTGATAAAGAAAAACTTGAGTCATTTTCTGCTCTAGAAAAAGGAAAGAAAGTCTCTTTTGGAAATGATACTCCTGCAACTATAAAAGGAAAAGGCATTGCTCAGTTAAAAGAAAAGGTCAAGGCTGGAAATGTTTTGTATGTTGATGGATTGAAGCATAATCTTCTAAGTGTCAGCCAGATGTGTGATCAAAGAACCGAGGTTATATTCAGATCAAATGGATGTCTTGTTCGTGATCTTGATACAGGTAAAACAGTGATCAAAGGCAAAAGAACTCCAAATAATCTGTACATATTTGAAGAAGGACAACAACAATGCTATCTGAGCAAGGATGATGAGCACTGGTTATGGCATCGGAGGTTGGGACATCTAAGCTTTTCACAAATAAGGAAAGCATGCAAATATCAGGCAGTTCGCGATCTTCCAGATATCAAAATTCCTGACAACACTATATGCAAATCATGTCAGTTTGGAAAACAAACCAGAACTAACTTTCCAGAGAAAGAAGGTTCAGCTAGCATGCCTCTTGAGCTAGTACATACAGATACATGCGGTCCTTTCAGGAAAAGAACACCTCGAGGAGAAGAATACTTGATATTATTCATTGACGATTTCTCCAGGTTTGTTTGGCTAGGACTTATGAAGCACAAAGATGAAGCATTCGAAAAATTCAAATCCTTCAAAGCCTTGGTTGAAAATGAATCAGGTCACAAAATTAAGTGCCTCAGATCCGACAGAGGTGGGGAATTTACTTCAAATGAATTTTTCGATTTCTGTGAAGAACATGGGATAAGAAGAGAATTCTCTACAGCAAGAACCCCTCAGCAAAATGGAGTTGTGGAAAGAATGAACAGAACAGTCCAACAAATGGCTCGTGCTATGCTTGATGAGTCAGGAACTCCTGCAACTTTCTGGGGTGAAGCTGCACATGCTGCGGTTGTTATTCTCAACAAAACAAATGTCTGGGTGAACAGCACTCAAACTCCTCATGAGCTCTGGAGTGGTAGGACTCCTTCAGTAAAGCACTTCAAAATCTTTGGGAGCAAATGCTATATCAAGAATACTGATGAGCAGCTTGGGAAACTTGAACCTAGAGCAGATGAAGGCATTCTTCTTGGTTACTCTCCACATAACAAAGCATACAAATGCTACAATAAAAGACTTGGCAGAATTGTTGACAGCATTGATGTAGTGGTTGATGAGAAGGGATACATTCCTAGGCAAGTACATCATGAAGACATCGAAGAAGATGAAGGCTACCCCCAACGACAGAATGATGAAGAAGAAGAACCTCAAGAAGAACCAGAGGAGCAAACAAGAATAGAAGAAAAGACTCCATCCAGATATGTTCAGAAGAATCATCAAGAATCTCAGATTATGGGGCAGAAAGAAGCAGGTGTACAAACAAGAAGAACAATTGCAGAAGCTTCAAGCTATTTGGCATTACTCTCCTCTACTGAACCACAAAATGTGAAAGAGGCATGCAAAGATGAATGTTGGGTGAAAGCAATGGATGAAGAACTTGAGCAGATCGAAAAGAACAACACTTGGGAGCTGGTTCCTAGACCAAAAGATAAGAATGTTATCGGGACAAAATGGGTCTTCAAAAACAAATTGAATGAAAATGGAGAAGTAATTAGAAACAAAGCCAGACTTGTTTGTAAAGGGTATGCGCAGCAAGAAGGAATAGACTTTGAAGAAACCTTTGCTCCTGTTGCAAGACTTGAGGCCATCCGAATGTTCCTTGCTCTCTCAAGTTTTCAAAACTTCAAAGTATTTCAAATGGACGTGAAATCAGCCTTTCTGAATGGAGACTTGGAAGAAGAAGTGTACATTGAACAGCCAGATGGGTTCATTCTTGGAAATGATCCAAATCTTGTATGCAGATTGAAAAAGGCTCTCTATGGTCTCAAACAAGCTCCAAGGGCTTGGTACTACCGTTTGGACAAATATCTTCATCAACAAGGCTTTTCAAAAGGATCGGCAGATAGCAATCTTTATATAAAAGTTGAAAATGAAAAATTGCTAATACTTGTTGTGTATGTAGATGACATTATTTTTGGGAGCAATGAAGAAGCTATGAGTCAAAACTTTGCCTTGGTCATGCAGAAAGAATTTGAAATGTCCTTGCTAGGAGAATTGACATATTTCCTTGGTTTGCAAATCCAACAAAAAGGAGGAATCTTTTTATCTCAAACCAAGTATCTCAAACAGATTTTGAAGAAATATGGTATGGAAGATGCAAAACCAGTATGTACACCCATGGTCACAGGATGTAGCCTCAGTGCAAATGATGAATCTGCAGCAGTACATCAACCAACCTACAGATCTATGATTGGAAGTTTACTTTATTTGACAGGTACCCGACCAGACATCATGCATGCAATTGGAATAGATGGAAGATTTCAGGCAAATCCGAAGGAGACTCATCTTCAGGCAGTGAAGAGAATTTTCAAATATCTTCAAGGGACTCAAAATTATGGCTTATGGTATCCTAGAGATACAGATCTTACACTTCATGCTTATACAGATGCAGATTGGGCCGGAAGCGTGGATGACAAGAAAAGCACAAGTGGTGGTGCATTCTTCATGGGTTCCAGACTGGTATCTTGGTTCAGCAAGAAACAGAGTTCGATTGCCTTGTCTACAGCTGAAGCGGAATATGTCGCTGCTGCATCTTGTTGCACCCAACTCCTTTGGATGATGCAGACTTTGCAGGATTTTCAAATCACTTGTACACCACCAATCCCCATCTTATGTGATAACACAAGTGCAATCAGCATCTCAAAGAATCCTGTTATGCATTCAAAAACCAAGCACATACCAATCAAGTATCATTTTCTCCGGGAACAAGTGCTTGAACAGAAGGTCAAGTTGGAGTATGTTCCTTCTAAGGAACAAGTTGCTGATATTCTCACCAAACCATTGCCCAGGGACACTTTTGAATACCTCAGGCAAAAGCTGGGGGTTGTTGATGCATCATCTTATTGCTGAACCTCTTCTGATTGATGGTACAGGTTCAGGGGGAGCATATAATGCATTGTTGGCATTATGGAGGATGTGCAGGAGGAGATCTCGGAAGTAGCTGCAATATGTCTCTATCTCTTTCATGGTGGATTATGATTCTTCGTTGCAGATCTGGTTCATATTCAGGGGGAGCATGTTCTTAGGGGGAGCATGTTCTTAGGGGGAGCATAACCCTTTGCCCTTGATGTCAAAGGGGGAGAATGAAGCTGAAGTTTTGAGGTTGCCATCAAATCCAAAGGGGGAGATTGTTGGCATTATGGCTAAAGTGTTGTCCTTGAAGGCAACCCATTCAGGTGATAGATGTCCTTGATGGCAACCCATTCAGGTGATAGATCACAGTACTTCAAGTCAGCAGCAGAGATTGATGATCAACTATCAAATATTGAAGAAAATAAGGGGTACGCAGGTACACCTTACATAAGGTGCGTACTCGCAGGTCAGTGTTACATAAAGTGCGTACATACCCGCAGTTATCCCGTTCAGGAGGTGCGTACCCCCAGTGCACACATTTCAAGGCAAAGAAATTCACATGTGGGGTTTTCTTATGTTTTACTCTTGGTATTTAGCCGACGGTATTGTGTTATTATGGTATCGGCTCGTGGTATTGATCCATGATTTAAGGAAGAGCTCTCCTATATAAAGCAGAGGAGATCATTTGGCTTGAGCATGTTTTTGGTTGAATATCTTATGAGGGCTAGATCTGGTCTAGATCTAAATAAGGCGAATCTACTGATGGACCGAGATCTCTTCGGCGCATGTTCAGATCTGTAGATCTGACTGTCTGGGTTATTTCTGAAGTCTTGAAATCATCTATGCCCGAAGGTATGCAGGTACAGTGAGAGAAAAGTGCGTACATACGCAGGAACGAAGGGTTTCAAGTGCGCCGGTACGCAGGCACAGAAGGGTTTCAGGTGCGCCGGTACGCTGGCACAGAAGGGTTGCAGGTGCGCCGGTACGCAGGCTCAGAAGGGTTTCAGGTGCGCCGGTACGCAGGCACAGAAGGGTTGCAGGTGCGCCGGTACGCAGGCACAGAAGGGTTTCAGGTGCGCCGGTACGCAGGCACAGAAGGGTTGCAGGTGCGCCGGTACGCAGGCACAGAAGGGTTGCAGGTGCGGAGGTCCGCAGGCAGTTCAATGGACTCAGAGCGAGGTACGCAGGCTAGCAGTTGAGCAGGGTGCGTACGTAAGCAGGCGAGCAGTTGAGCAGGGTGCGTACTGTAAGCAGACAAGCAGTTGAGCAGGGTGAGTACTGTAAGCAAGCAAGCAGTTGAGCAGGGTGCTTACATAAGCAGGCTAGCAGTTGAGCAGGGTGCTTACTTCTCTTAAAATCTTTGTTTATCATTGTTGTGTTCTGGGTTTGGTCCTATTATTTTTGATCTGGTTACTACAGTTGATTGGGTGATTCTCTTGTACTTGATGATCATTTGATGCTTATGGATCCAGTTTGAAAATTTATGAAAATTGGTCCTTGTAAGAAAAGAAGTAGGGGGTTGTAGCTCCCTTCCAGGAGAGACTGGAAAACGAGAGAGAGTTGTAGCTCTTTGCAGGTTGCAGCCTGCGTACTGGTAAAGGACTGCACCAGTACAAAACCATTGTAAAAGGAGTTTCTAATTTGAAAGAAGATAGAGACATATTGCAGCAGGTGGTTTTCACCCACATTGGGTTTCCACCTTACATCTTGTGTTCTTTGGTGTGACTATCTGTTTTTTCTGTTCATGCTCATTATTTTATGGTACTGACATGCAAAACTAATTCAAAGAACAAATAGGGAAGATTTATTAAAAGAATTAGATAATACTGATTCACCCCCCCTCTCAGTATTATTTCCAACATTCATTAGTGTGAATTCTTGTTGCACAAACCACATTTTACAACTTAATTCCAATTTGTTCGAGCCTTTGGTGGAATCAACAGCCAAATTGGCTCTTGCCCTCTTCACTTATACACCGCATTGGCTTGAGTTCTGTGTAAACCACCTACAACCAACATTTGAGTGTCTCCAAGCCTGTGTGTTTTACCCATCACTTACAAGTATTCACATATAAACAAATATATAAATTGTTTCGAAATGCTTATGCTGATTGCTGGGTTGCTGTTGAAATTTCAACTACCAAAAATAAAAGAGCTTGGTCGTGGAAGAAGTCAATTAAATGATGAAATCCTTAGCTTTTATTAACAGATTGCTAGATCATTATATATTGAGGTGAACAAAAGTATGCCTGGCATATGCTGTGTAATAGTTGGAAAGGAAAGAGCAGCAGCTACAATATCCATGTCGTTGCCTTCATTCCCTATAGCAGAAGAAGCATTTAAACTGCAGTTTGACTAAACAGCAAAATGTCACTTAGGATCAGTGCATCGAACCTTTATTCTGGGCAGTGTTGACTCCAGAGTTTAATGACATCTGAGAATTAGGATGAGTGGTAGCAACTAGAGGAGGTCAGTACTACCTTTGAAATACAGTTCTGAGATTATTTCAAGTGTTACCTCTGTAGATAAACTGCAGAGTCCTTTTCCAAAGCTATGTCAGTTGAAACTAGAGATTTTCTTGTGTCAAACATTGTACGACACATGTTGTTTTGGATTTGAAGACTATAGAAGATGCTAAAGAAGGGACAGAAGTGGAAGGGTGCATTCTGTCAGCTTGCAAACAAGCGCAAAGAACATTGCCCTTACCCCTATCATTAGGTCTATTCCAAAGGATTGGCCTTATCTAAAATCGTCCTCAGATTTTGTTGGTATATTTGTCACAGAAAAGATTTTTTAAAATCAGCTGGAAATTACTAGCTGCTTCTCATTTTTCACGTTTTATTCTTGGACACAATTACAGTAAATATTATGCTAGCTAATAGCATTTTGGCATGGGCATAGCTACTATGGCGATGCTTGGTATTGCAGCAAAAGTTTTGGCAATGGATGTCTTGATGCCAAAGCTGATAATGTTAGGGGGATAATGAGATTCGGAGGAATGTCATTTGCCTAACACTTAGAGGGGATTCTTCTTTGGCAAACTTTGGTGGAACAGAGAACATGGATCTTGACTGCTTCATATAAATTCCAAATTCAATAAGATAAATAGCACTGTGAGAGTGTTCTTCAGGCCTGTTCTGGAGTGTCCAAAACAACCATATAAGGGGGTGGACATCGCAAGCAAGAGGCAATTCAGGAATGCCTACAGCTGGGACCATGAGGATGTATCAAAGTCCCAATACTTCCCAGTGGCAGCTTGGTGAAGCACTGTACAACCATACACATAAGTATTGGTTTTTGAATGTAAATTTATTTCTGAGTAACAATTACATTTTGAAATTGAAAACTCCTGAGAATAAGGTAAATATTATATAGTAAAGACTCTAACATATCTATTTTCCTGATGGCTAATTAGGAACAGCTAACAAACAAGGCGTGCAGTGAGTACCTGACACAAAGCAAAGTTCAAGGCTAAAGAATTTTGATTTTACAAGGGTTATCATGCACTGAGGACAGTGCAAAAATAAGGGGGAGGGGAATGTAACACCCCCACGATGACCCCTATATGTACTTGTACACATTATTATGCGGTTGGCGAGCCAAGTTATGTTGGGCCTATGTGCTTATGTTTTCTATGTTATGAGGCCTGTATGCCTGCATATATAAATGTGTTAGGTCGATGAGCCAGTGTACAAACGTGTTTTAAGGCTAGGGTGTATGTGTGGTGAGGCCAGAGAACCTGTGCATTGAAAGGCTAGCAAGCTTAGTAGACATAACAAGCTAAATTAATAAAATAACACCACGACTACAAACCATGGGATAAAAAGAGTATGGGGCTAGGACTCCACAAAAAGATAAAGGTGAGGTGGCGAAACTAGACATGGTTCCTAAGCAAAATAATTATTTGGTTATAATATTCCTAAAAGTAATTTTAGGAATAATATTAAAATAGTATAATCCTGAACTATAAATAAAAGGTAAAGGGAGGGGAATAGGAAACATACAGCTTTCTTTTCCATCAAAGACTGCCAAGGGATGATTGTGGACTTGGTTATGGGGAGAACCAGAGGATCACTAGCTATTGTACCCCGAGGATCCTAGGCGGGTCTGAGTATGAGTGCACTCTCCTTGGGCTACCTCGGGGAAGGCTAAAGCCCTAGAGGGAGGAGTGTAGGGACAAGTGTCCTTGTATGGGTATGGAGGGTACTTGGAGACCCCAGGGCAACAGGAACTCCTAAAAGCCACAAGGATTTGAGACATCCCTGGCCAACCAAGCTGGAAACCCTAGAGGGTATTGGCACAGCCAATTAGCTACGGGCGCAGAAGGGGGTGCACTACCTTGGTAATGTGTGATAATGGGGGGGATGTAAGCTTGTTGGTTGGATGTTGTTGCGGTTTGGTACCTTGGCCCCATTCATATTCTGAACATATACCTAGCTTGGGTAGTCGTTGGCATTGTGGAGTCATGGCCCTAGCGCGAGGATGACCCACTACTAAGAGAGTTAGAGTAGCACGGTCTATGGTTGGGTGGTACATCTGAGGTATGTAGCTAGTCAATGGTTTTATCAAATCAATATTGAATATACTTTGTTGTTTATGTTTTATGACTTTTTATGCACATTATTAACTATTTTGGTGATGTTATACATGTCTTTTCATTATGTTATGATCATATAGATATTGGTGATGGTTCGGGGGTATTAGAATGGATTTGCACATTGGAGATAGATTGTTCAATGTTTTCTTGACCATATTGGGTGTTTTTTTTTGGCATTCTTCCATAGGATGTTGAAGTTCTCTTAATAGCTTGGGGCCACCCTTCAACATGGCCTAATGGCAATGTCTACTTACTTGGAAAACACCCTATTTAGGAGGAGTGTTGTGCATCTTGGAGGAGGGCATCAAGGCCTCTATAGCATGGGGTAGCTGGGATTCTTAGCTAGGAGCTTGGAGTAGTAATATCCCCGACTTGACCCCCCTAGATTGCAATGTACTTGTACACACAAAACTTAGGCTGGTGAGTCGTGATATGTTAATTAGGCTCGTGAGTCGGGTTCTATTGGGCTCTACATACCCTTGTTTGTACATATATGTTTTAAGGCCAATGTGTCTATGTAATTGGGTCAGAGAACCTATATTATTAGGCTGGTGAGCCGAGTTCCATTGAGGCCTGCATGCCTGTGTATGTATAATGTGTCAAGCTGGTGGGCCAGAGTACTTATGAGTTTTAAGGCCGGAGTGCCTGTCTGATCAAGCCAAAGATCCTATTTGGTAAAATGCCAGTGGGCCTAACAGACATATTATTGATGCAGACCAAGGGATAAAAAGAGTATGGGCAATTGAGACTCCACAACAGGAAAAATATCCTAATATGAAAGTATATTATAATATTATGATATAATATTATAATATATTACTATAATAAAAAGTAAGGGGACACCATACTTACAAAAAGTGGTTCCTCTATTCAATTGATCATGAATCAGTGAAGGGACAGGTGTCCCTGAGTAAGAGTCTAGAGTGTACCTGGAGACCCGTGAGGGCAGCAGGAACTCATGGAGCCATAGGGCTCTGTACATCCCTGGCCGACCAAGATAAGGGTCGATGGGGGATGTGAGTTTGTTGGTTGGAAGCTATTGGGTTTTGTACCTTCGCTATGTGAGGGTCTAGAGGGTATCTGGAGACCCGTGAGGGTAGAGGAAACTCCTAGAGCCATGAGACTCTAGACAACCCTAGTCGACCGACATAGACACCCTAGAGGTGGTGGCACAGCGCGATGGACTACAAGTGCAGTGAAGGGATGCAATGCTTGGATGTGGGGCTGATGGGGGATGTGAGCCTGCTAGTTGAAGGCTATCAGGTTTGGTACCTTGGCCCTATTATGTTTGGTATGAGGCGTGTTCCTGGCTCGAGAAGCCGACACCAAGTGAAGTCATGGCCCCAGCTCGAGGGTGATCGACTGCTAAGAGAACTGGACCAGCACGGTCTACGGTTGGGAGGAATGTCTGAGGTCAACAGGCAGCCAGGAAATTTAACAAATAAGTGCTTGAAACCCATTATGTGCTCGTTTTAAGAATTATTGTGGCATGTCTTTTGCTATGTTATATGATTTTTGTTATTATGGCTTCACCATGCACATGGTGAAATGTTCTAGTTAAACTATGCAACTATTTTTGAGATATGTCTTGGTAATGTTGATACATGTGTGGACTTTTTTCTTGGAAGAAGAGCTCTGGGGCGTTGCCATGAAACCCTAGCCTACGCCTCTGCGCCCTTGATCCCTCTGCTCTGCGGCCCGTGGCTTTGGGCCTTCTGCCCTTCTGCGTCGTTCCTGCGTTCTTTTTTGAGTTCTTGCGTTTCAGAGTGCTCGTCTGCTGCTGGGAGGGACTAGTAAGCCGGGCTCGCCCTCATGGAGGTCCCAGGCAGGCCCCCCCCTATGCCTTCATCTGTCGAAGCCTTCTCTCGGCTCTTGGCCGGCTTGCCACAAAAGAAAAAGAGTGAAGCAACAAAGTTTTTCAAGAGACTTGAAGACATTCCTAAAATATCCCTGCCGCCAGAGACTTCGATTCAAGTCGCCCTCTCCTTGGCTGAGCGGGCTCTCGTTGGCCAATTCACCGGTCTATGGCCTTCTCCTAAGACCACTGAGACCTGGGTTAACAAGAACTGGGCTCCTCTGATCAAGAGCAGCGTCACCTCTTACTTCTTAGGACAAGGGTTCTTCCTCTTCGAATTCACCTCAAAGGACGACAAGGACCTGATCTTTCATAATGGCCCCTATTTCATGGGCCCACAGGGCCTGTACCTCAACAAATGGAAGCCGGATTTCGACCCTGCAGTTGATGTTCCGACGGTTGTCCCTGTTTGGGTCAGACTCCCTAATCTCCCAGTACATTGTTGGAACTGGGACTCGTTGAAACACAAAACACCCTTGGGAAATTCATAGATAGGCAAACAGCAAAGATCAATATGATTGTGCCCGTATCTATGTAGAAGTAGACCTAGAGGTGGGTCTCCCGGAAGCCATCAAAATCAAAGTAGGAAACTAGACCCATTTGCAGAAGCCGGATTAGGAGCAGTTGCCTTTCAAATGCCGAAAGTGTCTACGGTCACTTCGTCAGAGGATATCCAACCAATGTGGAACCAGATAAGGGTAAAGAAGAAGGTTGGAACCAGGTCAAGCGCGCCAGGAAAATCCAAAAGCAAGTTGGTCCAAACGGAAGAGGTCCTCAGGCCCCTCCTCAACAACCCCCTTCCATAATGGATCAAGAAAATAAATTAGCCCCTCTAAGCTCGCAAATAGAGGATATAGCCCCTCTAAGCTCGCAAATAGAGGATATGCAGGTACCAGACAATCAAAAATCAACCCCTCCCTCTAAAGGTACCCCCTCTTCTCCCAAGGGGGCAAGCCTTGCTGAGAGTTCCAAAGGAATCACTGTCGAAGTAGAGGAAGATGAGCATGAATCGGATTGGTCAGAGGAAGAAGGGGAAATAAGAGAATCCCAAGCTTCGATGAGGAGATCCACAAGAGGCCGCAAATCAAATCGAGAAAACTTTCAAAGGTAAGCTCCAAGGCAGCCAACCAACCCTTGAGAAGCTATTAGCATCAAAAACAAAGATGGCGAGAAACCAACCCCAAGGCTCCAAGGGAGCCAACCAAAAATACAAATGATGAAGAGAGTCTCCTGGAACTGTAGAGGTATGGGGAGCAAAATCAAAGAAGAAGCCATCAGAAGTTTAATAAGAACAAAAGCTCCTGACATACTCCTAATCTAGGAGACCAAACTAGAAGACTCTATCTTCCTTCAGGCAAGTAAGAAACTCTGGAACAAATGTGAGGCGAAAGCAATTTCACCCCGAGGGGCTTTCGGTGGGTTGGGCACTCTTTGGAATGCTAGCAAATTCTCTATCGTTTCTGAGACCCTCAACACTCACTGGCTGTTCTTAAAATTGCAGCACTTAGACTCAAAAGAGATTATTAGTCTCTTCAACGTGTACATCCCTATGAACGCTGGGGAAAAAAGGCCTGTTGGGAATCCATATGAACCCAAGCAGACCTCGTTAATCTTGAGAATACCATCATAGCAGGAGATCTAAATCTCACTCTCTTATCAGCAGACAAGAGAGGAGGCAACATTGTTCGAGATCCAACAAGGGAATGGGCAGAGGACCTTATGCAGGACTGGGACCTGCTAGACATCAAGCCAATCTCTGGTAAGTACACTTGGACTAACAAAAGAATTGGTCCTGGCCACATTGCTGCGAGATTGGATAGATTCTTACTTCAAAGCTCTTTGTTTCTACTTGGATTAGAGGCTAGAGTTCATATTCTCCCATGCAGCACTTCTGATCATAAACCCATCAAGCTGGAACTGGTGTTTCAGCTTGACCTAGGACCAATTCCCTTCAGATTTAGCCCGCTCTGGGCTAAGGAATCAGACTTCATGCAATTAGTTAAGGGCATCTGGATGCAGCCGGTCAAAGGCTCCCCCTTTTTCATCTGGGAGGAGAAGCTCAGAGGAGTGAAAAGGGCTTTGAAAAGTTGGGCCAAAGCTCTGCCCAATCCAGCAAATGAAAGGAAAAATCTCCAACGCACTCTGGAAAATCATCACCTCCAAGCTGAAACAACAGACATAACTAAAGAGATTCTAGACAAAGAAGCCCAGCTCCAGCAAAACTACCACAAGGCTTGTCTAGCAGAGGAAGAGTACTAGAGACTTAAGTCACGCAGCCTTTGGCTTAAAGCAGGGGATAGGAACTCTTCCTTCTTCCATAAACAAGCTCAGGCAAGGAAATGTACCAATTCCATTTCCGAAATCAAAGATGGCACTATTATTCACAAAGACAATGCAAGCATCAAAAAAGCTGCCTCCCTTCACTTTAAAAGCCTGTATAGTGAAGATATAAATCTGGACCAAATCTCTGATATGATTGACGTGGTTCCCTCCTTGATTACTGTTGAAATGAATCACCTTCTTGAAGCTAAAGTCACCAAGATCGAAGTCAAGGATGCCCTCTTCGCCATGGACCCAAACAAAGCTCCTGGTCCGGATGGATTCACAGCCAGATTCCTCCAATCTCGTTGGCCGATTGTGAAAAAAAAAAATACAAAATGCTTATTAAGTCCCAAGCTTGCCAGAAAATCGAAGGCAGCACGAACTCTGCTTTTCTTGCTCTCATCCCCAAAGAGAAAGGAGCCAACACCTTCAACAGGTTCGAACGATTTCGCTATGCAATATTGGTTACAAACTGATTACTAAAGTCATCGCTAATAGACTTAAGCTCATCCTCCCCAAAGTCATTCCGGAAAGCCAAGGAGGTTTCATTCAAGGTAGACATATAGCGGACAATTTCATTCTGGTCCAAGAGGCAATCCACTCAAGCCTGAGTCGCAATGAAAAAGGTATGGTGGTCAAGCTCGATTTAGCAAATGCTTTTGATAGAGTTAAGCACAGTTTTCTGCTGAAAGTCTTACATAAACTTGGATTTGGTGAGAAATTTATAAATTGGAATTGGGCCTGCATTTCGGAGCCTTGGATTGCTCCATTAGTAAACAGCAGAGCTGCTCAATTTTTCAAAGCCACGAGAGGACTCAGGCAAGGGTTTCCTCTCTCTGCCCTTCTATTCGTTCTTCAAGCCTCTGTCCTCAGTTTCTATTTAGACAAAAAAATGATGGATCAGGAAATTGTTGGGCTATGTATAGCAAGAGGTGTTAAAAACATAAATCATGCCCTCTTTGCGGATGACACCTTGTTATTGGTCGCTGCCTCTGTGCTTATAGCCTCCAGATTTAAAGGAGTTCTGGATGAGTTTTGTATGGTTTCAGGCAGCAGTCTAAACAATGGCAAATGCCATATCTATTGCTAGAACACCACTTCCAGCTTGCTCAATTCCATTTCCAGAACCTTTGGTTTCGCAGCCTCCTCAAACTGGACTTCCTTCAAGTACTTAGGCCTTCCTGTATTTCTTAAAAGAGCCTTCAGCAAAGATTGGCTCCCTCAATTGGAGAAATTCAAGAACAAGTTGCTTGCCTGGGGCTTTTCCTGGCTCAACATTGCTGGTAAGTCTGTCCTCATTAAATCAGTCCTTAACAGTCTTCCCTTATTTCAGTTTTCTGTTCTTCTCGCTCCCTCTGGCATTCTCAGAAAAATGGAGGAGATCATTCGAAAAAAAAATTGGAAGGGGGGCAAGCAAAATGAGAAAAAGATTCCGTTAGTCAGCTGGGAATCCATCTCCAAACCGCTCTTGGAAGGAGGCTTGAACTTCAAAAATCTTGGATATCAAAATATCACTATGGGAGCTAAGCTCATCTGGAGAATTATTGCTCCTAACCCTGGCTGGGCACAATTAGCTCTTTGGAAAAAATACTTTAATGGCAAGTGCTCCCGCTGTCTAGATCATCCTCTGTCGCTCCTGAATACGCCCTTTCTAAAGCTCTGTACCAAAGCATGTCCTCTTATAAATACTCATGCCTACTGGGTTCCCAGCAATGGAAAAAGGATCAACCTTTGGACAGACAGAATTATGAACAATGAGCTGCTGGGAGATTGTCGCTCTCTTCAAGCGTTGCGCAACTGGATGAACGATGTTGGATTGCGTTCCCTGTGGGACATTTCAGTCTGGCAGGATTCACGCTGGGCTGGCTGGAAACTTGAAACGCCCCCAGATTTGTCTATGGAACGCGAGGTTCTGCTCTCCAAGCTTCACGGTTTAGCTCCAACGCGGATGCAAAGTAGGGATTCAAGAGGTTGGGGTGTGCAGGCTAGTGGTTATTCCGTTGCTCAGGGATACGCCAAGCTGTGTGAGTGCCCCCATGTGGCCACGAATCCAGAGCCATGGAAAGGGATATGGCATTATCCCTCTCTCCCAAAAATCGACTTCTTCAATTGGCTGTTATGCGATTCCAAAATCTTGACAAACGATAATCTTCAGAAGCAAGGCTTCCACGGCCCTTCAAGGTGCAGACTTTGCAAGGTAAACAAGGAAAGTGTTTCTCATCTAATGCTTGAATGTTCCTTCACATTGCAGATCTGGACCGAGCTGCTGGAAAATTTGAGTTCCAGCTTCGCGTTGCCTTCCTTCATATCTGATTTTTTTGTCAAATGGCTGCAAAGGTACCCTGGTCCTCCTCCAAAAAACAAAATTATTAGAGCTGCTTGGTTTATTCTCTCTAAAATTATCTGCTGGCAGATTTGGCTTGAGCGAAACAAAAGGATTTTCAAAAACTGCGAACAGGATGTCAAGCTAGAGGTAGTTGAAATTAAATTCCAGTTAAAAGAGTGCTTGAGAGACCATAAAGATGATTTATGTCTCAGCCAGCAAGATAAAAATTGGGGTTCTTCTCTCGATCTTCAGTTCCAAAAAATGGCAAAGAGTATCTCCCTCCCAAAAGCATGGCAAATAAGGGCTACAGCAAAAGAGTTCCAGGTATGGATTGCAAACCATCAGAGGCACTTTCTATTTTTTGATGGGGCTGCAAAGGGAAATCTTGGAAGAGCTAGTGCTAGAGGAGTCATATTGAATCCAGCTGGTTTAGGATCCACAGTTTCGCCTGGGGTTTGGGCATCGCTTCTAGCATTCAAGCTGAGGCTTTGGCTCTTTTTCAAGGACTCGAGATTTTGAAAGTGCTGAACATCAGGGAGGCTAATGTTATTGGAGACTCTCAGGTTATCATTAACACTATGGTGACTCATTCTAAGCCAATGGACCTAAGGCTAGCAAGGCTGATTCACAGAATTACAAACCTTGGAGACTCTTTCCAAAATTTGAATTTCTATCACGTGTTGAGAGCCAATAATAAGGAGGTGGACACTAAAGCTAACAAAGCAGCGCTTCTTATGGCTGGTGCCCTGCTCAGAGGCGGATAGGAAATATGGAAACCAATACCTTAATTTAGAAAGTTGTCATGTTTTATTGCCTACTGTTAAATCAGTTTGTTTGTATCCAAAATTTTGGGAAAATCTCTGATATTGACCGCATAGTAGCAGCTAAAAAGAGATGTGAGCTAAACATAATTGTCACGGTCTTGCAAGGCTATTCGGAATTTCTGGATTTAGACTCACCTTTTGTAATCCGCTCTTTGGCATTAAGGCCAAGTTTCTAATATATCCACTACCCGTTTCTGTAAAAAAAAATGTTGATACATGTGTGAGCAACGTCGCCCAACAGGAAGGATAGGGATGTCACAAGTGGTCTCAGAGCCCAGGTATCAACATTGAGCCTACATGGGATGGCAACAGAGCACTCTGCAAGCTATTCGACATAATGCATAAACAAAATGCATTTTCATGGACGACTTCTAACATTGGTGCGTTCATTCTGAAAGGCTATGACAGAGGGCAAGGGAGTCCATGACTACGTAGTGATATGTTTGACAATATTTCTACATAAAATATACTTGTACACACTGCAATGATTGGGGGTATGCAAAACATGAGCCTGTGTTGAACATGGATGTCTCTTACACATACCAAATTTGTAATCAAATATGCCATATATGGTAGCTTGGATTGTGCACATCAATTGCTTGAAAAAATATGCAAACCAAATGCATTTTTGTGGAATATAACATTGAAAGGTTGTGCTTGGAGAAGCCTATGTCATGAAGTTCTCAAAGTCTAATTACAAATTTGAAAAGCAAATATAATTCTAGGCATCTTCGCTTATTCTTTTGAAGTGGAGGCATGTTATGGTATATCAACTCAACAAGAGGGCATGTAGATGGATAGAGTCAAAAGCTATGTTTGACACGAGGGCTTTAATAGCTCAAAATCCACCATATTGAAATTGTAATTGTGTATGCAAGGGTATTTCATGACAAATTTTCAATTGTTTCATATTAATTTTCTGACGACTATCAAGGTTTATGGTTTATGGTTCATCCTATTTAACTCGCATAAGTTGCAAATGCTTATAGATTAAGCACATACATGGATCATCTACATTGTGTCTCTCGCTCACAATACCAGTACCAATGTTGACAAAGGCTAAACATCCTCAAATCTAAGGTCGACACAATACTCCTTCAATGGCCTAATCCAATGACAGATATTTTACAAGGTAATCATATACAAAATGTGTATATACCTCCCAAATTCTTAGAATTTGGAGCCCTCTATAATAAATTCTACTTTTATTATCTATTTTTGTGATGCCGTGAAGCAAAATTCCTACCGAGTTAGGAAATAGGGTTTTGTTGATTAAAGGATAGGGTTTATGGGGTTTTTCTATGCATTTTAGCAGGGAAGTTATTGGGAAATAGATACAATCTTGGCATCATAATTGCCTGATACAATGGATGCCAAGTCGTCTAATGACACCTCCCATGGCAAGTACCATTGGCATTAACCGGTTTCTGGCTCATCATTGCCCTCCTCTAGTCGTGGCCTTAAACGTGATAGAAGTATGAGTCCAAATGCTTCTTGTGGGGAAGGTGCAAAAATTGTTGATAGTTCAAAGAGGGCCATGAGGAATGATTGGGGAAGGGATTCATTCAAGGACTATGATCATGTTCATGGTAGGAGAGGACCTCATGCACGTGAGATGATTGAGAGATTCTTTTAGTTGCGGCCATGATTACCATAGTAGATCAAATGATCACAACTATAATCATAGGCATAGAGGTGTTGATGATAGGGACTGCCACAGGTATTCTCCTTATTTAGGACGTGACTCTAGGAGCATTATACGATTTGAACTTTTAACATATATTCTAATATTGTTTTTCTATGCCATCAACTCTTGTGTAGTCATGCTTGGAGATTTCATAACAATCAAACTAGTTGGAAAGTAACTTGTTATAACGAATGTCTTCTTCCAGTTTCTTGTTTATTCATATTTCATATAAAAACATTTTATTATATATGTAGTGTTGGCACAAAGAAGACAATTCAAGCAAACTGTGTTTAGGTCATTGTATTTCTTGTGTAATTGCAATATCACCTCCACCTTTAATTCATATAAACCCATGCTCTTATTGTGTTGTTGTTGTTATCAACACAGCCTATGGAGGATCCAGAATCTGCATTTACATAGACTCGGATCCAAACCTGCTCAGGACCAGTTTCCAATTTGGAGGCATCAGAGGACCCACTCAAGAACCTTTGTTTCAAACTTGTTGAAAATGTGAAGCCAGGGGATCCTCGATTTGGCATAATTTTTTATTTTTATGGTCCATGACATTTTTTAATGATACATCTATGTAAGTGCACTCTTTCCATGTATTCAAATCCCGAATTTATATAAATAAATCCATTTCCATGTAACTTATACTCTCATCCATGGATGCACCAGACCCATTTTCAAATTTGGAACAACTATTTCACTCACTCAAATTTTAATATAAATTTCATTCCCTATTTAGTTGGGGATGAAACGGTTAAATTATTATTCTTTATTGTTTTAATTCTAAAATGATTTTAATTAATTTTGAAGTGATTCTAGTGTTGGGATCACATTAGGCTACTTAAAGGGGGGCTAAGCTTTTAAAAACATTATATAGCAAGTCATATATTGTACACAAAATGGAATCTTCCACAAGAAAATAGGAGAGCAAGATAATTTTGCAATAGTAAGTAATTCCAGAGGGGACTCTAGGGCTCTGTGAGAGAAGTTTTCCTGTTGTATATGGAGATAACTAAGATAACCTCCATTATTTTTTACTCAGGACTACAACAATTGTCATGGAGGTTTACTTACAAATATATCAATTTTCTCTTACTTCACTGCCTCGAGTGCCATGCAACATAATGTCAAAGCAGTGAAGTATAGATCCAATCCGAGGAAATTGTAAAGGTAGTGCACGTTACTAACCAAATGATGTCCAGTAGGACTATTTGATATGTGCTTTCCTTTTTCTTCATATAGTCATCCCTTAAGGTTTAGATTCAAATGCTCTAGATATTTGCTCTTGTACGTCTTCTAAACTATTCATAAAGTGGTTTTGATGTATGTGCACTCATAATATGTGTAATGTCCTCTTCTAATTAATTGCCCAAGGGAGGACGAAGTAGCCTATCCAACCCCATAGGCTATAGTCAATTATAAAGTGGGAAACCCATTATTCAATGTTTTGGGGTAACATTGGGTAAATTGGGGTCATTAGAGGAAAACTTGTGGAAGAAGCCAAAATTGGGGCTAAGTGGAGGGAAACTTGTAGCCCTTCAAATTAAATTTAGGAAAGAAGACCCCAGAGGGAATCTATAAATAAGAGGAGAATCATTCTTCTCATCATGGATTATTAATCTTTCTGATTTGTGAACTGAGGCTCTGAGGGTTTTAAGACCCCTTTTTCTTTGATTGATTTCGATGGTGAAAGATCCCACCCTAGCCAATCCCTTCTCTCTCTCTATTATGTTTGGCCTAATCTTTTGAGGCATCTTTCATCTAATTTTTGGCAAGCAAGGGGAGATTTTTTGTGGGATATTTGGCTTTAGAAGACACTCTATGGCATATTTCATCTATTCTGGGGTTTTTGTGGCTAAAATCTAAGGTGGCAAGGCAGACTAAGGCTTCTATGGAGCAACAAATTAGAGCATAAAACCTCCATCTGAGCCAACAAAACCCTTCTAGGGCCTGGCTAAGATCATTCTATGGTAGTTAAGCCCTCATCTAAGCAACAGACACTCATTCTATGGCACTGAGGCTTGGCTAAGACAATTCTAGGGTAGCAAGGCCCTCATCTGAGACACAGACAGCTTATTCGATAGCATCAAGGTCTGTCTAAGACAACTAAGGGGAGCAAGACTCTTATTCTGGGCCACAGACATCTCTTTGTGGAAGCACAAGTATGTTCACACAAATATCAGGCAACAGAAGTCTATCGACAGTGAATCAAGCACACTTTTGTGACAATGCAGAGATTTGAAGTCAATTGTGACCTGGCTGCAGTAGTGAGTAAACACTTGAAGTTCTATTTGGATAGTGACTCCTTTCTAAGGTCTAGGCGGATAACATTGGATAGCATAAGGCCTGAACCCTGATTGTTTAAGAGCTAATACCCTAATGTGACAGCGGTTATCCCTGGAGGGTTGGTTGAAGCAGCGGTAACCTTCTCTAGGGCAAGTCAGTGGCAACATTTTGAGCCTAGGGCGAGACTGTGGCAGCGGGACATTCGTGAGGCAACTCTATGGCATGATCCGTGGCAAACAAACCTGACTAATTCTACTGTGGCAAAGAAAAAGAAGCAAGAGTTAGCAAAGTCTAGCTAATACTAGGGTTGAATGAAGGTCAGACCAATAGCACTAGGGCAACAAGGATGTCAACAATTGTTGTGGATATGAATCTTAGTAGCACTGGGGGTTTATAACCTAGTAAGCATTACATGAACTAGTAGCATATTCATGAACTGTTGATGGAATTAAATCATCGGTTACACTGTTTACTGAAATCAATATTATTTCTATTTGCAAGAATTGAAAATAGTACTATGATACTAATAAAATACAAATTTTTTCATGTACTATATCCAACCCTAGGGCAATTTTACCCTAAGGAATATTATAATATGCTAGTCACATATGTTCATTGACAGTGTAATCCACCAACCAACTTTTTATTGATAGAAGAAACATCCCATTGTTGTTTTCTTGTTCAAAAAAACTCTTCCCAAATCTTTGATCATTCTTTAAAAAATGTCTCAACAGTTTTCATGATGTGCATTGTTAGCTAGGCTTGTTGAAGAGGGATTATGAAATGTGTCAATAATTTCTATTTGAAGGAAACAACATATTGGGATTCTTTTGACAATTGACTTCATTGATCCTTTTGTTTCCTGAATAAAAATAAGTGACCAAAAGCATAATTAATGTAACTTCTTAATGTTGTGGCTCCTTGCATTGGTGTATGTTTCCAATTTGTTTCCCTTCTTTCATGACAACTTTAGACACACACACAAATAGACATAGAGATCTAGAGATAGAAGAAGAGACGTTAACCTATAACCTAACTTACTCTGATTCTATGAGTAATTAGTCATTATAGTGGATACCTTGAGTGAGGGGATAGAGTATGGCCATTAGTATCTCCCCCATGCAATTGAAACTGACATCGTCATTTCCAGTTAATGTTCATTGTCATTCTTCATGTGGTCAAAACACACATGGTCGTGGATAACCAATTAGTGGCTTCATCAACTTTCCATATTATCATCACTCATTTTCTTCTTGTGAATGTCACCTTTTGGTTTGATATAATAACATCATACTAAGGGGAAGATATATACATCAATTCATATAGTATTCTGATTTCAGTAAAGGAACACAATTTGCATTGTGTCAAAAATATTACAGACAATGATTTCATAATTTTAAACTCTTCAAGAAAAAGAAATTATACAGGGTGATAGCAAACCAGAAAACAAGGTTGATTTCTCATTTACAAATGACCACTTTATTGATCTAGAAATTAGACATGGCCACGTAATTGAAAGGACCAAGGCATTAAAGCTTGTTGTATAGGAAACACTAAAAGAAATAAAAAACAGAATAAAATAAAATGACTTTGTTAATATCCATAAATCCCAATAGCTTATGAGACCAATCCTAAACAGAACAAAAAGTATCATCTTTATGGTCCTTGGGGAAAAAAAGTATCATCTTTTGGCAACCAAAATGTAGAAGTCAAAGCAGATTGTATAATAATAAAAGGCCTAGGAAAAGTTTGCTTGTTGAGTTGGTTGAGTAAAGTGTTCAACTTCTTCAACCTTTTATTATTTTTCAAATTTGTAGCACAAAATTCCTTATTCTAGCTAGCAGAAGCTGTAAAAGAGGAGGCAAAAAAGGTGCTTTCTGGCAACACCAAATTTCAGGATTTCTTATTGGCATTGGCTGAAAGACAGGAACAGCATGATTGTGTTGAAAAGTGACTTACTGCAACACTGCAGAATTTTCTGGGAATACTGATGTACAAAAGTTGCAACTGGAGGCAATTGTCCCAGTGTTGCAACATTATAGCATCTCTCTTGCTTCTACTAAAAGTAGGTTGGTGCAACCATTTTGTGCTTGTTTATCTAAAAGATTGGTGGGGGCCTCTTTTATATTCATGCAGACAGTTCCTTTAGATTAATCCACTTTGGGGATAAATAATTTAATAAACAAAAGAAGTGATCAACCCCAAGTCAAAAGATGAGGGCCTGTCCAAAGAGCGCAGAAATTCTTCTGTTACTAATGATTGCAGTGTAGAAGGTGAAAAGACATCTAAGCAAGATCTAGAGAAAAAACTTCCTATAACAGCAATGGAGGAGAAGCCAAAAGATGAAACAAATAAGGAAGAAGTTGAGCAAAATGGGAATAAAGACAGGATGCTCAAAAAAAACTGACAAGCTATTACGTTTTCCTTCTTGTGATAGTTCAGGCACCAAGTTCTACTATCAGAATAATTACAACGTGAATATCAGCCTATGCATTTCTGCAAAGCTTGCCAGAGATACTAGACTGTTGGAGGAACAATGAGAAACATTCTTGTAGGTACTAGACAATGTAAGAACAAGCATTCAAGTACACATTATTGGCATACAATGAAGTTTATTGGCCTTACACCTGCTAAAATTGGTGCCTCTAATGCTGCCCACCATTCAGAGAACTAGGTTATTTGCCTGCCATTACCTATTTTTCTATGGAGTTTTTTTTTCACCTGGTTCTTCTAGTGTACTGAAATTTCTATCTTAATTAGGTCTACTCCCCAATTGATCTTGTTTTGCATGGGCTCATCCTTTCCCTTCCTTGCACTTTCTGTGTGGGACGGATGCAAAGTCCCATATAGAACCTGACCTTTCTCCTGCTTCACTTTAAACCACCAAGTGAACCCTCTACTTGACTGACTAGTTGAATATATATTAAGTTTCTCAGTTGGTAGTTTTCCAAAAACTATCTTAGTTTACTAACAATTTGTTCTGTGTCATTTTGTATCATATATACCAGAGCATTAATGTTTTTATCTAGGTGCATCGCAAGGGAGTTCTCTTAATTTTTTTAGAGTCATTTAGATTTTATCTATAGAATTAAACAGAATCAATCCTTTCAGAATATATTCTCTAGCAAGTTGGAGGGATGCATCATTATCTGAGCAGCTTGGAAGAGTAAAATCCTACAAGAACTCAGTCCAAATTGTTCTTTAGTTAAATAGAATTGAACTTCGTGTTCTTGGTTGCTGCTAAAAATTGCATATACAAAAGGTCTTAAAGAGCCTTCATACTTTGGGGGAACCCAAGAACATTGTGAAATAGGAAAAAGGAATTACAATCTAGAAAACATATTACTACTCCTGATTATGGAAAGAATTACAGAGGTGAGATTTAAATCTGCAAGTCTCATTTCTGCATGTTCATAGGGTATTGAGCTCTCAAAAGAAAATTGTCATTGCAAGCACCGATGATGAAACTAGTCAAAATCACTTTTGACTAATTTGCAAATCTGGTGGAAGAATTTATTGTATGAAGAAAAAATTTCTAGGATTTTGACTAGTTTGCAAATCTGGTGGAAGAATTTATTGTATGAAGAAATAGTTTTCTTATTTAAGGAAGTTGAAACTTCCTAGAAGAAGATGTGTAAGTTTAGTTGTTTTGGTAAAATCTGAGGAAAGAGCAAAAGTGGCAAAAGTCTACTTGGAGTGGTAAAATTTGAGGAAGCAGCATAAAGTGATGAAAGGAATCTATATATCTATATTCCATTTCTTTCTAAAATATCAAATATGCACTTGTCTTCATGGAATATATATAGAGAAAGAAAGAGAGTCCAAAGACTTTTAAGTATAAATAAGTACATTTTGCAAAGACCACAAATCATAAACCCTTAATAGCCCCTCCGAATTTCAAAAAACACATATCATATAATTATGTTGCATAAAATTTGATAAATTAAACCACACATACCTGCTCTCTAGACTTTGCTGCACCGACTACACCCATGGAACTTTGGAACTTTCATTAGTTGAATTGTTTGGGTTAGCCTTAATTTCTTGGCCCATTGAACACAACAAAAACAAAACCATAAAATATAATGAGAAATATTTTAAAAAACGAAGAAAAAAACAAAAACAAAAAACACTCATGAGAAATTGAGAGCTTACCCTTCCTTCGATGCTTTCAGGATCGATGTGTTGGAATGCGTTTCCGTTGATCGATAGATGGTGTTCTTTCCTTACTAATGTGTTCCCTCTGATACTCGTGTGTTTCCCTGATCAATTATTAATGCCGAATGTGTCCTCTGAGATAGCGGATTTACTCGACCTGCATCCACCGATCAAATCGCTTTTGCTCCTACCACCCGGAAGGAGTTGAGGGCCTAAAAGAAATTTTCTGAAATGAGAGATATTAACCATAACTGTAAATTACAAAAAAATATTTAACACAAATTATATGCAGAAGTAAGTCTATCCTATGCAAAAACAAAAAAATCTCACACGGAGATATTCAACCGTTCACATCCACCTTTCTTTACCTACAGTAAAAGGCACATGATATAAATTCTTAAAAAACCTTCTGATATAATAATGTAGTAGAATAATGCAGCAGAATATGAGTTAAATTTAACCTTAGATATCTCCTCCTGGACCTTCCCCTGCCCCCACTATACCTCCTTCACCTTTCTTTGCCTACATTACAAGGCACATGATATAAATTCTTAAATTCTTAAAAATGTTTCTAATATAGTTATGCAGCAAAATAGGAGTTAAATTTAACTGAAAATACCTCATCCTTCGTCTTCCCCTGCCCCACTATAGTCTATCCTATGCAAAAACAAAAAATCTTACACCCTACATATGTCAGGAGAAAATTGCATTTGAAATGAAGAGGACTCCACCCTCTGTCTCTGTCTGTCTCTCTCACACGGAGATATTCAACAGTTCACATCCACCTTTCTTTACCTACAGTACAAGGCACGTGATATAAATTCTTAAAAAAAACTTCTGATATAATAATGTAGTAGAATAATGTAGCAGAATATGAGTTAAATTTAACCTTACATATCTCCTCCTGGAGTAGAATAATGTAGCAGAATATGAGTTAAATTTAACCTTACATATCTCCTCCTGGAGTAGAATAATATAGGAGAATATGAGTTAAATTTAACCTTACATATCTCCTCCTGGACCTCCCCCTGCCCCCACTATACCTCCTCCTTCACCTTTTTTTACTTACATTTCAATGCACATGATATAAATTCTTAAATATGTTTCTAATACAGTTATGCGGCAAATAGGAGTTAAATTTAACTGAAAATACCTCATCCTTTACCTTCGCCTTCCCCTGCCCCACTGTACCTCGCCTTCCGCTGCCCCCATCCCCTGTACATCTTCCTTCGCCTTCCCCTGACTTGTGAAATCTTCATCAGACTTGTTATGGCTGGAGATAATTTTCCAGCACATTGAACCTAACAAAAAAAAAAAAACCAAAAAATCTTGAAAAAAATCTTGAAAAAAATATTAAAAAAAATATCAAAAATTCTCTTGAACCAAAACATGACCAACCTTCTTGAACCAAAACAGGACCAACCTTCTGTCTCAAAAGAGGACAAAAATATTAAACAGCTCCTTCCTTCACCTTCCTTGTTCTAAACTTTAAAACAAATCGCATGATAATTCAAGAATACCTTAGCAGGAGGAGATGGATACCTTCCCCCAATCTCTAGAGAAGGGAATAACAGAAGACATCTCCTGCGACGGATCTCTTTCTAGCCTTGCTAAATATCTAAGAGATAACTTCCCCTGAAACGGAAGAATTCCTTGATAGAGGCAAAAGTCGGCCCATCCTCCTATCTCCTTTTTCCATGCAAACACCGGACCCTTCTCTATTCGACTGCGCATTTGAGTGGGTTTAAACGGATGTTGTACTAACGACATTGTGCGAAAACGGTGGATAGGTCTGCGAGGCCCTCGCCTGCGCCCCTTGCATCAGTGTAATCTGCATCGGTTCCAAACTTTAAAACAAAACACATTACAATTTGTATTTAAAATGAGACAAATGAAGCCAAGCATACCTGCCCATTGCATCAGTAGAATCAGTAGAGCCTGTATCAGCTAGGTTATTTGGACCGCTTTCATTTTCCATCCATTAACCCCAAAGGATAAAAACTATGAAAACAATAGATAACAGAAAAGACAAACGGAGAAAGCAAACAGAAACAAGATATCAAACCAAAAATCGGCATGGCCATGCTTAAAATTCAGAACAAAATAACCAGAGGGCCCGCAACACCAAAATCCTTGGAAACAGAAAGCCAAAAATAAAATTAAAAGAAACAAAACAACACAGCAGACACCATAAACAACCAAGAATGCCGCCATCATATCGCAGGAACTTTTGTGGTTTGTCAGCGGAACAGCACTCCATTCTTCGACCTCCTTGCCGGCTATATGAACCAGAAAATTGACCCGTCACAGGATAAGATGGATGGAGTAGGTTCAGGAGCATTTTATTCTTTTGATCGGAGGAGGTAGAATTATCTGTGAACAAGACCATTTATTCCCTGCAGCATCGTTAGAGATACGATTCAAGCAGTAGGCAGAGCCATTTCATTGAGTATGTAACTTCTAAGTCTAGATGGTAGAGCCCTCTATATACCTGTTGTAAACCTGATGTTAGAAGCAAGATCAGCCTTCTGTTTCAAGCTGATTGCCCCAGCGAGTGCACCAAAGAAATTGACCTCGGGAGCTCAAGATTCTTATTGGAAATATCATTTTTCTTGCAACTGTGGCGACTTTGGTTCTATTCATTCACTTCCCCATCCAACCTCAGGAGCATCGTATGCCGGAGTAGCTAGAGCGATTCTCTCTGCATTGTGTCCCGGCCAACCATGGACACATCGCATGCTAGAGTGCTTCTCTCTGCATTCTGTCCCGGCCGACCATGGACACATCGCTCCTCGCCCGCCAAACGTCCAAACCTACCCGAATCGCATTTAATGAAATATGTTTCATTATTTGTTTTTCCACTTTATGCTTTTCTTTCTTTCTTTCAAAATAACCGTTTGGCTTTTCTAACAGGCGCAGCCGCGCCTTCCCGATTTTCAACAATAATATGAATTCAAATTCAGAGGATGACACCATTCATTTTGACAATTTTAATTTTTTCCCGGAAGAAATTCGCGTGGCACTAACATGAAAAACATAATTTATTTTAAGATAAATAAACAATTAAAAAATAAAAATACATTTAGTGCATAAAAATTATGTGAATTGTTTTTCTCACTTATTACACATTAAAATTTATGGAATTAAATAGATATTTCATGTAATGAAACATTTATTAATTAAATGTCTAAAAAATATTACTTCGTATATAATATTCGTATATAATTTAATATATTAATTTATTAGTTATTATGTTTAGATTGGAATTAGGTTTAAAAAATATTACTTCGTATATAATTTAATATATTAATTTATTAGTTATTATGTTTAGATTGGAATTAGGTTTGAAGAATTTAAATTATGAATGGTCAAGATTTAATAATCTGAGAATTTTTTTGTTTTGTACATTATCCAATGGACACTATGAAAGGTTAGTGAATAGTTTTTCAATTTCTTAAGTCTGTTTCTAGCTTTAATTTATTAAAAAAAAATATGAAATGTGGTTGCACTAGCATGGCTAAGGGTTATCAATAATATGAAATTTATATTTGAAATGTTTGTCCTCTTCAAACTTGCATGAGTTGTCTTTCTAATGAAACTTTTGTTTGAAACATTTGCCCTCCACAAACATCTACCCTCATCTAATAAAACATGGCTTGGGGGTTATGAAATGTCTACAGTCATGGTCATGGTCATGCCACATTTTTATATCGTAAGTTTTTATGTTTGTCATAATTAACTCAATCCTCATTTATTTCGTTAGTGAGTTTTTATTTAAAATTTCTTCCCTACATTCCATTTGAATGTTAAGTATTTGACAGTGCGGGATTAGATATTTGAAGGTGCCAGATAAGGTGTTTTAATTAGTTGATTTGAGTGCGCTTATTCCCATTATGAAGGTTCAAGTATGTGTCATTTTAGGTTTCAATAGCTACATTAATTTTATGGAGTTTCCATTTAATCTCTGTTGGTTTTGTGACCATATATTTTATGGTGTTTCCATTTAATCTATGTTAATTTTGTGACCATATATTTGTGTGAGGTTGATTTGTGCTTTTATCTGGTCACAGTGCCATTGCTCCATTGCGAGGGTTTCAGTTTCGAAATATCAATTGTACCCTTCTGAGTGGTACATCAGATTAGGTATTTTGTTTGGGAGATGGTGTAGGGCTTATGTCGAGAAACTTTACAGATGATAGCATGTTAATGCAAGGAATTCACTTGATAGGGTGATCCCCTTGACAAAACGTGGTAGAAAAGGTTTCTTTAACCAAATCCAATGAATTGAGGTTAAGTACGATTATATATAAATATATCCTCCTCAAAAAATATTAAGGATTCAACCAATATCGTAAATAATGTACACTCAAGTTCTTCTTTTCATTACCATACTTGGGTAAAATTAACGTATATTCACTCTATCATGACAATGGGCCTATATATATAACGAGTTGTCTTTAGTGTGACTTTTTGGAAGCTTTTCCGGTGGATTTTTTCGGTCTAATTTCTCTAAAATCCGACAGGAATTCATTGAAATCACAAGTTTGATGGGTAACCCCTACACAATAGAAGTGCCCTAGGGGTTTTTCAGGGTGTTGAATCCATATATACACTCAAAAAACTAGTTTAAATAACACAAATCAAGATTTCAACACAAATTTAAATGCCGGAATCCGACATCGAAAACTCTAAAATGTCGCACTAAAGACAACTCCTATATATAATATTTGTTTTTATAAAAGCCTTTGAAACAATATATTCATGCCAATAAGAAATGATACAATGGTTCCTTGGTTCATTATTATATAGTGATAATCAAGGTATAGTGTGTTGATTAATTATTTCCTTCAACCTTTCACCAAAAATCTAGTAACCATCACTTAGCATCTCTTACAAGATTTTAAATGATATTACTTTTAATTTGATACAAGAGTAAGCAATCCCTTGAAGATTGTCTTTTCTGTTTACAAGATTTTTAGATTATGGTTTTAAGTTAATGTTAAGTTTTTGTATCATCATTTAAATTTTTGAAAATTTCAATCAATTTAAAATTGGGCAAAATTCCCAAGGACATTGTTCCACCATGTAAAGATCTTGGATTATTGGTAGGACTTTGCTTACACTTGAAATTTCTACTAGATTCCTATCAAATTTATGGTAAGAAATAAAGTCTCTTCACTATAATATTAGCTTACTCTTACAAAAGCTTTGACAATCCTTAAACATCAAACAAACTTGCTTAGATCTTAACACTTGCCCAAGAGCTTGTACATATGTCATTAACCATACTAAGAGATGGAGGGGTTATAGATGCAAGAGGGATCATTATTGATGTTGGAGGAAACCGAGAAACAAAATTTGCATGGGGTCTTGGAGAATTTTCAAATAACCAAACTAAAGCTTGCACTTTTCTTTAGGGCCTACTCCTTGCATCTGAATTGGGAATAAGAAGTTTAATAGTTATCTAGGGTTCAAGTTTTATAATCATACAATGGTTTTGAAATCCCTCCCTTCTAATAACGGGATTGTCTCCATTATAGCTTGATCTCACAAGGAAGCTAGACATCTCCAAAAGATCCCATTATGTCAGGTTCCTTGAGATCAAAATTTGCCAAGTAGATAATCAAGCTAATCAGACCTCTCAACTTTGAGAAAGGATGTTAAAGAAAAGAGGGATGTTATATTATCACCTCATCGCTTAGTCTATCTCATTATCAAATCATCATTGGTACCCTCACATTAAATAGTCACATGGCACACATCCAAGATAGATAGATTGCATTTGAGGTGAAGGGATTGAACAAGACTTGTGTATAACCCTTTCACATGCATGCTCTTAACTCTAGCCTACTCTTTGAATGTTGTGCACAAAATTATTTTAATGGTATGGGATAATGAAATCAATCATGGATGTGCATTCTATAGGCAAGAGTAATGGCAACAATCTAGTAAGAACCTTCCCCTATATATGGATAGCCTTTGGAACTTAAGCTTGGAGGATTCTAACTTAGGGTTACATGTTTTGGTTATTGGATATAAGCTCTTGTGTGTTGAATTATCTTGTCGGATTCTGAGAGTTGCTTGAATCTTTGAGGTTAAAGGTCCACTCTATTCATGTATCATCAATAGTGTGGATGATTTTCTTATTTGTAAGTGGTATTTCTTTTTTGGGGGTTCTAGTGCTCTATTTTTCCCGTGGGTCCTTTGGTATAGGTTTTCCCCTAACTGACTGGGCAAGCAACAAGGTGTTTCTTGTGTCTGGGTCTAACTGCTTTTCTAAGAAAAATTGGAAGGCCCACTCATTTATTAGTTTTATTGATTATAAGGAGGCTTGAGACGTCTGGAGAGCCCTTCATAGAGACAAAGAGTCCATCCATTGTAACAAGACCTTTGTTTTCTCATTCACCACAAAGCTTCATGAGAATGAACATTAGTGTTTAGCTTAGAATTCATAATTATGACAACATTGGCACAACATAAATTGCAAATCAACTCTCTTTGAAGTAGAGTGTAAGATGCTCAACAACCTGGTCCACAATTTGAGCAAAGGCAATCAATCAGCAACCTCAAGTTTGAAGATGTCCACCAATTCTATACATCTATGTATTAAGAGGAACATTATACACCATATGCTTGATAAAATGGACATTGGCAACTAGGAACCAAAACCAACCTGTTTAGGGCAAAAGAGGCACAACATTATCATTTTTCTCATGAAAATATTATATATTGCAAAGTAGTTTGTATATTAGAAGTTTTTAAAGAAAATATACTAGTGAGAATATCTAGGATGTAATTCCTAAAGAACTTTATAAATGTGGTAGATAATGAGCTAGCTTTTTTTATTATCTAAAAGTCAAGGCTATCAAATTTTGTAACCTTGTTGCCTAACCTCGTCTACAATCTTTTATAAAATATTTTTTCTACCATTTTTTATTTAAAAACAAAATATATCATAAGAGATAGATTATAAAAATTAATTTGAGCAAATTTGATGAACATGTGAAGTAATTGGAGAAAAAACTACCTTCAAGTCATTAAGGTTATGTGGACTCGTAGTGTGAAGAGAGGATGAAGACATTGTTTGTGCATGAAAAATAGAGGTTATAACCATAAAAATTGTGCCCCACATGGAGGAGAAGAAGCTAGAGACATGCATAAAGATGAAAATATTGGAAATTAATAACCTTGCCACAATTCAACAGTAATATCCATGCCCATATGCAACTGAATAGTTACTTAAATAAGAAGATGTAGTTGAAGATACCACTTTGCAACTTAAAATGTGAAGTTGTGAGTGAGAATTAGCTACCAGTTTCATTGTCTTACCTCATCCCACTATTAGTGTAACCACAAAGATCATCACATTACATGAACTCTTGTATGCATCCTGACGAAATAAACCTCTACTGTGTGTCTAGGCCAACCAGGGACACATCACTCCTCTCCTGCCAAGCGTCTAAATTCGAACTATGTTGTGCTTTGCGTCCATGGTCGACTACAAAGACCATCACATTACATCAACTCTCGTATGCATCCCTACGAAATCAACCTTTACTTTGTGTTTAGGCCAACTAGGGACACATCACTCCTCTCCCGCCAAGTGTTTAAAGTCGAACTTTGTTGTGCTTTGCATCCACGACCAACCGCAAAGACCATCACATTACCTCAACTCGCGTATGTGTCTCGACGAAATCAACCTCTACTTCGTGTCCAGGCCAACAAAGGAAACATCACTCCTCTCCCGCCAAGCGTCCAAGTGTCCAAACTTACCTGAATCACATTTAATGAAGGGCAGTGATTATATTTGTTTCATTTTTTTTTTTTTTTTGAATTTATGTTGTTTGTGATTTATGCCCCTTTTTTTTCAAAATAGTCATTTGGCTTTTCTAACCCATGGCTTCCAATAACAACATGAATTCAAATTATGAGAATGACACGAATGACCATTCACTTCGCACTAACACGAAAAACATAATTTATTTTAAGATGAATAATTAACCCAAAATAAATAAATAAACAAGAATAATAGTTGCAATGCAACATAGTCCCTGCCTATCGTTATCACTAATTAATTGATTAAACGTCTGCATTTCTATCTTGACACATGCTTCCTCTGCACAACCACCTACACAAAGCTTTCTGCATAGTGAAAGCTCTTCGCACACGCTGCCTCTGCACAGTCACCTCCGCACAACTTCCTTCGCACACACCTCTCTTGCACAACTACTTCCGCACTCAATAGTGCATTTTGGTCAATCATTGACATTCGAAGATGTTATTAATTGATGTGAGTCCCAGATGTCATGGGGAGGAAGCATTCCTTGCGAAATATGTTCCTAAATATTAATTAAAGAAAATATTTGTATATTTATTATTTTAACATTCATTACATTTAACATTATTAAATAATCATTGTACGCTTTTAAATATGTGCAGAAAGATGGTGTGTGCAAAAGGATGGTGTGTGTGTAGAAGAAACATAAACCTCCGCACTTCGATGAAGCATGATCACTCATACAGTTTATGAATCTCCACTCGCGTAGTTTATAGCCTAAATGTCCTGGCCAACGGGAACTCTCAAAAAAATAAAATAAGCTCTTGCAACCCTTAGATCACTTTACAGAGCCTTCATATTTTAGCAAATGAAATCTTCGTTGTTTGAACCCATGACCACGATAAAGGCACTGGCCATATAATAACAACAACCCTGTCCAGGCCTACAAACACGAGCTATGGAGATGATGGGTTTTTCGAGCTTCGAACAATACGAAGATGACAAATGTTGGAGTTTAATTGTTGTGTGTATTTTTTAACATTTTACATATTTTGATACACATTCAAGTAAATTTCATTAATGATATGGTAGAGTTATTGCCTGACGCTTTATCAATTATACAAATAGCTACTTAGTATTGGGAGGAGGTCCCCTGGGACAGTTTTGGGGTTAAAAACCCAAGTTTTGATGTAAATTTTGGTAAAAAGATGTAAATTCTTCGCAATTTGTGGATGCGGAGCACGTAGACTGTTAGGAGTCAAAAGGGGGTTTTAGCCCCTTGTCTATGTAAAGTCGAGTCGGTTTTGAGATCCACCCATGGTCCGCAGACCATGGGATTGTATGTAAAAAGCTATAAATAGGTGTGTCTTAGAGAGTCTAAGGAAGATAGATGTCTATGTCTGAGAGAGGAGAAAAAGGGAAAGTAAGTAGCGGGTAGATAGAAGTAAAAAGGCTCTGCAACTGAGTGCGTAGAGGCCTAGGGTAGAGTCCGCAGCTGAGTGCGCAGAGCAGTTCGAGTCTGTAACCACATATTTAAGATCAATAAAGAAGACTGTTGAAGAAATCCATGTGTTTATATGTTTACTTCTGTTATTTATGTTTGTGGTATACGTTGTGATGGAATAATGTCTTTATGAAATATTCATTTATTGATGCGCAACTCTATTGGATAAGTCTTATTGACTATACCCAATGCTTGTTAAGTACTTCCGCGAAGATTATAATACATTATGTTATGTTTAACGAGTACTTAAGTAGATATGTGTGAACTCAGATCTAGGGTTATTTTATGGTGTGTGTAAGTGGTTAATTCATCTGTTAAGGGTCTACAAAGACCTATCATAGACCTTCGCAAAGTTCTAGAGGTCGTTTAAAGGAAGTTGCATTGTTGAGCCCTAGGGGCTTATTGGGTCAATAAAAGTCATCACACTAATCTTTGAATGCGTAAACTTGGTTCCAACACCCCCCCCAATACTGCTTCGGGTGAGACTTCAGTGTGCACTACAAGGGTTGATGCTGAAAGGGCCAGTAGTGTAGGGTTTTGTTTGGCGCAATTAACTTTGAACTTGGGTCAGGACCCACTAAGCCAACAAATGGCTTCGTTGTCGAGACTGGGATCCACTTAAGGAGATGTGTGATGTTGCGTCTCTGGAATTCGATCAAGAAGGAAATTGAAAAGTGGCTAGATAGAAAAATTCACGAATTCGTGGCGCAAGAAAATAGGAACTTGCGCCTATCAAAGGAGTAGTGGTTAGACAGATACTTGTATACAGAAATACGTAAAATTTTCTTCTGCACCTTCCTGATCGAACTATATGAGTGGATAGCTAAGTTTACAGATGACCAAGGAAGGTGGAGGCTTGACGGTCCAATAGTGTGGACTCCGGAGCTAGCGCGAAGGTTGGAAGCCTCTGAAGACAAGATCGTGCATGTTGTCGACCACTGGCTCGATCGAATTATAGGACGATTTGTTACAAAGTTCACAGTTGATACCTTAGTCAGCTACAACGAAGCATAGCGATGCTTCTTCAAGGGACCGTGAGGTAAGTATTTGAGATCTTTGAATACTTGGATTAAGATGCTCTTGTGTGAAAAACGGGTTATTTCATTGCCTTGATGTTTGGATCTACACGAAGTGGATGGATCTTTAGAAATCAAGAGAAAGTAAGTCCTGAATATAGCCCGTTGATTGGACCTCCGTCGAGCGATTATGAAGGAACGATACAAGCCTCACCGTGGAGTGTTGTCCAGCTGATAAGACAAGGTTTTCCGCGGACACATCATCCATCCACTCCACCTCCACCTTCACCTCCACAGCATACCACAACCTCTGCCACCACCACCGTCATTCAATATGTCAAACACAATAAATATGCCAATTTTCAAGGGTATAGGGAGTGAAGACACGAATTAGTTCTAGTTTGTTGCGAATGTTGTTTGGACCGCGCAGTAGATCACTGATGACAACATAAAGAAGGCACAATTAGTTACTGTTCTGCAGGATTGCGCGCTAACGTGGTATATTAAATACTGTGTGGATCATCCTCTAGCGATGCTAGCAGAAACTAAGGATGCTTTGAACAAAGAGTTTAGTAAGCCTAAGTCTGACTCGCAGTCAGTAGTTGGATTTAAGGAAATCACGATGAGGGTTGTTGAAACGCCTTGGGAATTAGGTCAAAGGATGAAATGTGCGATTTGTGAAGTTAATATGCAGCTCACAGATGGTCAACACCGCGAGTGGTTTATAGCCTCACTTCTGACCCACCTGAGGATTGCTATGTCGCAGTAGAAGATAGGAACTCATGCAGAAGCCTTGGAAATCGCGATGAGATTGCATGCGACGCCCATGTAGGATGCAACCTTGGGTGTACCGCAGATTCACTCCTAGTTGTAGAACCTCTGCTTGGAATTACATAGTTTGAAGAAAGAGAAAGAGACTGAATCCGAGGTGCATGAAGAAGTCTGGTGCTTGAAATGTAAGAGCTAGGGGCATGATAAAGACCGTTGTCCCATATTTGCGAACTATATCACAGGAGGGGGACCAATTCCCCTGAGATCGAAATCTCTAGCAGGACCAAGTGTGGGTGCTATGCTATGGTGCGTTATTTGTTAGGTGGTTGGAAAACACGCAACGGATAATTGTCATTTACTTCAAAAGTTCGTTCAGACACCGCAACATTTGTTCTGCAACTTCTACAAATCAGTGGGCCATGGTGAGCGCCATTGTCGCAGCTATGAGCTAATGATGGAACGAACGCCTACCTATCGAATGCAAGCAGAGACTCGGCCTCGCGATCAGGGTGCCAGAGGATATCAGGGACGAGGACGAGGCCGAGGAGGAGGAGAACCTAGTAGAGGTCACGATCAGGTTATTTGCTATAATTATGGGACACTAGGGCACTACGCATAGGAGTGTCAAAATCAGACATGCCCGTCGTGTCAATACTGCAATCAGTTTGACCACACTATAGAAGAAGGCCCTGTGTTGATAGCCAAGATGCAGGATAAAAAGGCACAACCTCAGCAACCTACGCAAAATTTACAAATGATGAGATCTGAGCCTTGCAAAGAAGATCAGAATGTGAATATAATGCTGAGGAGCGGCATAAAAACTAGCGATGACAAGGGAAAACAACCTGAAGAGGACGGATGGGTCTGCAAGGCCCCGGAGAAGGAAGTTGGTTTTGATTTGGAGCGCACGAAGGAAACATTTGTGAAAGCCAAGAAAAGCTTCGTCGAACATCTACCTCAAGAAGTTAGAACAAAGTACCGAAACCGGCGCGCCTACAGAGGTTGATCCCTCTAAACTTACCGCATTCTTGGAAACCTGCATGAAACTTCTGTGCGATAGCAAGGCTATGAAAGGCCTACAGGAATTGATAAACAATGTGCTGGTAAAGAGAACGCCCGTTATGGACACCGTGTGGTTAGAAAGTTTGGCAAACATAAGGCAAGAATAGGACACGAGATGAGGCTCACCACACAAAATTAAAAGATTATGAGATGGACGAGGTCATTATGGATCTGGGGTCTGATGCGAACGTTTTACCTAAACAGACATGGGAAAGGATGGGGAGACCTACGCTGCAATGGTCTATGATCCAACTTAGAATGACCAACCAGTAAAAAATCATCCCTATGGGACGACTACATGGAGTAACAGTGGATATAGAAAGTGCGAGCGCGCTGGCTAATTCGAAGTAATAGAGATCGTTGACGACAATAACCCATACCCCGCACTCCTCAGAATTGACTGGGCCATTGATATGAATGAGTCATCAACTTGAAGAAATGAACAATGCCATTCGAGAGGAAATCACTTCGAGTTGTAGTACCATTGGACCTTGTAGAAGGACCGCGCTATACTAAATCGGTCCATGACTATGAAGAAAGTGATGATGACTTGGACCAGATCTGTAAAATAACAGCGTGAGATCAAGACTAGATTAATCCAACAACTGATGGAAGGATTGCATGGGACCGAGAAAGTTCCTGTACCTCGGATTTAGATGAATAATTGGAGCATTGGCAGAATAGGCTGTATGAAGTATCTCCGCTGTGTTGTAACATGATGACTAAATCACTGCGTTGTGTGTCATCGGAGGTAATAAATTTACCCTATTATGATGGTTTAACTAACGTGGATAATTTTTTGGATGCCTTTGAATGAGAAGTCCCTGAGGATCATCACTTCCAAGCACTAGATTTGGCGCTACATATGCTCGCACGATGGTGGGGTACGCACAGGGACAACTTCGATGAATGGTCAGATTACAAAAGGATGATGAGGTTGTGATTTGGTCGTCCTAAAATTAGACTGACTGAGAAGTACGTTGGGAGAAATGATTTGTGGGATCATTTAGCAAAGTGGACTAAAGCTTATGGAACAGAGCTGCAGCCGGAGTGGGTGCACTTATTTTGTCATACTTTGGATACAATTCCTATGAATTGGTATTTGGAAACGGAGCTCTGCCATGGCACCGCGGAGTGGGATATATTAAGGGAAGGATTCTTAATGACCTTCAGTTTTGAAGATGGGTTCAAATGCATTGATGAAGCTCTGCAGGAGATTAGGGCAACGATCCTCAGTATACCGCAGGATCCTTTGGAGTTCTAGAGGCAGAAAGCCATCGTGAGGTCGAAGGTCCACAACTAGAAAACCCAAACATCACCGCGCCCTTGAAAACCAAACAAGTAAACATGGGTACTGAAGCAGATCCAAAATTTGTGAAGATTGGGGATTATTGGGATGATGCCACAGTGGATAAAGTTGTTGAGCTATTCCGCGATTATCAGGATCTTTTTCCCACCAATTTTTCGAACTCGAAGGGAATCATAGGCGATTTGGGTGTGATGAAAATCAATTTGAAGCCGGACGCGAAGCCTGTTAAGCAGAGGTCGTATCGCCTGAATCCCAAATACAAGGAAAAGGTATGCTAGGAGGTGGATAAAATGCTAGAAGCAAGCATCATCGAACCTATGGAGGAATTTGATTGGGTAAGCCAGATGGTGGTTCAGGAGAAGAAACAGAATGGAGAAATAAGGATTTGCGTAGATCTAAGGAAGATTAATGATGCCTACATCCATGATCCTTTTTCAACACCATTTACTGATGAGGTATTGGACAATGTTGGAGGGCAAGAGGCCTACTCATTCACTGATGGATTTTTGGGGTACCATCAGATCAAGATCGTGCCAAAGGATAGGAGCAAAACAACCTTCGCGATATAATGGGGTTGTTTCTAGTATACTGTAATGCAGTTGGACTTAAGAATGCGCCTGCAATATTCTCACGCGTAGTTACAGCAGTGTTTAAGGAGTTTATTCATAATTTCTTAGAGGTGTATTTTGATGACTAAACGGTGTTCGGGTTAGTAAAGCGCCATGTAGCAAGCCTGCGCCTAATGCTGGATACGTGTCGCAGATACCATATCGCGTTGAACCTGAAGAAGTGTCTATTCTGTGTCCCCTTTGGGATCTTGCTAGGTCATGTGGTGTGCAAGAAAGGGCTGATGGTGGACCCTGCCAAGATCGTGGTAATGGTGATTTTGGAGGCCCCAAGAAGTATCAAACAGTGGCACGCAATGCTCAGGCATACATGATATTACAGAAAGTTCATCAAGGCTTATGCTCGGATTACTGCGCCCATGGAGAAATTGCTTAAGAAGGACCCTACATTCTGTTGGGATGAAGAATGTCAGCGCAATTTAGATGTTTTAAAGGAGAATATGGTCACCGCGCCAATTTTGGTCTTCCTAGATTTGAAGAAGGAATTCCATGTACATGTCGATGCCTCTTGCATTGTGTTTGGAGCAGTGCTAACATAGGCAGGTGAAGGAGAGATGGACCACCCTATAACCTTTGCGAGCAGGAAATCATCAAAGGCCGAGAAGAATTACTCAATGACAAAGCGTGAAGGATTGGCTATGGTATACGCACTTTAAAATTTCAAGCACTACTTGTTGGGCGGACATTTCAAAATGTACACAGATCATTTTGCCTTGAAATACTTGGTCAATAAGCCTGTGTTGAGGGGGGGGGGATCTGTCGATGGTTGCTGCTATTCCAGGAGTATGACTTTGAGGTGATTATGAAGCCAGGGAGGTTGAATGCAGGACCTAACCATCTATTGCGAATCGAGACAGGAGAGGATCCTACCAATTTAGAGGAATGGTTGCCCGATGCGCAGCTCTTCGTGGTGCACATAACAGATAACCACTTTGCAGATGGTATCCACTTTTGGACTACAAGGACGATGCCAGAAGGATATAGCAATCAACAAAAGAAGGAACTAGTAGTGTGCACGACTGATTTCTCAGTGATTGCATGAAATTTGTATAAGATGGGCTCAGGCGAGATATTGCAACGATATGTGCCAAATTTTGAACGAAATAACATCCTCGTTGAAGCTCATGGAAGGGTTGCGGGAGGACATTGATTTTGCGCGCAGGGTTATGGTGGCCTACGCTGCATAAGGATTCTAAAGAATATTGTAGGGCATGCGATGCATGTCAGCGAACAGGCAGACCATCACGAAGGGACGAGTTGCCATTGAATCCTCAAGTATTGTTGCAGCCATTTGAAAAAGGGGCAATTGGTTTCGTTGGGCCAATTCAGCTCCCAGGAAAGAAGACATGTGCACTCTTTATCATCACCGCGATGGAGTATCTAACTAGATGGGTGGAGGCACAGTCGGTGAAGGATTGTACAGAGGCTACAATAGTGAAGTTCTTGTTTGAGTATGTCTTAACCAGATTTGGTTGCCCAAAAGTATTGATGAGTGATTGGAGTACACACTTCCTAAATGAAACGATCGACGCATTGGCTGAAGAGTTCCAGGCTAATCATCAGAAGATCACACCGTATCATCCTCCTCAGGCTAATGGAATAGTTGAGGCCTTTAATAAGATTTTGGAGAACACTCTGACAAATATTTGTAACGCGCATCAGAATGAATTGGATATGTGCGTCCTTGCAGTGCTATGGGCATACAGGACGACTTGCAAAAAGTTGAGAGGACAAACACTTTTTAGATTGGTCTACGGCGTAGAAGCTATGATGCCTATGGAATATATCGTGCGTAGTCTACACATAGTAGCTTTCACAAGTATGGCAGATCGCGAATCCTTGGAAGAACGGCTTGTGCAGCTGATGGAGCTCGAAGAAGACAGATTCTTGGCTGGATTCCATCGACAAGAATAGAAGGAGTGTGAAAAAGATGGCACGATCGACACATCAAGTTGCGCACATTCAAATTAAATGATCTAGTTTTATTATATGATAGCAAGTTCACTAAGTTTCCGAGGAAATTTCACGTGCACTGGCTTGGGCCATATATTATCAAAGAAATTACATATGGAGGCACCGTTCAATTCATGAAGCTAAATGCAGAACCTTTTCCGAGAAGTGTCAATGGAAGCTGACTGAATCCATATACGGGGTACCCAGCTTAATGACTATATAACGACAGGACAGTCTTAGTGCTCCAGGCAGTTGTAAGGGAGCGCAGGATTAAAAAATACACTGCCAGGATCGGAATACTACGCGGACGACGAACTACGCGGAAAAGGGGGAAGTTGTAGTATAAGAAGCTGTGCTATGGAGGGAGGTGTTGCGCAACACAACAAGAAAGTGATCGTTGAAGTCACTCTTCACGATTTGACAGTTAGAAGACGGTTAAGAGGAGCGGGTTAGCGGCATTTAAGGCCAAAATATTTGAAAATTTGTCACCAAAATGACATTAATGATCAAATTTTGGGGAGAACGGTCGGATTTGAATTAAAAAACCCCTATAAATTATGCATGCTGGTCCAACAGAGAACACTTTGCACACTTAGAATTTTTGAGTTGAGTTTTTTTTTTTTTTTTTTTTTTTTTTTTTTTTTTTTCTTATGAACCGATCGTTCTTTGAGGATTTGGTCGCAAGCCCTGCATTTGCCAATTTACTAAAGTTGAATTAGAAGTTCATCATTGAAACCATGTTAGGACCAAGCCCTGCTGAGACTATGAGCACTGGGGGAGATGTCGCGTCTGAAGGATCTGCTCCAGAGGTGGTGAGTATGGAAGCTCCAGCTCTTATGCCTACGGCGCCGAGGTCGCCTAGGCCGAAGCCTACCCCTGTTAGAGAAACCCAAAAGCCGAAGAAGGATAATCAAAAGAAGTTGGTGTCGGTGCGCGAGTCACCCAGAAAACACTCTGCGACTCAATAACAGAAGAAAGACAAGCAGCCTGAGAGGGTTGTCAAGGAAGGACGAAGTACCGAGGATATAGACACGGAGGGAATGGAGCCCATTTTAAAGTTGTCGGTATATATCCCTCCGCGCAAGGGGAAAACAAAGGTCACCAAGGACAAATTTGTTATTTCTACGCCCTACTGCCGGAGTAGGTACCCTTCGAAGGTCCACGCCTTGTGCGGATCCCCCTGTTGAATATGGAATATTGGGACCTGGCAGACCATGAGTGGTTCCCTCACCTTGTGACAACAAATTATATGAAGCGTGTTTATTATCCGTACTCCGGTGTCATTGAGTTAGAAACAGTGGAATGGATCCACGAAGTGGAGAATTATGGGTTGTTGAACCTACTATGGGTGCCCCATTATCTCCGCACCACTATCAACACGACCTGTGTGCGTCAGTTGCTTACTCTAGTCCACGATGGGTGCTTATGGCTAGGAGGGACTGTACCCATCACTGACATGCTCATCCACAGGATCACGCACCTGTCACATGAGGGCTTGAATCTGTCTAAGGAGTTTGGCGGAAAGGCAAGCGAAAAAAGATTTGGCGAACAAGATGAAAAAGGAGTTTGCACTTGTGAAAAAATCGCGCGGATATTCAATCACGTCTATCGACGATCCCGCTATGCAGATTGCCACACAAATCCTGGTAGGAAAGGTAATGAGGAAGTGCCACATGGACGAAGTTTCGGCGCCCACGGTCTCTTTAGCTGCACAATGCGCAAAGGGTGTGCAGTTTAAATGGTCAAGGTACCTATGCAGCGAATTCCTCGTGAATTGCCGCGAGGTCCAAGATGATACCAAACCATTCCACTATGCGTGGTTGTTGCTCTCCATCGTGTTGGTCGCATGGGAGTTGTCGGAAGATAGCCAGTTTCCTCCATTGAAAGAAGGATTGCTAGAGGCCATGCAGTTTGCCTCCCTCTGGGCCACGAAGGACCCCGTGCGAGTCACAGAAATAAAGATATTCTAGGTTTTGATGGAAGCAAGCATCTGCATGGACATCAACCAGTGCCCACGATTGTCTCCGACTTTGTACAAGCAATTGTCAGCTTATGCCACGTTCAAGGATGACTTCCACCGCGTTTACATTCTTGGTCCCAGACCCGTAGCAGAAATGGTATGATTTACCATACTTGGTCGCAGATACAAACATTCAGGAGGTCATCAAGCGATGACCACTATAATGGCATGCCCCATCAGATTTGGATGCCAGCACCAATAAGGGCGCGAGCATATCGGCTGAAAAGAAAAGGAAGGATGCAACAAAGTAGGCTGCACAGAAGTTGGTCGTGCAACTTAAGAATAAAGCACAAAGAAGGCTCGGATGGAAAAGGAGTGCACTACTAAGGAGCAGGCCGAGCAAGAGCAGCGCGAATCACAGAGAAGAGGTAAATCCCCTTCGCCCGCGATAAAGGAGGAAGAACAGTCTGAATAGGGAAGTGGAGGAGACGAGGGGCAGAGCACATCGTTTGAACTAAAAAAGTGCAGACATGAGCAGCGGGAAGGTCCCCCTAAAAAGAAAAATTTGGACAAAACGCAGGTTGATCCCATGATATTAACAGAGGGCAATCTCACTGAGATTGACGATAAAGTCTGGGATACTACAACTGAGTTGCTACAACAGTTCGAGCAACAATACATGCAAACGTTGGGGAGCATCCAGAAGGATGCATGAGTTGCAGATCCAAACTAGTAGGACACAAGTGGGCGCAGGTCAAGCGAGCACAACACAAGTGAGCCTGGCACTAGGGACGAGTCATCAACTTGAAGAAGAGAACAATGTCGTTCGAGAGGAAATTGCTTCGAGTTGTAGTACCATTGGACCCTACAGAAGGACTGCGCTATATTGAACCGGTCCGTGACTATGAATAAAGTGATGATGACTTGGACCAGATCTATAAAATAACAACACGAGATCAAGACTGGATTAATCCAACAATTGATGGAAGGATTGCATGGGACCAGGAAAGTTCATGTACCTCGGATTCAGATGAAGCATTGGAGAATTAGCAGAATAGGCTGCATGAAGTATCTACACTGTGCTGCAACATGATGACTAAATCACTGCATTGTGTGTCATCAAAGGTAAGAAATTTACCCTATTATGATGGTTTAATTGACGTAGATAAGTTTTTGGATGCCTTTGAACGAGAATTCCATGAGGATTATCGCTTCCAAGCACTGGATTTGGCACTACGCGCTGCGCCCGCACGATGGTGGGGTACACACATGGACAACTTCGATGAATAGCAAGTTTACAGAAGGACGATGAGATTGTGATTTTGTCATCCTAAAATTCGACTAACTGAGAAGTACGATGGGAGAAATGATCCACGTGATCATTTAGCAAAGTGGACTAAAGCTTATGGAACAGAGTCGCAGACGGAGTGGGTGCACTTATTCTATCATACTTTGGATACAATTCCTATGAATTGGTATCTGGAAATGGAGCTCCGCCATGGCATCGCAGAGTGGGATATATTAAGGGAAGGATTCTTAATGACCTTCAGTTTTGAGTATGGGTTTGAATGCATTGATGAAGCTCTGCAGGAGATCAGGGAAGTGATCTTCAGAATACCGCAGGATACTTTGGAACTGGTTCAACCAGATTGGAGCACCTAGTTGCACCGTGCACTGGAATGATATAATGTGTCCGCTGAGGGGGAGGATGAAGATCCAAGAAATATCAATATTCTAGAGGCAGAAGGCCATCGCGAGGTCGAAGGTCCGCAACTAGAAAACCCAAACATCACCATGCCATTGAAAACCAAACAAGTAAACATTAGTGCTAAAGCAGAGCCAAAATTTGCGAGGATTGGGGATTACTGGGATGATGCCACAGTGGATAAAGTTGTTGAGCTACTCCGTGAGTATCGGGATCTTTTTCCCACCAAGTTTTCAGACCTAAAGGGTATCATAGGCTACTTGGGTGTGATGAAAATCACTTTGAAGTCGGACGCGAAGCCTGTTAAGCAAAGGTCGTATTGCCTGAATCCCAAATACAAGGAAAAAGTTTGCTTGGAGTTGGATAAGATGCTAGAAGCAGGCATCATCAAAATTGTGGAGGAATCTGATTGGGTAAGCCCGATGGTGGTTTAGGAGAAGGAATAGAAGGGAGAAATAAGTATTTGCGTAGATCTAAGGAAGCTTAATGATGCCTATGTCCATGATCCTTTTCTAACACCATTTATTGATGAGGTATTGGACAACATTGGAGGGCAAGAGGCCTACTCATTCACTGATGGATTTTCGGGGTACCATCAGATCAAGATCACGCCAGAGGATAGGAGCAAAACAACCTTAGAGACAGAATGGGGTTGTTTCCAATATACTATAATGCAATTTGGACTTAAGAATGCGCCTGCAATATTCTCTTGCATAGTTATAACAATGTTTAAGGAGTTTATTCATAAGTTCTTGGAGGTGTATTTTGATGACTGGATGGTGTTCGGGTTAGTAAAGCGCCATGTAGCATGCCTACCCCTAATGCTAGATACATGCAACAGATACCAGATCGCGTTGAACCTGAAGAAGTGTCTATTATGTGTCCTCTTTGGGATATTGTTAGGTCATGTGGTGTGCAAGCAAGGGATGATGGTGGACCCTGCCAAGATCGCAGTAATAGTGAATTTGGAGGCCCTAAGAAGTGTCAACCAGCTGCGTGAAACGCTTAGGCATACAAGATATTACAGAAAGTTCATCAAGGCTTATGCTCAGATTACCGCGCCCATGGAGAAACTGCTTAAGAAGGACGCTACATTATGTTGGGATGAAGAATGTTGACGAGCCTCATCATTGGGTAACTATATGGACCTTAACACACCTCCAAGCTTATTTAAATCAACACTTCTCATAATTCCTTACATAGTTTAATCATATTTTGCTTAATGAGATGAGTAGAAGTAAGATGTTATGTTTAGTGGACTAATGTGCATTGATTGCAGGTTTTTGAGAGAAAATCATGGCAATTTTGGCTAATTAAGGGCAGAAACTCGAATGAGACAAGGAGGAGAGATTGTAGAAGATAGATCCTCCTGATTTAATCCTCACTCATTCGAATATTCCTCTATCAAATCACACTAGCTCGGAGTTGCAAGAAGCCGAGTCATGAAGATCAAAAGACAGCCGAGCCAGTGACAGTTAAAGAGCCAGTTCATCTTGAGTTTGGCAGCCAAGCCTCCCTAGATTTAAGGAAGTTGTTGGAGACCTCAGTTGTATAAATAAGGAGGCCTAGAGCCTCATTAAAATTTACATTTTTTATGTAAGAGCACTTAGCATTTTCGAGTTCAAGACTTGTGGAAGACATTGTTATGTAATTTTTCCGATATGTTAATGAGAATGATCATTTCCTTCATCCAGCATTGAGTTGGCTCAAAGGGTTGAAGCTCTTGGGTTAGGGCCAACCCTAGCAGCAAAGGCTCCTCTTCTTCTATTTGTATGCTTAGTTGATTTCATAAATTAATGGTTGAATTGGTTTTAGCATTATTTCATTGCAAGTAGTTGTGAATTTGAATTAGTTTGCTTCCATTTGTGCCTTACTTTAGCAGTAGCTTAGAAAGATAAAGAAATACCAAAAAGCTATTAACATGTGGATTTGGCCTCACTCCTCCCTTCAGGGACCATGTTTTGAGGAAAAAACTCCTTTGCAGTTCTTATAATAATTATTAATACTTATCAAAGAAGGTTGCAAACCAGTCCGACAACCCCAAAGGAGAATGAATCTAGCTCTCAAGGTTATAGTCAAATAAGAACTGCAAAAGCTGCTGGATGCAGGATTCATTCACCCTTTCTCGGATAATGAGTGGGTTTCTCCTTTGGTGTTGGTTCCAAAGAAAAATGGGAAGTGGAGGATTTGTGTTAATTACAGAGAGTTAAACAAAGCAATAAAGAAGGACCATTTCCCTCTACCTTTCATTGACCAAGTGCTAGATGGCCTGGCAAGGAAAAAGTTTTTTTCTCTCCTAAATGGGTTCAACAGGTACAAGCAAATCCAGATTAGCCCAGAAGACCAGGATAAAACCACTTTCACCTGTAATTGGGGTACTTTCGCCTATAGGGTCCTTCCTTTTGGCCTATGCAATTCCCCTACCACTTTCTAGAGGGCAGTCCTAAGTATCTTTGTCGAGCTAGTCCATGATGCAGTAGAAATTTATTTGGATGATTTTACACCCTATGGGTGTGATTTCCAGGAGGCTCTATCCAACTTGGGTAAGGTACTGAACAAATGCATTGAAATGAACTTATCCCTTAGTCGCGAAAAATGTGAGTTCTTGATAATTGCAAGGACTGTTTTGGTCATTCAATATCTCAGGAAGGACTACAGGTGGACACAAATAAGATAGCCATCATCTAAAGGGTCCCACCTCCAAAAAAATAGAGGGTTGTCATAAGTTTTTAGGTTTAGATGGATACTATAGGAGATTTATAAAAGACTTCAACAAGTTAGCTTCTTCTTTGTTTGGGTTATTAGCCAAAGATTTTGAATTTTTATGGTAAGAAAGCTATCAAGAGGCCTTGGACACCCCAAAGGACAAGTTGACCATTGCACCTATTCTCCGAGGCCCAAATTTGGCCCTTCCTTTCCATATACATGCTGATGCCTCTCACAAAGCCATAGGAGCAGATCTAGGCCAAATAGTTGACAACTTACCTTATGCCATTTACTTCATTAGTAAGAATTGGTTAAAAGCCGAACTAAACTACATAGTGACTGAAAAGGAGCTCCCAGCTGTTGTGCATTCATTGAAAAAATTTAGGCATTACATTACAGGTTACCAAACATTTGTGCATACTGACCATGCTACAATTAAATACTTGATGAATAAACCTGATGTAAATGCCCAGATTATTAGATGGTTACTTTTATTACAACAGTTTGATCTAACTATTATTGATAAGCTTGGGAAGGAGAATGTTGTTGCAAATTTTTTATCCATATTAACTTTGCCTACAGGGGAGGAAGGAATGGTTGATGATCAGTTACTGGATGAACACTTATTCGCCATTTCAGTTCTCTCTCCATGGTTTGTTGACATAGAAAATTACTTGGTGTTTACACAGTTTCCATTGAATTTGTCCTCCAAAGAGAAAAGAAAGGTTGTGAGGAAGAGTGCCCCATTAACTTGGATTGGGGGCAACCTCTTCAAATTAGGCCCGAATCAAATTCTGAGAAGATGTGTTAGGGAGGAGGAAGTCTTTGACATCCTTCTAATCTGTCATGACGGGCCTAGGGGCCCGGATGAGGCTTCTAGCTTCAGGGGGGGTTGTCCCTCCCCCTATAAGATAGTTCTCGTATACTGGACAATGATCCTTATTATGCCCTTGGCCCTTGCACTTCAAGCACCAAACCTCTGTGCGCACTTCTGGCTTAGTCTCCTTTTCTTTCTTCAAAACATGTAACTCTAGGTATAGGCTTTCTAACTGCGAGTGGATCTATTGTACCCCTAGGTTTGTATCCTGAATAGGTGATACGTGCAGCCTCATCGCGATCTCCAAGGCTTCTGGCTGCATTGTTATCTTCTTCTCTCACAGAGCAATTCTTAAATGGGGCAACAACAACACGATAAACCAGTCACAATGCTGGCTATTTGAGATTTGCATGTTAGCCTATATGATATGGCACTTCAACCTCTGATCAAAGTCCCAAGGCGTCTCCTCAACCTTCATCATGATCTCTTTAAATTAAATTACCGACTACGCCTCAGATTTAGGCTTACTAAACTCTTTGTTCAAATATGCCCGAGTTTTTGCTAGCAATGCATAAGGATTGTCAGCACAATATTTAATGTACCAGGTTAGCGTGATCCTGCAAGGTGGTAATCAACTATACCTTCTTTATATTGTCATCGGTGATTTGATGCGTTGTCCATACAACATTTGAAACAAACCATAACTGCTTTGGATCTTCACTTCCTATGCCCTTGAAGATCAGCATCTTCATTGTGTTCGTCATGTTGAATGGTGGCGATGGAGATGGAGGTGTAGGTGAAGGTGTATGCGGTGGTGGTGAGGGTGGACGTGGAGTGGATGGATGATGTGTTCTAGGAAAACCCTAAGTTATTCGCTGAACAACACTTCACGGTGTAGTCTGTACCACCCCTTCATCGTCACTTAAAGGAGGTCCAATCAATGGGCTATACTTTGGTCTTGATTCTTCACGATTTCTAAAGAATCTTCCACTTCGTGTAGCTCCGAATATCAAGGTAATGACATTACCCACTTTTCATATAATATCATTTTAATCCAAGTATTCAATGACCTTAAATACTTACCTTGCGGTCCCTTGAGGAATCTTTGCTTCGCTTTGCTATAGCTGACTGAGGTGTCAACTGCAACTTCTGTAACAAATCCTCCTAGAATTCGGTCAAGCCAATGATCGACAGCTTGCATGATCTTGCTTTCAGAGGCTTCTAGTCGTCACACCAATTATGGAGCCCACACTATAGGACTATCGAGCTTCCACCTCCCTTGATTGTTTGTTAATTTGGCTAACCACTCGTATAGTTCAATTGGGAAAGTGCAAAAGAAGATTTCGTGTACCTATGTATACAGATATCTATTCAACCAATCCTCCTTTGACAAGCGGGGATTCATGTTTTCTTGAGCCGCGAACTGGTGAATCTTCTGATATAAACACTTTTCAATCTCTTTCTTAGTCAGATTCCAATGTTGCGACATCACACATCTCTTTAAGCAGATCCCAGTCCCGCCAAAAGAACCATTTGTTGGCTTAGGGGGTCCTGACCCAGGTTCAGAGTTGTGCCAACCAACAAAAGCCTACACTACTGGCCCTTTTGGTAACAACCCGCGTAGCACGGGCTGCGGTCTCACCCGAAGCAGTATTGGGGAATGCAAGAACCAACTTTCAGCATCGAGAGACTAGTGTGATGTCTTCCAGCGCCTTGGATCTGCTTCCGCACAGATCGATAGAATTCTAGGGCCCGTTACTCTAACTAAGTTAAAACAACCTTCATACCTTTGTGAAGGTCCACGACTAGTCTTTGCGGACCTTAAATAGTTGATTTATCTACTTTCACACATCAACAAGCAACCCTAAATCAAAGTTTGCGTAGATCTACTTAATTCATTAGAAAACATAAGAGAAATGACCTGAAACTTCACGCAAGTGGCTAAGAATTCATTTCATACATTATTAAGATAGATTCAAGACATTCATGTAGCATTATTTCATAAAACATGTCATTCATCAGCAACATATAACATAAACATATAAAATGGAAATACTCATTAATTCCTCGAAAGACTATCTTTATTGATCTTCAATTCACTGATTATAGACTCTTCTTACTCTACGCACAAAGCTGCATGGGTCCACACACTCAGCTGCAAACTCTACCCAGGCTTCCCGTGCACTTAGCTGCAGGAGCCTTCCCTTCTCTACCTAAGCGTAGGAAGCAGAGCCTTCTTGCCTTAGCTCTTGCCCAAGACAACAAAAACTCTTCAACGTACCCAATTTCCTGTCCAAACTTACTTTTAAGACTCGCTAAGACTCAACTATTTATGTCTTTCCTAATATAATACCATGGCCCCCTACTCATGGGTGAGTCTTCAAAACTGACCAAAAACTAGGGGCTAAGGCCCCTTTGACTGTATTCTATCTGCGTGCTCCGCATCCATATTTTGCGGAGATTTTACATCTTTTACAAATTTCTTTACAAAAATAACTAAGTTTAATTCAATTCTACCCCTAGGGACCCCATCCTAACAGTGAATCAATCCCTATTTAAAGTGGAAGAAAAAGTCGATATCAAGCCATATCACAACGAGACCAACGCTCTGAAGCTGAACCACTGAGTGTAGCAACTGGAAGTTTATTTTAGTGTCCATCAGACATAGGAAGGGAAAAATATCTCATTCGTGCTGTTGAAATTGGAGAGCCATGCACTGCCTTGGTGGGAGATCCACAGGGAAACACTGAGGTTGGAGGGAGATCCTCCAGTGACTAAGTGGTAGGATTTAAAAATCCTCATTAAGTCATAGTTTTATGCCATTGGGTATGTGTAGGACCAGTGGATCCAGTGGCATTACTTCAGGCAAAAGTCGGGCAAAAGTAGCACAAAATTTAGAAAGATGGCTATAACGTTGGGTATCTCTTCAAAGAACCCAGATGTACTCCTCAAGTATTTGGGGGGTTTGCACCGCCATTTGCATGAGCAAGTGATGTTGTTCAATCCCAAAACGTTGGACAAGGTTTGTGCACAGGCACAATACTTGGAGAACATATGCATAAAAAGAGCGCAATCAAGTGGATAGAAGCAAAAGGAGCAACAATATGCTTCTAAAGAGGGGAAGAAGAAGAAAATAGGGAGAAAAGATAAAAAGATGACAACCACAACACATAAGTTCAAAGATCCTATCAACCACTGCAACATTGATGGCCATACAAAGGAGAAGTGTTGGAAGTTGCATCCAGAGCTAAACCCAAAGAACAAGAAGAAAGATAATAAGAAGAAGAATCTCATGTCCATTGATTCGAGCAACCAAGTTGAAAGCAGCTCGGAAATGGATGAGAATATCGATTGTATATCAGTACAGAAGGAGGTGAATCTGAGTAGCCTTTAGCAACAGGAAGAGAAAGAAATGACCAAACTCTTCCATGTAAAGATACAGGTCAAGAAGACAAACATTGATGCTTTGTTTGACTTAGCATCGCAGGTGAATCTCATTGCAACAAATATGGTCAAGAAGTTGGCGCTGGAAGTTCGTGATCATCCAAACCCATATCCACTGGGATGGGTCCATAAGGATGTAGTGTTGAAGGTAACAAAACAATCTAAAATTAGATTTTATATCAGTGTTGATTTTATTGATGAAGTAGATCTAGATGTGGTTCCCCTTGATGTATGTGGAGTCGTTTTTGGGAGTCCGTACATGCACATGCGTGATGCAATATTCATGAGGAGATCTAACCCGTATTGGCTCATCAAGGATGGAAAATAATTCATCATCAACACGCAAAGGCAAGTCGAAAATTTCACTGGTAAGTGCCAACCAAGCCAAAAAATTGATCAATTCCAGCAAGAAGTACGTTTTATTGTTTTTAAGAGAAAATCAATCTGTAGAGGAGTCAATAAGAGGCAAGGCATCCCTAGAGGGGTGTACTAAGAAACAAAAACAACAATTGGAGGAGTTGTTACAAGCATACAAGGACGTGTTCCGAGAACCTAAAGGGTTACCCCCTAAGAGAGAAGTGGAGCACAAGATCTAGCTATTGCTAGACTCCCCATTGCCAAATATTGGGTTGTATAGGCAATTTGTTATAGAAGCAAGTGAGGTGAATAAATAGTTGCAACAACTACTGGAACAGGGTGTCATTCGACCAAGTACATCACCATGTGGGTCACCCATCATCATTGTGCCAAAGAAGGATGGGACTTGGTGAATGTGTATAGATTACATGGTGTTGAATAAAATAACGCTCAAGAACAGATACCCCCTACCCAGGATAGATGATCTGCTAGATCAGTTGCAGCAAGAAAATTATTTCACCAAGCTAGAAGACTGCCTTCAAAACCAGGCAAGGTTTGTATGAGTGATTAGTTATGCCTTTTGACCTACGTAATACACCACCTGTTGGCATTTTGGCACAGGTGTGGCGCTATGGTACAGGTGTTGTCCTTGATGGCAACTCACGCTATGGTACAGGTGTTGTCCTTGATGGCAACTCACTTTGGTGACAGACCTTAGTTCAGGTGCTCAGAATGAAGAAAATCTTGTATACGCAGGTACACCTTGACGAAGATGCGTATACACGCGGGTTATTCGTTTGGAAGTCGCGTATGCGTATACACGCACTTTTATGCACATAAAAGCGCGTACATGGTGGAAAACTTATTTTTGGTCCGTGTTTGTTAGTCCTTGGAACTTGAACCTATGGTTGTAGACCATGGTATCTCGTTAGAAGAGTTGACCCCATGTTTAGGGCCCTTGGTATTGGTCATTATGGTTTTGGACCGTGGTATTGTGGAAGGCCTAAAACTATATAAGAGGAAGGAGATAATGTGGCAAGGAATCATTTGAATTATTATTGAATATCTGATAATGTACGAGATCTGAAATATTGGTGATTAGCATTGTGGAGCAGATCTGGATCTGAATGAAGGAGTTACCTTAGCGAAAAGAAGGATAAGTTCTATTAATGGGTCATAATCTCTTGGCTTGAATGATAATATCTTTGCATGATTTTGATCTGTTATATCTGGCACATGCGTGATCTATAAATCTAATAATCTGGGTTAATCAGTGCCTGAATACTTGAAAGAGTGAATTATGTTTGTAGATCTGTACGCAGGTTCAGTTCAGCTAAGGCGCGTATATACGCAGGTTCAGTGAAGGAAAACAACGTATACGCAGGTTGTTCCATACGCAGAAGCGTATGCACGCAGGTTTCAGGCCATTAAAGTAGCGTATACATTTTGAGTTGTGTTTTTGCTGCTTCTGTTTATTGCTGCAGTGTTCTGGGTTCAGTTTTGGTGTGTGGTACTGTTACTGTGATCTGGGTACAGTCGTCAGAGAGGTGTTTATGTTGATTTAGTTTTGGTGAAAAGGTGATTGGTTGATGCAGAAATTCTTGATGGTTGATTGATGTTATTTGTGGATCCAGTCTGAAAATTTATGAAACGTGGTCCTTGAAAGAAAGAGAAGGTTGTAGCCTTCTGTAGGCCAACGCCTACGTACTAGTATCTTGGCTAGTGCAAGAGCTAAAGGGGGTTGTAGCTCCCTTCCAGGAGAAGCTGGGAAGCGAGAGAGAGTTGTAGCTCTCTGCAGGTTGCAGCCTGCGTACTGGTAAAAGGACTACACCAGTACATTTGTAAAAAGAAGTTTCTAATTAAAGAAAAGATAGAGACGAATTGCAGCAGGTGGTTTTCACCCACATTGGGTTTCCACCTTACATCTTGTGTTCTTGTGTGCGATTGTCTTTCTGCTCTGCTTTACTATTTCTAGTTACTGGTTATTTGCTTCTGAATCACAGATTAACAATCAACATCAGAAAGATCAAGTAAATTAAAAGTTTGCATTGTATACGCGGGTTTTCTTCTGCATTATTGCGTATATATGCGGGTTTAATTAACTGAAGTAGCGTATAGCAGTTGATTTTGAAAAAGGAATATTTGACATAATAATACTGATTCACCCCCCCTCTCAGTATTATTTCCAACAATTGGTATCAGAGCAGGTCCTTCTGAAGAAGCTTGATCGCTTGAAGGAAGATCCTTCATCATGAGCAACTACGAGAGGGAAGCATCAATCAGGCCACCGGTTTTTGATGGGACAAACTTCGTATATTGGAAGGTAAGAGTTACTGCCTATCTTCAATCGTTTGGTACAGAAGTCTGGGATATCATAGATACAAGATATACTTTTCCAGCAGCAACTCCTACAGATCCGGCTGAGAAGAAGAAATATGAAACAAATGCAAAGGCGGTCAATACTCTATTGGGATGTCTATCTCAATCAAAATTCGTGAAAGTTATGCAGTTAAAATCAGCAAAAGAAATATGGGACAAGATTGTCCTAAGCTATGAAGGAGATGATCAGGTAAAACGAGCAAAACTTCAAACCCTCAGGATTCAGTATGAAAATCTCAAGATGTATAATGATGAAAGTGTGGCTAACTATTTTCTTCGTGTAGATGAGATTGTTAATTGTATGAAAAAATTGGGTGAAGAAATAAAAGAGGCTGTTGTGGTTGAAAAAGTTCTAAGATCTTTGTCCCCTAGGTTTGAATCTAAAGTTTCTACAATAGAAGAAAAGGAGAATCTACAAAGCCTTAAAATGTCACAGCTGCACGGTATTCTAACTGCTTATGAAATGAGGAAAGGAGGACCATCAGACAGGAGAGAAGCTGCCTTCAAGGCTTCAGGCAAAGGCGAGTACTATGAGTCAGGACACATGTCAGAAGAAGAAGAAGAATCAAATTTTGTCAGAAATCTTCAACGAGGTACTGGACGGTTCCGAGGTAAGTTACCTTTCAAATGATTTGCTTGTGGAAGAGTCGGTCTCTATGCTACCAAATGTCCTCACAAGGATAAGATTGACAAAGGGAAGGAACCTGTTAGATGGAACAAGAAACAGAATGCAAATAAGAAAAGCTATTACACTCATGAAGATAGTGATGGACTTTCAAATAGTGACGAAGATGAACGAGGTAATAAATATAAACTTTTAATGGCTTTTGAAGATGATGACTACATGGATGCTATAGATGTAGAAGGTTTTTCTGAAGAGATGACTAATCTCAAAATCTGCTTAGAAGAGAAAAGTGCAATTATTGATTCTCTACAATATCAACTGGCTGAAAGGGAAAAACATCTTGAAGAATTGGAATGTGAAATTGTTTGTCTTAGAAAGGAGATTGAGAAAACAAAAGCTATTAATCTTAAATTTGTTAAAGGATCTGAAACTCTGGATGAGATTATCAATGTGCAGCGTTCTCCACTAATCAAGACAGGTCTGGGATATAATGGAGAAACATCTCAAGCTTCTACCTCCAAAAGTTATCTTGATGCAGCAAAAAGGAGCGAGCAAAGGCCTAATAGAAATCATCAGGTAAATCAGGGACAGTTTACCTCAAGAACAAACAAAGACTATCAAGAAAATCGGGGACAAGCTACCTTAAGGACAAACAGAAGCTACAATCAACCACAGGTAAAATCTTCCCAATTTGCCTCAAGAATGGATGTCAGTAGAAACTACAATCGATTGGATGATAGATTTGATAATCGCAGGAGTTTCTTCAATGGCCAATGTTTCTCTTGCCATAATTTTGGTCACAAAGCAGCTCAATGTGTTGCCTATAAGACAATCATGACTAGAGAAGCTCAAAAACAAAGGAATATGAATGGAATCACGAAAAGGACTTATAACAACTTTTCAGCCCTTGAAAATGAAGTTGAATGTTCTATTTGTAATAGCTTTGGTCATGAAGATTCTGAATGCAGGAGCAGGTTTTGGAAGACAACTCAGAAGGAACATACCTCAAGTGCCAGAACATGGAGAATGAAGGAACCACAATCAGAAAGATGTGGGATAGCCTTCTATGCAGAAGGACAGGAAAATATATGGTATATCGACAGCGGATGTTCAAAGCATATGACAGGGGATAAAGAAAAACTTGAATCATATACTGCAGTAGAAAAGGGAAAGAAGGTGTCTTTTAGAAATGATACCCCTGCAGCCATAAAAGGAAAAGGCACTGCTCAGTTGAAAGAAAAGGTCAAAGCTGGAAATGTTTTGTATGTTGATGGCTTGAAGCATAATCTACTGAGTGTTAGTCAGATGTGCGATCAAGGAACCAAGGTAATTTTTCGATCAAATGGATGTAGTGTTCGTGATCTTGATACAGGAGAAACAGTGATCAAAGGTAGAAGAACTCCAAATAATCTATACATATTTGAAGAAGGACAACAACAATGCTATTTAAGCAAGGATGATGAACACTGGTTATGGCACCAGAGGTTGGGGCATCTAAGCTTTTCACAAATAAGGAAAGCATGCAAATACCAGGCAGTTCGTGGTCTTCCAGATATCAAAATTCCAGACAACACCATATGCAAATCATGTCAGTTTGGTAAGCAAACCAGAACTAACTTTCCTGAGAAGGAAGGATTAGCTAGCAGGCCTCTTGAGCTAGTCCATACAGATGTATGTGGTCCATTTAGGACAAGGTCACCTCGAGGAGAAGAATACCTTATACTATTCATTGACGACTTCTCCAGGTTTGTTTGGTTAGGACTTATGAAGCACAAAGACGAAGCATTCGAAAAATTCAAATCCTTCAAAGCCTTGGCTGAAAATGAATCAGATTACAAAATTAAGTGCCTCAGGTCCGACAGAGATGGGGAATTTACCTCAAATGAATTTTTTGATTTCTGTGAAGAACATGGAATAAGAAGGGAATTCTCTACAGCTAGGACTCCTCAGCAAAATGGAGTGGCGGAAAGGATGAACAGAACAGTCCAACAAATGGCTCGTGCTATGCTTGATGAGTCTGGAACTCCCGCAACCTTCTGGGGTGAAGCTACATACACAACGATTGTTATTCTCAACAAAACAAATGTCCGAGTGAACAACACTCAAACTCCTCATGAGCTCTGGTATGGTGAAACTCCTTCGGTAAAGCATTTCAAAATTTTAGGGAGCAAATGCTATATTAAGAATACTGATGAGCAGCTTGGCAAACTTGAACCTAGAGCAGATGAAGGCATTCTTCTGGTTATTCTCCCTACAGCAAAGCATATAAGTGTTACAATAAAAGGCTTGGAAGAATTGTTGACAGCATTGATGTAGTGGTTGATGAAAAAGGATACATCCCTAGGGAAGTGAATCATGAAAATATCAATGAGGATGAAGACTACTCTCTAAATCAGACAGATGATGAAGAAGAACCCCAAGAGGCACCAGAGGAACAGATAAGGATAGAAGAAAGGACTCCATCCAGGTACGTTCAAAAGAATCATCTAGAATCTCAAATTTTGGGGCAGAAAGAAGCAGGTATACAAACAAGAAGAACAATAGCAGAAGCTTCAAGCTATTTGGCATTGCTCTCTTCCACTGAACCGCAAAATGTAAAAGAAGCATGCAAAGATGAGTGTTGGGTTAAGGCAATGGATGAAGAGCTTGAACAGATCGAAAAGAATAACACTTGGGAGTTGGTTCCTAGACCAAAAGACAAAAATGTCATAGGAACAAAATGGATCTTCAAAAATAAGTTGAATGAAAATGGGGAAGTGATTAGAAACAAGGCCAGACTTGTTTACAAAGGGTATGCTCAACAGGAAGGAATAGACTTTGAAGAAACTTTTGCTCCTGTTGCTAGACTTGAGGCCATTAGAATGTTCCTTGCTCTCTCTAGCTTCCAGAAGTTCAAAGTATTTCAAATGGACGTAAAATCAGCCTTTCTGAATGGAGACTTAGAAGAAGAAGTGTACATAGAGCAACCAGATGGTTTTATCCTTGGGAATGATCCAAATCTTGTATGCAGACTTAAAAAGGCTCTCTATAGGCTTAAACAAGCTCCAAGGGCTTGGTACTATCGTTTGGATAAATATCTTCATCAACAAGGTTTTTCAAAAGGATCAGTAGATAGCAATCTCTATATAAAAATTGAAAATAACAAATTGCTAATACTTGTTGTGTATGTAGATGATATTATCTTTGGAAGCAATGAAGAAGCTATGAGTCAAAGCTTTGCCTTGGTGATGCAGAAAGAATTCGAAATGTCCTTGCTTGGAGAACTGACATACTTTCTTGGATTGCAAATCCAACAAAATGAAGGCGGTATCTTCTTGTCTCAAACCAAGTACCTCAAGCAGATTCTGAAGAAGTATGGCATGGAAGATTCAAAACCAGTATGTACCCCCATGGTTACAGGATGCAGCCTCAGTGCAAATGATGAATCGGCAGCAGTGCATCAACCAACCTATAGATCTATGATTGGAAGTCTTCTTTATTTGACAGGTACCCGACCAGACATCATGCATGCAGTGGGAATAGTTGGAAGATTTCAGGCAAATCCAAAGGAAACTCATCTTCAGGCAGTCAAGAGAATCTTCAAGTACCTTCAAGGAACTCAAAACTATGGCTTATGGTACCCTAGAGATACAGATCTCACACTTCATGCTTACACAGATGCAGATTGGGCCGGAAGCGTGGATGATAGGAAGAGCACAAGTGGTGGTGCATTCTTTATGGGTTCCAGATTAGTATCTTGGTTCAGCAAGAAACAGAGTTCGATTGCTTTATCTACAGCTGAAGCAGAATATGTGGTTGTTGCATCTTGTTGCACTCAACTTCTTTGGATGATGCAAACCTTGCAGGATTTTCAAATCACATGTACTCCACCTGTCTCTATCTTATGTGATAATACAAGTGCAATAAGCATTTCAAAGAATCTTGTCATGCATTCAAAGACCAAGCACATACCTATCAAATATCACTTTCTTCGGGAACAAGTGCTTGAGCAAAAAGTCAAGTTGGAGTATGTTCCTTCTAAGGAACAAATTGCCGATATCCTCACCAAACCACTGCACAGGGAAACTTTTGAATATCTCAGACAGAAGCTGGGAGTAGTTGATGCTTCATCCTGCTGTTGAAGCTTGTCTGTATCAAAGAAAAGTTGGTGTACGCGAGTTGGATGAGGGGAATCTGCGTACATACGCCGATTTATGCAGGTGCAGTCGCGTATATGGAGTTCTGAAGAAAATCAGCAAGGACAGACTCTGGTTGAAGAGAGTCTGATATGGGTCTGTCAGAGACCTTCAGGCACGGGTTCAGGGGGAGCAGATAATCTTCTAATAATGCATTGTTGGCATTACCTTAGAAGCTCTTGGTTCTAGTACTCAAGCTGTTTTTGGTTCAGGTGGATCAGCTGCAGAAAGGAGAACAGAAGGAGAACATGGTTGCTGATATATACAGTGATTGTCAGAAGCTGCTGATAGTAGTTATTGGTCATTTGCATAAGTCTTGATATTTCGTCTCTATGTCATGTATATTATTTTATCAAGGTCATGTAACGGCCTATTTTGGTTTCCCCACTATGCCTGGGATAATTGGTGTGATTGGTTGTCATATGTAAATTTATGATGTATCCCCACTTGGTTGGGTGATGGTTGTATGTATTGAGTCTTTTGGTGATAGGAAGGTCTTTTATGATGTATATGGTTCTTCTTGAAGAACATCTTTTTGCAGATATTGCCTACAGTCAGGGGGTGCATGTTCAGCATAGCAGAGCAGAAATATCAGCATGTACTCAAGGGGAGCACAGACCTTTGCCCTTGATGACAAAGGGGGAGAATGACTTTGAGGATCGTGGGGTTGCCATCAAGTCCAAAGGGGGAGATTGTTGGCATTTTGGCACAGGTGTGGCGCTATGGTACAAGTGTTGTCCTTGATGGCAACTCACGCTATGGTACAGGTGTTGTCCTTGATGGCAACTCACTTTGGTGACAGACCTCAGTTCAGGTGCTCAGAATGAAGAAAATCTTGTATACAGGTACACCTTGCCGAAGATGCGTATACACGCGGGTTATTCATTTGGAAGTCGCGTATGCGTATACACGCACTTTTATGCACATAAAAGCACGTACATGGTGGAAAACTTATTTTTGGTCCGTGGTTGTTAGTCCTTGGAACTTGAACCTATGGTTGTGGACCATGGTATCTCGTTAGAAGAGTTGACCCCAGGTTTTGGGCCCTTGGTATTGGTTATTATGGTTTTGGACCGTGGTATTGTGGAAGGCCTAAAACTATATAAGAGGAAGGAGATCATGTGGCAAGGAATCATCTAAATTATTATTGAATATCTGATAATGTACGAGATCTGAAATATTGGTGATTAGCATTGTGGAGCAGATCTGGATCTGAATGAAGGAGGAACCTTAGCGAAAAGAAGGATAAGTTCTATTGATGGGTCATAATCTCTTGGCTTGAATGATAATATCTTTGCATGATTTTGATCTGTTATATCTGGCACATGCGTGATCTATAAATCTGATAATCTGGGTTAATCAGTGCCTGAATACTTGAAAGAGTGAATTATGTTTGTAGATCTGTACGCAGGTTCAGTTCAGCTAAGGCGCGTATATACGCAGGTTCAGTGAAGGAAAACAACGTATACGCAGGTTGTTCCATACGCAGAAGCGTATGCACGCAGGTTTCAGGCCATTAAAGTAGCGTATACATTTTGAGTTGTGTTTTTGCTGCTTCTGTTTATTGCTGCAGTGTTCTGGGTTCAGTTTTGGTGTGTGGTACTGTTACTGTGATCTGGGTACAGTCGTCAGAGAGGTGTTTATGTTGATTTAGTTTTGGTGAAAAGGTGATTGGTTGATGCAGAAATTCTTGATGGTTGATTGATGTTATTTGTGGATCCAGTCTGAAAATTTATGAAACGTGGTCCTTGAAAGAAAGAGAAGGTTGTAGCCTTCTGTAGGCCAGCACCTACGTACTAGTATCTTGGCTAGTGCAAGAGCTAAAGGGGGTTGTAGCTCCCTTCCAGGAGAAGCTAGGAAACGAGAGAGAGATGTAGCTTTCTGCAGGTTGCAGCCTGCGTACTGGTAAAAGGACTGCACTAGTACATTTGTAAAAAGAAGTTTCTAATTAAAGAAAAGATAGAGACGAATTGCAGCAGGTGGTTTTCACCCACATTGGGTTTCCACCTTACATCTTGTGTTCTTGTGTGCGATTGTCTTTCTGCTCTACTTTACTATTTCTGGTTACTGGTTATTTGCTTCTGAATCACAGATTAACAATCAACATCAGAAAGATCAAGTAAATTAAAAGTTTACATTGTATACGCGGGTTTTCTTCTGCATTATTGCGTATATACGCGGGTTTAATTAACTGAAGTAGCGTATAGCAGTTGATTTTGAAAAAGGAATATTTGACATAATAATACTGATTCACCCCCCCTGTCAGTATTATTTCCAACACCAGCTACATTTATGAGCTTAATGAATGATGTATTGTGACCTTTTATAGATCCATTTGTTATTGTCTATTTGGACGATATATTGGTACATAGTGCTACCTGGGGGGAGCATATTTCACATTTAATGGGGGTGCTGGAAACATTGAAGAAGCACTAGCTGCTAGAAAATCTCAAGAAGTGCGAGTTTGCGTAGCAGTCCTTGGTGTACTTGAGATATGTGAGTGGTGGAGGAGAATTGAAGATATATCCTTCCAAGATGGAGGCCATCATGAAATGGTCGGTGCCTACTAATGTTACTTTAGGATTTTCATTGGAGTAGGACAATACCTGAGGAAATTCATAGCCTCATTTTCAATGGTAGCCGCACCACTCCACACCATAACAACAAATTCTAAGAGTTTCTAGTGTGGAAAAGGTTAGCAAAAGGCTTTCAATGAGTTAAAGAAGAAGATTAGTGAAGCACCAGTTCTGGCATTACCAAACTTGCAGCGGCCCTTTAAATTGGGGATAGATGCAAGTGAGTATGCTATGGGAGTTGTCTTGATGTAGGGAAGAAGGCCTGTATGTTACCATTCTAAAGTTTTTCATGGGGCAGTGCTTAACTACGCTACCTACGATAAGGAGCTCTATGACATGGTGCAAGCTGTGAAGAAGTGGTAGAACTATCTGATGGGAAAGGAGATAGTAATCCACACATATCACCAATCGTTATAGTACTTGCGGGCCCAGAGTAAGCTACAACAAACCAAGCATTACAAGTGGATGGGGTTTTTACAACAGTTTCATTTGGTGATAAAGTATAAGAAGGGCAAAACGAACATGTTGGCCAATATGCTTTCAAGGCCACCCACATCAAATAATACAACTTTGGGGACACTTATGCACATGAAGCCATCCACCCATGATGCATATAGAGAGGCATATTCAGAAGATGAGGACTTCAAGGAGGTGTATCAGCAGTTGTAGAGTCAGATTCATGTGCACGATGGCGACAACATCGTTGACTACCATCTCCAGGATGGGTTACTCTACAGGCTGGATAAGCTATGTGTTCCTAAAGGTGAGAATTTGCAGCTGATTAGAGAGGCTCACACCTCCAAGGTTGCAGGGCACTTTGGTGTAGGAAAGACCATGGATAACTTACAGAGGTATGTGTATTGGCCCAAGATACAAGAGGAGGTAACTAGGTTCAGAAGAGGAGGCATGATTTATTGTACCGGCAAGCCTAGCAACAGGAAACATGGTATGTATCATCCCTTACCTGTACCTACTTGTCCTTGGGAAACTATTTCCATGGACTTTGTGGGAGGTTTACAAACAACCAAGAAGGGACATGATTACCTGTTCGTGGTAGTTGACAGGTTCAACAAAATGTGTGTTCTAATTCCATGTAAAAAGACCATCAACGGACAATAAGAAGCAAACTTGTTCTTTTGACAGGTCTGGGTGCACTTTGGGATACCAAGAAATATCATTTTAGACATGGATACAATATTTCTTAGTGCATTCTAGACTACATTGTGGGAGAATATGGACATGAAGTTGAAGAGATTTACAACATTCCATCCACAGACAAATGGGTAGACAGAAATAGTCAACAGGACTTTAGTGCAACTTCTGAGGGGTTACAACCAGAAGCATTCAAAGACTTGGGATGAAAATCTGGTATATATACAACATTCTTATAACAGAGTGGTCCACACTTCTATAGGAAAGTCCCCATTTGATTTTTTTTGGATATTTGCCACCTTCACGTTTGGATATTGCATATGGGCAGCAAGGAGGAGTGAAGGAAGACATTACAAGAGATACTTTGAGGGGTGAAAAATATATAGAGAAGATCATGTAGATGCATATACAAGTACAGGAAACACTGCAAAAGTTGCAAGTGAAGTATAATTCCAGGCATGATTAGAATATAACAGAGATATCATTCAAGGTGGGAGACAGAGTATGGCTACAGTTGAACAAGGAGTAAGGGCCTAGTAAGAAAATCAAGGCTCCAAGGTATGGCCCAATTGAGATACTGGAAAAGGTGGGATAATGCCTATCGACTCAGTTTACCACCATATATGTGCATTTAGTCAATTGTAAATGTAGATAATTTGAAACTCTATGAGCCTTCTATGCTAGATCAGGAAGAGGAATAGGTCCTACCTGTTAAAATTGGCAACCAGGGTAAAAATTCATGTGGGTCATCTTATTCATGGCTGATAATATTTTTATTAGATTCCTCTCGTCGAGAGGTGTAGGATTGATATAAATATCATCCGATTCCGATAAGTATTCATGGAGATATGAATTTATTTTGATTATGGAATTATTATCAAGCCGACCTACAACTCATGTAGGCTCAGAAGCCCAACAGTCGCATCTATTCACCCACCAACGTTGTGTATAAATATAAGAGGACTTTTCCTCATTTGGACTCACTCATCTCATCACATCTCTCTCTCTCTCTACTAACGTAGAATGAGTCTCTTCTCTACTGCGCTGAAATGGGTCTCTCTCTCACACATGTGAAGCCGGAAGCTGTTGAATTTGAAGCTGCAACTGCAGAAGTAAAGATTGACTAGCGTGGCCTAGAATATCTCCTCTTTGGAACTGCGTTGTAGGTTCATCTGAAACTCCTCTGAAAGCCGCAACTTTTGGTGGTGGAATGAAGTCAATCCGATGAACGGTTTGCAAGATATCGACTGCCCTAGTTTGAAGCCGGAAACTGTTGAAACTGAAGTTGCAACTGCAGAAGTAAAGATTGACCTGCGTGGCCTAGAAGATCTCCTCTTTGGAGCTACACTGTAGGTTCATCTGAACCGCCTCTGAAAGCCGCAACTTTTGGTGGTGGAATGAAGTCAATCCGACGAACGGTTTGCAAGATATCGTCTGCCCTAGTTTGATAATGAAGCTGCTAATGTTGATGTTGTTGATCTAGGGTTTGCTACTGCTGATATGAATCAGATTTATTGTACTATTTCTATATGCTAAATTATTGAAGATAAAAGAAGATTTGATCAAAGGGTTTCCCCACACAATGTGGGCTTTGTCCCTGGCTAGCCGCCACATCTTGTGTCTCTTGTCTTGGCTTGTTTTCTGTCGATCGTTTAATGTTCTATCTACACTTTACTTTATGTACGTGTGATTGCTAATCATTGGAATATAATAAGGAAAAGAAGTAAACTGTTATAAGCATAGAACATACCATAACTTAACACTACCTTCTGTGGATGATTTGGCATGAGATGATCAGGCATAGTTAAAAAAAATATGTAGTTTTTGAAAAGAGGTCCAGAGCTACAAGATAAGGGTAAAAAGACCTTTTGTATATTGGGTTGAAGGGACAACTTCCAGGCAAAGATAACGGTACATGAGAGAGAAGGTGGAGGAAAACATTCCTCACCTGATTCAGTAAACAATTTTGGGGACCAAAAGCCTCCAAAAATGGGGAGGTGTGATCCAAATTAGATCATTATATTTTTTTCATCCATCTCGATGCGTTTGGAGTGGAAAAAGTGGAGGAATCAGCTCACATGACAGTTTTTACAAACGGTACCCAGTTTGGCGAAATGGAGTTCAGAACCTTCGAGGAGCATTTTGAGGCATCAAATGACCATTTTTGAGGGTAAAACTTTTATGCAAGATTGTTGGACCTTGTTATGCTATTCTACACACAAAGATCTTTCCAACAGCACAAGGATCACATCAATCAGAGTCTGTATGCAAAAGTTATGGCACTCAGAAGTTGACCTTCCTGTTTTCACACCTATAGTTCGAAAGGATGTCGCGTTAGCCCCCATTATTCATGGAAATGGGGCTAGCCACATGTTTGTGATGTAAAAGACTCTAGAAGATTCTATTTTGTAACTCTAGTTAAGAGTTGATGTAGTCAAAATTAACCACTAGTAGGCTATCGGGTTGTGTTATAGCCAGGCCAGTAGGAGCAAGAGGCATTCCATTCTTTCAAGGGCATTTTGCTCCATAGCTATGAAAAGATAGCCAGGAGAGATAGGAGGTAGAGCACACAAAGAGGATTGTGCACTATAGCAACCCACGGGCTACAAACATTACTTCTTTGTATCTGCAGCCATATTTCTAGATAGAGAAAGAGAGCGAAGCGACCTCACCTTCGAGCTAGGTTTTCTCTCGGAAGGGTTTCCCAGAGAGAATATCTTGTGTATTAGTGCGTGTGAGATTTTTTTTTTTTTTCTCTACTTTTTTTCTTGATTTAATTTTACATGCATGCACTAATTACATTTAATTTTACAGATCTAGAAATTAAATAAAATTGTAATACTGTAGAATCTTAGATTTTAAATATAATATTATCAGATCTATTGTGACAAACTGTCCAGTGGAATATCTACGATAGTTTACGGATCACTTCCGATGTGAGGAATCCTTGCCAAGGGATGGATTGCCTGGGATAGGGGATGCCGGGAAACTTGGAAGGTGAGTGATTGCACGGAAGGGGTGACAAGATTTCTTGAGGGACTATGTAGCAGAAAAGGGAGGGTCACAAATATATTTATTTTGGTCACTAGCATTGCAAGATCGAATTAGATGCACATTGGGAGTGCGCTTTGGAACAATGAGTCGGTAACTGTTCACTCAGAGGACAAGTGGCGCAGGATTGTAGCATTGGACATTCTATAAAGTATTTCAAATTCAAAACGAAAGGTTTTCGGATCTTCTTATCTCATACCATGGAAGTTGGGAAGTGCAAATGGAGGAATGTTCTTCATGTGGACGTTCATGTCAATATTTTGGGAAATCCAAAAGGATATTCTTCATATTCATCCATTTCTTTTACTTCCTTCATCACTTGGTCTTTTTCTACCTACAAAAGTAATAATTCATGATGTGGGGTGATAAGTGATTATGGGATTGAAAATTTTTAAATTATTATTATTATTATTATTATTTTAAAGAATCTACTACTAAATGAATGAAATTATTTTGATACAACTAAGAATGAGATGAAACTAAGAATGAAATTTAATTGAAATCTAACGCCTATGTATACTTCCGTGACAACGATGCCAAAAATGTTGGGTAATTCAATTGTTAGTTAAATTACTTGTCATTAAATTGTCAAACCCGGGGTTCGTGAAATTGAAGTATACTTGCACAATATACGCTAGGAATATACTTTCATTGTCAAAAGGGAATCCTAATCTATCGAAAGAAACGACAAAACTGAAATAAAACCTATTCATGAAAAATGTCTAAAATGACTATGCACACACTTTCCTTTTCAAAAGTCTCAAATTCGGAACTTGGGAAGAAATCTTTTAATCTATGAAATTGAGATGACAATTGACATGAAAGTAACTTACTCTATTGACATGAAAATAAATCTATTCTAGTGACATGAAAGTAAGTCTATTTTACCAACGTGAAACTAAATCTATTATGATCACTTGAAAGTAAATTTAACCTAGAAAATAGTAAATCCTATACTAAGAAAGCATTGAATTCTTAAACTCTGAAATTTAAAGGCAACCTATTCTGAAAGCAGTGAGAGATCAATTGAAATTACCAATGTGTGGATTGTCAAATTATAATCATTGATGTGTATCTGTCAAACAAATTGAAAAGCAATGAATCTACGAAATGAGAGCAATGACGCTTAACATGCAAAAGAACATAATTGAAATGAGCATGAAAGAATGTAAACAATGCATCTAATCAAAAAACTTAAAATGAACATAAAGAAACTAAAAAAAATAAAACATTAGAATGCATCCCATACTCATTAGGTGGTCATCCCAAAGTGCGTGAGAGGTGGAAATTTGAGAAAACTCTTGATCAAACACCAAATGTAGGCAGAACCATATCAAAGTGAACTACAATGGAATTCATTACATCAATCATAAGCACAGTGCCAATACTTAAAACCCAAAACTCTACATTGAACATGAGTATAGCTCCCAAACTTTTTTCACACCTTTTGAGAGGGGAAGGTACTCCTATTTATACAAAAACTAAGATAACTAATTCATAAATGTAGATCCACAAACATCTCATGTGATTACAACCATGTGTTGACATCTAGCAATTAACATCTCTTCATATTCTCTCACAAATATGTCTTAGCTTTGATAAGAGACACTTATGAAAACTTCCATGATCTTTATTCGTGAAACGTGTTTTACCAATGATCTCAAAACTTCCTCAAATCTTCAAGATTTTGAAGAGGAAACTCGAATTTGAGTCTTGGAGTCCAAATCTGATTGTCTTGGAATCTTCAAATATGCCTACACATGTCACAAAACTCATCCAACTTTTAAATATAAGTGAGTACATGTTATTTTTCTAATACCTAACCATAAATTCACTCAAAATACAAAAATAAGTGTATTGGAAAATCGTATGTCTAAACTCATATTTGATCATGAAGATGGTCTTAGTGCATGGTTATAGAGTTGTGGAATATGGTAAATTCTGAAGCAAAGTGAAAAGAAAGAGGGTGAAATGAATGATATTTTGGAGACCTAACGAGGGCCATTATCATTATTGGTGGTTCCTCTTGCATCTGTTAACCATTTTCATCACTGGGCGGTAATTAGATGGTGTCAACCATGTTCTACTCCAACACATCTATTCACATGATTAGACTTGTACTATCGAGTGGTGAGGTAGAAGACTCCAGATCTATTTTCATCCATTTGGGCTCCTATTTCAGGATTCATACAAGATATAGAAAGTATGATGGTTATGACTTTACAGAAAGTCATCCAAGCATGGATCCACTGTATGTAATCAATGGACGCGAATTTGATAATTGTACATGTAAAATGGCTTATATGCTAAGTATGGGTAGGCATATTTCAATGATGATACAATGATGATAATGTATTGTAACAATCAATTGTTGATCTCAACCTGTCGATTTTTTATCCGGACTTTTCACATGGTAAAGCACTTCAGTACTCAGTCATAGATTCTAACTTTGTACTTTAGGGGGAAATTTGTTATAGGTCATTTTGTCACATCCAAACAAATGGACCTGGACCCAGATTTATCACCATCCATTGACACTTTGCAATCATCCCTTGCAAAGCCAAAAGCATCCACTTTCTAAAAGTTACAATAATCCTGGATTACATTGGCTAAAAAACCTAATTTTATGGGCCATCACACTTACCTTTAAGATAGACTGCGTTGATGCAATTTGCACTCATGTAAATTGCGCTGGTCAATGCATGTTGCTTTCTCAAAAAGTGTGATGATAGCGGGAAATGAGTAAAAAATAAAATTTAATTTCAAAGTCTCTCTTTCTAGAAACTTCGAAAGTGGTTTCAACCATTTACTATTTGATCAGATCTTGAACTCCATATATTGAGTTCTTATTTCTTATCTCGTAGAAATTACCTCTCCCTAATGTGGATCTAAGCTCTAGTAAATTCATTTCCTCCCATATAGTCTGGGTTGGCTTTTGGAGTCTCTGAATTATGCCCTTATGTTGCTCAATTGTGTCTAGAGGTCCATAATCCATCCATGTGCTTGAGGTGTGAATGAAGGCTTACTATTGTGGCAAAGGACAAGATTGTTGGGAGAGATCTACAAGGCCAAGGCTGGCAAGGGTTGTAGTTTTTTCATGCTTTTATCAATATAAAAGTGCATTATTTCTCCTATACTTATGTCTTACTTATGCATATGTAGAACATGAATCTTTGGATTTTTGTTCAGAGTTGTTTGTATATGTTGTTTGTTTGTTTTGGTTCTCTTGCTTGTTTTGGATGATTTGCAAGTTCCACTTATAGAAATTAGAGTTGGAGCTAGAGCTAACAAGCCAAGAAAAGGAGGAAGCTTACATCAAATTTCAAGTAGGTATTTCTTCCATATTTAAAACATATCTAAGGAAAGCATTGCAATTTTGTCTTGGTTGTTTCTAGATTAAGCCACTAGCTCTAGGGAGATTGCTTCTTTCCATAGAATGAACTTATCCATAAAACAATTAGTTCGTGCCAACTCATATTTGAGGCTTTCACAACTAACATAGTTGGATTTGGAGGATCTTGAATGATCCATTACAAGAAGCTTACAAGTAATGGTGACATAAAGACAAGGGATAACAAAGGGTTGAGAGAAGGAGGATTTGAAGCAAAGAGTGAGATAGAGAATGTGGGTGACGGGTAGGATTAAATAGAAGCTCAACTCGAATATTCAAACGGTGTGGGGGAATTGAGGGATACAAATATTTGCACCTAATCGTAAGGAAAGGCAGATATGGAGATTTATCCTGCATGTATCTTCCTTCACAAATGGGAGGATCTTTTGAGAGGGGGGATATATGACCCCAGAGTGTCCTTTCATGATCATGATCATTAAATTTATCGACTTTAGAGGTTGGTGTGGACTTGGAACCTATGGAAGGCAAGACAAGTTCCAAAGATTGGCTGACATCAATGCTTATGGTCAAGGAATGGGAATTGTCTCAACTTCTAAGTTGATTCTTACCTCTCCTTGGGGTCTCTAACAAACTCTAATTGCATGGTGATTAGTTGTTTTGTTGTTGCCTCTTAAGACATGATAGAAGGAGGCCCCTCCCAGATGCGCTAATTGAGTTTGGATGTAGGTTATGATTTAACCAACCTCAACATTGTTCTGAATTAGGACTTTGACTAGCTAGTTAATTTGCAAGGCAGAGTCCCCTAGAACAAAAATACTACCAATATGTAGCTCACAAACAATGGTGACGCCCAAGAGGAGACCAAAGGGCTACGTTATTTTATTTTATTCTTGTCCAAGGCCCCCATTCAAATGTTACTCGTTCTTCTCCTCTAGGAGCTATGATAATCCTCCCTACTCTTTCTTTACCTAGATTATTTTTAGAAGATCCATCAACAAAATACAAGCCCTTTTCTACTCTTTTCACCAGGCCATGAAGTCTTGATCCTTTAGTCTTATTTTCAAATTTTGAAGTAGAGGAGGGCTTTTGGGAGGGTTGTGGATGACTGGAGCATTTTTTGTGAGGGGAAATTGGAGCCACTAAATTTTTACCTCCTTTAGCCTTTAGATATCCAACTTGTTGTTGCCTTTTAAGAGGACGACTTCCGTTGTAAGGCCCCGTACTTTAGCCAAATATTTATTTTCTCTAGATTTTTGAATTTGAATTTTCTCTTGCTTCTAGTTCGCTAGATTTGTCAATAAAGGAATGTTGGAAGACTGAGCCAAAAAAGCTTGATCATGTTTTTCTTTTTAAGATGGAAGGGATGACTTATATTCCAATGAGCAAAGAAAATTTCCAGATTCAAATCAAAATTTGGATGCACTGGTAGTGGTTGGAGCAAGGACTTCCAACATTTTTTAGAGAAGGGGCAAGAAAGAAACAAAAGTTGGATTGTCTCTTATGAGTTCATGCAAAGGGGACATCTAAATGGGCCCTGTATATTGTGTTTCTTTATATTTTCTACTATCAGGATCTTTCCCATGAGAAGAGTCTAGGTAAAGAGTTTGATCTTTAGCATAATTTTATCTTTCCATACGATTTTCTTATATGGCCAGATGGGAAGTTGGGTTTACTCTTCTTGGAGTGCGTTGTAGCCACTTTTTATTTTATAATCTTTCCTTGTTAAATTCCATTTGAATCCATTCTGCTAAGATATTTGGATTGGGGCGACACCTTTTAAATGTTCAGTAAGTAAGTTCCATTGATGGGACATTCTAGCTAGAAGAGGTGGAGGTTTCCAGGCCCTCCAAGCTGATCAATTTTGCTCCCAGGATGAAATTTGTGCCAACTTTGTTATACCTCTTTTTACACACCAATTCCTTAGTTGTTGAAGGTCAAGGATGGAGGACAAAATTGGTAGAATTTTGTCATCCTAAAAATCAATCTCATTTCCATTCCCTAGTATTATGGAAGTGTGATATTTGATAAGAGGGAGGTCCTTTTTGTACAGTTTCCAAATTGAAGAGAAAATTCTTAGAGGTATCTGAGACTTGAGAAGAAGATGTTAGGAGGTGTTCAAACATTTTCCTTCTATGATATTTTTCCACCATGTTTATCCCTTAGTACTTAATCTCTATAGGATTTTTGATCTTAGGGCTATATTCATATGTTTAGGTTGCCTGATGCCAATCCCCCCTCTTTCGTAGGGGGCTATGAACTTCTTCCAACTGAGGAGGTGAAATTTTTTTGTGTCTGTCTTACCTTCCTGCCACATAAATTTTCTTAATAGAAGTTCAATATGCTTTTGGATGTTGATCAGGGATTGAAGGATTGTGTGTTGATAAATGGGAAGAGAAGGTAATATGGATTTTATTAGGATGATGTGACTTGCCAAATTTAACCACTGCATCCCCCAATATTGAAGTTTTTTCTTCATCTTATCTATTGTCTTTTCCCATACCTTAGCCTTCGTGCTTTGCTTAAATATTAACATTCCTAGATACTTAAAGTGAATTCGCTCATATTTGTAAGGAATTTCAAAGATTTGAGAAATTCGCCTGAGAGTTCTCGGGGGGGTGTTCCATCCATATATATTACTCTTGAGTTTGTTAAGTAATCCTCCCAATGCTTCAAGAAAGAGGTCCAGGTTGGTCTTGATTCTTTTAGCCACTCTTGGTGAAGCTCCTCTAATTAATAATGTGTCATCAACGAATTAAGAGTGGTTTAGGCTTTTTACTCCTCTGTTGTAGTGGATCCCGATGATCAACCTTCTTTATCTATCTTGCTCAAGATTTTTACTGATGGATTTTGCCACAAGGATATATAGGAAGGGTGAAAGGGGGTACCCTTGCCTTATCACCCTCATGCTTTAGAATAAGTGGTTTGGTCTTCAATTTAGTAAGGATGCTATCCATGGCTTGCTAATATAAGCATTAATAAAACCAACTAATTCATTAGCAAAGCTAAACCTTTTTTAAAACAACAAAGAGGAAGGAGAGCCTTACCCTATCAAAGGGGGTGGCCATGTTGAGATTGAGGATGAAGTCTTTCTTTTCTCTAGAAAGACTTGAGTCAATTACTTAATGGACTAAGAGGATATCGTCCACTATCTGTCTTTTCTAAATGAAACCACCCTGGTTTTCAAAGATCAGATGGGGGAAGAGGATATTGAGTCGGTTTGCGAGGATTTTGTAAGAAAAATTACATAATGAAATAGGTTGAAATAAGTTGAAGGAGGAGGGTATGGTTTCTTTGGGAATTAATGCAAGAAAAGTTGACTTGGTTTTACCTGCAACTTTGAATTTATGTTGTGCCCAATGGATCATTTTAAGGAGATATTTTTTTATGAGCTCCCAATAAGATGGGTAGAAGGAGATGGTGAATCCATCTGGACCTGGCGCTTTGTCAGGGTGCAAACTCCATATTTCTCATTACATTTCTTCTTTGTCCACTTCCTTGGTTGGATCTGTTATCCTCCACAATGTCCCACGCTGAGAGGAATCGACGGAGGTAACCACAGACCAGGCTTTCAGTTTGGTAGTTAGCCCTACCATATTAGAGAGGGCTCTCTCTATGAGATCACAACCAAAGAATTGACTGAAATATAAAGGATTTTAGGCTAGATATGCTAGGCTCAGATAGGTTTTGAAAATTTAGGGTTTTGATGTTAGACAAGGGATGAAAACCAGGTAACTAGGTCAAAGGATCAAACGAGTAACAACAAAAAAGATATAAAGGAGCAAGGTAGCAGTAGTTTTGTGATGGTTTAGTGTTTTTAAGTGTAGTGTAGTTTTAAGAAGAAATAAGAGGTCTTAATGAGCATACATATCATAAATTCATTAAGCAAGAAATAAAATAGCACGTAATGATATTCCCATCAAAACAAAGCTTATTGAAAAGAATTATGCTTATAAACTTAAGGAAAAAAACATTGAAGAACTAATGAACGAAAAGAGAAGATTAATATCTTTCATATGAAACTATAACAAAGAAAATAAAAGATCACAAAATCACTCCACATGAATTCCTAGATAATAGCTGCAATTGTTCCTTTGATTTCCTGAAAATGCTCAAGCACAAGCTACAAGAGTTCTCTCCTCAAATGTGAAACCCTTCTCTCTCGCTGAGAAAATGATAAATATAGGCCAAAATAAATAGTTTCCCCACCCTCAGGGGTCGAATCCATGAGTGGTGGAACAGTTCCCAAGAATATCTCAACCAACAAGTGAGACTGAGAATATTGAATACAAACTATTGTTTTAGACTTTGATTTTAGTTTTTCCTCATTAATGAGGCCTAATTTAACATAAAAACAACTTATTAAACTAATGTATCCATAATTACATCATCAAGACATTGAAAAAGTAAAATTACATCATTCTTTTTTACTTTTACCAAAGTTAAACTAGGAATTTCAAAAAAAAAACTACAAATTGAAATTTTTGCAAAAATCCCAAAAATTTCCATGTTCGCAACGAGCTATTGGAGGCCATTTTTGAGTGCCTTTTTGAATTCCAAATCCATATCTGAATCCCATTCTGGAAATCTGGGAGAGTGTAGATGCCTTTAGAGTATTTGCGCACTCAAAATGACCCATTTTTTGCTGAGATATGGCCATTCTCCCAAGGTGTCTCTAGGTGCGCAACGAAATGAAAATAGAGAGGCAAAAAGGTGATTTTTGGCCTCTTTTTTTCAATTTTATCAAAAATCAAGCCCCATTCTAGGAAAGTGGGCAAATGGGTTTTGAGAGGGGATCATTTCATCATTTGGATCCCTGAGGAAGAACCACAACATGGACTCGCTACTCACCTAGACAAAAAATTGCCAAAAATTGTAAATTTGCACAGTCTACTCCAAAACACAAAAATCTCTCCAAATTATCCCAGAATTTGTTCAAAGATGCTTGATGAGGTGTGTTATGAAACCATGGATGCATCAGCAAGAAAATCTAACTTACCCTTCTCCTTTTGGCTAATTAGGGTTTCCTTGAGTTTGGCCTTCAACTGCTTGATTATGACCTTGGCAACCTGATTCCTTGTGTAATAATGGATGGCCATCTTCCTTTGCAACTTGTTATCCCTATTAGCCTTGTCAAGGAGATTCTCAAGGTGGCAATTGATCTTTTCAAGCCAAAACTCCATGTCTTCATTTATTTCCATGGCAATCCTCTCCTCAAAGGTCAATTCTTCCATTGGTGGCCTTTGTTCTCTTTCTTTCTGAAGTGCCTTCCTAAGACCCATTGTTCTTGGTATTTTTCTTGTCACATGTCCTTCATGTTGCTCAATGTCATCATGATCCACTAGTGCCTTGCCTTTCATCTCTTGTTTCTTGGCTTTGAATTGCTTTTTCTCCATGGCTAGTTGTTTTGCCTTAAGTTGATTGTTTTCTTGCTCAAGGAATGAAATGATGAATTTGGCCCTTGCCAAATTGTCCTTGAGCTCCATGATCTGAGAATCCTTCTCTTTTATGACTTGTTGTAGGGTTTGATGCTCATCTTGTGCCTCCAAGTCAACTAGGTCAAAATCATGCTCAATGGGCTCCTCATCATGCAAAGAAGCCTCATGATGTGATGGTGATCCCTCTTTGGCTGATGTAGTAGGCTTGGTCCCTTCTTCAATTTGAGGAGGAAACACAAGCCTTCCACCTCTCTGATATGTATTAGTCACCTCAGGCCTACGTGCCTTGGAAACCTCATCATGCTTGCTCGATGACCCCACCTCCATTGATTGTGCTGACATGGTTTGGTGTTGGCTTGGTGAAGTGGTTATATGCATTTTCAAGGCTGCCTCAATTAAGGTGTCCCATGTCATGTTCTTCTTTGTCAACTGATGGAGAACTATAACCTTTATTAGACTATGGTGAAAGAGGCTGGGATAATGCACTTTGCCTTTCAATTTCACCTTTTCAGACATTTTAGTTAAGCTCTTATACAAGTAACTGCACAAATTGAGAGACTTGGCTGTTGTAAAGTGCATGAGCAGCCTTATCTAGAACTGATATAGTCTAGAAAATCTTCCCTCACATGTGAAGAACTTCATGAAAACCTTCATTAATGGTGCATATCTCTCCAACAAGTATTTGAATGGGAAAACATGTGAGTGAGCTCCTTTATATTGTGATTTCAAATAGGGTTTGTATTATTATAGGTCTAGGTTCATGCCTTTGAACCAGTTTTCACCATGGTTTGGTATGTCTGTAGCTTGATAGATGACATCCACTGAAAACATGAAATCAGTCCTTGTAATGGTGATTTTGTCATCCTTCAAGGTGAGGGAAAATATACTTGTGCGCTGCTCATGGTAACTTACTTCTTGCACTCTTTGACAAAACCCTAAACAATTTACATCTTCAAAGCATTGCATGACAAATGAGAAGGAGGTGATTTCATTGCAATTGGAGGGCTCAAACCTCAGTATCTTTCCCCCCTTGTTGTACTTCCTCTTCTCTGATGGTGACGAGTCAGGCTCCATACTTCAAACCCTAGGTGAAAGGTAAGCAAAAACAGTGAAATTTGTTGTTGTGAGGGAATGAGGTGGTATGATGGACTTAGGATGATGTCAGTGAGTAGGGGAAGAAGAAATTTTGGGAAATGAGTGAGGGAGAGGGTAGAAAATGCCAAAACATGGGCCTACCCTATAAAGAGATAGGGTAGACTAGGGTTTAGAGGAAAATGATAAAAAATGAGGGGTAACGGCTTTGTGATGGATTGAGATGGTGTATTAGCTACAAATAGAGGTGTAGGGATAATGAATCTAGGGTTTAAGGCAGTAATTCATCATTTAAAGATCAAAACCATGAAAATCATGTAAACCCTAAGAGAAGTAGTATCTGATCACTTTCTTGACATATGAGGCAAATGAGGGCATGAAAATGATTAAACTTACTTTTTATAGAGCTTGGAGGATGAAATGACTGAAGAGGAGCTTTGGAAAATGGATTTTGGTGGTCAAACACCAATTCTGGAGAACTCTGCCCCATGCGCAGCGTGCTGTCCACGTGCGCAACGTAGGCTCTCTTTGAGCAAAAAGCTGTCTTCCAACCCACTTTTGGAGGCCTTAAACTGCTCCAAATTGTGAACTTGATAGCTCATTGGAAAGCTATTGAAGTAGTTTACAATATGGACACCTCAAGAATGTGATTTGGACACTCCAACAGGGAGAAAATTTTGATTTTTCCAAGGTCACTCCAAAAATGCAAGGTGTCTCTAACAAAAGCGCAACGCCAACTTGCAAAGCACTTTTGATTGCCTTCCTATAGGATTTTTGGGCTGAAATTGGTATGGTTGGAAATATTATGATGTCTGATACATAATAGAGTCCTTAAGCACTGGTAACACCTACTCCAAATCCCTGAAAAAACTGTCTTGAAGTCAAGTTGTCCAGAAGTGTAACAACTCTCCCGTATCAAGTGTAGTTTGAGCATTTCTCTCAAATCATAATACCTGTGCATAAACTGAAGGACATTTTTGTTGCTTGGCCTATAGTTTAAAAAAACCTCTTTCACTTTTGCAAAATGCTTCTCCATTTGGTAAGAAACATATTTTGAAGAAAAAATGTCCCTATGAGAAATGATGAGACGAGGTAGTGTACTGCAACATTGTCTTATTTGAAATAAAACCTTACCTTTACCTTTATTTTTCTTTCCCTAAGCTACTAACTCCCTTCAGCCACTGACTCACATGATGGACATGTTTTTTTTTACATATGGTATCACGATGACACATGGAGTGAAACCCTAGACCATGACCTAAAATGAGGAATTTAACCATTTCATGACCCAAGAGATTTAAATGAAGATGTGATACCTCGAAGAAGACAATGACCATGATGAGTGATGAAGACCATAAATAAGTGAAGGGAGCAGCAGTGGCCTATACACAACATCCAGTGACTAAATTTTATTGAAAAGCTATTTGAAACCATAAAAATATGACCTCGAGACCCTAACAAACCTTGTAAGAGTATATTTGATCATTAGTGATTGACGTGATTGGTAGGCACTAACATTGGCTCTAGCTGGGGATGGCAGCGCCTTGGAGGTGTCAAGAACAGTGTAGACCAAGTAGTCTTATTCATTGGGCATGGAGTCAAAATGAAAAGACCAAACTCAAAATTGAAAACTGACTGACTAATTGACTTTATTATAAAAAGCACAATGACTGAACTTACTTATGGCAGTAGACCATTGGGATCTTAGGGCCTTCACCTCGGGCTTCAAATCCTGATGATGACCACCCACCTATTGAAGATGTATATAAAATCATGTGTAATGATCCCTCTAGTGTAACCAATCCAGAAAATGGCTACTTATTTGAATTTTGCTCGTACATTCCTTGAGCAGGCAAAAGAAAAAAGAAAGTGGCAACTGAACTTTTCCACTAGATTCGATACATGTATTGACAAACTTGGAAAATTCTTCATCTCCTGATGACTGCAATAAACTCATAAGAGGATCATGAAAAACATGCAATATGAGATCTTCTAGATGTTTAAAAGTAGTAAAATAAACCTTATTCCACAACGTTGGTTTGTCTACATGTTGAAACTGATTCCCATCAAACAAAATGAGATCAAACTGTTTTTCATTCTTATCATCCACAATAGATAAGGGCTTTGAATTTTCTTGAATTTCATCAAACACAACAAAAAGATCATATGCAACAAGGATGTCTTCATCATTAACTATATCACATAGAAGTTGGCGAGGTCACTACAACTCATCATTAGAATCATGAAATAAAACTTGGCTTTCATCATTCAAATCTGATTGATCTTTAATCATGGAAGAAAATACTGTCTGTTGGAGATGTTCTTGTGGATCATAAGACTACTGCAAATCAACAAATGATTCTTCAATGATATGCTCAATTACTTTTACGTGATGATTCTTCTTGATTAGTTTCATGCTGGTGAATTTCTTCCTTAACCTCTAGCTGATCAATGTGTTGTGTTGCTACCAGAATTGTTTCCTGTGGGGAATCTGTATGAGCATCTATACAATATTCATCATCTATTTTTTCATCAATCAAAGAGGAGGCTACTGTGTGTTGAGTATGATCTCGTGTATCAAAGTGATTAGTTTCTTCATATTGTTGTTGGGAAGAAAATTCATAAAAGGCTTATCTGATCTCATATTCTAGACATTCTTCATCACCAAAAGTCTCTTCAAGGTATTGAATGAAGTTTTCACAGGATTCACAACAATCTTCAAACAACAAAAATTAATGATGATATTTTCAATAAAAATCAAAGAATGTTGTGTGGAAATCTTTAAGAGAGTATAAGCTACCTAGGTTTAACCCTTCATACCATGATCTTGCTTTTCCTTCTAGGGTAGGCATAAAAATTTTCATCAAACAATCCTCATGAAACCTAATCCCAAGATTATGTATATGCCAATGCAATTTGATGAGATGCAGAATAGCCTCATCCTTGTTTCCATCTATGAATTTGTGAAAATTAGTTTGCCAATCTATGCAAGGAATTCGATTCGGAAAACTAGGATTATGAGCTCGATTCATAGGAGCATACCTTCGAGTAGTTGAATCCATTTTGAAAATAATTAAGTCACCAAGTAGTTCTTCAAACTACTAGTTTTTGAACAGTAGAGTCGCCATGAAAATTCTAAACCTTTGGATTTTTTGACATTGGAGTCGCCAGGTGAAAGATGCACAGCCTTTCTTGTGTCTGATCACTGTTCACCATCAGCAATCAGATCTAATCTTTGTCATTCTTTCCCAGGGAAGATATATCAATCGTTTCCCTGGCAAAGACGCCAAAATGTTATCCTCCACAATGTCCCAAGCTGAGAGGAATCAACAGAGGTAACCACAGACCAAGCTTTCAGTTTGGTAGCTAGCCCTACCAAACCAGAGAAGGCTCTCTCTATGAGATCACAACCAAAGAATTGACTAGTAGGCTTAGATAGGTTTTGACAATTTACGGTTTTGATGTTGGACAAGGGATGAAAACCAGGTCACTAGGTCAAAGGATCAAAAGGGTAACAACAACAAATATATAAAGGAGCAAGGTAGTAATAATTTTGTGATGGTTTTGGGTTTGTGAGTGTAGTGTAGTGTTAAGAAGAAATAATAGGTCTTAATGAGCATATATATCATGAATTCATTAAGCAAGAAAGAAAATAACACATAATGATATTCCCATCAAAACAAAGCTTATTGAAAAGAATTCTGCTTATAAACTTAAGAAAAAACCACTAAAAAACTGATGAATGGAAAGAGAAGATGAATATATTTCATATGAAACTATAACAAAGAAAATACGAGATCAAAAACTCACTGCACATGAATTCCTAGATAATAGTTGGAATTGTTCCTTTGATTTCCTTAAAATGCTCAAGCACAAGCTAAAAGATTTCTCTCCTCAAATGTCCAACCCTTCTCTCTGGCTGAGAAAATGATACATATAGGCAAAAATAAATAGTTTCCCCACCCTTAGGAGTTGAATTCGTGAGTGGTGGAATAGTTCCCAATAATATCTCAACCAATAAGTGAGACTGAGAAGGTTGAATACAAACTCTTCTTTTAAACTTTGATTTGAGTTTTTCCTCATTAATGAGGCCTAATTTAACATAAAAACAACTTATTAAACTAATTTATCCATAATTACATCATCAAAACATAGAAAAAGTAAAATTACATCATTATTTTTACTTTTACCAAAGTCAAAGTAGGAATTCAAAAAAAAACTGCACATTGAAAATTTTGCAAAAATCTCAGAAATTTCCAAGTGCGCAGCGAACTGGTGGAGGCTATTTTTGAGTGCCTTGCTGAAGTCCAAATCCATATCTGAAGCTTGTTAAGGAAATATGGGAGAGCTTAGATGTCTTTAGAGTATCTGTGCACTCAAAATGACCCATTTTTGGCTGAGATATGGCCATTCTCCCAAGGTGTCTCCAGGTGCACAATGAAATGAAAACAGAGAGGCAGAAAGGTGATTTTTGGCCTCTTTTTTGAAAATTTCTCAAGTAATGAGCCCCATACCAAGAAAGTGGGTGAATGGGTTTTGAGAGGGGATCATAAGATTTCCAAAAATGCTGAGCTTTCATCATTTGGAGCCCTGAGGAAGAACAACAGCGTGTACTCGCTGCTCACCTAGACAAAAAAATTGCCAAAAATTGTAAATTTGCACTAGTTTGCACCAAAACACAAAAATTTCTCCAAATTCTCCTAGAATTTGTCCAAATATGCGTGATGAGGTGTGTTATGCAACCATGGATGCATCAGCAAACAACCCTTCTCCTTTTGGCTGGTTAGGGTTTGCTTGAGTTTGGCCTTCAACTGCTTGATTATGACCTTGGCGACCTGATTCCTTGTGTAATAATGGATGGTCATCTTCCTTTGCAACTTGTTATCCCTGTTAGCCTTGTCAAGGAGCTTCTCAAGGTGGAAATTGATCTTGTCAAGCCAAAACTCCCTATCTTCATTTATTTCGATGACAGTCCTCTCCTCAAAGGTCAATTCTTCCATTGTGGCCTTTATTCTCTTTCTTTTCGAAGTGACTTCCTAAGACCCATTGTTCTTGGTATTTTTCTTGTCACATTTCCTTCATGTTGCTTAGTGTCATCATGGTCCACCAGTGCCTTGCCTTTCATTTCTTGTTTTTTGGCTTTGAATTGCTTTTTCTCCATGGTTAGCTGTTTTGCCTTAAGTTGATTGTTTTCTTACTCAAGGAATGAAATGATGAATTTCGCCCTTGCGAAATTGTCCTTGAGCTCCATGATATGAGAATCCTTCTCTTTGATGGCTTGTTGCAGGGTTTTATGCTCATCTTGTGCATCCAAGTCAACTAGGTCAAAATCATGCTCAATGGGCTCCTCATCATGCAAAGAATCCTCATGATGCAATTGTGATCCTTGTTTTGTTGATGTAGTAGGCTTGGCCCCTTCCTCAATTTGAGGAGAAAACACAAGCCTTCTGCCTCTATGATATGTCTTGGTCACCTCAGGCCTAGGTGCCTTGGAAACCTCATCATTCTTGCTTGATGACCCCACCTCCATTGATTGTGCTGGCATGGTTTGGTGCTGGCTTGGTGAAGTGGTTATATGCATTTTCAAGGCTGCCTCAATTAAGGTGTCCCATGTCCTGTTCTTCTCTATAAACTGATGGATAACTATAACCTTTATTAGTCTATGGTGAAAGAGGTTTGGATAATGCACTTTGCCTTTCAGTTGCACCCTTTCAGACATTTTGGTTAAGCTCCTATAGAAGTAACTGCACAAATTGAGAGACTTGGTTGCTATAAAGTGCATGAGCATCCTTATGTGGTATTGATATAGCCTGGAAAATATTCCCTCACATGTGAAGAACTTCATGACAACCTTCATTAATGGTGCACATCTCTCCAACAAGTATATGAATGGGAAAACATGTGAGTGAGCTCCTTTGTATTGTGATTTCAAATAGGGTTTGTACTCTTCCAGGTATAGGTTCATGCCTTTGAACCAGTTTTCACCATGGTTTGGTATGCCTGTAGCTTGAGAGATGGCATCCACTGAAAACATGAAACCATTCCTTTCAATGGTGATTTTTTCTGCCTTCAAGGTGAGGGCAAATATACTTGTGAGATTCTCATGGTAACCTACTTCCTGTGCTCTTTGACAAAACCCTAAACAATTTACATGTTCAAAGAATTGCATGACAAATGGGGAGGAGGTGATTTCATTGCAATTGGAGGGCTCAAACCTCAGTATCTTTACCCCCTTGTTGTAATTCCTCTTCTCTAATGGTGATAAGTAGGCTCCATACTTCAAACCCTAGGTGAAAGGCAAGCAAAAACAATGAAATTTGTTGTTGTTAGGGAATGAGGTGGTATGATGGACTTAGGAGTTGCATAAATTTTTAAGAAAATTTAGGAGGGTAGGGTATAATGTCAGTGAGTAGGGGAAGAAGAAATTTTGGGAAATGAGTGAGGGGAGAGGGTAGAAAAGGCGAAAACACAAGCCTACCCTAGAAAGAGATATGTAAGACTAGGGTTTAGAGGAACATGATACAAAAATGAGGGGAAAAGGCTTTGTGATGGATGGAGATGGTGTATTAGCTGCAAATAGTGGTGTGGGGATAAGGAATCTAGGGTTTAGGGCAAAAATTCATCATTTGAAGATGAAAATCATGAAAATCATGTAAATCCTAGGAGAAGAAGTATTTGATCAATTTCTTCACATATGAGGCAAAGGAGGGCATGAAAATGATTAAACTTTCTTGTTATAGAGCCTGGAGGATAAAATGACTGAGGAGGAGCTTTGAAAAATGGATTTTGGTGGTCAAACACCAATTCTAAAGAACTCTTCCTCGTGCGCAGCGAAGGCTTGCTGTGTGCAGTGTGCTATCCAGGTGCGCAACATAGGCTCTCTGTGCGCAACCATCTGTCTTCCAACCCGCTTTTGGAGGTCTTAAACTACTCCAAATTGTGAACTTGATAGCTCGTTGGAAATCTATTGAAGTCTGCTACAATATGGATGCCTCAAGAATGTAATTTGGACACTCTAGCATGGAGAAAAAATGTTTTTTTCCCAAGGTCACTCCAAAAACGCAGGGTGTCTCTGACAAAAGCACAGTGCCAACTTGCAGAGCACTTTTGACTGATTTCCAGGACGAGTTTTGGGCTGAAATTGGTATGTTTGGAAATATTATGATGTATGTTACACAATAGAGTCCTTAAGAACTACCAACACCTGCTCCAAATCCCACAAAAATTATCTTGAAGTCAAGCTGTCCATAAGTGTAACAACCCTCCCATAGCAAGTGTAGTTTGGGCATTTCTCTAAAATCATAATACCTGTGCATAAACTGAAGGGGGATTTTCTTCCTTGGCCTATAATTGACAAAAAACTCTTTCACTTTTTAAAAATTCTTCTCCATTTAGTCATAAACATATTTTGAAGAAAAAAATTCCCTATGATAAATGACGAGACGAGGTAGTTTACTGCAACATTGTCCTATTTGAAATAAAACATTACCTTTACCTTTATTTTGCTTTCCCTAAGCTGCTAACTCCATTAACCCACTAACTCACATGATGGACATGTTCTTGTTTTGACAAATTGTATCATGATGACACATGGAGTGAAACCCTAGAACATGACCTAAAATGAGGAATTTAACCATTTCATGACCCAAGACATTTAAATGAAGATATGATACCTCGAAGAAGACAATGACCATTATGAGTGATGAAGACCATAAGTAAGTGAAGGGAGCAGCAGTGACCTAGACACAACATCCAGTGACCAAGTTTTATTGAAAAGCTATTTGAAACCATAAAAATATGACTTCAAGACCCTAACAAACCTTGTAAGAGTATTTTTTATTATCGGCGACTGACATGACTGGCAGGTACTAACAGGATCAACATTAGATTCGTTTGTTACTTCTTTTGAGATCATTCTCAAAAGTTTCTCCATATTGGCCAGTTTAGGATATGTTGTCATAAGTATGTTGAAGTGCATATATGCTCCATGTTTGATAGCTTTTGGCCATTCGATGAACACATTCGCATCACCATAGATTGAGTTAACACTATTTTTATTTCTTCTGCCCTTTGTTTGATTTTGAAAGAAGGTAGTGTTCTTATCACCTGCTTGGATCCTGTTGTCGCTGCTACAACACCCTCCAAAATTTTGCTATATTCAAATTTTGGAGCCTACCTTTTATCATGTGAAGTGTTGCTTTTGGTTGTCAAATGTCGTTTCATGTTTCTACACATGTTACAAGTGTCCATGCTCCTTCTTAAGTGTCGTCGGATCATCAAGAATAATTACAATGTACTTTGGAGTCACAATACACTTTCTAGCCACAAAACGACATTTATGTGTCGCAATTGCACATACTTGGGTTGTTTCACTTGAATAATGTTTGTGAACTGGCATTTTTATGTATATTTCTTAGTCTTGGATCCTGTCTAAGTTTTACTGGTGAGTTGATATGTGTTATGCATGATCTTGGTCCTAACTCAATGTGTTTTTCCATGTTTCACCCTTCCAGATTTAGACATTTTTTTGACTTTGCAAGCTTGCCCTCTAGGTTAGGAAGAGCGTACAACGCACTTCTAGGGCCTAGTGGAGACCCTCCTTGTCATTTAGAATTATTCCCTATGCCCAAATGAGTCCTTTCTCTCCCTCCCAATGCACAACTCATTTCTAGTCAGTAGACCCTCCTTCCTCATGCTTATCTCTACGCCTTGTGCCAGTCAAGCTTATGTCTCATAGTTGAGTGAACTGCACACTTTTAGTGGGAATTTATGCCTTCCCTTGTGCCTTGTAAGTGTGCCCTACACCCTCCTTGTGGCCCTGACCTTCCTCCCAAGTGCATGGCACATTTCTAGTGAACACTCATGTTGTCTTGCCCCTTGCAAGTGCACCTTGCGCCCACCAAGCCTCCTCCTTCTCCAGAATAATGCATGATACAACCTTAGTGAACAGTAAAGCGTTCCTCTATCTCTTGCAAGTGTGCCCTGCGCTCAAAAAGTCTCTCTCTTCTCTTGCGAACTGCTGAGACCAAAAAAATAAAAAATAAAAAATTTGCATGAAACATGATAGAGTAGGATATTTTTGAGCTAATGTTTGCTTTTCATGAGTGATATTCATTTGCAGGTGTTAAATAAAGCATGGAAAATATGTGTGAGGAGATATGTTAAGAAAGGTTTCCCAAGGAAGCATATTGAAGACAAAAGGCACAAAGGTACCATGTTGCAACAGTTGGAAGAACAATTGATTTTGATGATCAAAGTGACTCATGAAGACCCCATAATCTCAAGAAACCCTTTGGAGGGTAGATGGAAATCACAATGCAAAATTTGTTACAAGTATTGAAGACATAGTGGTAGTGTCGTCACTTCTCAAATAACTCCATGTTACAAGTCACTATTGGTCCAAGCCATCATTTCCTATGACTTGTCATGTTGTCGTCACATGATGATGTAATTTTGTAAAATATTCTAAATGTAAATATGTGGAAGTCCAAGAGTTATATATGGGCAAAAGAGTCATTAGGAAATGTCCAAAAGTCTCATGGAAGTCAAAAGGTCACATTAGAAGTCCAAGAGTCATGAGGAATATGAAAGGTCATTCCTCTTGTTATAAAAGAAGCCTCATTACTCAAGCAAGGAACTTTTCACCTTGGCTTCTCCACCTAGGCATTAGAGAGAAATATTGTTCTTTTGGAGCGCAAGTAGTGGCTTAAGGATCCACTATTGGGGCTAGTGGTGTCTCGTCGTATCAATGTATCTTGGAACTTTCACTTAATATTCGATGCTCATTGAGCCAACACACTTTCATGCATATATCGTGAATGTAATAAGACTATTCTTTATATGTTTGTGGTATGTGTGTTGTTCATATGTACTATGGAAACCAAACTATTTCATTGGATTTGGGGCTCATCTTGTTGAATGTTTGTTGTAATTGTTTTACTAATCGTTATGTCCATGTGAACTACTTCATTAGACAGTTAACGATTCTTTCATATGTATGCGTGTGCATCTTTATTGGAATAGTACTAAAACTTTTCTTCTAAAGGCTCATTTTCTCTTCCCTTCTAGTCAGAGAACCTGGATACATTTTATAATTGAATGTTCACAAGGCATACTTACTTGCTCATTCAAAAGTACATGTGTATTGTGTGAGGCCTCCATTTTGTCATATTTAGTACATCTTTTTCCCTCATATTTTTACTTAGTTCTCATAGTTATTGCCATCATTTTGCACATTCTTGGGCTAATTCTCTTAAACATAAGCATGAAGAGGTAAATTAATAAATTTCCTTTGTGTTCAATGATTTAAGAGTATTTATATAATATCATCATTGGTTATGGATGTTTTCTTCTTCTTTATGCAACATTATCTTTCAACCTTAATTTTGTACCATGATCTTGCACGCTTGAGGATTCCCGCACTAAGAAAAGATTGTGCATGTTGTCTTCAACACTTTGCACATCTTTGGCATGTCAAGGTTCTCAAGAAAACATATGGAGTTACGAACAAAAAATTGGTCAACCAACTTCTATGTGCAACAAATTTATGGTTTATTTCTGCACTAATTTGGGACTTGACCTATTAATGCACTTCTAGGAGAAAACCGAGACATGGTTTATGTTCGTAATGATGTTTTCATGCTTCCACATGAGTTAAAATGCACCCAGGTCGTATAGATTGATTTTTAGAGAATAATTAATGCTTCAGCCCCAAATTTGCACAAGTTTTCAAACTACCAACTTCCTCCTTGATTTGTGTGCATATGAGGGCGAATATCAAAATTCTAGAACATGGGTTTTTCTCCCAATATAGGAAATTGAGTAAAACTCGAATCGTTGTCCAAATTTCATTATGGTATAGGAGATACAAAGGGTTATTTGGAGAAGATTTGTTAAAAAAACACAAATTTCCATATTTTTTAATGACGCACAGATTTGAAAAAATGGGCTATTATAGCAAAAGACCATCCATGGTTTGTGCTAAAAGAGGAGGATGTTATTATAGCCTTGTTTTGTTGGTTTGGATCTTGAGTATATGGTTGTTGATGTAAAAGACTAACATAATTTTAATGAAAGGCTTCTAATGACAGGTTCCTCTCTTTAACTCTTGTGTATTTTATAATCATTGTAGTTCTGTAACTTTAATTTTTATGCAAGGGTGCGAGATGGATTGGTAGGGCCCACCAGACCATCTCAACTCCCCCCCTGTTTGTATATTGCTTGTGTGGTTTGTAGATCTAGGATTGGTGTGCATCTTATTTACAATCTTGGCATATCAACTGCGTGGGTTATTTAACTTATCAAATTTGTGTTTGTCATTTCCTTAAACTCTATTTTCTCCATATTCACTCAACACTTTGATTTTGATCACTTGGTATTTGGATCTAGAAACTTGGGATTATAAGTGTGAGTTTCTTTTTAATCACTTTATTTATTTGACTATGTGAATCAATGAACAATTACTTATATTGGTTCATGGAGATAAAATAATTCTAAACTCGAAATTACTATGTTCTAAGCTTGAGAGATGATCGATCTAGTATTGCTTTGATGATAAACTTATAGTTTGATTATAGATCTGATGTCTTACGAGGCGTGGCTACATAAATATCTTAAAGTGTGAATTGGATCCATAATTTTTGAAGTACTATTGATATAAGAGTGGAGATCCTTCAAACTTCTAAAATCTCTTGCCACCACACAAAGTGCGTCTAACTTATGAACCATGGAAACTTTGTTTCTTGTATTATAACCTGGGATTATAAGAAATATAAAAAGACTTTCAGTTATTCCCGAATGAATTAATAACTTTGTTGAATTTGACTTGTGTCGGGATTTGATTTGTAAGTATTTGATTTGAATATTGTTATATTAATAACCCTAGTTACCTAAAAACTGGAAAGTGATTTGGAATTTTTGCTTAAGATAGTTGTAGGCCAGAATTATCATTTGGTTCATGATTGGCTGATATATAACAAAGTATGCTCCTTTGGTTTTATATGGTTATTTGATCAATATAGTCGATTCAATTTATGAAATATGTGTATTTAGTAATTTGAACAACAACCTATATCTGTGAGAACATGCACTTGTAATGTTGATATACGTTGAGTGCAAGAATAGTTGCTGATAGAGAAATATTTAATATTTTTAAGTCATAAATTTGTAGCCCTGTTTGGATAAATACTTGTTGGATTTTCTTCTTTAGAGCCATTAAATACTTTGTCTTCAAAATCTTATTTTTGCATGAGTGTCGTTATCATAGTTTCCTGCCCTCAAGTTTGATTAAGGTAGATCCTTGGTTGAAGTGTGTTTTGAGGTGTGAGGAAACATTAAATTAGAGTGAGGATTTTCTTTCTTTATGCACACAATGATTGCTTATTTAGCCAATACATTTGGATTTCCTTGATAAACACTAGGAATAGATTCAAACCATGCTTTTAGTTTCTTGTTTATACATAAAGTGGTGTGATTTCGATTCTCTTGCTTGCACACATAATTGAGAGGAAAAAAGATTTAGTACAAGAACTTGAATAAAGGTTTTATTTTGAGTTGAGAAACCTGTTTGGTATTAGCAGAGCTTGGATTGTCTGGAATTTACATGTTTTTGTTTTGTAGTTGAAAAGGAAGTCTTTTCATTCTCTTGACCAATGCTCATGTTTTTCGGATTGATTAATAGTTAGGGTTTACTTCTCTTTCAATTACAATTAACCAATGTTTGATTACAATTGTTGGTAGATTACATTATGATCCGAATCTTGGGGGGAGGCCCCCAAGATCTAAAATATTGAAATGGATCTTGTGGGGGAGGCCCCCAAGATCTGAAGAATTGCAATGCTAGAAAGAAAATGACAAAACACACCGTAAATAAAAAGCATAAAGAAACTTTTTATTGAAACCGATAATAACTATAAAGGCTACATTGTGGCGGACCATCTGTCCTTTTACAAAATGCGACTTGTTACTTATGGTATTTTTCAGTTATAATGCCACAGGTCAATTCCATGGGTGAATGAATACCATGGGTGGATGTCACAATACCATGGGTCGATTCCATGGGTGAATGAATGCCATGGGTGGATGTCACAATACCATGGGTTAATTCCATGGGAGAATGAATACCATGGGTGGATGTTACAATAACATGGGTCAATTCCATGGGTGAATGAATACCATGGGTGGATGTCACTTACAATACCATGGGTGGATAAATACCATGAGTGGATGCCACTTACAATACCATGGGTAAATTCCATGGGTGGATGAATGCCATGGGTTGATGCCATTTTCTATTCGGATCATTCCTCCCTCCTTAAGAAGCAATGGTCCCCATAACCATGAAAAAGGAAGATCCGAGGATGGAGATACCCTGTAATGCTTGTGACCAACTGTGATGCTAACAATGTGCGGCCTAGCAAATGGATTTCGATGATAAGGATTTTGTGCAATTGACCCATAACCGTGATGTTGGTTGTTGATGAAGTAGCAAGTGCCTACATAGCCTGGGGTGGGAGGGCACGTCTCCAAAGAACCCAATCCGAATGCTGCTATGCTGAAACTGATGAATGTGAAGCAGGTGCCTACTAAAGCGGGGTGGGAGGGCACGTCTCCAAAGGGAACCTGCTCCGAATGTTGCTCCAGAATTAAAATGGACATAACTCGGTCAATATAACTCAGAATATTTATTATAGCCTATTTTTGGAAACAAAAGGACCATTTTTCATATTCCCATGTGTTGGAAATCCTTATATGGACACTCTAGAATCTCAGATTCGCGCTGCAAATTTTCCGCCGTCACAAAAGTTCTAAAAAAAAAGCCGATTTTAAATCAGCGATATCTCCTTCATCCAGACTCCGATTTGGCTGATTTTATTTAATTTTTTTACTTTTTTATTTTTTTTTGAATTTGGGTATTTTTTCGCAATGAATCCAAATTTGTTATTTATTTTTGTAAATTTTGCACCAAAAATTTGAGATCTGATCTGCAAACTCGCCGCCTAAAAACATTCCTGCAAAAAAATGAAAAAAAAAGAAAGAAAAATTCTTCCCCCTTGGCGCAAGAAAATGCTCTGTGGAGGACGTAACACATGCCTGAAGTTTGTTGAATATTGTTGAAAATTTGAAACTGAAATATGCATCAAACCCTCATTCCCATGGAATCATAACCTGCTTTGATACCACTGATCTGGATCTTAGGGGGAGGCCCCCAAGATCTAAAATATTGAAATGGATCTTGTGGGGTAGGCTGCCAAGATCTGAAGAATTGCAATGCTAGAAAGAAAATGACAGAACACACAGTAAATAAAAAGCATAAAGAAACTTTTTATTAAAACCGATAACTATAAAGGCTACATTGTGGCGAACCATCTGTCCTTTTACAAAATGCGACTTGTTACTTATAGTATTTTTCAATTACAATACCACGTGTCAATTCCATGGGTGAATGAATACCATGGGTGGATTCACGGGTCAATTCCATGGGTGAATGAATGCCATGGGTGGATGTCACAATACCATGGGAAAGTACCATGGGTGAATGAATACCATGGGTGGATATCACTTACAATACCATGGGTGGATAAATACCATGAGTGGATGCCACTTACAATACCATGGATAAATTCCATGGGTGGATGAATACCATGGGTTGATGCCATTTTCTAATCGGATAACATTATGAGTGTTTATGGATTCATTTCTAAATATTTATTTTAAGTGTAGGATTAGAACATGTGCATGAACTCAAGGTGGGAGCAGGTAGTCTAGGGTTTTGTTTTACAGGTTCCCAGAGTCCTTATCTAGAATTTCTAGTGTTGCATCTCGAAGTCCACATACCCCTGGATTGACAATTAATTGTTGGTCCATTAATCCACCATATACTGCACCCAACATTTTGGCGTCATTGCGGGGGATGTGCTTAGGGGATTGACCTTGGTAACCTGTTGCAGTTTGGTTTGCTCTTTACCTAGTTTTTCTTGCAAGTTTTTCCCCTTAGAGTTAATTCTTTGAACTTGTTTCTTTCTTGCACATTTTTAAGGTTTTCATCTCTAGGGTGCTATAAGAACCCCCCACCCTCCCTATATATACTCATCCATGTGATGACAGAATATAGTAGAAGCTTGTTGAGAAGAGAAAGATGCATATGGAGAGAACTTTTAATGAGGAGTTCAAGGATAATGTTTGAAGTTGCTACTGAGATATGAAAATCATCCAGTGGTGAAATTACAAGTGCATAAATCAATATTTTGCTTCAAAATTTTAAAAATGATGTTTGTTCTCTTAGTTCACAATTTGATGATTTACAGGAAGAACAAATGTAGGTTAAAATTGAAGAACCAATATTGATTTTATGCTCCAACTGTAGGAAGAAACTCTTCCTCAGAGAGTGTCCACTTAGCAGCCTAAAAGTTTGCAGAATTTGTGAGGAGAATCATTCAACATAACGTTGTCGATCACTGCCAGGATTATTAGAAGTATTGAAGGAAAAAAGTAAGGAATTGAATCAATCGCCATGCATAACTCAAAACCCGCCATCATTTGATATTTGGACTAATGTTTATTTTCCTCAACATGTTTACAATCCTATAGCTTCATGGAAAATTTTTAGTCCTCCTCCAAGTGAATATCATACCTTTTGGCCACAATGACCCTCTCCTCAGCCCTCTTCCTCAATTCAAATATCCCCATGGCCTCAGGAATGGTTTGGAGACTATTCTCTAGGGCAGTCTCCCATGCAAAATCAATTATCTGAACAAAAACAACAACTGCAATTTCCATCTAATGTACCACCAAGTTATCATCCTTCATGGTCTCAACCACCTGAGCAACCTTACCCCAATTCATATCCTAATCCAAACCCTAATCCATAACCCAATTCAAATCCTAATCCATACTCGGATCCTTACCCCAATCCTTACCCTAATCCAAACCCTAATCCATACCCTAATCCAAACCCTAGTCCAAACCCCGATCAAAACTCTAGACCAAACCCTAGCCCAAACATTGACTTAGATCGTAGTCCAAACAAGGAGCTTACACAACAAACACCTGTTGATTTCCCTGCTGAATGTAATGTTATATCTTCCATATTGGGGAGAGGAGTAGATCCAGGAACTTCCCGTATCACCACAAAACATTTACGCCAATAAGATATAATTCAAAAACCATTAGAGGAGCAATCTATGGTTGGAATTTGTTTTGAAGTTGTTGTTGAAACTCAAAACCCTGGAATTTCCCTTAGTCATCCCTGTCAATATAAAGAGAAGATATTTGAGCCTGAAATTGAGGGGTTTCTCTCTTTCCTCTCACCAGAACCCTTGTACCTCCAAGAGATTGATCATCAAGCTATGTAAGACTTGTATGAGTTGGAGAATCATGAACTTGTGGATCCCATTGAAGCTTGGTTTCAAACAATTGCCATCACACCTCGTTCCCTCATCATTCATAAATTCTTGGTACCATATCAATTAAAGCAATTGGTTTCTCATACTCCGATATGCGTTGAAGTTTACTTTTTAAAACTAAGTGTGAGTATATTTAGCATTCTATTACACACTTGATTACATTGGAAGCACTCCTACAATTGAAGGATATCTTCCTCTCTTTAAATTAGGGTAGGGTAGCATAGAAGAAATTAATGAAATTTCATCTGAAATAAAATTGCTACAATAACACTCTTGAAACCACAACTCCCTAAGACACACCTATTGAAATTTCTATCAATATGCACTCCAGTGGTAAGTCATCAGAAGCAATTCACTCTTAATGCCTCATATTTTGTAAAGTAACTTTGATTGTTGATTGTTTGATTTTTCTCCATGTCACATGACCGAGTTCATCCATTGGGTTAGGCAGGGGATTTGAAATTACACTTCCCATTCGTAAGCCCAAAACCTTAATCTTGGCCTAGTTACTTTAATAATCTGCTATCCAATAAATCTTTCTAAGTTTCTCTTAGGATGTATTGATGAAAAGCCTCATATGGCAGACCACTCCTACAATACCCTAATGGACTTTCACAAAAACCCTAGCACGATTAACTCAAGTAATCTTTTAGTCATTATCTGAGATGTTTATTATGCATTGAATAACTGATATTTAAGATTATTGTGGATGATGTTGCCCATGGATTAAATAAATAATTAATTATGTTCTTGGAAAATTTAACATACTCTCATACCACTCTCCTTCCTGCACTCCAAAAGTTGTCAATAAATAGTGTACATTATTTTAAATCTTTCGAGTGATAGAGGAAGTTTCGGGAAGTACGATCAAACCCGCTGGGGTGTTGAATAGGCTCGCTCGCAGTGGGGTTATGCTTGTATGGTACCAAGGAAAACCTGTTGGGGTACTGGACAAGCCTGTTGGAAGCGGGGCTATGCTGGGTAAGAGACATGGAGAACACACAATGGCATACTTAAAACAAAAACCCTGGGTCACATTCTAAAGCAATCGTCATTAAAATTGAAGCTAGGAAATGAACTTTCTATCTCTCAAAGAATGGCCCTAAGATCCTTAAGGTATTTTGCTTTGGAGTTCTATCTTTTGGAATAATTTGGTTTTTCATGGATGTGGGACCCTTAGTGCAGGTGATACACTTTAATTGAACAAGAGGAGCTTCGACTATATTCTTGGATAACAGTAAGATGATCACCATGGGAAGGTATCATTTTGTCATATTTCCTTTTCCCTATTTCCATCCATATTTAACGCCATGACTTTCAACTTATGTCACTTTTATTTATAATGAGGATATTGAGGTTAAGAACTATTGATTAGGGTTGCTCCTGAGATGCTTATGGAAATTTTGATGGTTGATTATTTCACGATGACACTATCCCTATAGTAACAACATTGTTAGCATTCCTTTAGTAGACCTAACATCAATTACTCATTTGGAAATAATAAAGGTCGGTCTTAACATCACTGAACCTCTGGTCACAAGTCTTTCTTATCTTATTGATGCAAAGGAAGTTGACATCACATGACAGTTACTCACATGCTCTAACTCAATTAGCCCTACAGTTTAAGAATATTTTGGTCCATGCAACATGGATCTAACAGAGAAACCACATCCCTTTAGTTTTGATTAACTTTGGTCGTTGTCAATTTTTTTGCTTGCATGAGGACATTCAATATGATTGGCATGGGGGGATGTCAGGCCTCCATTTTGTCATATTTAATACATCTTTTTCCCTCATGATTTTACTTAGTTCTCATAGTTATTGCCATCATTTTGCACATTCTTGGGCTAATTCTCTTAAACATAAGCATGAAGAGATAAATTAATAAATTTCCTTTGTTTTCGGTGATTTAAGAGTATTTATATAATATCATCACTAATTATGGATGTTCTCTTCTTATGTATGCAACATGATCTTTCAACCTTAATTTTGTACAATGATCCTGCACTCTATAGGATTCCCGCACTAAGAAAAGATTGTGCATGTTGCCTTCAACACTTTGCACATCTTTGGCATGTCAAGGTTCTCGGGAAAACATATGGAGTTAGGAACAAACAATTGGTCAACCAACTTCTATGTGCAACAAAATTCAGGTCTGTTCCTGCACTAATTTGGGGATTGACCTATTAACACACTTCTGGGAGAAACCGAGACATGGTTTATGTTCATAATGATGTTTTCATGCTTCCACATGAGTTAGAATGCACCCATGTTGTACAGATTGATTTTTAGATAATAATTAATGCTTCGGCCCCAAATTCGCACTAATTTTCAAACTGCCAACTTCCTCCTCGATTTGCATGCATATGAGGGTGAATCTTAAAATTTCAGAACATGAGTTTTTCTCCCAGTATAGGAAATTGAGTACATTTCGAGCAGTTTTCCAAAAATCGTCATGGTATAGGAGATTTGAAGGGTTATTTGGAGCAGATTTGTTAAAAATGCACAAATTTCCAGATTTCTGAATCATGCACAGATTTGAAAAAATGGGTTGTTACAACCTAAATTCGTAATGTAACTTGTATAAAAAGACCATCCATGGCTTGTGCTAAAAGAAGAGGATGTTATTATAACCTTATGTTATTGGTTTGTGTTGGAAATAGCAACAAGAAATGCTAAAAATAGCATTGCTATAAATAGCATTTCAGGTACTAGTGTTGCACATAGCAACAAGGAATGAAAAAATGGAAATGCTAAAAATAACATTGCTATAAACAGTGTTTCGGGATAGATTCCAATTTTAGTTAGTCCCTGAACTAAAATTGAGAAGTAAAATTTGAATTTGATCTTAGCAGCTGTTTGTAAAATAATTAATTAATTCATCTTGAGTTATATAGTTGCAGGAAATCAAACATGAAGTATATGTGAAGACATGCAACAGTTTCTCCATTGGTTGAGGAAGTCATCCCTTGATTAAAGGAGATCAGGATGAGTTGTACTTTGAGTTGTAATTAGTTAGCTCAGTTATCTGAGTTAAGTCCAGTTAGATTAGTTCAAACAGTTTGTTGAACAAATTGTGAGTTCAGTTAGTTAATGCATGCATGCATGTAACTGTTGCACTTCAGATAACTGAATATTCTCTCATAAATAACTCATGCATGTCAGTTCAGTTGGAGACCCAGTTGAGATCAGAGGAAGGGACAATGTACTATCAGTTGGAGGATTTTTCCTATATAGGAAACTCATCCATGTAGAAGGAATTATCTCCTTCAGGATTATGTAGTTACTTCTGAGTTTAGTGAGTATTGCGAGAGGTGAATTCACACAGGTGGTAGCATTGGACCCTAGGAGAAACTGTGCAAGGAAATAGGAGGCTTGGAGGGCAGAGGAGAAGGCTTTGAGAGGCCCTTGACTATCTATGAGCAGCAGAGGGATTGTACTGAGAGCTGGATAGCTTGTGAGCTAAAGCTTTGTGTAATTTGGACACATTTCCACTTGTATGATAATACAGAGATTGGGGTTTTCAGCTAAGAATTTCACCAGAGTATTCTTTTGTGTTCATGTGTGATTGCTTTCTCATTCTCAGTTATATGTGTTCTATTTGATCTTGCTCAAAATCGATTAAGCTTCCGCAAGTTTGTTGTAGAAGTAGATCTTGTATTTTGCTTTAGTATATTGCATAATCTGTTGATCTACAGTGGGAAATGTCTACAGTTTGTATCTTGAGTATATGGTTGTTGATGTAAAAGACTAACATAATTTTAATGAAAGGCTTCTAATGCCAAGTTCCTCTCTTTAGCTCTTGTGTATTTTATAATCATTTTAGTTTTGTAACTTTAATTTTTTAACAAGGATGCAAGTTGGACTTGTAGGGCCCACTAGACCAACTCAACACCCCTCTGTTTGTATATTTCTTGTGTGGTTTGTAGATCTAGTATTGATGTGTATCTTATTTACAATCTTGGCATATCAACTATGTGGGTTACTTAACTTAACAAATATGTGTTTGTCATTTCCTTAAACTCTGTTTTCTTCACTCAACACTTTAATTCTGATCGCTTGGTATTTGGATCTGGAAACTTGGGATTATAAGTGTGAGATTCTTTTTAATCACTTTGTTTTTTTGACTATGTGAATCAATGAACCATTACATATATTGGATCATGGAGATAAAATAATTCTAAACTCTAAATTACTTTGTTCTAAGCTCGAGAGATGATTGTTCTAGTATCACTTTGATGATAAATTTATAGTTTGATTATAGATTTGATGTCTTATGAGGTGTGGCTATAGAAATATCTTAAAGTGTGAATTGGATCCATAATTTTTGAAGTATTGTTGATATAAGAGTGGAGATACTTCAAACTTCTAAAATCTCCTGCCACCACATAAAGCACATCCAACCTATGAACCTTGGAAATTTTGTTGCTTGTATTGACTTTGTTGAATTTGATTTGATTTGTAAGTATTTGATTTGAATCTTGTTATATTAATAATCCTAGTTACCTAAAAACTGGAAAGTGATTTGAAATTTTTTCTTAAGATAGTTGCAGGCCAAAATTATCATTTGGTTCATGATTGACTGATATAGAACAAAGTATGCTCCTTTGGATTTATATGGTTATTTGATCACTAAATTCGATTCAATTTATGAAACTTGTGTATTTAGTAATTTGAACAACAACCTATATCTGTGAGAACATGCACTTGTAATGATAATATACATTGAGTGCAAGACTAGTTGCTAATAGAGAAAGACTTTAATATTTTTAAGTCATAAATTTGTGGCCTTGTCTCGATAAATACTTGTTGGATTTGCATCTTTAGAGCCACAAAATACTTTGCCTTCAACATTTTTTTTTTCATGAGTGTCGTTATCATAGTTTCCAGTCCTTAAGTTTGATTAAGGTAGATCCTTGGTTGAAGTGTGTTTTGAGGTGTGAGGAAATATTAAATTAGAGTGAGCACTGTCTTTGTTTATGCACACAATGATTGCTTATTTATTCGATACATTTGGATTGCCTTGATAAACACTAGGAATAAATTCAAACCATGCTTTTAGTTTCTTGTTTATATATAAAGTGGAGTGATTTTGATTATCTTGCTTGCACATGGAATTGAGAGGAAAAATGATTTAGTATAGGAACTTGAATAGAGGTTTTATTTTGAGTTGAGAATCCTGTTTGGTATTAACAGAGCTTGGATTGTCTAGGATTTACATGTTTGTGTTATGTAATTGAAAAGACAGTCTTTACATTCGCTTGGCCAATGCTCATGTTTTCCAGATTGATTAATGGTTAGGGTTTGTTCTTTGATTGTTGCTAGTTAGGGTTTACTTCTATTTCAATTACCAATAACCAGGGTTTGGTTACAATTGTTGGTAGATTACATGATGAGTGTTTATGGTTTCATTTCTAAAGATTGCTTTTGAGTGCAGGATTAAAACAGGTGTAGGAACTCAAGGTGTAGCAAGTAGTCTAGGGTTTTGTTTTGCAGGTTCCCAAAGTCCTTCTCTGGCATTTCTAATGTTGGGCCTTGAAGTCCATGGACCCCCGGATCGACAATTAAATGTTGGTCCATTAATCCACCATATATTGCACCCAAAATATTTCTCTCTCATGCTAATGACTACAACCAAGGCAAATATTTAAGTATATGGCAGTCATGCCACATTTACAGATGGGGCTCCTACACCAAACTATGTGAGGTCTAACGGGGACTTCATATCAGGGAGACCCCCTTATATGTTGGCAGGATCTAGCACCATCAACAGATCCATAAACTTTTTGATTTGATTCTCCAATTCTCTTCTTCTTTTCTGTTAATTTGATATGTCTTCCAATATAACTCCTTCTCTTTTGCTTAGAGCTCTATTGTCTCCTCCTCATTTTCCAACCTTTTTTGCACTTCTATCAACTCTGTTTGGATGCCACTATTTTCTTGTGTTGGTTCTCTATAGCTCCTTTTTTCCCAACTCTTGTGAGTGGATTTAAGAATCTTTAATTTTGTCTCCTAGATAAAGCTCAGTGAACCATCTATTCTTGTGTGCCAAGCCTATTCAATCAATTTCTTTACTTCTTTGTGTGTGAACCAGGGGAGGTTGTAACATAAGGGAAGAGGGCCAAGATTTGTTCTCTCATCCAAATTTAAATTGATGGGCTTTTGATCAGATACTAGTATAGAGAGTATCTAGGAAGATACAATGCCAGTTCCTGCAATGAGGTCCATATGGATAATGTGCAAAATGCAACAAGAAAATCCTAATTTAATTTTGTCCTTGAATTAAATTAGGAATAAAATTGTAATTCCAAATCACAAGACAACTTGTATGAGTTAACTAAGTTAAATTGACTTAGTTGGCTCAGTTAATTCGAGTTGAGGGTCTAACTTGAGTCATGTAAAATGTCTCCTACTTTATGGGAGCCCTGGTTGAGTTTATTTTGAGTTGTAATTAATTAATTTAGTTTATCTGAGTTAAAGTCAATTAAACTAGTTCCAACTGATGGAGGAACTAGTAGGAGGTCTGACAGTGGGGTGTTGCTTCATGTGGTCAGTCAGTTAATTGATGATTCACTCATAAATAACTCATGCATGTCAGATCTGAGAGTTACCCAGTTGAGATTGGAGTTCAAGGACAATGTATTATCAGTTGTATAATCATCTGAATTGTACAGGTGGTGCATGCAGTCAAAGGAAGGCCTATAGGGATTACACAATTTAGGATGGGGATTTCCCTAATTAATAGGGGGCTAATTCCCAAGGAAACGATGGAAGGAAATAGGGACTTGGGCAAGTAGAAAATTGGTTAAGTATTGGCCAAGGCTTGTCTAGGAGGCAGTGGGACAAATAGAGATAGTGCAGAGGTTGCTCGGGCTTGAGAAAAGCATTGTAATCTTCTCATATTTTTTGACTAATGCAATACATAGATAGCATGGGTTTTTAGCTGTGGCTTTCCCTAGGAAATCATTGTGTAATGTGTTGATTGAATTCTTTCTCTTGTATGCTTCGTGATTTTTCGATCATTTAATTGTTTTCGTTGATGAGTATAGTAGATTCAAGTCTATTGTTTTAGTAAATTACAATTATAAGTTTGAATCTACAAGGAATTTCTACATGGTATCAAAGTAGAAATCACTCTAGAAGAGGAGAATACGAGTTTGTCTTTTGCAAGTGAAATCGAATTTGTAGTATTATTCTTGAGAGCCAGCAGGATGTCGTTCTATGTATTGAGACTCGAATATTCCCTTGAGGGTAGTTCGAACTATATCGCTTGGAAGGACAGGATGGAGGCAGTGTTGGAAGACAATGGGCTGAAGGAATACATTGATAGCAATGTTCCAAAACCAGCAGCTGCAGATGCACAAAACCTGGTAGAGTGGAAGAGGAATGTAGCAAAGGTGAGAAGGTGTAACACCCTCCTCCCACATCTACCCAAGTAACTGACCCATTGGGGTAAACATGTGACGAGAAGTTACTGTGATATGATTTGAATCCCTATGTGTCAGTTAAGGAAGTGGAATCAGGACAGAAAAACACCACACATACCTTCCACATCAGCAACAAAACTCCCAATAACCATCCCAACCACTCAGGTAACCAACCCCTGAGACTAGATGAAGTTTTAGTGCATCAAAACCCTAGACGCTCCCTTGATATGGACAAGGGTGCCTTTAGGAGGCTGCAGAATCTCCCACAACAAGGGAAAGGAAGATTCTAGGGAATTTTTCCCCTAATGTTGTGCCTGTGACTCCAGGATTTGTGCCACTTTTTTAGGCCTAGAGCCCAGGTCACTACCCATAACTCAATGACACATTCCGAAATGAAATTTAACACCGGAACAAAGATATATTTGCAAAACATCAGCGAGGACTAGACTGGACCCCTACTAGCCATGATAGGAATTTTCGTTAAACATGTCGCAAACATGAAAGCTACAGGTCTTAACAATAGAACTGAGCATAGGGGTCTCATACTTATCTGAGAATCGTTAAGAAGCATTGATGCCTCAACACATTAGCTGCAATTTCATCTATTAGGACATAGACACATTGTTCATTCATTTACAAGTAAAAACATGATATGAGCCAAACATCATGACAGTCATAAAACTCATTCATAACTAGCATATAAGCGTTAGAGATATTAAGCATAGAACAACCCTATAAGCCACATAACGATAAGTATATTTACCCATCAATACCATAGGAAATAGCTTGTATTTCCACAAGCAAAATGGAATGAAGTTAGGGACTTCCATGTACCACCCAACCATAGACATGGATGAGCCAAATCTCTCTTCATCTAGTCACCCTCTTACCATGTTCCAACCATGAATGTGGGATCTCATGGAACAATCCATCAAAATTGAACCAAAGCCTCGAGAGGCTAAACCACCTCAACCCATCAAACAATGATTCCACCTCATGGTCGGACATCACAAACCATCACTAGATTGGTCTCTATCCTAGCCTTCCAGGGCTCTAGAGAATTTGCTCCAACCAAGGCTTCCAAGAATAGTAACTCAACCCACAACTATCGTTGGGCTTCTAGAGCGTTTGTCCAATTAGGGCTTCTAGGACTAGTAACTCAACCCAACAAGGGCTTCCAGAGCATTTGTCCAACCAAGGATTCTAGGACTAGTAACTCAACCCAAGCTATTATAGGGCTTCCAGAGCGTTTGTCCAACCAAGGCTTCCAGGAACTAGTAACTCAACCCAAGCTAAAGGAAACATGAGAACCAACTAGAAAAACAAAGAAATGAACCCACAACACCATGGCTATCTCGGAAATGGAAAGGTTAGGAAAATCCACTGTCAATCTAGGAAATCCTCCATGCCAATGACAGATCATGACCAATAAACCACATGCATATGCCAAAACTAGTTGGGAAAACAGACATGCAACTTGGTACCTGAAAGCAAAAGCCATTGTAGCTACTAATCCTAATGTCCTCTTGTGATTTCCTGCTCTTCCTTTGCCTTCTTGGTCCAATAATCCAAGTATACCACACTCTCCAAGAGTGCTCCAAGAAAAATCTAAGTGTCCAAGAGTATGAGAGAGAGAATAGAATGAGAGCTCCAAAACTGAACTAACAAAAATCTATACTGACCAAGCCTGCCCACTGATCCTCAGAAGCCTTTGTATCAATGAGGTCTTTATTTTCTTCAATTTCCGTTATTTTCCTTCATTTCCCTCCCCACATGCAACCTGTGACCTTTCACCTTCCTTTTCTCCTAATTTCCATTATTTTCATAAATAAATGTGCCAAAAATGTCATTTTCCTTTCCAAAGACTTTTCCATTGCCTTTGCCAATTTCCTTAGCCATAATAACTTAAATGAACACCCACTAGGATGTTTTTCCCACCATTCATCTTGGGATACATGTCCCGTGACCTTGGTCTTATATTTTTTTACATGGATTTTTAACAAGCGTTGTTACAAATGAATCATACTAGGAGGAGTTCGAGATCATATTATCTCGCACCTCCATGGGAAGGATACTCCATATATAATTTGGAAGGCCTTAACAGACCTGTTTCAGAATAGCAGTGACCATAGGAAGCTAGCACTGAAGGACAAGCTCAGGAAAATCAAGATGGAGAAGGGCGACACAATACCAAAATACTTGATCAAGTTCACCCAATGTCGGGATGAGCTTGGAAGTGTTGGTGTTACAGTTTTTGAAGATGATTTGGTCAACCTAGCACTTCTAGGCCTTCCCAAGAGTTGGCACAACTACCAAGATTCAGTGAATGGGAGGGAGAAGCTACTAAAGTGGGAGTGTTTGTGGTCTGACTTGGTGTAAGAAGAGATTCAACGGAACACCAGAGATGCATCCTCATCCAATCATGAGGATGAGGAGAACTATGCCTTAGCTGGAAAGGCAAATAAAGGGAAAGGGAAGTCATCCCATTCCAAATCATATTCTAGTTAGGGCGGCAAGAAAAAGGACTTGTTGAAGATTAAACGTTTTCACTCTCATGAGCTGGAACACTATCCCACGAAGTGTCCGCACAAGAAGCATGGCAAGAATCCCTCAAGAGGAGCGGCAGGTGAAGCTCTTTCTTCCCAATTCAAGTTGGATTTCACCCTCATTGCTTGCATGATGACATCAGTGATGGGTAGTGTGTAATATCTAGATAGTGGAGCCTCATTCCATATGATCGACAACAAATAATTCTTCAATGACTTGGAGGAGAAGGACCTCCATATACACATCAAAATGGGAGATGATGGAAGGTATAGTGTGACCGATATCGATACCGTTACTTTTCAAAGGGATTATGGTGCTCTTCTCACATTAAAAGATGTCATGTATGTTATGGGTCTGAAGAAGAATTTGGTTTCAGTTGCTATGTTGGAGGATCATGGCTACAATGTGATATTTAACAAAGGAAAGGCTTTCCTTCATCACATAGCCTCAAGACAAGTGAAGCGGATCAGGGTTCAAGTGAAGAACCTTTGCAAATTGGATGTAGAAGACTATGTTGCTTTGAGCACAAAAGTAGAGAAGGTGTAGAGTCGAGACATCGATGAGTTGTGGCATAGAAGATTGGGTCACTTGCACCATAGATATTTGAAGATCATGTAACAGATTTCTATAGGACTTCCCAAGGGTGTCGTAGAGCAAAGAGATACATGCAAAGGGTGTACACTGGGGAAATACACCAAAGCCACCTTTCATGAGAAGCACAGTGGAGTGCAAGTGATCCTTGAAAGAGTTCACTCATATGTGTGTGGATCGTTCTTGACAGCTTCCATGACCAAACACATGTATTATGTAATGTTTGTAGATGATTTCTCTTGTAAGTGCTGGATTTTATTCATGCAAAATAAAGATCAGACATTCACTAAATTTTGTGAATTTAAAGCACTTGTTGAGAAAGACACTGGCAGGAAAGTGAAGTCTCTCAGGAGCGATAACAGTGGAGAATACATGTCGAATAAATTCAAGAACTTATGTGCATCAAAAGGCATTCGACGGGAGTTAATAGAACCCCATAAACCATAGCAGAATGGGGTGGCTGAAAGGAAGAACATAAGTATCGCGGGAGTTGCATGGGCAATGTTACATGATCAGGATCTACTGTTGAACTCGTGAGATGAAACATGCAACACAACTGTATATGTGCATAACAAGAGTCCTCATCAAATTCTCAGGATGAGTACACCAGAAGAAGTTTTTTTCAAGTAAGAAACCAGATGTGGCACACCAAAATATTTGGTTCATCAGTTTACTATCATGTTACCAAGGATGCAAGGAAAAAATTAGAATCAATAGTTGAGTTGGGCATATTTGTGGGGTACACTAATACACTTCACAACTATCGGGTGTACTTGTCATCTCACAGGATGATAGTGGTTCATAGAGATGTGAAGTTCAATGAAGAGAAGGCCATGAGATGTTCCCTTGAGAGGGAGCTTTAATTACATGCAGATGAGAATCTTTTAGCTCCAAAGGAAAAACCTTAAGATGATGTGGAGCAGCCACATGCAGAGGAGCAGTGAGTGGAAGCACCCACTCATGCAGAGACTTCTAGAGATGGAAGGAAGTGCACCAGAGAAGCTGACAGATTGATACATGATGCTAGAGAGAAGGTGGGAGCACCCACATCACAACGCAGGCAGAGGAGGTCACCAAATATGTACACTAGCTACATGGCTCTGATGAGTGAGAGTGTAGAGATTTATCCATCCTCATTCGAGGAAGAAGTGCAACGACCAGTATGGGTTAATGCCATGGTAGAGGAGTATGAATCCATTATTAGAAACAATGTTTGGGAAGTGGTCCCAAGACTAGCTGACAAGTCAGTGGTGAGTTCCAAATGGCTTTACAAGGTAAATCAATCATCATATGGGAGTGTGGAGAAACACAAGGCCAAATTTGTTGCTAGAGGGTTCTCTTAGGTGGAGGGAATTGATTACGAGGAGACCTTTTCTCCAGTAGTAAGGTACTCTCCAATTAGATTTATTCTAGTACTTTCACCGCATATGGGATGGAAGATACATTAGATGTATGTGAAGACAACATTCCTCAACGGAGTGTTTGAGGAAAAGGTGTACATTGAGCAACCAGAAGGATTTGAGACCTTCAACAGAGAGTCGCATGTGCATAGACTCAAGTGAGCGTTGTATGGATTGAAACAAGAACCTCATGCTTGGTACATCAGGATTGACAACTATTTCACCAGGTTGGGCTTCACCAAAAGTGAAGCAGATGTAAACCTTTACCATATTGTGCTTGAAGGAAAATTGTTGATTATAGTATTATATGTCGATGATTTAATTCTAACAGGTGATGAGAAGCTATTAAAGTCTTGCAAAGAGGATCTTGCAAGAGAATTCGAGACGAAGAACCTCAAGCTCATGCATTCTTTCCTTGGTATGGAGGTATGGCAAGAAGAGGAGGAACTATTTGTCTCTCAGGGAAAGTATGCCAACGAAATACTGAAGAAATTCCACATGGAGACTCCTCTAGCAGGGAATTGAAGGAAGGAAGATGTTACTTCAAGTGCAGTAGTGGAGGCTACTATTTACATGCAGCTTGTGGGTTCACTTATGTATTTGGCGAAAACATGATCGAACATATGTTTTTTCAGTTAACTAACAAAGTCAAGCAATGGTTAAGCTAACCAAACTTTATTGGAGGGCAACTAAACATGTGTTGAGATACCTCAGAGGCACCACTCAGTTTGGTCTTTAGTACATACGAACAAATGGAGTGAAGCTACAAGGCTTCGTAGATGCAGATTGGGCAGGGAGTCCATCTGATAGGAAGAGCACATCAGGGGGAATATTCAGTATTGGGTCAGCAATAGTTCTTGGTACAACAGGAAGTAGAGATCAGTTGCACTCAGTTCGGCAAAAGTAGAGTACATGGTTGTTATTCAAGCAACTTGTGAGGTTATATGGATGAGGAAGATCCTTGTTGGGTTATTTGGTCATCATATGGATCCTACAATGATTTAATTTGACAATCACAGTTCTATCAAACTCTTTGAGAATCCAGTTTTTCATGATCGGTCCAAGCATATCGACATCTGGTATCACCATCTACGAGATTGTGTGCAAAGGAGAATCATGTTGCTGGAGTACATTCCTACAGAGGAGCGGGATGTAGACATCTTGATTAAGGCACTGTCAAGAGGCAAATTCAAGTTCCATAGAGGGAGGATCAGGGTAGCAGATAATCCCTTTCTTGTTGAGAGGTAGTGTTGAAAATGAAATAATAAAATCCTAATTTTATTTTGTCCTTGAATTAAATTAGGAATAAAATTACAATTCCACCTCACAAGACAACTTGTATGAGTTAACTAAGTTAAATTTAATAAGTTGGCTCAGTTAATTCGAGTTCAAGGTCTAACTTGAGTCATGTAGAGTGTCTCCTATTTTATAGGAGCCATGGTTGAGTTTATTTTGAGTTGTAATTAATTAATTCAGTTTATCTGAGTTAGAGTCAATTCAACTAGTTCCAACTGATGGAGGAACTAGTAGGAGGTCAGACAGTGGGGTGTTGCTTCATGTGGTCAGCGAGTTAATTGATAATTCACTCATAAATAGCTCATGCATGTTAGATTTGAGAGTTAGTAATCCGAATTTAAATAGGAACGCAACAAATTACAGATATAACCATAAATACAAAGATGCAACATAAATAATACTTCATTTCATTAATGTAAAATACTGAAATATGCTTACAAACAAAAATGGAAATAAACTAGCTCAGGCGATGGTAGCTTATCTCTGAGAAAAGATGTGGCGGCTACATACCTCTGAATAACATTACAATGAGGCTTAAGGGCCTTTTTATTATTGAGCAATAAGAGCAAACCCTAAACAACCAAAACCCTAACCCAAGGAGATGTAACACCAAGAGTTTATGGGCCCCGTTGGGGTTAGTTGGACAGCCAACTCCACAGGGTCGCGACTTGGTCATATTATCTTCGTTTTACGCGCATGATACCCCATTGGAAAGATCTCTCCGAGGACTATGACGGAAAAGATGATTTTTGGCAGAAAATTGTTGGTACAAGATTGCCAAAAAAACGTCGTTTAGGGCCTCAAAATGGTTCCTGAAGTTTAGGACCCGAAAAAATGCGAAAAATAGTAAATTGTGCTACAATTAAAGAAACTGAAAAACTGAAAGAAACAATGATGGATGTCTAAGTGGAATTGGCAAGTGACCACCAATATCCACCTGGATCATTCCTCCCCCCTTAGGAAGCAATGGTCTCCATTGCGTTGAGTGCCTCCATGAGATGGGGAAACTTCTGCTAAACTTGGTTCGTGGTGAGCTGTTTTGCAATCTCTGGTGTGTCCAGTAATGGTGGGAAGCATGGTCGAGGGCGGTCCACATTGAACACTCGGTGTAAGCCAAGGAATGGGGGAATGCTTTGCTCCAAAGCATTGTTTCCCACAGCCTTGGTAATGGTGTAAGGACCATATCAGAGTGGTCTGAGCTTCTGATGGGCTCTTGTAAGGTGTTCTTCCTGCAAATGCAATCGGAATTTGTTGCCCACCTGAAACTTGTGTGGTACCCGATGTTGATCATGTCGCTGCTTGTACTTGGCATTTTCCACAATGGAGCGATGATATATCGACCTGTTGGTAGAGGTGCTGTAGGAGTCAGATCGAACGAATGTTTCACCTGACAATGGAATGGTACCCCTGTGGGTGAGGAGAAGATGTTCTTGTCTTCTTTCATGACCGTATCCACCTGCTTCTGTTGCATGGAGTAACCCTTCCTGGGGGCCATGGATGTGGCTACGATCTTCCCCTTACTTTGAGAGTGAACCAGAAAGAAAATAAATTTCCTAGTCTGGGAGATGATCTTACTTCATTTCTTATTAGAGATCAAAGAGGTGGCGATAGGTGGGGCTACCTTCGGTATCCTGTATAATGAATTACCCAAAGAAATTATAACAGTGTGAAGCCTTGACTCATACACAACATGTCGCTTCCACAAGTAAGGTTGGCCTAATAATACATCACAAATATCAAGAGGTGCAACATCACATAATACCTCATCTGTGAAGGGCTTGATGTTGTAGGGAAGGTGACACTGCTGGTGGACTCAGAGATCTTGTCCTTGGTGAAGCCACCCGATGTTGTATGGTTGGTAGTCCCAGCCGCTTCACGACCTCTGCTGAAATGAGGTTCTTTTGGCTGCCACCGTCGACAATAAATTGTAGCGGTGAACCCTTCACCCACATTTGTGAGTGGAAAAGTCGCTTCCCCTCCTCTGGATCTTGGCGGTGGCAACAGTGGCGCTGGGCTCCACGTCAATGATCCGCTTCCCTTTGTCATTCCTCTTGCCGGTTTTAACTCAGGGTCAGAAAATGCATCTGATTCTGAAGCCTTCAACTCGGCCAGCAAGGATTGCTTGGTCTGACACTCACTTGTGTTGTGAGTGGGGCTTTTATGGAACTCACACCACTTTCCTGTGTCCTTCTTTGACTTCATGGTGTTGTTTTTTTCTTGCGGCTTCGACGGGTTGTCTTGGGTCACACCGTCTTGGATTTGTCCTTGGTTCTGCGATTTGGGGAAGCTTTTCCCTTGCTTCGGATTCACGGATCCAAAGTCTCACTTCTTCTGTTTAAACTTTTGCTCGACCTTGATAGTGTATCGGTACGCCGTGCTGAGTGAGGAGATGTCTAGGAACTCCATCACTTCTTGGATGTACCTATGTAGACAACCGCTGTATTTGAGTACCAAATGCCACTTAGAATCCTTGATACCCAAATTTGTGAGAAGGGTATGAAAAACATTGGTAAACTCTGACACATCTTGGTCCCTTCCCTGCTGCAACATGGTCCACTTTATGTATTTATCCTCGTTGCTTCCGACAAGGTAGTACTACTCCTTTATGGTGTCCCAGAATGAATTCCAAGTGGGAGCGATTGAAAACAATGAGTTCGTACTTTCATCCTTTTGCTCACAATAGGTTTCCCACCAGTCCTTAACGTGGGGAGAAACTTTGAGAGGAGCAAAAGTAATATTTTCTCAGCTGGAAAAATCATGAACAAAAAATATCCTTCTAACATATTCAACCATTTATCTACGGTGTTTGCATCTATTTGGCCCTCAAATATGGGGATTTCAAAGTTAACTTGTACCTTAAACGGTGTGGTGTTTCCAGAGTAGTTGTTAGATGCGCCACCCTTGGGTAGCCGCTGAAGGATCTAGGCAAAGTTTTCCATCATCGCGTTCCTTTGTTGTTCGAGGGCTTCTTCAAGCAAGATTTTGATAGGATCTTCTACCCCCTCGTCTTTATTTTCATTCGCCATGGGAGGCCGTTGGAGTTTGTGAGGCCGATCTTGCAAAGGTTCAACCAGATCGAATCCTAACTCCTTACATCCTGACATCGTTGGGGACATGCAAAGAAAAATTGAGAAAGAGCAGACTACTCTGATACCAATGATCTGGATTTGAACTGGAACGCAACAAATTACCGAAATAACCATAAATACAGAGATGAAATAGAACTAATACTTCATTTCATTAATGTAAAATACTGAAATATGCATATAAACAGAAATGGAAATAAACTTCCCAGGGTCACGACTTGGTCATATTATCTTTGTTTGATGCGCATGATACCCCGTTGGAAAGATCTCTTGAGAGCTATGACCTAATCCTTGGTACTATATTTCCAAAATATGTTGTTTAGGGCCTCAAAACTTCTCTGGAACTTTAGGACCCGAAAAACTGCTAAAAATAGTAAACTGTGGTACAATTAAGGAAACTGAAAAACTAAAAGAAACAATGGTGGGGTCTAAGTGGAATTGGTGAGTGGCCACCAATATCAACCTATATCATTCCTCCCCCCTTAGGAAGTAATGGTCCCCATTGCATTGAGTGCCTCCATGAGATGGGGAAACTTCTGCGGAACTTGGTCCCTGGTGAGCTGTTTTGCAATCTCTGATGTGTCCAATAATGGTGGGAAGCATGGTTGAGGGCGGTCCACATTGAACACTCAGTGAAATCCAAGGAATGGGGGAATGTTGTGCTCCAAAGAATTGTTTCCCACAACCTTGGTAATGGTGTAAGGACCATATTGGAGTGGTATGAGCTTCTGATGGGCTCTTGTAAGGCGTTTTTGAAATGCAACCGAACTTTGTTGCCCACCTGAAACTTGTGTGGCACCCGATGTTGATCATATCACTGCTTGTACTTGGAATTTTCCACATTGGAGCGACGATATATCGGCCTATTGGGTAGAGGCGCTATGGGAGTCAGATCGAATGAATGCTTCACCTGACAGTGCAACGGTACCCCTGTGGGTGAGGAGAAGATGTTCTTGTCTTCTTTCATGACCGTATCCACCTACTTCTGCTACGTGGAGGAACCCTTCTGGGGGCCATAGATGTGGCTATGATCTTCCCCTTACTTTGAGAGAAAACTAGAAAGAAACTAAATTTCCTAGTTTGGGAGATGATCTTACTACATTTCTTAGCAGAGATCAAAGAGGTGGTGGTAGGTGGGGCTACCTCCGGTATCCTGTATAATGAATTACCTAAAGAAATAATAACAACGCGAGGCCTTGAATCATACAAAACATGTCACTTCCACAAGTATGGTTGGCTTAACAATAATCACAAACATCAAGAGGTGCAACATCACATAATACCTCTTCTGTGAAGGGCTTGATGCAGCAGGTAAGACGAAATCGCTGGCGGACTCAGAGATCTCGTTCTTGGTGAAGCCACCTGATGTTGTACGATTACAGGTGTGGTATGGTCAGTAGTCCCAGCCTCTTCACGACCTCTGCTGAAATGAGGTTATTTTGGCTACCACTGTCAACAATAAATTGCAGAGGTGAACCCTTCACCCACATTTGTGAGTGGAAAAGTCGCTCCCCCTCCTCTAGATCTTCGGGCTCATTTTTCTGGATCTTGGCGGTGGAAACAGTGGTGCTGGGCTCCGTGTTAATGATCTGCTTCCCTTTGTCATTCCTCTTGTCCGATTTTGACTCAAAGTTGGAATATATATCTGATTCTGAAGCCTTCAACTCGGCCACCAGCAACTGCTTGGTCTGACACTCAATGTGTTGTGAGTGGGGCTCTCATGGAACTCACACCACTTTATTGTGTCCTTCTTTGGCTTCGTGGTGTTGTTGTTTTCTTGCGGCTTTGATGGGTTGTCTTGGGTCACATTGTCTTGGCTTTGTCCTTGGTTTTGTGGTTTAGGGAAGCCTTTCCCTTGCTTTGGATTCGCGGATCCAAAGTCTCGCTTCTTCTGTTTAAACTTTTGCTCGATCTTCACAACATATCGGTACACCATGCCGAGCGAGGAGATGTCCAGGAACTCCATCTCGTCCTGGATGTACCTGTGTAGGTAGTCGCGGTATTTGAGTACCAAATGTCACTCAGAATCCTTGATACCCAACTTTGTGCAAAGGGTATGAAAAATATTGGTAAACTCTGGCACGTCTTGGTCCCTTCCCTGTCATAGCGTGGTCCACTTTATGTATTTATCCTCGTAGCTTCTGATAAGGTAGTACTGCTCCTTTATGTCTACTGGGAATGAATTCCAAGTGGGAGCGACTGAAAACACTGAGTTCGTACTTTCATCCTTCTGCTCACATAGGTTTCCCACCAGTCCTTGATGTGGGGGGCGACTTTGAGAAGAGAAAAAAGTAATATTTTCTCGTCTGGAAAAATCATGAAGATAAAAATATCCTTTTAATAGATTCAACCATTTACCTATGGTGTCTACATCTATTTGGCCCTCAAATATGGAGATTTCAAAGTTAACTTGTACCTTAAACGATGTGGTGTTTCCACAGTAGTTGTTAGATGCGTCACCCCTGGGTAGCCGATGAAGGATCTGGGAAAAGTTTTCCATCATCGCGTTCCTTTGTCGCTCGAGGGCTTCTTCAAGAAAGATTTTGGTAGGATCTCCTGCTCCCTCATCTTTCTTTTCATCCACCATGGGAGGTCATTGGGCTTTGCGAGGCTAATCTTGCAAAGGTTCAACCAGACCGAGCCCTAACTCCTTATATCTTGACTTCAGTGGGGACATGCAAAGAAAAACAAAGAAAGAGAAGACCGCTCTGATACCAATGATCCAAATTTAAATAGGAATGCAAAATATTACAAATATAACCATAAATATAGAGATGCAACAAAAATAATACTTCATTTCATTAATGTAAAATACTGAAATATGCTTACAAATAGAAATGGAAATAAACTAGCTCGGGCGATGGTAGCTTATCTCTTAGAAGAGATGTGGCGGCTACATGCCTTTGAACTGTATTACAATGAGGCTCAAGGGCCTTTTTATTATTGAACAATAAGAGCAAATGCTAAACAACCAAAACCCTAACCCGAGGAGATGTAACACCAAGAGTTTATGGGCCCCTTTGGGGTTAGTTGGACAACCAACTCCACGGGGTCGCGACTTGGTCATATTATCTCCCTTTGACGCGCATGACACCCCTTTGGAAATATATCTCCAAGGACTACGACGGAAAAGTCGATTTTAGACAAAAAATAATTGGTACAAGATTGCCAAAAAAACGTTGTTTAGGGCCTCAAAACGTCTTCGGAAGTTTAGGACCCGAAAAAAGTGCTAAAAATAGTAAATTGTGCTACAATTAAGGAAACTGAAAAATTGTAAGAAACAATGGTGGGGTGCTAAGTGGAATTGGCGGGTGGCCACCAATATCCACCTGGATCATTCCTCCCCCTTAGGAAGCATTGGTCCCCATTGCGTTGAGTGCCTCCATGAGATGGGGAAACTTCTTCTGAACTTGGTCCATGGTGAGTTTTTCTACAATCTCTAATGTTTCCAGTAATGGTGGGAAGCATGGTCGAGGGCGGTCCACATTGAACACTCGGTGCAAGCCAAGGAATGAGGGAATGTTGTGCTCCAAAGCATTGTTTCCCACAACCTTGGTAATGGTGTAAGGACCATATTGGAGTGGTTTGAGCTTCTGATGGGCTCTTGTAAGGCGTTCTTTCTACAAATGCAACCGGACTTTGTTGCCCCCCTGAAACTTGTGTGGCACCCGATGTTGATCATGTCGCTGCTTGTACTTGGCATTTTCGACAACGGAGCGATGATATATCAGCCCACTGGTTAGAGGTGCTCTGGGAGTCAGATCGAATGAATGCATGACCTGACAGTGCAATGGTACCCCTGTGGGTGAGGAGAAGATGTCCCACCTGCTTCTGTTGCATGGAGGAACCCTTCCTAGGGGCCATGGATGTGGCTACAATCTTCCCCTTACTTTGAGAACGAACCAGAAAGAAAATAAATTTCCTAGTCTGGGAGATGATCTTACTATATTTCTTAGTAGAGACCAAAGAGGTGGCGGTAGGTGGGTCTACCACGGATATCCTTTATAATGAATTACCCAAAGAAATAATAACAACGCGAGTCCTTGACTCATACACAAAATGTCACCTCCACAAGTATGGTTGGCCTAATAATACATCACAAACATCATGAGGTGCAACATCACATAATATCTCATCTGTGAAGGGCTTGATGTTGTAGGGAAGACGACACTGCTGGCGAACTCGAAGATCTCGTCCTTGGTGAAGTCGCCCGATGCTATACAGTTGTGGCTGTGGTATGGTCGGTAGTCCCAGCCGCTTCATGACCTCTGCTGAAATGAGGTTCTTTTTGCTGCCACTATCGATAATAAATTGTAGCAGTGAACCCTTCCCCCATATTTGTGAGTGGAAAAGTCGCTTCCCCTCCTCTGGATCTTTGAGCTCATTTTTCTGGATCTTGTCGGTGTAAACAGTGGTGTCAGGCTCCATGTCAATGATCTACTTCCCTTTATCATTCTTCTTGTCGGATTCTGACTCAGGGTTGGAACATGCATCTGATTCTGAAGCCTTCAACTCGGCCATCGACGACTACTTGGTCTGACAGTCACTTGTGTTGTGAGTGGGGCTCTTATGGAACTCACACCACTTTTTTGTTGTTCTTTTCTTGCGGGTTCGATGGGTTTTCTTGGGTCACACTGTCTTGGCTTTGTCCTTGGTTCTGCGGTTTGGGGAAGCCTTTCCCTTGCTTCAGATTCGCGGATCCAAAGTCTCGCTTCTTCTGTTTAAACTTTTGCTCGATCTTGACAGTGTATCGGTACGTTGTGCCGAGCGAGGAGATGTCCGTGAACTCCTTCTCGTCCTGAATGTATCTGTGTAGGCATCGTGGTATTTGAGTACCAAATGCCGCTCAAAACCCTTGATACCCAACTTTGTGCAAAGGGTATGAAAAATATTGGTAAACTCTGGCATGTCTTCGTCCCTTCCCTACCATAGTGTGGTCCACTTTATGTATTTATCCTCGTAGCTTCCGACAGGGTAGTACTGCTCCTTTATGGTGTCCCAGAATGAATTCCAAGTGGGAGCGACTGAAAACAGTGAGTTCGTACTTTCATCCTTCTGCTCACAATAGGTTTCCCTCCAGTCCTTGACGTGGGGGGCGGCTTTGAGAAGAGAAAAAGTAATCTGTTCTTGGCCGGAAAAATCATGAAAAAAAATATCCTTCTAACAGATTCAACCATTTATTTATGGCGTCTGCATCTATTTGGCCCTCGAATATGGGGATTTTAAAGCTAACTTATACCTTAAACGGTGTGGCATTTCCAGAGTAGCTGTTAGACGCGTCGTCCCTGCGTAGTCGCTGAAGGATATGGGCAAAGTTATCCATCATTGCGTTCCTTTATCACTCGATGGATGCTTCGAGCAAGATTTTGATAGGATCTCCTGCCCCCTCGTCTTTCTTTTCATCCGCCATTAGAGGTCGTTAGGGTTTGCGATGCTGATATTGCAAAGTTTCAACCAGATCGAGCCCTAACTCCTTATATCCTGACCTCGTTGGGGAAATGCAAAGAAAACCAGAGAAAGAGCAGACCGCTCTGATACCAACAATCCGAATTTAAACAGGACACAACAAATTACGGATATAACCATAAATACAAAGATGCAACATAAATAATACTTCATTTCATTAATGTAAAATACCGAAATATGCTTACACACAACAATGGAAATAAACTAGCTCGGGTGATGGTAGCTTATCTCTGAGAAGAGATGTGGCAGCTACATGCCTCTGAATTGCGTTACAATGAGGCTCAAGGGCCTTTTTATTATTGAACAATAAGAGAAAACACTAAACAACCAAAACCCTAACCTGAGGAGATGTAACACCAAGAGTTTATGGGCCCCATTGGGGTTAGTTGGACAACCAACTTCCCGAGGTCGTGACTTGGTCAATTATCTCTGTTTGAAGCGCATGATACCCCGTTAGAAAGATCTCTCCGAGGGCTACGACGGAAAATATGATTTTAAAGAAAAAAATCATTAGTACAATATTGCTAAAAAATGTTGTTTAGGGCCTCAAAACGGCTCCGGAAGTTTAGGACCCGAAAAAACTGCTAAAAATAGTAAATTGTGCTACAATTAAGGAAACTAAAAGACTGAAAGAAATAATGGTGGGAGTCTAAGTGGAATTGGCGGGTGGCCACCAATATCCACATGAATCATTCCTCTCCCCTTAGGAAGCAATGGTCCCCATTACATTGAGTGCCTCCATGAGATGGGGAAACTTCTGTTGAACTTGGTCCATGGTGAGCTGTTATGCAATCTTTGATGTGTTCTGTAATGGTGGGAAGCATGGTCGAGGGCAGTCCACATTGAACACTCGGTGCAAGCTAAGGAATGGGGGACTACTGCGCTTCAGCGCATTGTTTCCCATAGCCTTGGTAATGGTGTAAGGACCATATCGGAGTGGTCTGAGCTTCTGATGGGCTCTTGTAAGGCGTTCTTTATGAAAATGCAACCAGACTTTGTTGCCCACCTGAAACTTGCGTGGCACCCAATGTTGATCATGTCGCTACTTGTATGTGACATTTTCCACAATGGAGCGACGATATATTGGCGCGTTGGGTAGAGATGCTATGGGAGTCAGATCCAACGAATGCTTGACCTAATAGTGCAATGGTACCCTTGTGGGTGAGGAGAAGATGTTCCTGTCTTCTTTCATGACCGTATCCACCTGCTTCTGCTATGTGGAGGAACCCTTCCTGGGGGCCATCGATGTGGCTGCGATCTTCCACTTGCTTTGAGAGCGAACTAGAAAGAAAATACATTTCCTAGTATGGGAGATGATCTTACTGCATTTCTTACAGAGATCAAAGAGGTGGCAGTAGGTGGGGCTACCTCTCGTATCATGTATAATGAATTACCCAAAGAAATAATAACAGTACGAGGCCTTGACTCATACACAGCATGTTGCTTACACAAGTATGGTTGGCCTAATAATACATCACAGATATCAAGAGGTGAAACATCACATAATACCTCATTTGTGAAGGGCCTGATGTTGTAGGGAAGGCGTCATTATTGGCAGACTCGGAGATCTCGTCCTTGGTGAAGCCACCCAATGTTGTACGACTGTGGGTGTGGTATGGTCGGTAGTCCCATCCGCTTCATGACCTATGTTGAAATGAGGTTCTTTTGGCTGCCACTGTCGACAATAAATTGTAGTGGTGAACCCTTCACCCACTTTTATGAGTGGAAAAGTTGCTTCCCCTCCTCTAGATCTTCGGGCTCATTTTTCTGGATCTTGGCGATGGCAACAGTGGCGCTGGGCTCCGCATCAATGATCTGCTTCCCTTTTTCATTCCTCTTCTTAGGTTTTGACTCAGGGTCGGAACATGCATCTGATTCTGAATCCGTCAACTCGACACCAACGACTGCTTGGTTCGACACTCACTTGTGTTGTGGGTGGGGCTCTTATGGAACTCACACCACTTTCCTGTGTCCTTCTTTGAATTCGTGGTGTTGTTCTTTTCTTGCGGGCTTTGATGGGTTGCCTTGGCTCACACGGTCTTGGCTTTGTCCTTGGTTCTGCAGTTTGGGGAAGCCTTTCCCTTGCTTCGGATTCGCGGATCCAAAGTCTTGCTTCTTCTGTTTAAACTTTTCCTCGATCTTGACAGTGTATCGGTACGTCGTGCCGAGCGAGGCGATGTCCAGCAACTCCATATCATCCTGGATGTACCTGTGTAGGTAGCCACATTATTTGAGTACCAAATTCTGCTCAGAATCCTTGATACCAAACTTTGTGTGAAGGGTATGAAAAATATTAGTAAACTCTGGCACTTCTTGGTCCCTTCCCTGCCGCAGCGTGGTCCACTTTATGTATTTATCCTCATAGCTTTCGACAGGGTAGTACTGCTCCTTTATGGCGTCCCAGAATGAATTCCAAGTGGGAGTGACTGAAAACAGTGAGTTCATACTATCATCCTTCTGCTCACAATAGGTTTCCCACTAGTCCTTAACGTGGGGGGTGACTTTGAGAAGAGAAAAAGTAATATTTTCTTCGATGGAAAAATCGTGAATAGAAAAATATCCTTCAAACATATTCAACCATTTATCTACTGTGTCTGCATCTATTTGGCCCTCGAATATGGGGATTTCAAAGTTAACTTGTACCTTAAACTGTGTGGCATTTCGAGAGTAGCTGTTAGATGCGTCGCCCCTAGGTAGCTGCTGAAGGATCTGGGAAAAGTTGTCCACCATCGTGTTACTTTGTCACACGAGGGATTCTTTGAGCAAGATTTTGATAGGATCTCCTACCCCCTCATCTTTATTTTCATCTGCCATGGGAGGTCATTGGGGTTTGCGAGGCTGATCTTGCAAAGGTTCAACCAAATCGAGCCCTAACTCATATCCAGACCTCGTTGGGGACATGCAAAGAAAAACAGAGAAAGAGCATATCGCTCTGATACCACTGATCTGGATTTAAACAAGAATGCAAAAAATTACAAATATAACCATAAATACACAGATGCAACAGCAATAATACTTCATTTCATTAATGTAAAATACTGAAATATGCTTATAAACAGAAATGGAAATAAACTAGCTTGGGCGATGGTAGCTTATCTCTGAGAAGAGATGTGGCGACTACATGCCTCTAAACTGCGTTACAATGAGGCTCAAGGGCCTTTTTATTATTGAACAATAAGAGCAAATGCTAAACAACCAAAACCCTAACCCGAGGATATGTGACACCAAGAGTTTATGGGCCCCGTTGGGGTTAGTTGGACAACCAACTTCCCGGGGTCGCGAGTTGGTCATATTATCTCTGTTTGACGCGCATGATACCTCGTTGGAAATATCTCTCCGAGGACTATGATGGAAAGGACATTGTAGACAAGAAAATTGTTGGTACAAAATTACAAAAAAAAACGTTGTTTAGGGCCTTAAAACAACTCTAGAAGTTTAGGACCCGAAAAAAACTGCTAAAAATAGTAAATTGTGCTACAATTAAGGAAACTGAAAAACTGAAAGAAACAATGGTGGGGGTCTAAGTGGAATTGGCAGGTGGCCACCAATATCCACCTAGATCGTTCCTCCCCCCTTAGGAATCAATGGTCCCCATTGTGTTGAGTGCCTCCATGCACTAAGCCTACAACCATTGCTAGCTGAGATTTCGTAATTCCAGTAGTCATCTACGAGACAGGACTGTGAATTCGATAGTTCTAGCAGTCAGTCAGTCTCCCAGCAACCCAAACTATGCCTCGTGTAGTCTTGGCAGTCAGTCTCCCAACCTTCCCGCCGAAATTGCGCAACCTTCATCATCAGTCACATAGGTATGTTGCAAGTCAGTTCTCAAGTTCAATTTGGTTTTCGACTGACAAATTTCTTGCCATGAGTGTTTCCATGTCTCTAGATATTGCAGGTGTCCATCTGACTCTCAGTAGTTCAGATACAACGGTTTCTAAGAGGGTAGAGTCAAAGACACCGTTCAAAGCACGCTTGGAGATGCAGTTCATCAAATGTCTATGAGATTGCCTACTCATGAGGATATCAAGTTGTTCGTAGACAATAACATCAAGATATCACAACAAGCAACATCATGAACATTAGCTAAAGGCAACATACCGAACGCAGCAAATACAACAAATGCAATGAATACAACGAATGCAAGAGGAAGGTTGTTGACAACATAGAGGCTGAACAAAGTTGCAAGATCAAGCAGATCCACTAATAATGAAAGCAACTTTGGAGACTCAGGCTATGAGGTGGTGGCGAAACATGAAGATCGTGCGAAGATAGAGAATGAAACAAAGAAGGAGTTGCATGTGCTGAAGCAGCAACTCAGGAAGAACATGAAGCTATACAGACATATGAATGAGTTGCAGCAGGAACATGAACAACAGCGGGCGCAACATGCACTCACGGATGAAACTACACCCATACAATTTAAAGATCCATCCCAATAGCTGACACGGAGCAGACATGGTGAGGAGTGTTGTTGATCACATGTAATAGATTTAGCAGCATGCATGTCATTATGCACATGCATGCAATCCAACCCATTCAAAACACTCACCAAGGCGAAGGCAAGAAGAAAGTCCAACTGGAGCTAAACATGTACTTCGACAAGTTGATGCGCATGACCACCAACACACATTTGAAGATCAACATGGACACTATGCATCAGTGTGTTGCCAGTTTAGCCGCGCCTAAGAAAACCATGTGCATGTTAGCAGACGAGTTGGATGAAGGAGCCGAACCAATGCACCGGTTGCAACAGAGGCAAGAGTTTGCTTCAATAAGATGTCACCATGAGGTGCATGCACACCATCACGGATGACCAAGCTTGGCATCAGCTCACCAGCTTCACCATCACAAGCATGTCAAAGCGTTGGTCTCAACACAATGGACTGAGTGTCAGCGATGTCTTGCATGGCTTGCTCAAGCCATGTTGTCTCACATGAGTACATGTGCATTGTAATGTTGAGTCATGTCAAGTGTAAGTCAAGTATCAATAGTTGGATGTAACAGTCATAGAGTAGGTGAAGAGTCATGAGGGTAGTTGAAATGTCACAAAGGGGAATGTCAAGGGTCACCCCACCCTTTGCTATAAATAGTCTCTCATAACTCATTGTAAAGGATTTTGGTCAACCAAAATTATGATAAGACTATCTTGGAGAAAGCTTGGACAGTATTGTAATGTGCCTTGGCTTCTCCACTGCACGGAGCTAGTTCATCTCTTTAGAGGAGCAGGCAGATGTGGCTATAACATTCCACTGTTGGGGCTAGCAGGTTTACATGGATGTATTGTATGATTGGGACTTACACTTCTTTATATAATAAGAGCCATCACATTTTCATGCATATGTTGTTATTGTAGTTGGACCGTTCTGATTGCTTAGCAATGTATGTTGTTTAACTTACGTAGTTGTGTATGAACTGCTTCGTATGAGATTATCTGAATCTTATTGCAGATGTGTTGTTGGTTTAACCATCACTTTGGATTGCTGACTGATCTGCTTTCCAGCATGTGATGCATCTTCGCTCGTGTGTTCCCTTCTCAGTTGAGTACTGCTACAAGTTGCCAAGGGGTACACTCATGTTACCCCCCATGTGTTAGAACCTCTCATTCACCTTCCTTGACTCACTGCAACAATCATACCCTTACTACTGACAGAGTTATCTTACTTGCCTCTGTGCGACATCGTGGTCAAGGCATTACCATATGACCCACTGCTAGGACTCCTACACCAAACGGTCTGAGGTCTAATTGGGACTTTTTACCGGGGAGATCCCCTTGACATGTTGGCGGGTCCAACACCGTCAACATGTTGTTATGGTTACATACATGATAGATTCTAGTTAACCAGTGTGGTCATATACACATGTGTTAGATTATCATGAATGGTAGTGACTTGTTGTTGTATGCATTGTGGTCCTACACATGATGATTATGGTCATTGCATTTAAGATGTTTATGTTACATGTATCATGCTAATTTGCATTGGATTATGCAGATGGTTATGGTTATGATTTTCAGGTATGAGTAGAGATATTTGTGATATTTTGTCATACTAATATGGTCTAAGTTGTGCAGATGTGATAGTCTCCCCTAAGATATATTGAGGTATGAGTTTGATTATGTTATCTATTTGGTTTATCTAACATGGTATGCTTACAGGTTGCTTGAATGTTTGATTAATTGCATGATGTGAGTATATGTGTCTATAAGATTGCATGAAGGAATGATCTTGTTTCAAGATAGTTGTACTAACACAATATGTGTTGAGATAGCTGATATGTACTTAAGTGTAATTAGGTGCTAGTTGTAGTATTATGATTGATGATTCTGAGTTTATTGTTGATTATGACATGGCTACTAGTCTTAGTAACGTCTGATTTCAAATTAATTGATATGATGTCTTGATTTTTGGAACATGTGAATGACATGTGTGAACAGTTACAGGGAAACATGTTTGGTATTAGCATGGTAAGGTAACATTTGATTTTTTTATATAATTAACATTTGGGTGATGTGATAGCACATAATAATACTAAATTGCAACAAGGTAAAAGTTAAAAGAAATGAATTGGGTGAGAATTCATTTGCCTATGTTTGGAAACTGCAATTCCAAATGAATGGGTGCTTTGCATGAATACAAGAAGTCTTCTTAACCTTGATTCTGTTTGAAATTAAGTGGATATGTGCTATATTCATGAACATGTATTTGACAGGTATATTAGCTAGTTTCTAGTTATAGTTGGACCCATCAAGGGAATTGGATTCCCTTGAGAGATGGCATGGATGTGTTCAGTTACAAGGCAACGTGCTTGGCACAACAAGGTAAGATAACTGGTATATTGTTATATTTATTTATACAATGACAGTTGTGTGTTTATGGTAGTATGATGTAGAGGATTGCATGGCATAAGAGACTGTCGATAAACCTCGAAGAAGGCTCAGGTTGATATTTTCCTTGGAAGCATTAGGAACCCATGGGGATTGAGTCATGGTGTATGTTGAGAGTCTTGTGCTTTTGGTGTTTTGTGTTTTGTTTGTGCTTGATTTGTAGTTTTCTTGATGTCTGATGCATGGCCATGCCATCTTTTTGTGGTGTCGTATTGTTATTATTTTTTCATGGTTTTCTTCTTGTTTGTTTCTTGTTCTTGCCTTTTGTGTTTTGATGGTATTGGGAATTGGTTCGGGAAAGAGGAAAGTTAATGGAGATCAAGGAGAACTATGTGGAGCCCAACATGTAATGTAAGACTCGGATGAAGCTCGGTGCATGTATACAGGGCAGCTGAAGGCAAGAATATGACAACCAGTTGGATTGGTTGGGTCCATTGAGGTAAATGGACGGTGGTAGGACAATCATGAGAAAGGTAACATGAGAGGTAAAGTGAATGGATTTGAGGCGTTAGATTCCTTGGCTACGTTGGGAACTATTGTTCTTGATGTTGTGCATGTGATGCACGTATAAAGGGAGTTATCTTAACCTAGACCTTATGATATCTGGTAATTATGTTGTGATTATGATTATGATGATGTTTATATATGTATACATGTATGTATGAATGTCATTATTTTACAGGATCGTCTGGGGTCATGATTGTTTTATGCTAATGTTTATATGTATATATGCATGTATGTATGTCATTGTCTTACAAGGTCATCATAGATCATTCTTGTGGAGGAATGATTGCTAATGCAGGTGAATGCCATGAAAAGGTTCATAGTCTTATGAGGAATCAAGTTGTCAGGAAACCATCTTACAAAAAGATAGAAAAGATAGATCAATGCCTTAGAATTCAACCTCTTCGAGGGGGAAACCTCCTTTACATTACACAAATGAAAAATTCTTGGATGATACAAATGACTAAACCTCCCTTCTATATATAGGATTCTAAGGGGTCACAATATAATCAAGCCAACATAACAGTAATAACATAAGGGCACAAAAATAACAATAGTGGGTTTCTGTGGGGCATACTAATAACAATATGGGGACAATAGGGGCACAATAATAACAATAAGGGATACAATGACAATAGTAATTGGGGAATCACTAGTATTATAGGGGTCTAACATGCCCCTCTCCTTCCGAAAAGCGTTGTCCTCAATGCTTGAGTAGTTCTAGATGCTTCTATATAAAATTCTCATCCTCCCATGTGGAATCTTCAGTGGATAAGTTCTTCCACTCGATGAGATACTCCGAAATTGATCGATTTCGTAGCTGTCGAGTTCTTGTTTTGTGACTGCTTCCGGTTCCAATATGATTTTTCCTTCCTCGTCATGTTCTAGAAATATTGTTTGAACTGGGAGCTTGTCACCTCTAACCTTCTTTAAACATGAAACATGGAAAACTAGGTGCACTCGGGAAGCTGCAGGAAGCTCCAATTATATGCCATAGTACCAATCTTTTGCAACACCTTGTACGGACCATAATACTTTGGTGATAATTTATTATCCTTCTTAGCTTGCTTGCGGGACATTTGTTTATATAGTTGTAGCCGTAGGAATGCCTAGTCACCTACATCAAAACTTCTTTCGCTGCGATGTTGATCTGCCTATTGTTTCATTCTATTCTGTGCCAACGTGAGGTTATCCTTTAAGAGTTGGAGAACTTGTTGTTGATGCTCGATGTCATGTTCCACTGCTTGAACCTTATAATTTTCTCTTAAATATGATGTGATGGATGGTGGATGATATCCATAAAGTGCCATAAATGGGGTCCTTTTTGCTACAGTATGGAAGGAAGTGTTATACAACCATTCAGCCAGAGGTAACCATTTGACCCATTGTGTTTGTTTATCAGATACAAAGCAACTAAGATATCCTTCCAAACATTTATTTACTATCTCAGTTTGCCCATCAGATTGAGGATGATAAGATGAGCTATGAGCTAACTGAGTACCGAGACAAGAAAAATAATTATGTCCAAATTTTTTTAGTGAAAATGGGATCTCTGTTGCTTACAATAATCTTTGGGTTTCCATGTAGCTTTTGAATTGTTTCCATAAATGCAATAAAAATTGTACTGGCTATAAATGGATGTGATAATGCACAAAAGTGTGCATAATTGGTAAGTCTATCAACTACCACCATGATGACACTCTTTCCTTCGGACTTGGGTAAACCTGTGATAAAATCCATTGAAAACTCCTCCCAACGTTGGCTTGGAATGGATAAAGGTTGTAATAGACCTGGGGTCTTAATTGTTTCAACTTTATTTTGTTGGCAAACCAAACATTTCACCACAAACTTTTGAATATTCAATTTAAGGCCATCCCAAAAAAATTCCTTCTTAACCCTGTGGTAAGTTTTTAAAAATCCTGAGTGCCCTCCTAAGGGAGAAGTGCGCAATTCCATAAGAATCTTTTGTTTGAGTTGGGAATTCTTACATAGGTATAAGCAATCTTTGTACCATAACGAATCATTTTTCCAGCTAAATGTATCAGATGTACTGGGATCTTGTTGTAGCTTTCGAATGAGTGCCCACACTTCTTCGTCATTCTTCCATTCCTCCCTTACTTCGTTTATCCAGTCTGGTTGGATAATAGAAATGGTGCACAACAATGCTTCCACATCCTCATCCTTTCTTGAGAGTGCATCTGCCACAACATTTTGCTTTCCTTTTTTGTAGATGATTTCAAAGTCATAACCCGACATCTTTGTGACCCATTTTTGTTGCTCTTCAGAGGATAATATTTGTTCTAAAAAGTATTTAAGACTATCATGATCTGTTTTTACCTTGAAGTGTCTTCCCATTAGGTAGGGTCGCCATTTCTTAAGTGCATGTAGTATTGCCAACATTTCCTTCTCATAAATAGCTTTGTGTAAATACTTTCCCTTGATTGGATGACTTCCGAAAGCAATGGGTCTTTCATCTTTCATTAAAACAACACCAATTCCATTTCCTGAAGCATCACATTCCACAATAAAGGTTTTTGTGAAGTCTGACGTAGCTAAGACCAGTGCTTGGCACATTGCCTCTTTAGGATGTTCGAAGGCCTTTGTTGCTTCTGGAGTCCATGAAAATGCATCTTTCTTCAATAATGTTGTTAGAGGTGTTGTTATTCTCCCATAATTCTTAACAAACTTGCGATAATACCCCATCAACCTGAGAAATCCTCGCTGATGCTTTATGGATGTGGGGATTTTCCATTCCGTAATGATTTAATTTTGCTAGGGTCTACCTTAACACCTTCATGAGATACAATATGACCGAGATATTCCACCTCTTGTACTCCAAAGAAACATTTGGATCTTTTTGCATATAATTGTTTCTCCTCCAATCGTTTGAGCACCCTGTCAACATGTTCAACATGATCCTTCCAAGACTTGCTGTATATTAGTATATCATCAAAAAATACTAACACATATTTTCTAAGGAAGGGTTTGAAAATGGAATTCATCAAGCCTTGAAATGTAGAAGGTGCATTGGTAAGGCCAAAAGGCATGACCAAAAATTCATAATGACCCTCATGAGTTCTAAATGTTGTTTTCAGAATGTCTTCAGTCTTCATTCTGATTCAATGATATCCTGAACGAAGATCCAACTTGGTGAAGTAAATTGATCCATGCAATTCATCCAACAGGAATGGGAAATTTATCTTTAATAGTGAGCTTGTTGAGCTCCCTATAATCTGGACACATACGCCATGATCCATTCTTCTTGTGCACCAATACTACTGGAGCAGAGAAAGAACTTTGACTAGGTTGAATTATACTAGACTCTAGCATTTCTGCAACCATACATTCAATTTCACTCTTTTGGGCATAGGGATATCTGTACAACCTGATGTTTGGAGGAATACTTCTTGGAATCAAATGAATAGCATGATCATGATCATGAATTGGTGGGAGACCTTTGGGAGTCTCAAATACCTTGGAATTATTGTCCAATACTTTTTGGAGATCTGGAGAAATAGATGATTTCGATGTGTGAACCTCTAGTGAACATAATTGTGCAATTACACCTCAGTGTTCCTTCTTTAGAAGCTTTTTCATATCGTTAGAGTTGATTATCTTTCCCGATTTCCCTTAAATACCCCTCAATTCAACTTCCTTTCCTTCCACACAAAATTTCATGAACAATTCTTGAAAATTGAAAGCTATTGTACACAAGGATTGTAGCCATTGGACTCCTAGTACAACATCAGCAACACCAATTGGAATGGAAAGCATTGGTATACTCAATACATATTCTCTCATGGATAGCTTGATATTATGACACTTTTAAGAGCAATTTATGGTTCTTCTACTTGCAACCATCACTTGACACTCTGGTGCTAAATATAGGAAGTAATTTAATTCCTTTGCTATCTTATAATGAATAGAATTATGGGTACTTCCCGAATCAATCAAGATATGTCCTTCTATCTTGATAGTTTGAGGAGTGGTAATTCCAGCCAATGCATTACAAGATATGGTTGGATTCATTTATTCTTTATCTAGGGTTTGTTCTTGGAGTATATCCTCTTATTTTGACATTTCTTGTTCCTTTTCTTCCTCCTCTTCACAATATATGTAGAATAATTTCTTCTCAGCACACTTATGACCTTTAGTGTATTTTCTATCACAACTGTAACAAAGCCCTTTTGCTCTTTTTTCTTCCAATTGTCGTGGTGTCAACCTTGTAGGTTGTGAAAGGCTAGGGGTAATAACACTTCCATCTTTATAGTTGTGAGTGGTAGGCTTCCTAGTTGCCATAATTTTGCTTTCCATTTTTCTTGCTAACCTGAATTCCTTCTCCAATGAATCAGGTTCCCAAAGGCGAACCTCATGTTGGATATTATCCTTTAAAGTCCCTATGAACAAATCAATCCTTTGCTCCTCTGGAATATCTTTTACCCTTATGTTCAATTTTTGGAAGTCCTCAATGTGCTCCATCATTGAACCCTTTTGTTTGAGATTTATCAATTGGCTAAAAAAGGTGTTGCTTTTTGTATCCTCATAATGTGCTATCATTTCTTCCGTAAAAATTGCCCAAGTGACAATTTGTTTACGAGACCAAAGCCATTGATACCATACAAACTGATTTGGTTCCAAATATAAAGTTGCAATACGTACCTTTTGTGTGTTTTGCACATTATGGAGATCGAAAAATTGCTCCACCTGTAGTATCCATGTTCCGGGATCCTTGCCATCAAACTTCCTCATATCGATTTTTGGAACATGGTGGGTCTTCAATCCAACATTAGAGTCTATGAAATCATGATTAACATTTATTTTGTTCTCATCATGAGTTTCCTTTACTACCATTTCACCATTAGTGACCATTTCTTGTAGCAACTTATTCAAATTTATCTTCAAGTCTTCCATCTTATCGTCCATGCCATTCATCTTAGCCTCCATGCCATCCATCTTAACTTCCACACCATCCATCTTAACTTGCATGCCATTCATATTAGCTTCCACGCCATTCATCTTGGCTTCATTTACCTTTAGTAAGAGTGAAATTTGTTGTACTTGGTCTTGTAATTTTGATATATCATGTTGCATTTCTTCCTCTTCTTCACGAGTCTTGCTAGAGACTTTAGGTTCCTTACTAGGTGTTTCCATTTTATTTCTTTGGGGAATTAATTAATGCTAATAATTCTTCACTATTCCCTTTGAATTCCTTCAAACTATTTTCAAACCAATCATATGCAAAACTTTAAAAAAACTACACAATTTTTTTTCACTTTGTAAGAGCCCGATATTGAATCTATTGTATCTCTGTAACCGCGGATCTTGAATATCTAAAATCTAGTCCTGCAGTATCCCTTTTCATCCTCTTTCTACCCCCGCAAGTCTGATCAAGATTGGATTCTCCAAGGAAGAGTTATGCCAAATCTCTCACGGTGCCCTGATTATAAACTAGTTCAGTAGAGCGAACTTGTACGTTCCACGTGTCATTGTTTTGACCTTAGTACCTGAAACTAATACAAAAAAAAATTGCAAGCTGTCCTCTTTCGAAAACTTCTGACGAAATTTCAATCTGATGCTCAAAACAAAAGTTATGACAATTTTCCCCAGGTCACCTGTTTGGAATGTAATTCGGGAGTCTGCAAAAACCCTAAATTCATCAGATCATATATCCGCAAATATAGCGAGAAAAGCTCTAAAATTCGGACCCGAAGTTCAGAATGATTTCTTCTCAAATGGGTTTTTTTTGTAGCTTTTGAAACGTCGCAGAAAAAAATTTATATCGAAAATTCCACGATGACCTGTTTGGAGCAACGAAACCCTAGAATCCAAAACTCTGATACCAAATGTTAGGAAACCAGCTCACAAGAAGATATAAAAGATAGATCAACGCCTTAGAATTCAGCCTCTTCGAGGGGTAAAACTCCTTTACATTACATAAATGAACAATTCTTGGATGATACAAATGACTAAACCTCCCTTCTATATATAGGAGTCTAAGGGGTCACAATATAATCAAGCCGACATAACAATAATAACATAAGGGCACAAAAATAACAATAGTGGGTTTCTATGGGGCATACTAATAACAATATGGGGACAATAGGGGCACAATAATAACAATATGGGGAAAATAGGAGCACAATAATAACAATAAGGGATACAATGACAATAGTAATGGGGGAATCACTAGTATTATAGGGGCCTAACACAAGTGGGAAGAGTAGCCCTTACAAATCTGTGAGATCAATATCATGTGGACATGAATTGATATTATGTGATTATAATATGTCTATGTTTATGTTATGTCAAGTAATGTTGAGGGATACATAAGTGGAATGAAAGTAGTTTGATCTGCAACATGTTGGGGCAAACATGGATGCTGAAAAGACACTAGAAGCAAGGTAGCCTAATAGAGACAATGTAGTCCCTGAATGTGCAATACTACTATTGCATATATGTTGTACATATTGTACATGTTGTCCCTGTGATGTTATATACATGCAGTGTTGTGTATATATGGTGTTGTGTGCATGTTTTTTATGCAGTGTTGTGTACATACGGTGCTTTGTGCGTGTTGCATATGTGGTTCTACGTACATGTGGCGTTGTGTGCATGTTATATCTATGGTGCTATTTACATGTGGTGTTGTGTGCATGTGGTGTTATGTACATGTTATACATGGGGTGTTTTGTGCAGGTAGTGTTGTGTACATGTCGTGCATGTGGTGTTGTGTACACATTGTGTAGGTGGCACTATGTACTTGTCATATTGTGCACACGTCATACACATTGTGTCGTGCACATGTGGTATTGTGTTATTATGTTACAAATATTGTGTAGCCATTGTATCATGACATGTGTATTTGTTGTGTTGCACTCTTTGTATGTATATGTATTGTGTTATATGTCGGGTGTAGGTGTATGTATTGTGTTTTGTTGTACATCGAGTGTAGGTGTATGTGTTGTGATATATACTGTGGGTATATGTATGTGATTGAAGAGGAGAGAAGGCACTAGGTGCTTGCCAATTGTGGCAACCAATCTGATGTGTGTACGAAAAGGACAAAGGTAGAAGCAAAGGACTGATTAAAGGATAAGTATCAATATTTTATTTCAGTTTTATTATGCATATGATCTATGACTTTGATTTATGATGGTTACATGTGATCTATGATTCTGGTTTATCATGATTGCATGTGATTCATGATTTTGATCTATGAGGGTTATCTTTTGAGCTAACCAAATGTGATATGTTTATACATCATGATTTGGTCAAGATTTGGTTTGGCTTGTTGTGACAAGAAGTGAACAAAAGTGCAAGTGTACCTTATTGATGGGCCACCAATGAGGTATGATTTGGATTTATTTCAATTCCTTTTGAATCTAATGGGAATTATGTGCTTGGTACAGGAAAGAATGGAAATTCTCGGCCTGGGTGGTTGAAATTGACTGCAAGAATTAGCGACGTTAGTGAAAGGAATTAGAATAGGTAGTAATATGCTGGTAAATCACTTCACGAGTAGGGAAATTGTGGGACATTGGTACCCAATCGTGTCCATCGATTGCCATGAGCATGCTATGACTTTTATGATGGTTTTGAGGCAGGGATATGCCTTGGTTTTTGGAACTTCCGATGAGAGGAAACCTTTGCCAAGGGAGGGGTCGCCCAAGGGCCTATGTCGTAGAGAAGGGGATGCCCATGGAACTTGGAAGGTGATTGACTGCACGGAAGGGGGTGGCCATATTTCTCGAGGGAATGTGTAGTAGAGAAGGGAAGGTCGGGAAATGAATTTTTTTTGGTCATTACCATTGCCAGATGGAATCAGATGCACATTGGGAGTGTGCCCTAGAACAATGAGTTGGTAATTGTTCGCTAAGAGGACAATAGCGTAGGATTGTAGCACTAGACATTGGATGCAGGTTGACTTTTGTAGTGGATTATGGACTTCCTGGGAAGGAGGTGAATCCTGGTATTACTTTGAGGGTGGAGGTGTGAGCCTATGGATTCCCTTGTTGCAGATGCAGGCATTGTATTCTTCTATTTGTTGGTTAAAGAAAATGTGCATATGTATGTGTGTGTATATTATTGTAAACAATGTATAGAGCTGGATTTATAAAGCTCCATGAATAGTATGGTTATTTATTGGTTGAAGCAAATGTGGTTGTTATTGTAAATATCATAATGAGTTATGCTATAAAGCTTTAGAAAATGGTGTGATTGTCATGTTTTCAGCGGGATGTCATTGTAAATACTGCAACGAGTTGAGTTATAAAGATCCATGGGTTGTATGTTTTGGTTTTCAGCGGTATTTCTAGTTATAGGTATCATAGAATACCAAGTACGGTGTTCCCCCAAGGGGGAGGGTTCTGTAACAACCCCTGGTTGAATTTCCATGTCAAAAAGTATAAGACCAAGGTCACGAGACACATATTCCAAGCTGAATGTTGGGAAAAACATACTAGCGAGTGTTCATTTGGTTTATTATGGATAAGGAAATTGGAAAAGGCATTGGTAAATGCAAAGAGGCATTAATTAGCATTTTATTTATGGAAATAAAGGAAATTAGGAGAAAATGTAGATGAAAGGTCACAGGTTTTCATGAGAGGGAAATTGAAGGAAAAATGAAGGAAAATGAAGAAAATAGAGGCCTCAATGATAAAAGGCTTCTAAGGATCAGTTCATGGTTGTTTTCAGTTAGACCTACCTTTAGTTCAGTTATGGAGCTCTCTCTCTATTCTCTCTACTCTTTCATATTCTTGCAAACTTAGTGCATTCTTGGAGCACTCTAACATTACAGGAAGGAAGGCAAAGGAAGGACAAGAAAGTAAAGGGAAGCAAAGATCAAGCAAGGAAGAGTATGATCAAGTGGCTATAGTGGGATTACTTTCAGGTATCGAGTTGCATGTACAATTTCCTTGCTAGTTTTAGCATGCATGGTATATGCATGTGTGTTTTTGGTTTTCTTGTTGTCGTTGGCATGGGTTTTTCCAGGTGTGAGAGTGGTTTTTAACCTTGCCTTGCCATTTTTGGAGAGCCATGGTGTAAGGAGGTTTCTGTTAATGGGTTAAGCATATTGTCATATGGTTTCAAAACTGAGTGGGGCAGTCTTAGGAGAAATCACAAGGCCTAGGAACCCCTAAATCGGTAAAGGTGGGACTGCGGTAGATCCTGGTTGTGTGTACCATCGTTGGGCCTAGTAATCCTCGCCTAGTAAATGTCGAGATATACGGTAAATCCTAGAGGGTGGAGACGAACAAATTCCTCACGGTTTAAGTGGAGAGATCCGAAGGCATCCATGCTTGTATAGGCCTAGTGATCCTTGGACCGATATATGGTGGGATTATGGTAAATCCTAATAGTGTATGTTCCTTGTTTGGGCCTATGAATCCCTTGGCGGGATTGCAATAAATCCTGGTTGTATAGATGAGGGTTTCTGGCTTAGGAATCCTTAACCAATATTGTTGGGATATATGGTAAATCCTGAGGAAGCCCTGGCTAGTTTTGTTGTGAGTCCCACATTCAGGCTTGGAATATGGCACGGGGGTGATTAGATGAAAGAAAGATTTGATTCATCCCAATCTATGGTCAAGTGGTATGTGGAAGTCCATATCTTAGTTGGATTTTGTATATGTTAATAAGAGTTTTTTTCCTCTTGTGTTCTATGTGTAAATGTACTTGTTATTATGTGGCTTTAATGGTTGTTCTATCATTGTTATTTTGTTGGTCCTATGTTGGTTATAAGCATGGTTTATGATAGACTTTGGTTATAACTGTCATCATGTTTTGATTAGTAAATGAAATGTTAATGAACGTATGACCTAATAGATGATAATGCAGCTGTTGTGAGAAGGAATCAGACCTTCTTGACGAATCTCAGATAAGTATGAGGTCCCTATGTTTGGATGTGTTTATATGACCTATACATTACATATTTATAATGTGTTTGAAGGAATTCTTGTCATTGCTGGTAGGGGTTAGGTCAAGTATTTGTTCAAGTGTTCACATTAGCAGCCTTATTTAATTGTTATTCACCATTTCTGGAAGTTTCATGAAGTTTTGGACAGAGGACGAAGCCCTAGCCCTAAAAAAGCGGCTCAAAATTCAGGGTCGCTAGCAGAGAATTGCCTAAAAAAGAATGTAGTCGCATGGATGCCTTATTGTGGGAGAGACTAGAGGGTTTCAATCACATGGAGGGCTTGTCATGGGAGCAACTGGGGATCTAGTCCAACATAAAATCAAGTTAACTCAGGGGTTGGGCACCTGGAGTGGTTAGTTAGCCTCTAGGGTTCATGTAGCTCCTAAGGAAGGTTGGTTTGGTTTTGGTTTTTCGATTCCACTTCCTTAACTATATTTGGGGAGTTGAATCATATCATAGTAACTCTTCGTCACATGTTTACCCCGGTGGACCGGTTGGCTTGGGTAAATGTCAGAGGAGGGTGGTTACAGTTAAATTGGGGCCTTCATAACATATTAAATTAATGTATTATGAGTGTTTTTGTTGGGATAGTTGTAATAATGAATAATATTAAATATGTGTATGAATTGGGTTAAGAAGACTTTGAGGTATTCCTTATGTACTAACCTTAGAAAGATATGGTAAATGCCTTGGTTGGGACAACCATGGATAATAGCCAACAATCAAACTAGGAAGTTTAAATTCCTTTTGGTTGTAATAAATTTTAAGATCCCTTTTGGATGTCATGAATCTAGAAATTATTATTGTGGCACGGTCATACCTAGGTTGTAGGCCTTGTAAGATTACCATTGGTTAATGTGAATACATTTTCAACATTATTTGGGACAAAAATGGTTACCATGATCTCATTTGTGCTTACTCTATGGTAATTGTAGAAATATGGTGATAAAATTGAAACTGCTCAAGAAATTTTAGCTAAATCAAGAGACACAATTCTACTTTATTGCTCTACAGAAATTAATTCACAATTTAGAATGACATTCACAAACATGCATCAATCACATGCACAAGTACACAAATTTATCTAGGGGAAACCCACTGGTAAAAACCTTTTAAGCATGCTTGCATTAATCAGATGAATAGAGAATGGATTACAATTGCTTGCTCTAGCAGAGCTCAACTTGCAAGTGAATAATTGTTCTCTCTTCTCAATGAAAAGCTATGACATAGACTTAGTCAATTTATGCCTCCACCTGAGCTCCTCTTTCCTTGCGCAAATCCTGAGGAAATTTGTCCCTATTTTCTAGGAATTTCCTCCAAATCGATTGCGCAATTCCTAAGGATTGATCATTGATTGCATGCAACACCTGTACACTCAAGACTAGTATACAACTGATGTTTCAGTGCCTTGGAATCTCCACCACAACTGAGGAATTATAAAGCCTTGTATGCATGAGTTATTTTTGGTTGATTGATCAGTTAACTAGATGATCTCTGAGTTAGACAATTTTACCACTACAGAATTGGCCTCCAAATAGTTTTTTTAATTGTTAGAACTAGTTTAATTGAGTACAACTCTAAATAATTGAATTAGATTGCTACAAATTAGCAATCAACACAAGCAAACTAAAATCCAAGCCCTCTAACTCGAATTTACTGAGCTAACTGAGTGACAAGATCCCTGTCACCTTAGTTAACTACCTCCAAGTTGTTTGCTGATGTGAAAATTTTGAATTTACTCAACTTGACCAAGGCTAAGTCAAATTGAGCCTTTCTTGCTACATGTTGTAGCGGCTACAACATCCTCCAAAGTTTCGGCTTGCACCCAAATTTCAGAGCTTACTGTGGGTCCTATGATCGTTCGTTCCTTAGACACTTATTGGTAAGTTGATGATCTCAGGCTCCCCTCTTCAATCTTAAGATTCGTTCACGATGTTATCTTTATATAATATGTGCCATCTTTTGGCATGGGGATTATCGCTTTCCATGAAAAGGGAAGTTTGTTTTGCTTCAAGGGAAAATCTTTGTGAGAATGGGTTATCCTCATAACATCGACATGTTTTTCACTCATTTCGTGAACTCTTGCACAAGTGTCGCCTTTATCCTCTCAAAGTCTATCATCGGAGCCGCACTTGTCGTAAGCTGCCGCAAAGGTTGTTGCATTAAGCGAAGTATGTTTTATATGTTCTGGATGGTCTATGTTGTAAGTGTTCCAGTGTGTGATTATAGTCAAGTTATATCACTTTTCACATTGGTTCCACCGATCCCACACTTAACCAAGTTCTGGAGTTTCCTTAGCAACCTAGCCTCATTCATCTTCCCTAAACTGTGCACTTCGCATTTGCAACCCTCAAGAATTTTCCCTCTTTTGCTGGAACTGTGTAATGCGCAGAAAGCCCAGCCTCCCTTGGAATCCAAAATTGTGCAGTATTTTCCTCTAGTGTCCTTCCCTCAACAGGAATCCACTATCTCCAGAAATTGCGCAATTTTGTCCCTCGGGCATCTCTGTTGCCCAGTTTGCATTGAATCCTGAAAATGTGTAGATGTGTGCTCCTAGAGCCATATCCTCACTACCTGCTTAAATTGCACAATTGTGTCTCACAGTGGCCACGAAGACGGATGACATGCTAGATGACTCTCAAGGAGCTGAGGAGAAAGAGAAGGAGACCAAGGAACCCATGGTACGATAGAAGATCAATACCACATGAAGATTCCATATGATGCACAACCCTTTGGAGGGTAGGTATGGAAAACGAAACACATCTTTTGAAATACACCTCTTAGTGTAGCATGAAGGATCGCTTATCATTTCCATATCATTATGTCTTCAATGACATGCATGGTTGCAAGCATTTCCAGTCATTCCATGTGTTTCATTTAAGTGTCTTGCTTCCTTTCGCTTGTTGGATGAATTTTCGTATTTTTGCATGTTGGTTGTTATGCCATGTTTGTGTTTCTGGTGACATCGAAGGTTGGTATTTATGTATACCAGTTGTTTGAGCCATGTAAGCATCTGTCGCACTCATACACAAATTTTTAATCACTGTCGCACAAGTGTCGTCACAGTTGTCCTAAGGTCTATCTCAAGTGTCACACTTGTCGCTTTTAGTTCTAAACAATCTCATAGAGGGTAATTTTTTGTCTTTTTGTTTTGGTGGTATATGTTGTCGAGTCATCAAAGTGAGCTAAGTGTGTGATCACAATGTTAAGTTCCTCACAAGTTCATTGGCCTCCCACACTTAGCCATTTTCCTAAAAATCCTTCCGACTAGACAACTCTCTTCACCGGACACCGACTGAGCTGCACATTGCGTAGTCTTAGCCCTCAGTCATACTGATCTACTATCTAGAAGTTTGCATTGCACAAACACTGTCCCCCAGGGCAGTTGCACTGCTTAATCCCAGAGTTAAGCAACTTGCCTTCCTTCCCAAAATTGCATAGAAGTTGCCTCAAGCCTAACCTGAACTGTATATTTCGCAAAATCAGTCATCAAGCCTCCTCCCTTCCTGCTAGAACCCCTCAATGCATAGAGAAACTGACCTGGTTTGCCTCCAAAAATTGCGCAGAAGTATCCCCTAGTGTCCTCCCTCAGTTGGGACTCACTAATCTCTAGAAATGCGCAGACATGTCCTCCTAGGCCCTTCTATTGCCTAGTCCTACCTCACCTCTGAGAACTGCATAGACTTTCCTCCCAGGGTCCCATCTTGCAGCAGCCACTGACTATCCCAACTGCTCAATCCTATCTCCCAGTAGTGAAGACTGTGTTCATTAGTTCCTCAGACAAGCCTGAGTTGCGCTCTGCACAATGTCAGTGACCAGTCTCCCTCCCCGTCACTTGAAAATGTGCAATGTGTAGTTACTGGGCCTTCTTTCCCATCCTATCACCTATCCCATGCTCATTCCATAGATAATAGTGCATCATCTTAGACTAGGGAGTTTTTGGATTTGACGTTGTCCCGTCATGAGTGGATTGCAGGAACATGTACACTGTTCGATCATGGAAAGACGATGAAGAAGGAGAAGGAGGAGTGAACATGCTAGAAGACTCACTTACAACTAGATGGACAAAGAAGCTTATCAAGCACAAACAAAGGGAACACATCCATGCAACCACCTCTCAAGACCAAATATCATTGAAGACCCCACATCATCAAGCTAAGCAGAGGAGAAGAGAAAGTGCATCCAAGAACACATCCATCACTCAACAACAACAATGGCTTGACATTGCCACCTCAACAAGCTAGTCGATCTCAATAGTTTCATGTCAAGTCGTGTCATGAGTTGTCAAAGGCCACATCACTATTATGGGCCATGTTTATTGTAAATCGAATGTAATGTAAAGTGGAATTCTAATGGACACACATGAATATGAAGATTCATGTCAGTTGAAAATTCATAAGAAGTTGAACAATCACGAGGATAGTCGAAGAGTCATAAGGGTCAAACATCACCCTTGGTTATATATTACCCCTCATCGTATGAGCAATGGAATTTTCACCTTGGCTCATCGTTGGAGCAAGGAGTGGCTCTAATGTCCCACTAATTGGGCTAGTGATGTATGATGTACATATGTGTCTTGGAACTTTTGCTTAATACAAAAGCTTGTTTAGGGCAACACTTTTTCATTCATGTCTTTTAGATGTTTGTAAGACTATTGTTTCGGCATTTGTAATTCATGTTTGTTTCACATGTACTAAGATAGTTGAACTATTTCGGTTGTTTTAGTACTTACCTTGTTGGGAATGTGTTGTATTGATTATCACTGTTGTCTCATCCTTGTGGACTACTCCACAGGATACTAAACAGACCTTCCTCGCTTACTGGTTATAACGACTATCACATCCATTGTGGGCTACTCTGCTAGATGGTGGACAGGTCTCCCATTGTAATTTGGTTTTAACGACTGCCACATCCACTGTGGACTATTCCGCTAGATGCTGGACAGACCATTCCTGGTTCGCGTGTGTCTCTTCCTGGGTGGTACTATTACCTCTCACTTAGAGGCTTACTTTTCTCCCCCCCTTCTGCAGTAAGATAACCTTGACACAGTTACATTACGCACTCACTAGACACACTTACCTTGTTGTTTGAAGATACCAACATAACACTCTCATGTGCTGACATCTAGAGCCAAGGCAAATCTCTAGGATATGGTAACTAGGCCTTTATACCGAATGGGACTCCTACACCAAATGGTGTGAGGTCTAATTGGGACTTCATATCGGGGATATTCCCTTGGTTGACGTATTTCCAGCACCATCAACACTACACTTCTCAATAGTAATTTGTTTTGGTTCCATTTATGCAAGAACAACATGAAATTTGATACCTATATGTCTTTGGAGATGGTAGGTTAGATTATCTTGCATTCTCCTTTACCTCAAACATAATATTATGGTTTACTACGTTGAAATTTCTTAAGGCATGATGAGAATATTGAGAGAAGTTAATGCATACTATAACTTGTATTAGTTACATATGCTAGACCCCAAAATTATTAAAAATCCTTATGGATGTATGCTAATTTCCTTAGTTTTATTCCTATTTGGTTGTATGATCGAGCATGGAGAAATAAACTTTCTTACTACACTTCTAGACACTCCCTATTAGCAAGAAAGGGATTATCAACCACCCCTGTCCTGTACCTGTGGAATTTAACTTCCCTCTTAACAAAGCCTTTGTCAAGATGTCATCATCTTGTTCCTATGTCGAAATGTATTGTAGCAACAATATCCTCCTCTGCAAACAGCCCCATAAATGATGATACCAGATATCTATATGCTTGGATCAATCGTGAAATATTGGATCCTCATAGAGTTTAATGCAACTCTAATTATCACAATATTTCACAATTGGATCTATCTTCTGACCAAACAGTCCCACAAGTATCTTTCTCATCCATATCACCTCACATGTTGCTTGACTTGCAACCATGTATTTATCTTTTGCTGAGCTAAGCGCCACAGACCTCTGCTTCTTGTTGTACCAGGAAATGTTTGCAGACCCAACACCGAAAATTCCTCTTGATGTACTCTTTCGATCGGATGGACTCCCTACCCAATCTACATTTGTGAAGCCACACAACTTCACTCCCTTTGTCTGTTTGTACCATAATCCATACTGGGCTGTTCCTTTGAGGTATTGTAAAACATGCTTTATTTCCTTCCAATATGGCTTGGTAGGCCTCAGCGTAGCTTGACTAAGTTGGTTGACTACATAGCACATATTTGGTCGTGTGTTCACAACATACATCATTGAACCCACTAGCTACCGGTAAATGGTAGCATCAACCTCTTCCCATAAAGTGGCATTCTCCTTCCTCCAGTTGGTTTCTAGAGGTGTCTCCATGGGCTTATAACTCTCCATGCGAAATCTTTGCAGTGTCTCAGTGGCACACTTTCCTTGAGACACAAACAATTCCCCATTACCTTTCCATGCTTCTAGCCCAAGGAAGTAGTGCATGAGACCCATGTATTTCATCTCAAATTCCCTTACAAGGTCCTTCTTGCAAGAGTTGATCAGCTGCTCATCACCTTTCAATATTAAATCATCAACATATAAAACAATGATAAGCAATTTACCTTCTACCAAAATATGCTAGAGGTTCGCATTCACCTCACTTTTAGTGAAGCCCAATCCAATGAGATAACTATCAATTTGAGCGTATCGAGCTCGAGGTTCTTGTTTGATACCACACAATGCTCGCCTAAGTCTGCACACATGAGACTCTAGATCAAATGTCTCGAAAACTTCTAGTTTCTCTATGTACACTTCCTCGTCAATAACACCATTGAGAAATGTTGTATTTATAGCCATTTGGTGGATCTTTTGCTCCATCTACATAGTCAGTGAAAGAATTGATGTAATGGATGAATACCTTGTTACGAGAGCAAAGGTTTCCTCATAGTCAATTCCCTCAACTTAAGAGAATCATTTGGACACAAATATGGACTTATACTTTTCTATGCTTTCATTTGTTGCATGCTTAATCTTGAAGATCCATCTCGAATCCACAACTCATTTATCTGCCAGTATTGGGACCACTTCCCAAACATTGTTCTTCATGATGGATTCATATTCTTCCACCATTGCATCAACCCAAACGGGTTTCTCAATTTCTTCCACAAAAGAGGATGGCTCGATCTCTACAAGCTCAATCATTGGAGCCATGTAGCCAGTGTACCTCACAAGTGACCTTTGTCTGCACAAATTTGAAGGAACTCCCACATTCTCCTCGCATCTTTCACCAATCAATCATATTCCCTGGTTCTCTTTCTGCCTTCTCTGGATGGTTCTGCTTGAGTGGATGTCTCCACTCTGCCTCCTCTCTGCTCCTCCATTTATGGCTGCTCCACAACTTCTTGGGGCTCCTCATTTGGAGCTAAAATCTCCTCTTATGGTGGTATTTGCAGTGCCCTCTCAAGAAGGCATCTCATTACTTTCTCCTCATCAAACTTTACATCCCTTCGCACAAATGTAATTCTAAGGGAAAGTAAGTACACCTCGTAATTGTGTGGAGTTTCGGTGTAACCCGCAAAAACTCCCAACTCCGTTGTTGGCTCAAGTTTCTTCCTCAAACCTTTGGAGTCATGGAAGTATACTCCGACTTTCTCCCTGAGAAGGCCTCCTATGGTGTAATCATACCAATAATTCGCTAAGGGCTATGGTTCTACAAGTAGACTATTATGTTACATGCCTCTGCCCACAAATGTAGTGGCAGGCCTTGGTCATGTAGCATAGCTCTCGTAACTCCCACAATGCTCTGGTTCTTCCTCTCAGCTACCCCATTCTATTGTGGGTTGTGGGGAGTTGTCAGTTCTCTTCGAATTCCTTCTTTGGCACAAAATTCCTTGAATTCATTTGAAACATACTCACCTCCATTGTCACTCTTGAGAGCCTTCACCTTCTTGTCAGTCTCTTTCTCAACTAGTGCCTTGAATTCTACAAATTTTGAGAATGTCTCATCCTTCTTTCGCATTAAGAAAATCTAACACTTTCTTGAGAAATCATCAATAATTATAGCCTAGTACTTATGTTTAGCAGTGGAGGCTGTCGAGAAGGGTCCACAAACATCAGAGTGGAAACTCTCCAAGACTACATGTGCTTTGTTGTCTGAAATCATGGAATGTGGATTTTACATACTTCCCCAAGGTACAACCCTTGCAAGCATCCTACTGCTCAAGTGATCATTTAGGGAGGCCAGTGGTTATTTGTTGCATAATTTTAAGGGTGCCATGGTGAAAATGACCAAGTCTCCTATGTCAGAGTTCATGGACATCGCGACTCTACACTTTCTCTACCTTACTGCTTAATGCAACACAAACTTCTACATCAAGTTTATAAAGTTTCTTCAATGCTTTCCCTTTACTGAAGATCACATCATAGCCACGGTCTTCCAAAACTACTATAGAGATGAGGTTCTTCTTCAGGACTGGTACAAGCATGACATCTTTGAGGTGAAGAGGGGATCTTGGCTCCCTCTTAAAGATTACTATATAAATACTGGTAGCACTTTACCTTTCGCAATCCCTAAGCTTAATATGCATCTGGAGATCTTTCTCCTCTAGGTCACTAAAAAACTCTCTACACACTGTCATGTGGAACGAGGCACCTGAATCTAAGTACCACACACTCCCCATCATAGTGTTGGCCATGCATACGATCAGGGTGAAGTCTAACTCGAACTGTGAAGTTAATGCTTCACCTCCTACTCCTCCTGAATTATTCTTGCTAGAATTTTTGTGTGGACACTTTGTAGCATAATGCTTGAATTCATGACAATTGAAGCATTTTATTTTGGACATGTCTTTCTTCTTGGCTCCTTGGCTGGATTCTAGTTCGGTTTGATATTTCTTCCCTTTACCCTTCTTGCCTTTTTCAACCAATGAAAATTTTTCTTCATCCTCTCCCTTGGATGAACCTCCATCTCTGGTATTTTGCCTGATTTCTTCTTGTACCAAATCAGACCATAAGCGTTCCCAATTCATTAATTTATCCCTCATATTCCTCGATTCCTAGTAGTTATGCCAGGATTTTGAAAGGCCTGGAAGAGCTAGGCTCACCAAGTCATATTCTACAACATTCACACCAAACACTCCAAGCTCATCCTAAACTTGTGTGAATATGGTGAGATACTATAGAATAGTATCATTCTTCTGCATCTTAATGTTTTGAAGTTTATCTTTGAGGGCCAGTTTTCTATGGCCACTGTTATTCTCAAATAACTTAGTCAGTGCCTTCCACATTGCGAAAGGAGTTTCCTTGCCATGGATATTTGAGACAATGTGGTCTCTCACTCCCTCTAGGATTATTATCCTCTCCTTGTCTACATATTTCTTCCATTGGGCTAGGTTATGGGCATCAATTGATCTTGGTTTTGGAATGACTATCTTGACATATTCCAACAATCCATTGTCATCAAGCATTGCCTCCAAGTGATCCTTCAAGGCAATGAAATTTGAGTTTCCTTCGAAGGCATACTCTAATCTTTCTACATTGAAGCTACAAATTAGAACCTCCTGAGGAACAACTTTTAAATTCTTGTTCTAATATGAATCCTGCTTTGATACCATGTAGAAATATGGTGATAGAATTGCAATTGCTCAAGAAATTTAATCTAAATCAAGAGACACAATTCTACTCTAATGCTCTAAGGAAATTAATTCACAATTTAGAACAACATTCGTAACTATGCATCAATCACACACACAAGTACACAGATTTATCTAGGGGAAACAGATTGGTAAAAAACACTTAAGCTTGCTTGCCTTAATTAGATGAATAAAGAATGTATTACAATTGCTTGCTCCGGTTGAGGTCAACCTACAAGTGAATAATTGTTCTCTCTGCTTAATGAAAAGCTTTGACCCAGACTTAGTCAATTTTGACCTCCACATGAGCTCCTATTTCCTTGTGCAAATCATGAGGAAATTAGCCCCTATTTTTTAGGAATTTCCTCCAAATTGATTGCACAATTCCCAAGAATTGACCATTGATTGCATGCAACACTTGTACACTTAAGACTAGTCTACAACTGATGCTACATTGCCTTGGAATCTCCACCACAGTTGAGAAATTTGAATTCCTTGCATGCATGAGCTATTTTTGGTTTATTAATCAGTTAACTGGATGATATATGAGCAAGTTGTTTGCTGATGTGGAAATTTCAAATTTACTCAATTTGACCAAGGTTAAGTCAAATTTAGCCTTTCTTGCTACACTTCTAAATAATAATTCGTTTTGGTTTCGTTTGCACAAATGAAAATCTGATACCTATAAGTCTTTAGAGACAGTAAGTTAGATTATCTTGCATTCTCCTTTACCTCAAATATAATATTATGGTTTACTAGGTTGAAATTTATTAAGGCATGACGAGTTTATTGGGAGATGTTAATGCATATTATAACTTGTATTAATTACATATTCTAACTCCCAAAATTATTAAAATCTTGATGGATGTATGTTAATTTCCTTAGTTGTATTCCTATTTGGGTTGTAGGGTCAAGTATGGATAAATAAACTTATATGTATAAATGCAAGATGATATTGAAGCCTAAAATGGGTAAATGGGCTTAAATTTTTATTTCATTTATCTAATCGGAAGAATTTATCCAAATTGATGTTCCCCATGGGAATATTTTGGATGGTATTATGTCAAATTTAAATATAAAGACATGTTAAGACATTTTCCATCATTTGGTGTGAATCTTACCTTCTTTCCTTATAATTTTGGTGGGCTAATGTTGTTCACTTAGTGAAAAAAGGCAATATTTCCGGATGTAATTCTAATGCTTTTACTTTGTAAAATTTGGTGTGATTTACGCTGTGTATTTTCTCCGTTCCTAGAAATAAGATTCTTCACTTATTTCATTTAAAGAAATGAGAATATTAATGTTATAAGACCATGTAATAAGTCTTCTCCACTCTGGAAAATTGGCTTAGTCTAAATCTTGTGAAATGTGGAAAAGCAAGACAATGAAGAGGATGGGTAGGTGTTAAACCTCTACATAGCATTTCAAGATTGGAAAATAGACTATATATGGGTGGTGCAAATTGAATGACATGAAATGTGGGTGCAAATTATGTGACATAGAAATGTTGGAGAGATAAATGATGTGAGAGCTATATATACATCACATTAATGAAAAATAAGACTAAGTCCCATACTTAGCTTTGAATGTGAAATGAGGAAAGGTAACGAGGGATTGTAGAAAAGCGTAAGTTCTGCCACTTCACATAATATGGGACCCTTAAGATTATTAAATAATATATATTTTTTAAAAGTGGTCCCAAAATTTAAACATAAACATAATTAGTAAATAATAAAGTTTATCGTAGATGGAAACAGAAATGTTTCAGATAAAAGAGTAAAATTTTCTCTAGTAAAAAATTTATGTAATAAACGTAAGTAACCTAAATTATAATGAAGACCAGAGAAATAACGTGACATAACCAAGTGGCCTTAGTGCCAACAAGACACACCTTGAAGTCACACATAGACTGTAGTTGCCACATCGGAGATCTCTAACCTAATACTTTTTAAATCGCAGAGTTTTTCTGTAGTTGTCTCTCTTTATGTGAAGGAATTCCAGAATTTGAAAGGAGTTTGTCAAGGAATTGATTCTGCTCAGCAATCTTGATAGTCTTAAATCTGAAGGAGAGGAGTTGTCCACAATGGCCTTTATAATAGTCTGAGAGTCCCCAAATACAACTGCATCTTTGATTCCCAAGAACTTGAGCATCTTGAGCCCCTGGAGGAGAGCTAGTGCTTCAGCTTGAATGCTGGTGTTAAAGCCCACTCCCCAAGCATATCTAGTTTCAATTCTGCCCTCTGCGCTTTTAATAACACCACCTGCTCCAGAAGTACCTGGATTGCCTTTTGTTGCACCATCAAAAAAGAGAGCTTTCCTCGCCTTCTTGATGCAAAACTCAGCAAATTCTGTATCCTTAAGACGGATTTGCCAATGTTTTAGCGGAGGAGGGGGGGTCTTAACTCTATCAGTGAAATGGAGATCAAGAGAGGCGCCCCATACAATTTCTTGTTCACTGAGATCTGTCCTGTCTAGCTGGTTTCCCAAGCAGTCTTTTAGATGACTTTTAATTTTTACCCAGGTTATCTTGGGATCACTCTTCTTGTCCCTAAAAATCCTTTGATTTCTTTCCAGCCATATGTGCCAACAGATTAATTTGGGAAGGGCGAGCCAAGCTTCTTTGATATGGGGGTTCTGAGCAGTGCCACCAGGGTACATACGCTTCCAATTTGAGAACAGTTCTGAGCAGTGATTAGGGGGAACGAAGTCCATGCTCCATGGACTTAAAGCCTCCTTCCAAAGGTCTGCAACAAATTTACAGAACAACATCATATGGGAGGCATTTTCTTCATGTTCCCCACACAGCGAGCAGCGAGAGGGCCCTATAAAGCCTCTTTTCCGGAGCCTATCCTCTGTCAAAATTCTATGGTGGCATAGAAGCCAACAAAAGGAGTCGATTTTGGGGAACGTTGTCAGTGACCAGATCCCCTGCCAGGGCTTCGGATCAGGCGGGACATTAGGATGTCGAGAGAGCTATTTATAGCCCTGCGAGACAGTATAACTTCCAGGGGTCGGACCCCATCCCCGAATGTCTGCTTTCCTGCTATTCAAAGGGGCTTTGCCTTTTAGATGGGAGAGGAATGTAGCATAATCTTTGGCAAGATTCAACGACACCTCTAAATTTTTCCATCTCTGCCAGTCGTCATTCTCCCAGTGAGATAAATCCCACAGCGTTTTGATACCTGCTCTGTCCATCCACTCTTTCAATAAGACCAGAGAGTGGTCATCAGCAAGTGGTTCGCTGCCCATAATGCGATCGTCCCAGATTTGGATGCGCTTTCTGTTTCCAGGAATCCAGTGCGCATGTAGCTTAATCAAGGCAGAGGCTTTTTCACACAGTTTGTGAATCATCGATCCTGTGATTATCTTAGGTTTGTCCAGGCAGCGTGCTCTTTGCCCACGGTAATATTTTTTCCACAGTGCAAGCTGCGCCCAACCCGGCTTTGGGGCGATGATCCTCCATAACAATTTTGCACCCATTGCTATATTTTATTTGCTGAGATTTTTAAAATTCAAACCGCCTTCCATTCTGGGTAATGAGATTATGTCCCAGCTTAATAAGGGGATTCTCTTCTCGTTAGCTTTGCCACCTTTCCAGAAAAAGTTTCTTATATAATCCTCCATTTTCCTCATGATGCCAATGGGAGCCATCATCACTACTGCCTGATAAATGGGAAGGTTGTTCAAGACCGCTTTTATTAGCACTGTCTTACCTGCTAGATTGAGCCAGTTGTATCCCCAGGATTGAATTTTAGATTTGAATTTTTCCAACAGAGGCAGCCAGTCTCTGCTGAGAGCCCTTTTTTGGAAGACAGGGAGCCCCAGATACTTGAATGATGTCCAGGAAGAGGTGGCTGCAAAGCCAAAACAGTTAGAGATGGCTTGGAGCGATCTGGTAGAGGCATTCCAACAGAAGACATGACATTTGCCTTTATTGAGACTGCTTCCTGAGTCTTCACAATAGGCATCCACCACATCTTTAAATCTTTTAGCCAAGGCCAAGGAGGCAGCACCCAGCAAGAGAGAGTCATCCGCGAAAAGCGCATGATTTATGCTTTTGACGCCTCTTGCAATGTTTAATCCCATTATTTCTTGTTCTGACTGCTTTTTATTCAAGAGGAAGCTGAGTACTGAAGCTTGGAGGACAAAGAGCAGGGGGGAGAGAGGGCACCCTTGCCTCAACCCTCTAGAGGTTTTGAAGAAGTCAGTGGCTCTCCCGTTCACCAAGGGGGCAATCCATGGCTCACTGATACAAGCCTTGATCCATTTGATAAAATTGAGGCCAAACCCGAATTTGTGCAGGACATCCAGCAGGAACCTATGTCTCACCCTGTCAAAGGCGCTTTCAAGATCTAATTTGACGACCATTCCTTTCTCTTTCCAGGCTAAGCTTGAGTGAATCGCCTCTTGGACCAGGATAAAGTTGTCCACTATTTGTCTTCCCTGAATAAAGCCCCCCTGATTCACAGGGATAATGTAAGGGAGGATTGTTTTCAGTGTGTTTGCGATCACTTTTGTTATCAGTTTGTAGCCTATATTTCAAAGAGATATAGGACGAAATTTGGAGGAGGAGTTGGCGCCTCTTTCCTTGGGGATAAGGGCCAGGAAAGCCGAGTTGGTGCTTCCCCCTATTTTCTGACAGGCTTGAGATTTCCGGGCCATTCTGCATAAATCTTTTTCAACAATCTGCCAACAGTTCTGCAAGAATCTGGCAGTAAAGCCATCTGGGCCTGGGGCCTTGTCAGGCTCCACAGAAAAGAGGGCGGTTTTGATTTCATTGTTAGTGACTTATACTTCCAAAAACTGATTCTTTCTGGCAGAAATCAGAGTGGGAACCTCATTTACTGACGTTGAAATATGCCCCTGCCCCTCTTTTTCAGTATACAGATTTTTGAAATGGAGGAAGGCAACATTTTTTATACTTTGGATGTCTCTGTGGATGATGTTCTCTTCCTTGATTTCGGCGATGGAATTGAAATTTTTCCGTGCTTGGGCTTGCTTATGAAAGAAGGATGAATTCCTATCTCCTGCCTTGAGCCAAAGCCTACGAGATTTGGTCCTCCAGTACTCTTCCTCAGCCAAGCTTGCTTTAAGAAGTTTTTGCTGTAGGTCCGCCTCCTTTTCGAGAATTTCTTTTGTGATCTCTTCATTTTCTAAGTTTAGGTGATGGATCTCGAGACGTTCTTGTAACTTTTTCCTTTCCACTGCTGGGTTGGGAAGAGATTTTACCCAGTTTTTCAACGCAACTTTCACTCTCCTGAGCTTTTCCTCCCAAACAAAGAAGGCAAAGCCATTGACTGGTTGCTTCCAAGTATCTTTTACTAAATGCATAAAGGTTTGTTCCTTGACCCAAAGGGAGCTGAATTTGAAAGGAATGGGGCCTTGATCCAAGTGAGCCAAGAGATCAAGTTTGATGGGCTTGTGATCAGATACACTACAAGGGAGAATATGCATTCTAGATTCTAGACCAAGTAAAAGAAAAGAACTTTGAACAAGAAATCTGTCTAACCTTGCAGCAATATGGCCCGGGCCAAGTCTTTTGTTGGACCAGGTATACTTGCCCGACGAAGGTTTGATGTTGATCATGTCCCAATCTTGGAGCAGATCCTCCACCCATTCTCGCGCTGGATCCCTTACAATGCTTCCTCCACGTTTTTCAGCCAAAGTTAATGTGAGGTTTAGATCCCCGACAATGATGATATTTGCTAAATCCTCAGAATCTGCCAAGCCTCTAATAGAATCCCAGCAATTCTTTTTTTCTCCTGCGCTGACTGGAGCATACACGTTGAAGAGACAGAGGGTCTCATCTGAGTCAACGTGCTTCAGCTTTGAGAACAACCAATGAGTGTTGGCGATCTCTTTCACCCTTGAAAATTTGTTTGCATTCCAGAGGGTGCCCAGGCCTCCTGAGGCACCCCGGGCTGAGACAGCTTGCCCTTCACTTCTCTTCCACAGATTTTTGCCGATATGGAGGAAGGCCTTGTCCTCCATTTTAGTCTCCTGGATGAGGAGTATGTCAGGAGATTCAGATCTTATCAGACTTTTGACGGCTTCTTCTTTTATTTTGCTCCCCATACCCCTACAGTTCCAGGAGACGATCTTCATCACTTGCATTTGGAATGGAGAGCTCCTTTAGAGCTCTGGGGCTGGTTTCTAGTCATCTTCGGAGTTTTAGCCAAGAGTTTCTCGAGGGTAGGTTGGCTTCCTTGCAGTTTGTCTTTATAGGTCTCCTGCTCTCTTTTTTCACGGGCAGATTTTCGGCCTCTCAATGATCTTCTGGCCGAGGTTTGCGATTCACCTATTTCGCCTTCTTCTTCTGAGTCCTCCGAGCCTTACACTTCCTCAGCCTCTTCTGAGGGTATCTCTTCCGTTTTGTCTGCATTACTATCGGCTTGCTTTGGTCCTGGGGGGGGGCTCTTTTTGGGGCGATCCTTCATTTTGTATCTCCAGTTCTTGGGTAACCTCTAATGCTGAGCTTAGCTGTATAAATTTATTTCCCTGCTCTTCCATGTGTGGATTTTGAAGCCCTGAGCCTGTTTGGGGAGCTTTACCATTGATATTTCCAATTCTAGGGGCTTTGCTTTTGGTCCTTTTAACCTGCGTCCATCCTTCCTCTTTGCCTTTCTCCGCTTCAATATTTTTTGGGCATCCTCTAGCAAAATGGCCGTAGACCTGGCACTTCCTACACTTGAACGGAAGCTGCTCATAATCCAGCTTTTGGACATGCGTCCAGCTTCCAACCCTAATCTTTATTGCCTCAGGCAGACCGACCTCAAGGTCAACTTCAACACAGATTCTAGCACAATCGTATTGATCTTTACTGTTTGCTCGATCAATGAATTTACCCAAGGTGTTTCCGATGTGCTTAAGGGACTCCCAGTTCCAACAATGCATTGGCAGATTGGGCAATCTAACCCACACAGGGACGGCAGTGGGAACGTCAACTGCTGGATCAAAGTCAGGCATCCACTTATTGAGATACAGTCCCTGGGGGCCCATGAAATAGGGTCCATTACGGAAGATCAGATCCTTATCTTCCTTTTCAGAGAATTCAAACAGGAAGAATCCCTTCCCCAGAAAATACGAAGTGACTTTGCCTTTTATCAGCGGCGCCCAGTTCCTTGCGACCCAGCTCTCTGTGGTTTTGGGGGAGGGCTAGAGTCCGGTGAACTGTCCCACCAAAGCACGCTTAGCCAAAGAAAGGGTGACTTAAATTGGTTTCTCAGGAGGGAGCGAGATCTCTGGGATATCATCCAAGCGTTTCACAAATTTCGTAGCCTCGGTTGTTTTCGTTTTTGGCAGAGAATTCAGAAGTTTGGTAAAGGCCTTGACTTCAGAGAGGGGGGGGCTGATGACTCCATTGAAGTATCCTTAGCTCGATCGGATCGAGCTCACCCAAACCTCGATGGGCGTAGTCCTTCCAGTCTGCTCGGAGAAGCGATCCGACAATTTGCACAGGGCAATGCACCACAGGAACGCCTTGCAGGTCGAAGCACCTCGCGGGAGAAACCTCCGGAGCGGCCACAGGGCCGAGGTGACAGCCTCAGGTGCAGGATAGCAGTTGCAGAGCGGCGTTCAAGCGCGGATCAACTTCGTAATTTTATGTTTTCTACTTGCTTGCATATTATTTGCTCCTAGTTTATGGTATTTACTTTTGGTTAACATTGGTACAATTTTTATGGCTCCATATAAAACTCAAAAGGGAAAATCCCCTTTGCAGTTTACTCGTGCTAAAGCCAATGTTGCAATAGTCATCTATGATTTCCTCCAAACCACCCCTCTATGAATTTGCAATATTGTGTAAACAATGGAAGCAATTATAGGCATGGAGTGTGTCACCAGGGAGAAAAAATAGGTCGTTGCCATGGTAATTGACTTTATAACATACCCTAGTTTGAGTTACACCAAAGACACTAAATTCCATTGCATTGTGGAATTATATTAGCACACTAAAGTTGTTGTGGCTCATGTCTTTGCCTTTTGTGACAACTACTGGAAGGATATCTTTGACCGCCTAGAGCTGGTTGAGAATTAGAGTTGTTCTTTGATCACTCTTGTTTCCTAGTTGGTCAAGAAGCATGGAAGGAAAATATAGGTTGAAGCTCCTAGGTCCTCTAGGGACACTCCAATCATCCTTCACTCCTCATCAAAAGAAATATGTCACAACACTCCTCTCTAGTCGTTGGTTTTCGTAGTGTTTTTTTTCAAATTCCATTTTATAGTTTTTGTTTTTATAAATTAGTCCTCAAACATTCTATAGCTACAAATTTGGTTTCGATAATGCTTGGATTTTTAAAATTGTTTATCAATCATTATGAGCTTTGGATTGTCATACTTGGTTCCCACTTGGGCAAGTCCTATGTTTTTTTACTTTAAGCTTGTCTGTTGTGGATATAGATACTGCTCAAAATGCTTGTTTAGGTTCTACTAGCAATCATAACCCATAGCCTAGCAAATTATAAATGTATCTATATATCATATTTTGATTATGTAATGAAATAACAAGTTTAATATATATATATATTATTGTTTTTTCATTCACGATGAGAATATTGTATTAAATCAAAATTTGCACCTAGATCATGACCTACACAACAACTGAGTACAATGGAAATGCTCCACTTGTAACTTCACGTGGTATTTATTCTCAATGTTTGTTAGTTGTTTTACTATCCTAAAGAACATGTGGTTTTTTGAGGTGTACATTCTCCAAAAGACTTGTAGATACAAACAAAATTTACACTACATATACCATTTCTCATTAGGACTCATGTACCCAAGTTTACACCTTTATTGGTGAGATCATATGCAACAGAATCGTTCATTCTGAACACAAGAAAGAAGCTAACAGTAGAGAAGTTTTTAATTCCTGATTCGATTATTAATGCTTTACAACTTGCAATCCTTAGACAAAGATCCATGAACAAGGTGATGGATAACCAGCTGTGAATCTCCCAACACCACCAAATCTTCTATGTTTGCTTTTTTTACTAGGAGCCTCGCAGTAATCCATATGTCTCTACCACATTATTTGTGCACCTAACCCCCAACTGTACTCAATTTCAAATTTTCCATCAAAATTGAGAATAACTCTTCTTGCTCCCATCACCTTATTAAAATTTATTATCGTTATTATACATATTTGATATAATAAAGTTTTTAAAAAATAGATAACTTATTAAAATAATAGGGTACTTTAAATAAAAAAAGGAAAAATGATTAAAAAACTTTATATTTATAAAATTTGAATAGTTATTTTTATTAAATAATTGCACTGAGAGGCGCTCTCGAGCCCAGTATGGTAGATATGTTGTAATGTAATATCTTGTTTAACATTTTGGCATAGTCAAATTACATTTAAAAAAAAAATAAAAAATTAATAACTATAGTTATCAATTATTGGTCGTTATAGCCGTTGCTTGATCTTGAATTATAGCTGTTGGAGGTCTACTCTGTCTATTTAACATGCCTAGCTTGATCTGCTCCTTAACTTGTCCTAACGATGAACCACACTGGTTGGTTCAAAATGCGTCAGCAAATGAAATACCATGTGATTTACATCGAAAAATCTATTGTAAAGCATTTTGACTCAGTCATTACATAACATAAAATAAAAATAAAATAAAGTAAAGTAAATTAAATTAAAAAACATAAAATTAATAATTATATTTATAATTATAATTATAATTAATAATTAATAATTAAACGAGCCTATATGCATCTTAACTCCAAATCTACAAGTGTTGAGAGAGATCAAATATCTTGAGATTCAAACCTCTTTTAGAGTGAAAAGATTTAATCCCTCATGTGGCTTGGTAGATCCGGAGTTAAGATAAATCTAGATTGTGTTGTTAAAAACTTCTAGTAACATGTGTATTTTGTTTGATGAGCTCGACATTTCGGGTGAACGCTTCACCCATCTTTAAGGACAAGACCTGAAAATGGGTGAAGTGTTCACCCGAAATGTCGAGTTCATCAAACAAAATACACATGGGTGAAGTGTTTGCCCGAAATGTCGAGCTCATCAAACAAAATATACAGGTTATCAAAAAATTTCGTGGCTTTAAAAAATATACATACCATAAATCTAAATTAATTTAATATATATATATATATATTTTAAAAAAATGAAAAACCAATATTATTTTAATTATTTTAATGATTCCAACAATTTCATTTTTTTAGTTTAATAATTAACTTTAAATTATAACAAGGGCTACATAGTAGCTAGTACCTCCCTCTTAGCTTAAATATAACTTAATTAAATTAAAAAGTAAAAAAGATTAAAAAAATTCATCACAAAAATAATACAACTAATAAAATGTTGTATTGTTAAATATCATCACCAAAAATTAAGAAATATGATTAACTAATATTTATTTATATTAACATATATACACTTTAATATATATGTTATATATATATTTGTGTGTGTGTATGTTTTTTTTTAATATAATAATAAGTTATCTTAAATTGAAAATATGGAGAAAATATTGAAAATGGAAATAATAAAAAAATCAAAATAAAAAAGTTAAATAAAAAGGAAATAAATCTAAAAACAAATAATTGGTAACTAACATAATTGTAAGTTACTAAAGAGCCCATAATAAGATTTCAACCAATCACTTTAGAAATAAATAAATTTAAATAATAATAATAAATAACAAAAATTGAATCCTAATGTTAAACTATAGATAAGCGACATAAATCTTTGGCGAAACACAAACTATTACACAAGTCAAAGCAAAACTGAATGCGTAATACCAATGATAAAATGGTTTTTCGAAATTCCCCGTTAAATGTGTTTTTGGATTTTCATCGCTTAGAAATTAATAAAAATTTCAACAACCTTTTCCATTTAACTCTATACATCTTAGGTCATACTTAATTTGTTAATTGCAATAATACTTGTTTTTATAAAAAAACATTTAATTTAATATAATTTAAGTTATATTTGATTTGGTTAATTCCAATAATATATCATTTAAAAGGGCAGAAACTTAAGCTAGTTATTCTATTTTTCAAATTTCCCTTAATAATTTTATTTAATTCAAATATATTATTGATTTCTTAATTAGGTTGTTGGAATTTTGGACCGTGGAGGAGAGGGAGTCCACTACGTCTTATCACATTTAAGAGGGATGGTATGGTAAACCCACCTCATATAACACACATGCAAACAAGTATTACCATCATTCATTAATTTTATGAGAGACTTCTTTTTGCTCGAGCACTCTAGGATGAGAGACCTTACTCTTCGATTTTTTCGTTATGCATAAGTTATACCTCTACTGCAGGTGGGACAATTCCTTTAGGCGACACGTAGTGAGGGGCTTGCATTCTAAAACAAAGACTTAGCATTGTGGCGTAAATTGAGGGTTTCCTCTATGGTGCGAACAATAACGTTCTCTAGATCATTCACTGAACATTGAGCAACGGTGAGGGGAAAATCTTGAGGCAAGCAATGGAGGCATCACCTGGGGAGCTAACGACAACCACGATGATAGACATTACAGGAGCCAAAGATGTCATCTTCTAACTAGCTCTCACAAGTACGCAGGTTCAGGTCTGGAGGGTTGGTCAACATTGGGTAATTCTCTTTATGTCCAGTTCCTTTGGTTTTGACAACTTCTTCACTAGGTTTTCTTCTATTTAGTGGGTAATCGCATGTAATGTTATAAGCTCAATGGGATGAGCTGTGGTTTGGATGTTGTTGCCTCTCGGTAGTTGTTGAACCCTGCTAAGAGTATTCTATATGCCCCCTTCAGAAGTTGTTTTCCATTAGAAGTTGGCATAGGCCTCTCTGGCAATTTGAGACTCCTTGGATTTTACTTTTATTTGGTTTTCTCATTTCCTCGAGTTTTTGGGTGTTTTGGGCAAGAATTATATCATAGCCCCTAGCTATTATATCCTAGCCCCTGGTTATCCGATGTAGCATGCCATGACAGTGAATGTGGTTCCACTGGGGTTTTGGGGGTTGGGATCCTTAGGGCCAACCGTGAGCCCAACTCCAAGCCCAAGATGTTGCAATGATTTTCCACTTTGCCACTCCAGAAATTCAAGAGGAATTTTGTCAACTTGAAGCCTTGACCACCAGTGACCGACAAGCCTACTTAGACTCAAAAATTCAAGTTAAGGTAGCTAATTGGGTTCATGACCCTAGACACACCAGGGGAAAATGAAGCCAATACTTGAACTCAATCACCGCTCACTAGTAGATGAAGACACTCTTGGGCAGGATCCTGAACGAGAAATATGAAGATCACAATGTTATAATCTCTTATGTGAATGAAATCGAGTGTGTGCAATGTTGCCAACGCTCCTATCTTGCTAGTTTGGATGCTCGTCTTGCTCACCTAGAAAGCCATCTACAATGTGATTTGAAACATCTTGCACCAGTTGGCACCGACGCTTAAGGTATGGCCCCAATTACTTCATTTGACTCTTGATATTATGTTTAGCTACTTGGCAGTTGTCTTTTACTCTTTGTAATCTAGTTTGTATTACTTGTCATAAATTTCATAGTAATAGTTATTATCATTTTACATTATCTAAACTTTTTTCCATGATTAATAGATTTGGGTTCCCTTAAAACATATTGTAACTGAACCTAATATGAATAGTGATATCTTTTGTTATTGTATAAAAACATTTTTAGGTAATATAATTTAAAAAACAAAAACAAAAACCTCAAATATATTATAGATAATTTTATTTATTATTTATATATATATTTTTAAAAGAATGTTTATTATTATTTTTTAAAGAATCGAGGTCTCATTTTCCATTGAAAGTTCATTATCTAAGTGTATTTATTGAGTCGAGAGGCTCATTCTACAATCTAGTATGAGGGGATGTGTCAGTCTGTTCATTAGTCCATGTACATGTAATGTAAAATATTTTAATCACAATTATATATATATATATATATATATATATATATATATATATATATATATATATATATATATATATATATATATTGCACTCTAAAAAGTTTGCATGTGGAAAATTTGATCTCTCTCGACCTCGTGTTAGATCCGTACTTGAGATGGATTTATGCTGGTATCTATCAGAATTGAGTTACGGGTAACATCATTTTATTCATTGGATTTGTCACCCTAAAGATTTACAAGAAATCAAATCCTAATTATTATAGGAAACCATTCTTGAACGACAAGTCAATAGATAATTTTATTTAAGGGTCATTATTGAATATTTATTAATTTATTACAAAATTTACATTAATAATAATATTTACAATAAATTTATTTAACAAATATTTTTAACAAATACATAAGTACATTATCATTTTTTTTTGCTAGTTTATGTGAGTTCTAAGATTCCTAGCACAATTAATATGCGGCTTGAGTAGCTACAACTTAGGGGCATTTAAGCCCTCAAAATCATGTGGGGATTGCACCTAGCCTAAACAACACCAACCCTTAGCATGGCTAGATTTTTGCCCATGAAGTTTCGAACCAGTGACCTTTATACCACATAGTGTCGTAACAGAACACCCTGTCACCATCTCCTTTATGCCCCTTGGGCATTTAAAAATGTATTTGTATCACAATTTGATTATATATATATATATATATATATATATATATATAATTTTACAAATAAAATGTATTTAACTTTTCAAAATTTTAATTTTGCATATTACTTAACTAAAGTAGTCGAGGCATTATTTATTTTTAACAAGGAACAAAGTCGTTATATCAAAGTTCATCATGCCACTTGTTGGAATTGAATTTAGGTGAAGAGGATCTCAATGATTCATCACAACCACTTAAAATAAACCCACTTGACACACATAACATTATAGAATTGGGAAATTTTATTTTAATTTGTAATAATAAAAATAATATTAAAAAATTGTTAATTTTATAAAAAAATTGTTTGTTAAGTTGTGGGAGCCTTGAGATGACTGCACGCTTAACCTTTGGCTTGAGAAACCATGACCCAGGGGCATATAAGTTGTCAAAATCACCCAGGGATCATGGAGTGCCTTAATAGTACACCCCATCATTATCTATTCCACACTCCGTGAGTATTAATTTTATAATATTAATTAAAATGCTATTTTATATTTTAAAATAATTATAAAAAATATTCAAAAACAAGATTCATTTATAACCTATATAACATCACTTATAACCTATACATCATGGTAAATGAAATTTAATTTAATTAGCATTATTTTATATTATTTTAAATCAATATTTATGATACAATATACTTTTATAAAAAAAAAAAAAAAAAAAAAAAGATTAAATAAATAAATGGGAGTTACTATTAAAGTGAGGGGATGTCACATGACCCGCTAGTCTAATTGCAATGGTAATAAACAACATCAACACATAAAACAACAAGGAATTGGATGTTACTTTATCTCTGAAATTAGCATTCAACACTAACATTCTTAGGAGGAAATTGATTTATTGATTTAAATGTGCAGCTATGTTCCTAACACAATAAAATTTAGTGGAAGTAAAATATATCAATCTCAATCATAATGACATGCAAATTTATTTCCAATCATATTTCATGATTAACAATAACTCAAACCCTACTTGGGCTCACATCTTGTGATAATTGTCGAACTGATAAAATAGAGAATACAAAATAAACTTGGATTTGATCCACATTTGATCTAGCACATATGCCTTAGATCGATTCTCGATCTTCTCTACAAATCTATACATCTATCATCTCTACACTCCCTCAGACCCAACACACTACTCACTGAGATGTCTCTCTCAATCTTGTGTTGTTGTAGTTTGTCTTTCTCCTCTCCTGAACCTTGCTTTTATAAGTTTATATTGAGTTAAATCCCTGAACCAAACCCTAATATCAAAGTGATTAATAACTAAGATTAGATCTCGCCTCACTTTATATCAACGAATAATATTAAAGCAAAATGATTAAAATAAATTACTTTACTTTTCCTAAGTTTCTTTTAACTAAATAAGCCATCATATTAGTATGCATTTTTTCTTAAGCTGGATTTAGGTTAAGTCATGTTACCAACTTGCTCACATTTGAGCAAGTATTATAAGGAGAATGTGGGCAACCTTTTCACACATAGACACAAGGCTCTTGCAAAAGTACTTGCCCAAGATACAAAAATCAGCACTCCCCCATAGTGAGGGAGGTAATTTTGTCCCCTAGAACGATATTTGATCTTAGACTTGCATTTTCTACTTAACTACTCCCTCTGAATTGGAAGCCTTTTGTACCACCTAGTCCAAAAATATCCTTGAAGTCCAACTCCACTTAGCATTGTTCCTGAAAACCTCCAACTCTTAAATAACCTTCTTAACAGACATGGAGGAAACTGCCAGCTGCTCCTCCCAACTTGAACCTGAAGGTTAACTCCCTCTGAGTTGCTCAACCTTCGAAGCCTCTTGCTCCTTGTTCTTTGTCACTATAATGTTTATTTCCATTACTCCTATGTTAAGACTTTCTAACATTGTTATGGGTATATCTTGATCCTTTGAGACAACCACAAATTTTGTTGCCAATCCCCCGACTGTTATGGTTTCCCTCTTTCCCTCTGAGGGTTGACCTCTGTCAATCCTATTAGCTATATTAGTGGTATTGTCCTTCATACCATGCTCTTTTGATTGAATCATATTGACATTTATACTCATAGCCTATCGTGGCAGATCCCCTACCCAACAAATCTTTGTTGCCCACTACATCTCACATTTACTCAATCATGCCCAACGTGGTACCCTTCTCTCATCATAATCCTTCACACTTCTCTATGGAATTACTTGCACTGGACCTTTCTACTCCCTCTGTGATTCACACATCCATGGCCCTATTGCACTCTACACTATGTATCCCTTACGCACGGTCCTGGCACCCTTTGTGCATATCCCTCATGTGGTGTCTCTCGCACTGTTTACATTGTCGAAATTTGTTGTAGCCATATCAACTCTTCCATAGCGCCCCGACAACTGACTCCAACCAGCCTACATAACCCTATGTTTTGTTTGTCAATCCCTTCATTATTTTAAAACATGTCATAGTTCGTGCAACCTATCCACCTTGTCCACACTTTGTTCAGACTTCCTCCACAAAAACAACATGTCATGTTGCCTTGTGTCTCTCATCTTCACCGACGACTGGGTGTCTTTTCTCAACCCATGTTCTATTGGCATGTCATGGCTTGTTTGCTCTTAGCCATCTGTAGACCCAAACCTCCACTCAACCAGATTTTCCAATTGGGAAGTTGTCGTCCTGTGAATTTTTGGTTCCACATCATCATAATGTTGCTCACTTATCTAAATCCACCCATGTCCATCATCTGTGAGTCAGTGTTATAGCATTGTACACAAGCTCTGTGCTTTTCTCTCATCCTTGAAGCCTACATAGATACTTGATGTCACATGAACCATTATTTCCACCAATGTTTCCTTTGCCCTTAACTCTCGCCAACAATCGATCCTTGTCGTCACCTTCTTATCGCTTGGTTTGTCAGCGGGTATTTTATTTTGCCTAGGCTTATGCATGAGCTCCTATGTCGTGCCCTCCATTAGCACCACCCAACTAGTTGGTGATTTATCTCCTCGTAATATCATTGTAGCGTGTCCATTATATCACAACTTGTTAGTGCCCATGTCCACTGCACCTGAATCTTGGTCACGTCGCCTTTGTGCTTGGCCCCCCAACTGCCTGCACTCAAAAGATCTTTCTTCTACGACTCAGCACATCCCATTTTGATAACAATTTCTTCATGATGGATGGGTGTAGTGGTTTGGTGGACCATCATGCTTGTCATCCCCCCACTGACCATTTATGTTATTTTATACTTTTTTCTTAAAAAAAAAATATGCTTGGGTTGTCATACAATCTGTATAGTTGAATTCAACACCCTCCTTAAAAATATTTTGCTTCATGCAATCACAACCAAACCTAGCTCTGGAAATCCTATAAGAACCTAGCTTTTCCAATTCCAAGATCGACTTTCAAGGTTCATGGTTTGGTACCATGTCAATTTTTTTTTTTATGAGTGTATCATTCGACACTTAAATTCCTAACAAAAATTGATCTATTGATTTAAATTCACAACTAGGTTCCTAACATAATAAAATTTAGTGCAAGCAAAATATATTTATCTCCATCATAATGATACACAAATTTATGCCCAATCACAGTTCTTCAATAATAATGACTCATAACCTACTTGGCATCTCGTCCTAGAATAATGGCCCAACAGAGAAAATACGGAATACAAAATAAACGTGGATGTAATCTAGCGTATTTTCCCTAAACCAGTTCTCAATATTATTTGTAGATTTGGATCTCTAGCCTCTCTGCACTCCTGCAAACCCGACACACCACTCATTGAGATGCCTCTTTCAATCTTGTGTTGTCACATTGTCTTTATCCTCTCCTCAACCTTGCTTTTATAACTTTACATTGAGTTAAATCCCTAACCCTAACTCTAATTTCAAAATTATTAATGGTCAAGATTAGATCTTACCTCACTTGAGATCAATAGTTAAGATTAAACCAAAATCACTAAAGTAAATTACTTTACTTTTCCTAAATTTCTTTTAGCTCAATAAGCCAACTTACTAATATGTGTTTCTTCTTAATTTAGACTAAGACTAAGTTACATTAGCAATTTTCTCACACTTAAGCAAGTGTTCAGAGGGGAATGTGGGTGACTTCTGCATGCATAAACACAAGGAAGGTTGTTCTGCACAGGCCTTGTGTTTATGCATGTAGAAGTCACCCACACTTTGCATATATATATATATATTTCATTTCTTGAAATTATTAAAAACTTTTATTTTAGATAAATGTTTATATTTTGTTTTTACAAGTCTAAAGAATAATTTATCAATATTTTCCATTTTACTCAAACACTTCCCTTGAAGGAATAATTTATCAAAGCTTTATGATCAAATGCTTCATGGTTGATTAACCATGAAATGTTAAATAGTAAATGAAAGTAATTTCTACAATTATAAAATTTATTGTAACTTTACTATCAAGGATGAGATGATGGCATTGGGTTATAACTTATTTGGCTTTGGAGGATGATATTAGATATGTGTGAATGGTTTCCATTATGATTGCATCGATGTTAGAGTGTATGTGATAACATGGATAGATAAACAATTAATGATTGAAGCTTACTACATCCACTTGGTCAAATTGTGTTCGATATCTGGAAAAGACAGAATAAAATGTCTCAAATATTATTGGTTTAGTTTAGATATGGATGCTTATGCATTTTGGAGTGATATTTAATGGTAAATCAATGGAAAATTGCAGTTCACACTGAGGAACTATTTTACTAGCTAGTTGTTTAAAATTCCAAAGTGTTTATTTGAAATAAAATTCCCAAGTGTTATTTAATGTTTGAAGTTGAGTTTCCAAACATGATTTATCGTGTGCACGAACATGTCTATTGTGAATTCATGTTAAGTTATGAGCTACACAATTATTGCACTGGATATTCAAATATTTGCAACTATGGTGTTAGGAGAGAATTCATGTTAGTTACAAGTTACAAAGTTTCACTGGATATTTAAACACATGTAAATATAGTGTTAGTTGAGGAGTCAAAATGTTTATAGGATAGTTGCAGGTATCCTATAGGTTAGTAAACATAATAAAGGCACTTGGGAAACCAATAATTTTCTATTTTTAGAAACCCTTGTTTTTCAGATTTGTCTATGCATATATTGATCTCTCTTAAATATGTAAGTGGCATTGTTCTAGGCCATTTTTTCACATCCAATCAAGTGAGCCTCCTAATGGAATCAATCAACATCATATTCCCCCTTGTCACCATCTTGCACAAATCCCTAAGCATGTACCTTTCATTTCCCAGAGTTTTAGCCCTAAACTGCTTCATCTGAGTCAGTTTGAGGACCAACGCTGCTTGTAAACCTATTGGGGTGTGTTCACCAGCAGGTTGCTCCACTATGGTCTGTGTTGGTCACCAGCAGGTTGCTCCACTATGGTCTGTGTTGGTCACCAGCAGGTTGCTCCCCTTTGCACCTGCGTTGGTTCTATAAATCCAAGAGAATGATCGAGATTTTAGAAGCTTCCCCTTCTAGGAGTTTCTAGAAGTTTTTTCAACTACTTACCTTGGATAAAACATTCGGGATCATATCCATCCATACATTGGAGTTTTCACCACATATCCTTTGATCCTATCCCTCCATCAATGTTGGATCTCTTACCTTAGATTGGTATTTTGATAAGAAATCCCAACTTACCATACCTCTCTATATATTCCCAGCCTTCTATGTGGTTGTGGGTTGGCTTTTGGAGAGTAATTATGTCCTTATGCTGTTGTAGTGAGTGGTTATCATCTCATGCATTTAGGGTGGTTGGAGGTGCATATTGTGACAAGGAAAGGACAATTCAACAACTTTGAGGAGCTCTTCTACAAGATCAACTGTTATTTATGGTTGTGATCTCCTTCCATTTATATTAATGCAAATAATTCATTGCTTTCCTATATGTGATGTTGTTATTTCACTTATTTCAATACCATGTTGATCTATTGAATGAATTACTTAGACGATACTACATAGGTCTTGTAGTTTCTTGGCTTGTGTTATCTGACTGTGTAGGTTCTAATTTTGGCAATCGAAGCTGCAATTGGAGCTTCCAAATTAAAGAAGGAGAAAAGTGTGTGAAGGATTCTAGGTAGGCATCACTCTGCCATCTATTTTTTTTTTTTTTCACAAGATCGGTTACTCATATATTAAAAAACTAGGAAAGCTAGAGCTATTACATGAAATTCAAGAAGAACATTCACAAGTAAAGTCCAAAATCGGGACGCAGCCCGTGACTTCTGTGAGATTAACTTGAGAAGGAAATGCTGAAATAGATACTTACTATATTGCCTTACAAACAGACCATCTATAAGCTTTACTCTACTATTCATATAACTAACACCAGAACTGGTTTACTGTTTCTTCCCTCTGTTCATCTCTTTCTTCATCCTTTTGGCTTGCCTTGGTGGATGCCTCCGCCTGCATGCTGTCCGTGACTTGTTTGATATGGTTGATTGCCTCCTCTAGATGCTGGCACTTCTCCTTGAGTCCCTCAATTTCCTTCCTCTGCTTAACCAGCTTCTTTCTTTTAGAGCAACTGTCTGCTAGAAAAGCATCCTTCAACTCATTGTGATGCTTAACAAAACGGGCTATCATGAACATATGTTGTTTACACAGAGTGCAGGTGTCATTCCCTAACACTCGATCCAGAGGATTTCCTTGCTGCGCTGCGCCCTCCTGGGCTGGTTGCTGTTGTCTGATCGCTGCCTTGACTTGAACAGAGTAGATTAGTGGACAGAGCTTTAAGAGATGACTTAAGTTATACCTGAGAATGGCCGAGGAGAGGAACTGTATTGCGGAGCTCTGAACTGAGGCTTGCTTTTTCCTGAGTAGACAAGGGGAACTTGGGCTTCTGATCACGCACAGAGACACTCGGGCTTCTGGACTCGGGCTTCTGAACTCCTGAGCTTCGCTACCTTCCAAGACACGAGTTCTTCTTATCTGAGACAGGGGCTGCGATGTAAGAGTGTGAAGAGAGCTCATAGGGGCCGGTATATATGGAAGAGGGGGAAGCCAAACTGGATGTAGGGGCGGGATAATGGGGCCTGCGGCCTCTGAATGCAAATCCAGCTTTGGATACGAATGTCTCAGTCCAAGGATCCTGATAAGATTTATGCCTACCATGCCAGAAGGGAGATCACGGGTATGACTGAAATCGTGAAAGGAGGGGAAGGGCGGAAGTGTGTGAGGAGTGGGAAAAGATTCAAAGGACAGGCAGAAGGCATGATCCCTAGTCTGACAGAGTTCAGAGTGACTGTGCTGATGGGCTGAGTGACTGATTGCGTGATTATGGGATATCTTTATCATAGATTTTATCATTTTCACAGACTTGACCCTGCTGTCGGTTTACCGCCTTGTTGGCAAGGGCGTCGGCCTCGTCATTATGCACCCTCAGCACATGTCTGAAGATGACATCCCCCAGATTCCGAATGTTCTCTGAGATCCTCTTCCTGATGTTGTTGAGGCCTTCTCTGTTGAAATCTTTGTCATTGACCATTGCTGAGATTATGATAGCCGAGTCGCCCATTATAGATGGATTCTTGAGACCCAGTTTTAGAAGAATTGTTGTGCTGAGGAGGAGACTGTAGGCTTCAGTTGCGTTGTTTGATGTCTTTCCCAATCCCCATTCATAGCTGCAAATGTATTTTCCTTCTTGGTCTTTTATGACTCCTCCTGCTCCCGCTGCTCCAGGGTTGTTCTTCGATGCTCCATCAAAGAACAGAAGTGGTCGATCTTGCTTGTTTATCCATTGCCTTACTTCATCTTTTGTACCCCTGAGTTTCCAATTGGCCTGTTTATAATTGACTTTATTCTGAGCGAGAGGATTCAAGGCGTGATTCACTTTGAAACTACTGTACCATTCCTTTTCCTCTTGCGTCCAACTCTCTTGGTCTGGGAGAGCAATGAAGTTTGCACTTACCACCTCCGAGATGTTAGCTATGGTTTTGGCTATTACCCTGTCCATGTTAGGCCTTTTATTTTGGAAGACATGATTGTTCCTTGAAAGCCAGAGGTTCCAACACAGAGTAGCGGGGATGCATTTCCAGAGTCTGATGATGTTATTTTTGCCCTTCTTAGTGTATGGATAGGCTCTTTTCCAATTCTTCTGGAGGTTGTGCATCTGTTCAGGAAGTGCTCTAATGTTCAGGGGTCTTGTTATCTTGTTCCAGCAACTTTGGGCAAACGGGCAGAGTATAAAGGAGTGCTGGATTGACTCTTCTTCTTCCCCACAGAAGCTGCAGATCGAAGGTCCTTGTATCCCTCTCTTTCTCAGGTTCTCTGCTGTAAGAATTCTACCTTTTAATAGAGTCCAATTAAAGTGCTTTACCTTTGGAAGACATTCGGTCTTCCAGGCAGCTGGATATAGGTTCCAGGTGACAGAGGGGGTTGAAGATTGGAGAGATTTATATCCTTCCTTTACCGTGAATGACCCTCCCCCCGTGTCCCAGATATATCTATCCTCTTTGTCCTTGCTTATTGGAGCTGATCTAGATAGTGAGAGCTTCAGATTGTGCCACAGAGGTTTTAAGTCCAGAGGTGTATTCAGATCTCTCCAAGCCTGCCATCTATCTTGGTTCCATAAGGATATATCGTGCAAAGTGATTATGTGTCTCTCCTCCATCCAATTTTGCAAGGGTCTGAGCTCTTGAATAGAAGTTCTTTGATTGGAGTTCAATATTTTGTCAGTCCATATATTGATACTTTGACCATTACCTGGGAGCTTGGAGACATTTTCCTTGAAGTGTGGCAAAACTTTCTTCACTAATCGCCACATCGGGGTACAGGGCCTGTCAGCTATTGGGTCATTGAGAATGTTGGAATTTGGGCCTCTGAGATACTTCTTTTTGATTGCCTCCACCCACCACGAGCCAGTTCGTGTAAGGATCCTCCAGATCAGCTTGAGCCCCAACGCCTGATTGGAGAGGCTCGGGATTTTTATAGATAGGCCTCCTTTTTCATAAGGAAGGGTTACTTGGTCCCAGCTTACTAGACTGAACTTTTTGGTATCTTGTTTACCTCCTTGCCAGAGGAAACTTCTCATTATGAGCTCCATGTGTTTGTGAATACTAGCAGGGGCCATAATGATTGCATATTGGTATATTGGAAGTCCAGAGAGGACAGCCTTTATAAGGATGGTTCTGCCAGCTAAATTGAGCCAGGAGGCGCCCTAGTTTTGAAGGTGACCTCTCATTTTTTCCATATGGGTTGTCCAAACTTCTGCTTTAATGTGTTCCTTCGCCAGGGGCAGGCCCAGATAAGGGAAAGAACTCCAATTTTTTTGAAGAGGGATTTCCAGGATTTGGGAGATTCTCTGCTGAATCTGATGGGGCACATTCCAAGTGTAGAGCTTACACTTGCTGTTATTCAGTTTGCCTCCTGAGGCTTGGAGGAAAGCATCCAGAACCTTTTTGAACCTTCTTGCCATTAGACTGGAGGCACCCCCAATGAGTAGAGTGTCATCTGCAAACAAAGAGTGATTTATTTCCTTGATCCCTCTCTCAATGCGGATACCTGTGATTTCTCTCTTGCTGCGCAGGTTTTCTAGGTGTATACTGAGAGATTCTGCCATGATAATGAAGAGGAAGGGGGAGAGGGGGCAGCCTTGCCTCAAGCCTCTGGAGCTTCTGAAAGAGGTGCTGGGCCTGCCATTGATCAACGGGGCGGTCCAGGAGTCAAAGATACATGCTCTAATCAAGCTGATAAAATTGGGAGAGAACCCGAAGCTCTTTAAGACCGAACAAAGGAAGGAGTGATCTACACGATCAAACGCATTGGCCATGTCCAGCTTGATGATCATCCCACGCTCTCCTCTGTTGTAACTGCTATGTATTGCTTCCTGGACTAGGATAACATTATCTATGATCTGCCTCTTTGGGACAAAACCTCCCTGACTCTCTGAGATTATAAGAGGGAGAAGATTCTTTATCCTGTTTGCTATTATTTTTGTAATGATTTTATAAGAGACGTTACAAAGCGAGATGGGCCGGAATCTATCAAAAGATTTGGGGTTGGCTTCCTTGGGAATCAAGGCTATGTGGGAAGACTTTGTGTTATCCCCCACTTTATGTTTTCTAAATGCATTTGTTACCATTCTTGCAAAGTCCTTCTTTATAGTGTCCCAGTGCTGTTTATAGAATGCAGCTGTGAAGCCATCCGGCCCGGGGGCCTTGTCTTGCTGCATGCCAAAGATAGTCTCTTGAATTTCTTCGATTGTGGGCTCTTGCTCCAACTTGGTGTTATGTTCCTCTGTTATCTTGCTCTTGATTATACTTAGGAAGTCATCGCTATCCTGATGCTGGTCCTTCGAGAGGAGGGCTTTGAAGTGTGCATGTGCAGCATTTTTTATTGCTTCTTGGTCTCTCAGCTCTCTCCCCTCAACTTCTATTCTATTTATCTGATTGATTGCCCTTCTGAACTTAACATTATTGTGGAAGAAGGAGGAGTTTTTGTCCCCAGCTTTTAACCAAAGACAGCGGGATTTTATTCTTAGCTCTTCTTCCTCTATGCGATTCTGCCTGTATAGCTCTTTGTACAGCTGTTTTTCCTTATCTAAATCCTCGGCTGTGTATTGCACCTGTTCTTTTTCTTTATGCCATTGCTCCATTTCGATTTGCAGCTCTGTTTTCTTTTTCTTTTCAGCAGTTGCGTTTTCCCTAGCCCATTGCTTTATGGCTGTCCTGAGATGTTTTAGCTTTGACTCCCAAACGAATTGGGGTGAGCCAATGACTTCAATCGACCACTGGTCCTTTACAAGGTTGCGGAAATCCTCATGAGAATCCCAGGCTCTGTTGTATTTAAAAGGGAGGGGGCCCCAATTTGCACCATTATCCATGGAGAGAACCACGGCCTTGTGATCCGATGCCGTGCCATGTATTATGTGACTCCTGATAGCTTTATAGTTTCTTGCTACTCCTTCCTGAACTAAGAACCTGTCAAGCCTCTCTTTTATGTTGTGTATCCCTGCTCTTCTGTTTGTCCATGTGTATTTGCCATTTGTTAGAGGGGGGTCAATCAGATTGAAATGTTGAATGATGGATTCTAACTTGTCTCTGGATTGGTCAGCGTGGAAGTTTCCCCCATATTTTTCATCTATCTGCCTTATTAGGTTCAGATCTCCTCCAAGGATTACCCCACTGCTGTTCATGGTGTTGAGATCCGCTTCTAGAGTATTCCAGCAACTTGCTTTGTCTCTGTAGTGGTTAGGAGCGTAGATATTGTAGATGTGGTAAGTATCTCTAGTGCTCTTATTTATTAGTTCTGTTCGTATCCACCAGTTGCAGAGCTGGGAGCTGGTGATTTCCCATTTGTTTTTGTTCCATAAGGTTCCTATTCCACCTGAAGCTCCTGATGAGCCTATTGAGATGCCGAGGTAGTTTCTGAATCTTTGGGTTTGGAGGAGGAAGTCTTGCTCGGTGGTTTTGGTCTCCTGGATTAGGAGGATATCAGGCTTTTCCTGGCTTAAGAGATCCTTGATTGCTTTTAGCTTTACAGGTGTGCCGAGCCCCCTACAATTCCAAGAGACCAAATTCATTATTTACCAGTGTTGGGGTGGGGTCCTGATGTCTCCTTTGTCTTCTCTCCACTTCCTTTTGGCTTGCCTAGAAAGGAATCCATTGGTTGTTGGGTGCCGGTTGCCATTTCTTTTGCTGCTGTTTCATCTCTTAACTCTTTGTTTGTCTTTCGGCCAACTTTCCTAGGAGGGTCCGACGTCTGATGAGTTTCCTTGGCTTTATTTCTTGTAAGGATTCTTTCGATGGTGGGGGGGGGGGGAGGGAGGAGGATTAGAGCGGGGAGAGGCAGGGCGAGGGGAGAGGGGAGGGGAGGCTGGGACTTCTTCTGAAACGGTTTCAAAGGGGTTGGAAGAGGAAGGGAAGGGTGGGGGGGGAGGGGGAGGGGGGGGGGTTGGTTTGATGCTGGAGGGGCTGAGGAGTTGATACCCGGGTTTGGAGAGGGCTTTTTCCTTTTGACTTGTTCCCAAGGTCCTTCAGAGTTTTCCTCATTTTGTCTGGTCTCATTTTCTTTCTTCTTACTGCATCTATTAGCAAAATGACCGTATTCGTGACATACCTTGCATTTGAAGGGCAGCTGTTCGTAGTCCAGCTGTTGGATGTGCAACCATTGATCCACTCTTAGCTTTACGGCTTCCGGCAGTCCTTTTCCAAGATCAACTTCTACGCAAATCCTGGCGCATGCATGCATGTTTTCCTTCGGTTCCGATCTGTCTATGTATTTTCCAACTGCATTGCCGATCGCCTTGACCGATTCATCCCCCCAGCAGTGCAGGGGCAGATGGGGGAGGCGCACCCAAACAGGGACCGCACTGGGGATATCCATTTCCGGATCAAAGTCCGGGGTCCAACGATTCAGGTATAGCCCTCTTGTATCCATGAAATAGGGCCCGTTGCGAAAGATGAGTTGCTTGTCTTCCTTTGTTTCGAATAGGAAGGTGTAGTAACCACGCCCGCAGAACCGGATGGCTATCTTCCCTTGGATCATTGAATTCCAGTTGCACTCCACCCATTTTTGGACCGTTCTTGGAGAAGGCCAGAGGCCTGTGAACTGTCCTACCAAGCCTCTTTCAGATAGAGCTATTGCCGATTTTCTAGGCAGAGCTGGGGGCAGATTTGCTTCAGGAATTTCATCTAACTTCTTGATAAACTTTGATTGGGAGGGTCGGGATCTGGCATCTGGGAGATTAGATAGGAGAGCTGCAAACGATTCCTCAGGGGTTTCAAAGGGCGGAGGGGGGGGAGCGGAACCTGCCATTGCAGGTCCGCTGCGCTCAGCAGAGGGGCAGGGCGACCAGAAGCAGGAGCCCCGAAGGCGGGGTCAGCGCGGAGAAGGCAGGAGGGCAGAGAAGGCCCTGCCAGGCCAGGCCTGGGGGCGAGGGCGCGGGCTCAGGGATCAGGTGGCCAGGGCTCAGGGGCGCTCACGCGGCTCGCTCTCTCCACTCTGCCATCTATTTACTTTAAGGAAAAGCATTGTGTTCCTTGTCTCTCTATTGTTCTAGGTTAGCCACCGACATATGGGAGATACTTTTGTCTACAATCGTAAATCCTATATAAAAAATTGGTGACTCTGCCGGGGATGGAGCATTCCCTTGGTGGTATCCTTGTCCATTGTGTTTGATTACCTCCTTGACAGACCTTTTTTGTATCATCCAACCAAGAACAAACCTAGGAAGTGATTTCATTAGGCCTTTTTTGTAATTTTTGTGTCGAAATCCTCTTTCAAAAGCCTAATGCACCCCTTGTGCCTTTGACAGAGCATTTCACCTCACCCTAGCGCACTCTACACTAGTGTTGCAACGCACTGGTGCCTCTTCTGCACCAGCGTTGGCCCCTGTTTTTGCATGAATTTTGCCTTGGTTCTTGAGCCCATCTTTTGTCAGCCTACTTCTAGCTGAACTTCCCTGAGTCTTTAGTGTCTTATGGTCTCTCCAAAGCCTTTGTTTGGTTTACATTTGTGTTATTTACCTTTGGTAAGAATTGGTTTTCATTTTTCTTTGTTCTTATCACTTGGTCACTTACAAATTGTTTTCGTTTGGTTGTTGGTCGCTTGGATGAATTGTTGTTTAGTCCTCATTCTGAAAAGTGTAATTGAATCAATAATTGAACATTTGCATCTTAGTTTTCTTCATTTCGAAAATTAAGTGTGGTGAAAATAAAAAATCTTGCATTTGCATCTAGAGTTTTGTGTGTGAAATTGGAATTGTGTATCAGTGTTAATCGCCTTTGAGTGACATCTCTTTTGATTTTTGGAATTTTCACCCAATTTTAGTTTGAGTTCTATGTTCATGAAATCCGAGATTATGTTTCATTTCATTAGAATCCTCTTGTGTTTTTTTGAAGAGTTCTCTTGCATAGATCACATTTACATAGTTAGAATTCTCATTTTCACAGTTGGAAAGGAAATTGTGCATAGATTACATTTGCATAGTTTTCAGAGGAATCGTGCATAGATTACATTGCATGGTTTGGCATATTTTAATCCTTTGAATTGAATTGGAATAGTGAAATTGAAAGATCTAGTTAGGAAGCTCTTATTGGTTGCATATTTGATTGTTGCATCATTATTTTCACCTCTTCCCTACACTAGATAGCTTTCATCAAAATTGAAAAGAGTTATTTTTATCATATTAGTTACATCATAGGTGTTTTCAGGTGACAGCGATTTTTGAGCCTTGGAACTTAAACATAATTCAGTATCAACTTTAAAGTTCATCTAAATTAACCTAAGGAGCATTTGAAACTTAACGACACACATAGAGGTTTAGGCTAGACATGTGTTCTGACATCGTTAAATGTAGGAGTTATCGTTGTTTGTCAGTGTTGCATCTCGGGGGCGAAATCTCGTTCCACGTTTGTGAGTGTATAGGACCGTACTCCATGTACCTTCAGGTATATTGGTGGCGCTCCATGCACGTAAAGTATATGGGAACGATCTCATAGAATGGTTACGCATTAGACAACACTACTATGTACTGCACTCCCATGTACCATAACCTATATTTTTGGAGTCCCTAATAGGTTGATATCCATCCATAGGTAACCAAGTATTCTGCCTTATATACTGTGATGCACCGAACACAACATTCGGGGAGATTGGCTGTCATATGTTAAGTCCTTGGTTCGCTAAGGTGTATATTGTAGTTCACGATTTCTTGGTAAGCCTTTATGCCTAGTTATCCCTGTGTTTTGTGTGTGTCTTTAATTACTAAAATCAATTAATTAACCACGGAACAACATCCTCCCCGTGGAACAACTCCTTACTGGATCTTAGGTTGAGACTAATGGCAACATTTCCTAAGTATACCAATTAAGGAAGCCCCTCTAATGGGAATCCTGGTCCTTTTCCCTATTTTGGAAATATTGGTGCTCCTTATATGGAAACGTTGTCCCTTCCCAGATTTACCATTGCTTTGCCATTTTGGTTATTTTCAACCCCTATGGTTTTGAATGTCCAAACTGCTTCTCAACCGAGTTCTCATCTACCTGAACAACATCAACCTCATGCTGATCCTAAATTTGACCCTTTTCCTTCTTCGCCTATTCTTTCTTTATCCCTTTCTTCCTCTTTTCTTGGTGAAAGCCTTGATTATAGTAATCAAGAAGGCAAGAAGAAGAAGAATTGGACAAAGAAGAAGAAGCAAAATAAGCAAGGGGGAACCAAGAAACCATTGCTACGGACACAACTAGTATGCACAAATATTCCAATCAGCCCCGTAAAGTTAAATTCCCTTGCTTGTTATGTAAGGGTAACCACCTTATTAGAGATTGTCCCGGTATTCCAAAGGTATTAGAAGTGTGGTCCACAGGCTCACATCGGCCTTTGTCGTCAGCTTCTGGAGATCACCCTGGTGATAAACACTCAACTAGTGATAGTAAGGTCCATGGGAAAAAGGTTAAAGTCAAATTTCCCTTTAATTTATGTGAAGAGAATCATCCTATTAACCTTTTTCCTTATATGGATGAAGCCTCAAAAGTGTTGGAAAACCTTACAAATTCTCAGCCTAGACTTCCAACTGGTTACCAGAAGGTTTCTCCCAATCATCCACTAGTTAATGAAGTGATTGATCAGAATTTGAACCCCATCAATCCCAATCTCTCTGAAAGTGAATCCCATGATTATGTTCCCAACCAACCATTGGTTGAGAAATGGTTGACCTGATTCCACCTTTAGTCGAGCATACTTTTCCCATAGAGAGTAAGGATCATACCGCTTTAGGTTCTTCTTGTTTCTCCTAATTCTACCGAAAAAGGGGGGGTTTCTCCCATCCATACGAAACGCCCTCCAAGGAAACGGGTCATTTCCTTTGATTGGAGTCAATCGACAGAACCTTGTCTCCCTTCTTACATGCATTTTAAGATCATGGTAAATGATTATAATAAGGAAATCCATCACACTATTATAGATGAGGAAGCTTTTCTTAATATTCTATTCTTCTCTGCTTGGCAAGCTTTGGGTTCCCCACAGCTTGTGTCCATCGCTATGAATCTGTTAGCTTTTAACGGAAGAACCAGTCAACCCTTAGGAATCCTTCCTTCGTTTCCTATTACCTTGGGAGGAAAAATTGTATGTATTGATTTTATGGTTGTCATAGACCCTTTGGAATTCAATTTTATCCTGGGGCGATACTATGTTTGTGTTATGAATTCTGTTTTATCCACACTCTTTCAAGTGATGTGCTTCCCGCATGATGGACGAATTGTTGCTATCAATCAACTTTAATTTATTGGTCCTGAATTGGCCACCAATCATCCTACTTTCCTAAGTGTTCCAAATGTGTAAGTAGTATCTTCCTTGCCTCAAGTTAATTATGTGGAAACCTATCTGATTCACGTACCTACTGCTGAAGATGAGCCTTTCACTATCTGCTTAAATTATTTCGATCTAGATTTGGTAGGTGATATGGTGAATCATTTACTGGGGGCATTGGAGTCTCATATTTCCATTGCATCCGTTGATATATATCCCTTCGAAAGTGTTTCTCTTCCATCTAATGATAACCTCTTGGAAGCCATTGTCTCTTAGAGGCCATGATCTGATGTCAGAGTAGAGTTGTTTTTCTTGTGTCAAGCTCCTTAAAAAATGAAACAAGGTGTTGGAGTCGAGTTCCTTTTCTTGTGTCAATCTCCTTAAAAAAATGTAACAAGGTCTTGGAGTAGAGTTACCTTTCTTGTGTCAATCTCCTTAAAAAATGAAACAAGGTGTTGGAGCAGTGTTACTTTTCTTGTGCAAGCTCCTTAAAAATTGAAACAAGGTCTTGGAGTAGAGTTCCTTTTCTTGTCTCAATCTCCTTAAAAAATGAAACAAGCTCTTATGTGGATAGTTCTTTTACTATGTCAACCTTGTTAAAAAATGAAATAGGTTCCTAATAGCATAGTTCCTTTTCTTGTGTCAAGCTCATTAAAAAATGAAACAAGCTCTTATGAGGATAGTTCTTTTACTATTTCAACCTCGTTAAAAAATGAAATAGGTTCCTATGAGCATAGTTATTTTCTTATGTCAATCTCATTAAAAAATGAAACAAATCCCCTTTCAATTAGTCTTTGATTAGATCTCGTAAATTTTTTGTCGAGTCTTTCACTTGATCTCGTAAATGAACCTTCATTCCATCCACCTGTTAGTACCCAGTAGTCTACTTAGGTGAATGAAATGAAGTTTGGGGGGTATGTACCTCATATTGATAAATTATTATGGGAGCATGCAAACTTATTTCAAGCATAGTTTTTCCTTTGTTTCAAGCTTGTGTAAAAATGAAACCAATTTCAAGCATAGTTTCGTGTGTTTCAAGCTTTTGTAAAAAATGAAACCATTCCCATTTTATCCCTTGTGATTGCCATTTTTATCAGCCTATTTTTTCCAAATGAGCCTTGGTTTTCTCATTCCATCATCACCATATGCTTGGCTGATCATACGCTTTCACTTGGTTTTTACCCTTTCCTAAGGAACTGATATAATGAGTGGTCTTATTAGCCAACCTCTTGACCTTTTATGTGTTTTGAGAAGTTCCATCATGACCAGAACCAATTGTTATCCTTTATACCACTCATTCCTCTAGGAGGAGTCCTCTTTTAGCTCTTTTCAGACTCCCAAAATATGAAAAGATTTCCAAGCACTTATATTTTTGAACTCGTAAAAGTAAATGGAAATACATCTACTCAGTATAATTTTAACCCTTTTTTGGACTGAGATAGACTAACTATTAAAAAGGAATACCTTATTCTAACATGGATATGAGGTTCTCTTGGGTATTTTTTCCTACCTTTTCTTACCTAAGGAACTACCTATGAAAAGGGAAATCTAGAGTTTTATTTTTCGCCTCTTTTTCAAACTCTCTAAACATGAAAAATATGTCAAGTTTTACCCTCGCTGGACTTGTAAAAACATCAAACAACGATGGACTAGTCGATCATGATGGGGCCAAACCACTCCTTCTCAAGGTTCGTTAAATATACTCGGAGGGATTCATCTGAAGGATGAACTTACAGATCAAGCATATGTTATCCTCCTCAAGGTTTCTAAAAAATAAAGAGGTAATAACTAGTATGGTTGGGGAAATTGGGAAAACAAGGGATTCCATTTTCTAATGGCAGCGAGTCACTCATAAACACGACACTCTTCCATTTCATCTTTGTGTTTGTTGGGTTGGGTGATCTTCTTGTATTTTGGTTATCATACCATTTTCAAAAGAATTCATTCAGTTGATATCCGCTACAATACTCTTAAGCCTTCATTTCATGTCTGCCTTTCCTCATCCAGTTCCATATCAACATCATTTTGATCATTTTGTCTCAATCATCATACCCATTTCATGTCGTTGATGGGGGATATATCAAGGCCCTCTTGAGACGTGGCGCTTCCTGTCAACATTAGCACATAATCCATGAAGTTGACTTAGAAACACACATTTGGTACCTTCGTGCGTGCATACATCAATGGCAAGTGTCCTTTCTCTTGGTGACAGGTTTACATCAATGGCCTTCGACTGAAATATTTTGTGTGGTGTTTGACATCAACTCATTTATTCACACCATACGGATTGTACTATAGTACCTTGAGAGCCATTAACATCATCGGTGGTTTCTCTCGTGTCTGTTAACAACTTACATCATTGGCCGGTAATCAGATGGTTTCTACCATGTTCGACTCCAGCTCATTGATTCACATGGTTAGACTTGTACATTGGTTGGTCATGTGAATGAGATAGAAGACCCCAGATCTAGTTTCCGCCATCTGACTGTGATTTCAGGATTATACAAAGATCACAATGTATGATGGTCGTGATCATATAAACAATCATCTAGTCATGGGTCCACCAGTTGCATCTGTGGACATGTCTTTTGATCGTTATACATGTTACGTTAGCTTGTGAGTTGAGTATGAGTATGTCTCCCTCAATACACAAAGATGTCATGTTGGAAATGTATTGTAACATATGAAGCTCGTCGGTTGTCCTTGATCCTTGCTTGTCACAAGGTAAAGCACTTCACTCATCAGTCATCATCTCTAACTTTTCACTTTAAGGGGAATTCTATTACAGGTCACCTTGTCACATCCAATCAAGTGATCCTTCTAATGGGATCAATCAACATCCTATTCCCCCTTGTCACCGTCTTGCACAAAGCCCTAAGCATGTACCCTTCATTTCCCAAATTTTCAGCCCTAAATTGCTTCCTCTGAGTCAGTTTGAGGACCAACACTCCCTGTAAGCCTGCTAGGGTGCATTCACCAGCACGTTGCTCCACTATGGCCTACTTTGGTCACCAACAGGTTGCTCCCCTTTGCACCTGTGTTGGTTCTAAAAATTTGAGAGAATGATCAGGATTCTGGAAGCTTCCCCTTCTAAGAGTTTCCAGAAGTTGTTTCAAATACTTACCTTGGATAAAAATTCCAGATCCTATCCATCCCTACATCATAGCTTTCACCACTTATCCTTTGATCCTATCCCTCCATCAAAGGTGGATCTCTTACCCTATATTGGTAATTAGATAAGAACTACCAACTTACCATACTTCTCTATATATTCCCAACCTTCTATGTGGTTTGGGGTTGGATTTTGGAGAGTAATTGTGCCCTTATGCCACTGTAGTGAGTGGTTATCATCTCATGCATTTAGGGTGATTGGAGGTGCATATTGTGAAAAGGAAAGGACAAGTCAGCAACTTAGAGGAGCTATTCTACAAGATCAACTATTATTTATGGTTGTAATCTCCTTCCATTTATATTAATGCAAATAATTCATTTTTTCCCTATATGTGATGTTATTATTTCACTTATTTCAATACCATATTGATCTATTGAATGAAGTACTTAGATGATACTTCATAGATCTCATAGTTTCTTGGCTTGTGTTATCTAACTATGCAGGTTCTAATTTTGGCAACTGGAGCTTCCAAGCTAAAGAAGGAGCAAAGCGTGTGAAGGATTCTAGGCAAGCCTCACTACATCATCTATTTACTTTAAGGAAATGCATTGTGTTCCTTGTCTCTATGTTGTTCTAGGTTAGCCACAGACCTAGGGGTGATACTTTTATCTCCAATTGTAAATATCTTATAACAGACACCCATTTTTCTTTCAACTTTTTAAATTGCAACAATAGTTGTGCACACATTGAATTTTTTTTGGCTAATTGCATGTTATTTTGAGGATATTGACAAAAGAAGAAGAATTCGTAAAACATCTAAAGATCAGTCACCATTTATATATATTTGAGTGGCCTATTAAAATTAAAGCTTTAGAGGTTACCTTGGAATGGTTGAATTGTTTTCTTTGTTCGAAGATTGAATGCCAATCTATTTTTATAAATTCATGTCTTATTTCTCAAACATATAACCTTGAAACACCACATCGTACAACTACTCATGACACTAGATTTACTGGAATTTTGGGTTTGCACAAATATAGAGCAAATGTGGAGCTTAAATTAAGTAAAATATTTAAGTAAATAATGAACATTGTTGACCAACTCCTTTAATGGTGGAGCATTGACATGAGCCATAATACCACTAGTGTAAAATCAATGAGGAGGTTAGGAATATACTTCACTATCAAGCATGTCACCATAACAAAAAAAGCCATATTTCCAAATGAAAAAACATGAATTTGAAATTATTTCCCTCCTTTCCATTTCCCTAGAATCAATTAATGAAGGGAGTTGGGTAGCTAGGCAGCTAACCACCCATAGTTATGGAAGCATGGAGATGGAGTGGGCAGTTGGGGAAAATGGTAAAATATGGGTACAACCAATACCCATCTCGAGTTCTAGGAGTTGATCCAGAAATCCCCTAAAAGAGACAAAAAAATGCAGGTTTTCCCTCATATGGAAATGGGAAATGTAGGTATGAGGTGAAGGAAAATTTCCTAAGTCCTCAAATGGTGCTAAAGTTTTGGGGTGAGTTGTAGAAGAGTTTGTAGGGAGAAAAGAGCATCTAGGAGCGAGAATGAAGTAGATTCGCGAGTGGGTCTTTACTATTTTTTTTCATAGGCCCAACTTAGTCTATGGTAAGGTGGAGAGGTGCAAACCCATCTTCAGATGCAAGCATCCCCTTCAGATAAGTCCATGCAATTTGTTTTTAGTTTGATGTTTTATAGCTATGTAATTATTTTGTTTATTGTTGTTTGTGATGCTATATATATATATATATATATAAGGTTTAAAACTACTAGAATGATGTTTATAACATAATTGAATATGTTGAACCAATGAAGAGAGTTTTGGAAAAGACCACTAGAGGTTTGAATGCTTGGTTTGTTGACATGTAGCACAACTGACAAATCATAGGCGCTAAAAGAATTAGTAAGTATGAAACCATCCTCTCAAAAAATTTGAGTTTGTAACGTAGTACATTCACTAACTCACTTTGAAGTCAAGGAATATCTAAATTTGGGATTATTTTTCTTGACTTCCTAATAATCATTTCATGTATAAAGGTTTACCATCAGTATGAGTAGTTTGGTTTGTACTTCTTGATACCCATAAATATACATACATACATATATATAGGAGTATTAGCATATCAAATGCCTCATTTTGAGGAAGGTTTAAAATCCTCTCGAAGGAAAATCAAAGGGAACTTTCCCTTAGGAATACCTTGGAAATTTGTGTATGAGACAGTTTTCCCTCTCAATCCTTTATTTGTTAGTTATACCATGTAAGAACTGAAACCGCCATGTTGGAAAAGTAAGTTATCAAACCGACACATGTTTATGTATTGCTAATGACAATTACATCTTGTGTGATACGTAACTTTGTATCATTAAGAATGCACTCTCTTGGGTGATTCAACTCAAGAATCCCTTCAAAGAGAAATACATGAACTTGTATCACTGAGGAAGTGCCATGTCAACTAATATGTAATTTTGACATAGATGCTCTACTTTATTTTGAATTGTTAATGGGAAAATGTTTAAATTATGTAAAATATTTAATTAAGTAATGAAATATGTCAACCAACTCCCTAAAGGGTGGAGTGCAGGCATGAACTATGATACCACTAGCGGAAAATCAGCGAGGGGGTGGGAAATCACTTCGCCTATAAAAAACATATCAATAGCCAAAAAAACCCATATTGCCAAAATGCCAAAATTTTGAATTTAAATGCTTTATGTCCTTCCCATTTCTCCGTAATAATTTAATGAAGGGAGATGGGTAGTTTGGAAGCTAACCACCCACAATTATGGAAGCATGGAGTTGAAATGGGAAACTAGGGAAAAATTTCAAAGATGGGTACAACCAATACCCATCTCAAGTTTTGGGAATTAACCCACGAAATCTCCTCTCAAATCCCAAAAAGCATGGGTTTTCCCTTGGTTGGAAATGAGAAATGTAGGTATGGGATGAATGGGAAAATTTATTGAGTGCTTAAAAGGTGTAGAAGTTTTGTAATGAGTTTTAGAAGGGTTTGTGGGGAGAAAAAACATCCACGAGCGAGAATGGAGTAGTTTTGTGAGTGGGTCTTTACTGTTGTTTTCTGGTAAGCAGAACTCCATGGGCATTCAAATTTCATGCCCATATGAAGTTGAATTTATCTGTGTCCATTTTCGAATGTTTAGACATGATAAATTCGAGTTTGACTACTAATTCAGGTCAGGAAACCCAGACTATGCTTGGAAAAAAGGCCACAAATTTAATGTTTGTTAGGTTGTAGAGTAAGCACTAAGAGGGGAGGTTATTAGGGGATTGTAATGGAAAATAATGGACTCCTTTGTCTAATAAAAACTAACAAGGAAGGCATTTGAGTATTTTGTGGAAGCCCTAGTCCAATGGGTAGAGGGTGACTACCATTGCTACCTATGAAGGAGAGTGGCTTTCACAACTAAGAAGTCCCCTTGAGAACCTGAGTCAATTCCCTTGCTGGTATCATGGATTCTCTAGGGAGTGGTTAGTTGTAGGAAATATAGGCCCAAATTAGCCTATGGTTGAGTGAAAAGGCACGCACCCATCTTCATTTGCAGGTGTCCCCTTCAAATAATTGCATGCAATTTGTTTTTAGCTTGGTGTTTTGCAATTATGTAAATATTTGTTTTATTATTGTTTATGATGTTATTTATATATATGTGGGCACATTTACTGGAATGATGTTTATAACATAATTGAATATTCTGAACCAGTGAAGAGATTTTTTGAAGATACCACTGGAGGTTTGAATGTTTGGTTTGTTGACAGGTAATGCAACTGAAAAATTGTAAGTGTTAAGAAAACTAGTGTGTTACAATTATCTTAGAACACCAGAGGCTGTAACATACTACATTCAATAACCCACTCTAAAATCAAGGAAATTATAAATTTGGTATCATTTTTCTTGAATTCCCAATAGGTTGAATTATTGGATCCTTGATGTTAAAAGTAATTATAATCAGTTCATGTATAAAATTTGACTATCAGTATAATATAAGTGGTTATGTCTATATATGTGTGTGTACACACACACAAAGATATATGTGTGTGTGTATGTTTGTGCACATATATAAGTTTTAGTGTATTGGATCTCTCATTATGAAGAAGGTTTGAAATCCTCCCAGAAGTAAAATTAGAAGGAAAATTTCCTCATGAATACCTTGGAAATTCATGTATGAGATGGGTTGCCCTCTCAAGCCTTCAGTGATTAATTATACAATGCAAGAATCAAAACCCCCATGCTAGATAAGTCATTTCCCAATGCAACACACATTTATGTATCCCCAATGAAAGTTACATCTTGTGTGACACACAAATTTGTATCACCAAGGAGGTGGTCTCTTGGGTGATACAACTAGAGAATCAATTTTCAAAGCAACACATGAGCTTGTATCATTAAGTAAGTTCCATGTCAAGTGATATGTGTGAGGCTATCACTAAGAAAATGATGAATCAATGTGCTAAAGTTATCTATGTTTCTAGAAAGATTACTAGTGACATGATACCTCAGAAAGTCCACTTGCTAAGAAATACAAGTCATATCACATGGGAATTCACTTGTTGAGTTACAAGTGGAAATCTACCATTATTTAAAATTATTTCATGGACTAGATAAATGAGACTCCATATCACAATAGCTTGAAAATTACAAGCACAAATATGAGTACGAGTTCGCTAAGAACTTAGAGGATGGTTGTGCCTAGAAATTATGGCCTGAAGGATCCTATTATACACTATAGCTAGCATTAGTAAAATGTTGAGTGTATGGGTAGATCCCATGTTTGTAGATGGAACACAAACAAAGGATCATATATATTTGTAACTTAGAGGTAGAGAACTATTTTTCGAGAAGGCCAGGGCATTGTGTTCCTTACAATTTCCCTCCTCTCATGTTGCTTCTCTCCTTTAATCCAACTCTATAATATATTTGTTGTGTATTCAAAGCCAAGATTATTTTTGGTGGTGAAATTATGATGGTAGTTTGTAACTTAGAAATTGACCAACATCTTCAGATGATGTCTTGTTACATCAACTACCCGTTTCCATGGATTTGAAATCCTGACACTTGTTTTCCAATTGAATTCACCTTAATCGATATTTTGAACATCATGGGCTCTGTTGGAAATATTTTTTAGAGTTAATTATAATTTAACCTATTAACCCTTGTGTTTCTTGTTTCCATTGGAATCTGCTTGAACATTATTTCTTCTTAACAAATGGTAAAAATTGATGAATGGTGTAGATATCAAGACAAGGTATATTAGGTGGAAATTTGAGCTTCATTTCATACCTTGAGGGGTGGTGCCTGTCTGGAGGTGTATAATGGTATTTTTTAAGTCACTAATAATTATTAGATAGATTTCAACCCTATCGAAGAGAATATGCTTCTACATGATTGTTAGAAACTAAGCCTAGAAGCTTATTTCTTCTTAGGCCTATGTGCGTGTGTGTGTGTGCGTTGAAATATGTAACTAGGTTTGGTCTTCATAATGACATATGTAATCATGATTTTATGTATGTACTGTAAAGAGAAAAATAAATTTATTATTGTCATTCTTGAGGCATGGGTTTCATGCTCCAAGGAAATTTATTTTTAGGCCAAGCACCCATTGAGTGCTTCTAGGGCTTGTATTTGAGTCAACAAGTCATAAGAGTCATTGGCATGTATGAAAGAACCGTTTGGGCATGTTACATATTGTAAAGAAAAATTTATTTGAGTCAAAGACCCTCCAAGACCTTATCATAGTGCCTCAATAAAGTCGGCCTACATGAAATATTAAGTTGGCCTCAAGGAATAAATTCATACCCCTAGAAAGCATATATATAAGAATGAATTCGACCTCATTTTGACACAACTCAAGCAAGTTCGATCTCCTAAAAAAAAACTTGGAAAAAGGACAAAAATCAAAGATAAGAAGAAGAAGAGCAAGATCAAAGTTTTTGGATCTCTATCTCTCTCTCTCTCTCTCTCTCTCTCTCTCTCTTGTGTTGGGGCTTCTAAAGTTGTGGGAAAAATAGAGTTGCTAGAAAGTTGTTGGGAAAGTTGAAGTGTTGGAAAGTTGTTGGGAAAGTTGAAGTACTAGAAAGTTTTTGGGCAAGTCGAAGTACTAGAAAGTTGTTCGACAAGTTGAATTGCTAGAAACTTGTTGGGGTCAAAGTTGTAGAAGAAACTGTTGGGGTAAAAGTTGCAAAAGAAATTGTTGGGGTCAAAATTGTAGAAGAAATTGTTGGGGTCGAAGTTGCTGGGGTTATTGTTGGAAACAAATTTCATCAAGAATAATGGTTGACTTGGTTTTGGAGGGTTCTTTTTCAATGGTCTTAGGTCTTGGAATTCATCATTTGAAGATTTTATAAGAAGAGAATAATTCTTGTGGGTTTTCCTCTCAAGAGGAGAGGTTATGGCCTTGGTTGATTGCCTACATCTTGCGTCCTCTTGTCTCATTGTTCTTTATGATTTGGTAGTTTTTTGATGATAAGAACACTAAATATAATCAAGAGAAATAATAAGCTAATTAAGTTAAGTAAAAATACAACACAAGCAGATATCCAAGTAAGAGAAATCACCTAATCTAGCTGCCCTATATTTCTCAACATGGTGTCAAAGCTAAGGTGACAAGGCAAGGAAATGTAGCTTGAAGAAGGACCATCAAAAGGAGTATTTTTGTGAAGGCATTCCCTTATGCGGATAGAAGTGATCTCGCTAGTCCTATGAGAGGATCTAGCAACAAATCGGACAAACTAGTGCAATCTTTCCTAGTTTATGTTGAAAAATGCAAAGTGAGAGAGAGAAACCTACCTCACTCTGATGCTAAGCACTCAACCTTTGATGATGATCTCGATCCCTTAGCTTCCAGGCTCGCTCCTCGCTAGTCCTTGTGTCTGAATACCTGCAAGAGAGACAAAAAAACAACAGTAGGTACAAGAGCATACATAGTATAATTCAAACATAAACTACATGAAAGATCAAGGATCATCATGCTAAATGAATAAAGATTAATACACTTATGGAAAGTTAACACCAGATGTATTTATTAATGAATCAAAAAGGGAAGCATACAACCATTGGACCTCCTTTGTAGTGGATTTCTAAGTCCAAGACAAGACCATTCAAACACTCCTTCTTCTTAGTTATATGGGAATCATTTGGGCATAGTTTCAACATAGGAATGCAGGAAAGCAATGACCAACCATTTTGGGATGGAAGGGAATTGATTTATAGGAAGGGAGAGGTAGTTACGGATCTATTGTATTTGTAGCTCACTCAGTGTCTTGTTGCTGGTTAGTAGTCTGGGATGCGGGATAGCAGGGAAGAAAAGACCATTTTCTGAGTCATGGAAGTCACCAGAACTTGATGGGACCCCTCCATTGCAGAGTGCTCGAAAAGAGATTTCCGGCGGTATATTCAAGTTTGAAAATAGGTTCCCGAATGAGAAGATAGGGACTTTTGAATCAACCCCTCTCAAAACTCTAAAACCCCTAAAAAATGGCTAAGTATGGAATAGAAATCCCAAATCGGCCTGAAAGACTTATCGCATATCGCATATCGACATCGGTGGGGATCCTAGACCATCATATCACAAATCTTGCGATAAATCGTAATCGGCGAAGTCATAGGGCTCCTCCCTTAGGGATTATCGGCAGAGGCGAATGACGATTGCGATATGGACCAAACTACTGGGGAGGTCGATTTTCAAAATACAAAGGAAAGAATGGAAAAACAAGGCCTCAGCCGGCCTTTTCTCTCTCCTCCAGGGGGTCACATGGTAGCTTCTTATTGGTCCACGGAGTTGATGTGCTGGATGATGTCAGTGATGACATGGCACGTATGGAGGATGACATGGCAAGGGGACACATGGCACTCAGTTTTGGCATTTTCAGGGGTCTTATGGGCTTGTTTCCGGGTGCCACGTGGAAAAAAAACTCATAGGGCGACACATGGAAATGCTGACATCATGATGATGTCAGCAATGATGTCAGGGGTTATCGACAATCTGCGATCGCCATGTGCCAAATATGAAAAGAGTTGAGACAACAGAGAAGCGTCGATTTCGATATGATGGCCCGGATGTGATAAATTATAAACTACAACCTATAAAAATTTCGGGTCTAGGAAATTGGCCGATAAGAGGATTTATTGTGATATAAAGAAAATACCCTCACACACATATTTTAAACCTTAAGCGCTTTATAAATGGACCCTTGGTCTCTGCCTGTGGTCCTATGCAAAAATTCATAAAAGGGGCTATCAAAGGGGGCCTAAGACTTAAATAAGAAATCCTCATTGATTCGCCTGTTTTAAATGAATTAATCCTGCACCATAATGCACTGATAAACACTGAACAAAGCTTTGATAGATTGATGGGTCGACAGCTGGGCGTTTTATGAGGAATAGGGGCGCTTTTAAAGAAAGATGACCTGCAACACAGTCAACGCCGAAGTTAGCTTAAACCTGAAGTGACTATGTCAGCCCATTTTCACATCAACTGCCTTAAATCACCCATTGCAGCATGACATGGCCTTCACAAGAGTCTTTCACAATAAAGGAATGTTTGACACCTCCTCTTTCTCACTCAGATCCTTATCTCTGCTCATTTACTTTGAGATTTTCAGATCGTGTTTAAGAGTTCGAAGAGGCAGCACAACTTGAGATGACACCCTTACTCAGCTAAGAAGGCAACTTGATTTGACAACAAAATCCCTCGGCCCATGAATTCTCCTGTAATAATCATTAATGCCTTGATCCTCCCTTTCTTATAAAGAGGGGATCTTGATATTGTAAAAGGGTTTGAAAATCTAGAGAGAAAAGGGTCGATTCTATAACTCCTATGATAGCTTATAGATCTTCATAATACCGCATATTGGTGGTGATTCCTCCTCTTGAACTTTGAAGCTTGTTTGTCCTATAAAATTACTTGTTTGTTTGTTCCTTAGTCCTCCTATTCATGCATCAATAAGCATTGTAATGTCTTAAAATTCTCCTACAGATTAATTTGTATTTATTAAATGCACATACCTGTATGAGGGTTTGAAATTACATTTACAACACTGTATGATGTGAAGTCATCTTTCTTCTATTCTCTGTTCAACACTCCTTTTTTTAACTCAGAAAGTAGATAAGCTCTATCGTTCCAAGCTCATGCTATGTGTATGAATTTCTTAGTGTTGTAAGCTTCGTAATTTCGAGTTGCTTTCCTCACTTTGTTTGATATCATTTACTTTAAAACAATTTGATTAAACTGTGAAGTTTTGAAGTGCAAGGCCTCCACTATCTTGTTTTATTTCTGAAATCTACTTCTATGTATCAAGGCTTATATCATTGGATTACATCTTTGGGAAGAAGAACCACTCTCTCGTGTTCATGTTTGAAACATAGGTGACATATCTTGTTATTCAAAAGTCATTTGAGACACACTGATATGGATGACCCTATGCATTGGTCTTATCAGCAATCCAAGGTTGTCTCTAGGGGGCTTTCTCTCTATTATGTTGCATTTGTGTTGCATATGCAAGTTTTAGCCACAACGTCTCTTGCTTCATTTCCGGGGAACTTATTGAAGGATTTTCCCCCTGGGTTACGACAAGCTAAACACTCTATCGATAGGTGAACATAGATGTTTTGATTGCACTCACTTCACCTTGGCGACTCCACTACAATATACTCATTATTCATCATCCTGGCATCTAAAAGGCCTCATACTCGGTCAGACACCTCTCAGAAGAAGGCTCCATTTGTATCTGGCACTAAAAAGTTGATTTCCAAGAGAAATTGGAAAGAGAAAACCCCACTTGCTTGTGCCACCATCTCACCAGCATTTGTAAATTCCCCTTCCAGTTCTCAGCCTACCATTGTCCATTGCTCAGGGTTGGGTCCTAAGATCTTGATACACCCATTTTACAACCCATATACTCAAAAACCTTTGGCCTTGACCCAAGTCCCTCAAGCAAATCCCTGTCCTTCTCCCTTATTTCAGATGGTTTTCCCAGGATTTTTGCTAAATAAGTATGCTCCTCTTGACTTACCACAACCCCTAAATCCTTTGCCACAAGACTATTTGAAGTTGTTGCCAAGGTTTAATGGAGAAGATGAGAATATTGCTCAGAAACACCTTGAAGATTTTCGTGTCCTTGCTGAGAATTTCAACGTTGAATAGCTGGATGTAGTACTCAAATTTTTTGTACAGCCTCTTGATGGAGAGGCTAGAAAGTGGTTTAAAACCTTGCTATATGCCTCCATCACCACTTGGGAGGAGCTTGAAACCTCTTTTACACAAAAGTGGGGTTAAAAGAGGAACCACGAGTACTTCCCTACAGAGTTCAATGCTATCAGAAATAAGCGAAAAGAAGACATATCTGAATTCAATAAGAGGTTCAACAAGCAATACAATAACTTGCTTGCTGAAATAAATCCCCCTCCATCTGCTGCCCGTGTGACTTACTTTGGAGATCTGGAGTTTGAATTTGGATTTTTTTTGAGAGAAAGGAAGTCTCGTACTTTAGATCGGCTTCAAGTTGATGCTTTCGAAGTGGAAGCCAATTTTTCCTCAGCTGGAAAGATGGTTGGAAATTAGGAAACCACTGTGAGTAGAAGAGGTAAAGCAGAAGCTTCTTCCTCGGGACAAGAAAGACAAGTACCAGGTTCAAAGCTGGAAGAGATGGATAAACTCATCAGGAGTTTGTCATAGAAGGTTGGAAAACTAGAAATCGAGAACAGAAATCTCTCCAAGTAGAACCCTCAAGGAAATAATCGGGGGTATAACCCACAGTATAGGAGGCCTCATTTATAGATGTTGCAAAGGGAGAGAAAAGAACAACCAGAACAGATCCTGCATCCTCTATATCTAAAAGAGGATCCAGATGAACCCTAGCCAGATACACAAGATATGCAAGGGAACTTATATTATACATTCCCTGAGGAGGAACAAGAAGATACGGCTCACTAGGAGGTCGGCCATAATGAAGAAACAAAAATAGAGGAGGAAGACATGGATTACTATTACAAAATGTTTGTTGACTTTATGCAAGCACAACTGCATCACAAGTATGATCTAAGGTCTTCTAGAAAGAGGTCCAGGGAACTAGAACAACAAGAATCAAATGTTCCCCAAATTATACCTCCATTTCTAGACAAAGGAAAGGGTAAATTGAACCCTGACCATGCCAAGATAAAAGTCCCTTTAAACAAGGAAAGAAATAGAGAAGAGGGACATGTAGCAAAGGAGGCACATATTTTTCATAAAAGTGCTTATGGTAATGAAGTTGAAGCATAATCAAGGGGTATGGAGAAGACCCCATCTACATTTAATATTCAAAGGGAGCTTAAAAAGGTGAAGATTGTTGTCCCACTCACTGAGCTTCTAAGACAACCTACCTATAAGGCTCAGGTATCTCAATTCATGCATCCATTAGTCTCCTCACGCACTCATGATTCTCTAAATATTCAGGAGGAGAGGCCAATGGTAGTTTTTGGGCCACATGTGGAAGAGCTTGATCCTTCTACTGCGCCTTTCTATGTGACTCTTGGGGTCCATGATCTTCTTCTGCACAATTTCATGTTGGATTTTGGAGCCTCTCATAATCTCATGCTGTTGGAAGTGATGGAACAACTTGGGTTATAGATCACTAGGTCTTACAAGGATTTGTACTCTTTTGACTCCAAGAGGGTCAAATGCCTAGGAATGATCAAATATTTGGTGGTGAACTTGGCCCAAATTCCAGAAAAAAGTGTGGTAATACCTCATTTTGGCATGTTACTATCAAGATCCTAGGGTTCTAAGGTGGGGGGCTCAATTAAGTTGGACCTGACTTATGCCACCATTCCAACCTTTGGAGGAGAACAAAGAAGGCTATATAGAGAATCCATATTTGTGAAAACTGTCACCTCAGCTAAAGGCTCAAGGAACTCTCCAGTATATGGAAAAGAAAGTGATCTATCCTACTTATTTTTAGAAGAAGATGAGGTTTTTACGGAGGAAATGTCAGTTCACTTAACCTGGCAGTTGGAACAACAACCTGTAGGTGACAGCAAAGCCTGGGAATTGTATTTCAATGGAGAAAATTTGAAAGAAGGAAATGGGGTAGGAGTATTGCCGGTATCTCCTGAACGTTGTATGATACCTCTTTCATTTAAATTGGAATTTGAGGCAACCAACAATGTAGCAGAATACAAAAAACTGCTCCTTGGGTTGCAAACTGTAAAAAATCTGAAAATCGACTGTCTGACAGTTTATGGAGATTCTGAATTGATACTAAAGTAGATTAAGAACCAATTCCAGGCTAAACACCTTAGGCTGAGGACATATCGAAATGAAGTATGGGACCTGATTGATAGCTCCTTCCTAGCCTTTAACATTCAGTTTCTACCCAGAGAAGAAAACAGGATGGCTGACTCTCTGGTTGTAGCTGCCAGTACCTTCAGGCCTCCCCAAAATCCTCTCCTCAGGTATGAAGTTGAAGTTAGGTGTAGACCCTCTATACCTGATAATATCAAGCACTAGAAAGTATTTGAAGATGACGAACAGGTGAAACAATTCCTAGAGGTCATTGGGGAGTTTTCCAACTCCACCATTGATCAAGAAGAAGAAGAAGAAGAAGAAGCAGGTCAAGAAGCCACTCCATGGAAAGATGCAGTGGCTGGACACAAATTCTTGCAGCTGAAAGGGAACACTATTCCCCATGGACTAGTTCCACTAGAAAGGCTCTTTACTAAGGATAACATAGATGCTAAACAAATGGTTTCTGAAACTGATGATCAAGTGCAAGATCATAACATTGGTTCAAAAGAGGAGCCCTAGATGATTAAGCTGTCAAAAGGAATCTCGTTGCAGTACCAGCAAAGGTATTTAGATCTCTTTAAAGCTTATAAAGATGTTTTTGCTTGGTCGTATGATGATTTGAAAGTTTTTGATACTAACATCATACAACATAAGATTCCTTTGAAAAGCAGGATGAAGCCCTGTAAGTAGAAGCTCAGACAAATAAATCCTCTCTTACTCCCCTCCATTGAAAGGGAGATAAAAAAGCTGCTACAGGCAAAGATTATTATTCCTTTAAGATATTCACAGTGGGTAGCAAATCTAGTCCCTGTTCGAAAGAAGAATGGGGAGATACGGTTGTGTGTGGACTTCCACAACCTGAATAGGGCATCTTTAAAAGACAATTACCCCCTGCCCAAGATGGACAACATACTGCAAAAAGTGGTCGGTTCAACCTGAATGTCAATGATGGATGGGTTCTCCGGGTATAATCAAGTCGTAGTCCACCCCGAAGATTAGGAAAAGACGACTTTTACTACCCCGTGGGGAACATTTATGTATGTGCATATGCCATTTGGATTGATAAATGCAGGTGCCATGTTCCAGAGAGCCATGGAAATTGCTTTTGTAGGGGAGAAGGAAAAATTCGTGGTGGTATACCTTGATGATATTATAGTCTTCTCGAAAAATTAAGAGGATCACCTTTTAAATTTAAAACTGACTTTCAAGAAGTGCAGAAGGTATGGTCTCTCTCTAAATCCCAAGAAATCTCAATTCGCGCTAAGTGAAGGGAGGCTGCTAGGACATATCATATCATGTGAGGGCGTGAAGATAGACCTGAAAAGAGTTGAAGCCATCAGCCACATTCCACTTCCCAGAAATAAAAAGGAAGTCCAAGATTTCTTAGGAAGAATAAATTTCTTGAGAAGATTCATCCCAAATTACGCAGAGATAGTCAAAGGCATCACATATATGCTCAGGAAGGACAATGAGGTAAAGTGGAATCATGTTTCCCATGATTATTTCAACAAGATTAAGGAAGCTCTGGCCAAATCCCTAGTGTTAGCTAGCCCAGATTATTCATATCCTTTTTACATTTTCTCTTTTGCCTATCCACTCATAATTGTAGCAGCACTGTTACAGAAAAACAAAGCAGGTCATGAATAGCCTGTTGCCTTTTTCAGCCAGGTATTGAGGGATGCTGAATCGAAATATAATATACTGGAGAAGCAGGCTTATGCTCTGGTTAAAGCTTTAAAGGCCTTTCAAACTTATGTATTGCAGTCCAAGGTTACAACATTTGTTCCCATGACAACAATTAAATACATTCCAGTGCAGGGGGACAACGAAGGGAAGAGGGGCAGATGGATAGCGAAAATACAAGAGTATGAGCTAGAAATAAAGCCCACCAAGCTCATTAAAGGACAAGGTCTGGCTCAAATCCTGTCTGAATCTAACTGCCAAGCACTTGGGATAAATTTAATCATATAAAATAGCAGATCTGAAGAGCACCAGAGCAGCATTAGAACATTTGAACAAAAAATTTATGCCAAGTATGAGGGGTCTCAGTGGTATAAAAATGTTGTCCACTACCTCTTGTTTTTAAGATGCCCATTGGGGCTAGATTCCTCTAAATATCGAAGCTTGAGATTACATGCTCAGAAATACATTATATCAAATGGATTACTATATTGGAAGGACCCAATGGGTGTATTGCTGTCGTGTTTAGTAGAAACAGAGACCAATAGGGCGATGGAAAAATTTCATGAAGGAGCCTATGGGGGGCACTATAGTTGGAAAACCACCGCACACAAAATCCTCAAGGCTAGATTTTACTGGCCTACATTGTTCAAGGATGTTTATAACAACATCAGGAGCTACCATAAATTCTATATGTTTGCTAAAAGATAGAAGTTTGCTCCTCTCCCATTGATTCCTGTGTAGGTGGAAGATCCCTTCAAACAATGTGGCTTGGATTTTATAGGGGATATCAACACACAATCTAGTGGCCAGCACAAGTGGATATTGACAGCCATTGATTACTTCACCAAGTGGGTTGAGGCCATTCTAGCTAGGAATGCTATAAATGCAATGGTTATGAAGTTCATGGAAGAGAACATATTGTCCCACTTTGGCTGCCCTTCCAAAATCATCACTGATAATGCCCAAGTCTTTAAGTCTTCCAAGTTCACTACTTTCTACAACAAATACAATATCACTATCGGGCATTCCACCACATATTACCCTCAGGGTAATGGCTTGGCTGAATCCTCCAATAAAACAGTGGTGAGAATATTGAAGAAAATCATTGCTGAAAACAAAAGGAACTGGGATTCTCAGTTGAAATTTGCTTTATGGGCCAACAGGGTAACACCCAAGAGATCCACTGGGGTATCACCTTTTGAGTTGGTGTATGGTAAGGTTGTTGTTTTCCCTATACAATTAGCAATTCCTGTAGCAAAGTTGCTACAAGAAGCTGAGGAGGAGCCAAGTGCACTAACAAGGAGAATAAATCAGCTGGTGGAACTTCAGGAGAGCAGAGAGCAGGTGGAGGCCAGATTATCTAATTATCAGCAAAAGATGAAGCTGTTGTTTGATAAGAAAGCTAAGGACAGACCTCTGCAACTAGGAGATTTAGTTCTCAGGTGGGATGTCAGGCGGGAAGACAAGGGAAAGCATGGGAAATTCGATCCATTATGGTTTGGTCCCTTCAGGATTGCGGAAGAAAGAGGGAACAATACCTTTCTGCTAGAAAATTTAGATGGTGAATTGCTGGAACTACCAGTAAATGGTCAGTTCCTTAAGTTTTATTTTCAAAATTAAAATTGTCTGCTAGTCCACACTCATTGTAAATATCTGGTGTGTTTACTGCAAACTATTGATTTAAGTTTTTCTTTAAATTTGTAAAGAATTTTTGGCTTTTTGGAAGTATCTTTTGTTCTAGAAATGACTCCATGCCTAGAGGAGTAGTTCGAAATGTGCAGGTTCTTAGCACCTTGTTGGAAAGACACTATCCCCAGATGGAGCCAATGTTGCATTCGCATCTCACTCAGTGTCTTGTTGCTGGCTAGTGGTTCGGGATGTGGGATAGCAGGGAAGAAAATGCAATTTTCTATGTCATGGAAGTCACCAGAACTTGATGGGACCCCCTACATTGCAGATTTCTCGGAAAGAGATTTCCAGGGGTATATTCAAGTTTGAAAATAGGTTCCCAGATGAGAAGATAGAGACTGTTGAATCAACCCTTCTCAAAACTCAGAAAACCCCTAAAAAATGGCTAAGTATGGGATAGAAATCCTAAATCGGGCTGAAAGACTTATCGCATATCGCATATTGGCATTAGCGGGGGTCCTAGACTATTATATCGCAAATCCCATGGTAAATTGCAATTGACGAAGTCAGAGGGATCCTCCCTTAAGGATTATCGGCAGAGGCGAACGTTGATTGCGATATGGACCAAACTGTCGGGGAGGCCAATTTTCAAAATACAAAGGAAAGCATGGAAAAACAAGGCCTTGTCTGACATTTTCTCTCTCCTCCAGGGGGCCACATGGTGGATTCTTATTGGTCCATGGAATTGATGTGGCAGATGATGTCAATGATGATGTGGCACATACGGAGGATGACGTGGCAGGGGGACACGTGGCACTCATTTTCGGCATTTTCAGGGGTCCAATGGGCCTGTTTCCAGATTCCACGTGGAAACACTCATAGGGTGACACGTGGCAATGATGAAGTCATGATGACATCAACAATGACATCAGCATGTGATCGGCAATCAACGATCGCAATGTTCCAAATATTAAAAGAGGCGAGACAACAGAGAAGCGTCGATTGCGATATGAGGGCCGGGATGTGATAAATTATAAACTACAACCTATAAAAATTTCGGGTCTAGGAAATCGGCCAATAAGAGGATTTATTGCAATATAAAGAAAAGCCCCTCGTGTGTTTATTTGAAACCTTAAGTGCTTTATAGATGGGCCCTTGGTCTCCGCCTGTGACCCTATGCAGGAATTCATAAAAGGGGTTGTCAAAGGGGGCCTAAGACTTAAATAAGAAATCCTCATCAATTCACATGTTTTAAATGAATTAATCTCACACCATAATGCAATGATAAACACTGAAAAAAGATTTGACAGATTGATGGGTCAACAACTGGGTGTTTTATAAGGAATAGGGGCACTTTTAAAGAAAGATGGCTTCCAACACAGTTGGCGCTAAAGTTAGCTTAAACCTAAAGTGACTATGTTGGCCCATTTTCACACCAATCGCCTTAAATCACCAATTGCAACATGACGTGGCCTTCACAAGAATCTTTCACAATAAAGGAATGTTTGACACCTCCTCCTTCTCATCGGGATCCTTCTCTCTGCACATTTACTCCAAGATTTTCAGACCATGTTTAAGAGTTTGAAGAGGCAGCACAACTTGAGACGACACCCTTCCTCGGCTGAGAAGGCAACCTAATCTGAAAATAGAAGCCCTTGGCCCATGAATGCTCATGTAATAATCATTAATGCTTTGATCCTCCCTTTCTTATAAATAGGGGGTCTTGATATTGTAAAAGGGTTCAAAAATCCAGAGAGAAAAAGGTCGATTCTGTAACTCCTGCTATAGCAAATAGATCTTCAGAATAACACAGATTGGTGGTGATTCCTCCTTCTAAACTTTGCAGCTTGTTTGTCCTATAAAATTACTTGTCTGTTTTTTCCTCAGTCCTCCTATTCATGCATCAATAAGCACTGTAATGTCTTTAAATTTTCCTGCAGATTCATTTGTATTTCTTTAAATGCACATGCCTGTGTGAGGGTTTGAAATTACATTTGCAACATTGTATGATGCAAAGTCATCTTTCTTCTATTGTCTGTTCAACACTCCTTTTTTTAACTCAGAAAGTAGATCAGCTTTATGGTTCCAAGCTCATGCTATGTGTATGACTTTCTTGGTGTTGTAAGATCCGTAGTTCCAAGTTGCTTCCTCACTTTGTATGTTATCTTTTACTTTAAAACAATTTTATTAAACTATGAAGTTCTAAAGGGCAAGGCCTCCATTGTCTTGTTTTGTTTTTGAAATCTACTTCTGTGTATCAAGGCTTATATCATTATCTTACATCTTTGGGAAGAACCACTCTTGACTCATGTTCATGTTTGAAACATATGTGATGTCTCTTTTTATTCAAAAGTCATTTGAGACACACTGATCTAGATGAACCTAGGCACTGGTCTTGTCTACAATCCAAGGTTGTCTCTAGGGGGCTTTCTCTGTATTATGCTGCATATGCAGGTTTTAACCACAATAGGATCCACAAAATAGGGAGGAAGGTCCACATATCAAGGGGAAGATCCCTAAAGGTAGGATCAAGGACTCAAAATGGGAGAACTCAACCATATCTCTATCCAATAACATCTAGCTTGTTGTTCTCGAAGATTCTAGCAGGCAAAGCTTCCCCTCCACTTTAGGAAAGACTGCCAGAAGAGTATCAGCACGAGGTTTTATATCAAAAGCCACACTAGCAGCACTAGGTCAACATGTTGCAATAAGCCATCAACATGGGTCAGCGATGGTACAAAGCGCTTTGGTCCTGAAAACTAGGGTTCCAAGGAAATTTCTCTAGAATTCTCTCAGGGCAACTCTTCTTCTATTCTTCAAGGATGTTTGTGTTCGTATTCATGGTGAGTACACTTTGACAGTTTTCGTCATTTTCACACTTCAGGATATGAGACGAGAAGTGTGAAAAAATAATGTGTAACAGATTCCCCCTCAAACATGAAGGAAAAAACAGGGAGTGGTGGGTGAAATGCTTTACAGGTCAAGGCAAGGACCCAGGAAAATACCGTCAAGAGACCTGCAAATCAAGCATGATACAATATACATATTTGACATCTCTTATATAAATATGCCTAAGGATACATTTCTGAATAGGCATCTAACAATACATGAATCCACAACGTGGACGCAGCCATCCGAATAGAAAGGATCATATATATGGACCCACAGTATGGTCGCAGCCATCTGTATAGAGGGAAACATGTGTACAATCATGAATAATTCATAACTCCACGCAACCTGGATGTATCATATGAAACCCAGGGTATTCATCTCTGTCTCGATTCGATCAATGTACAAAATCTACCATGTGAATAGTTGAACATGATAGAAAACCACTTGATTACTGGTCAATGATGTAAATTGTTAACAGGCACGAGAGAAACCACCAATAATTACAATGGCTCTCAAGGTACAATAGCGCAATCCACAAGTGTGAATAATGAAGTTCAATTTCAACACCCATAGAATCATTCGATCGAAGGCCAATGATGTGAACCTATCGTTGAATGAGAAGAACTTGCCATTGAGGCATGCAAGCTCCAAGGTATTAGAAGTGAGTTTCTAGATCATCTTCCTGGATAATGAGCTGAAGTTAACAGGAAGTGATCTGTCGAAGGAGGGACATAATGTATCCCACATCATCGAGACAAAACAAAAGATGTAGTAGAGTAGGTAAGTTTTATTCAAGATTGTGGCAGAAAGGTCAGATAGCGTATAAGTGATAAAAAACTGCAGATAGGACTTCTCTTGAACATATCGACGGCACGACTCTAGAGTTTGGCAGCATTTGACACAACATAGGATCAGAGGTCATGATGATAATGAAGTATAATCAGATGAGAGGCAAAATGGATTCCCAAAACCCAAGAAGAAAAGTGATGAAGTGAGGATAACCCAAACCCGACACGAGCAACAAATAAGTGTCATGTTCAAGAGCTACATGTTGCATTTACAAAAAATACAAGAGTTGTTCACTTTCATTCACCCTCCCCCCCGCTATTGCTAGCAAGTACCTCATTATTTTTTATCACAATCTTGAGGAGGATAACATATGTTTGTTGTATAAATTCATCCTTTGGATGAATCCATCCTAGTAAGTTTGATGATTCCTAGGAAGGATAAACTCGATCTCGTCATGGTGACAAGTCCTACATCGTTTAAGTTTTAAGAGTCTAGCGGAGGGGTAACTCGGCATCTTTTTCATGTTTAGAGAGTTTGACAAAAAGGCAAAAAGGAAACTCCAAAGGTTCCTTTCCGTAAATTGTCTCTTGAATTCAAAAAGGTAGAAAACGATATCCAGGAGAACCTCTTAGCCATGTTCATCTAAGGTATTCCTTTTTTGTACAATAGTCTATCTCAGTCCGGAAAAAGGGTTAAACTTATACTGAGTAGAAGTCATTTCATTTACTTTAACGAGTTCGAAACGACAAGTACATGACAATATTTTCTTATTTCAAGAGTCAAAAAAGAGCTTAAAGATGAGTCCAGGTGGTGCCTTTTTCATTTATTTTGACGAGTCCGAAAAAGTGATAAAATAAAACTCGTCGATTCAGTTAAAATTAATCATTCTGACCATTTATCCATGACTTGTCGCTGCACAAACGAACACACATTATCGATTTTCGAGAAAAAAATTAAAATATAAGCAAAATATGCCCTAAATGGTGAAAATATGTCAAAAAACTTATAAAAACTCAAAAAGTAAAATCATTTTTACCATTTTACATTTGGTAAATTGGAGAGCACTTTTTACCCCCCTTTTCCCCGATCTTCAAGCAAGGAGTGCGACCAATCCAGGACATCGTTCAATGATCTGTTCGCTACAGGTAAGAGATCTATCCTTCCTCTTTATTTTGGTTATTATTTTAAGTGTTTTCATCTATAGTTTAGGTGGTAAGGAGGGCTTGGAAAAAATTTGTGTTAAGGGCAATTAGCGTGGGTTTTACCCATCAGACTTGCACTGCTCACCCTATGGTCAACTGTGTCAGAGTGCTAGAAGTGAGGAAAAATATGTAAACAGTAGCGCTAGCGCAGAGTTACAATTTTTTTGGAAAATCCTCCATGTTTAATGATTTGTTCCTGAATTTGTTTCCATAGATGCTCATGAAAACTTGTTTAATGGATGTTTCACATGTTATCCAACAAAAAATGATGATTGAATGGAAGGAGAGAGGACATGAAGCAAAATATCGTTGGGTAGCCAAATACCCAAATTGCATAGCTTCCCTTTGAGCATGTGGGTTACTGAAATTCTTATGGATTCCTGGGATTAGAACTTAGATCGAGTTACTGCAGCATTTGGTGAGTTGGTGGGAAGTTGACTGCCAATTTTTCATCATTGGGGACCAGGAGCTTGAGATTGATATCTCAAACATATATTTCATTATGCACTTGTCCATAAGGGGACAATAGATTCAGCTACTTGGTTCTCGTAATAGAGGGGAAAGTACTGATATGTTGATCGCGAGACATTGCCCAGGCTCTCGAAAAACGAAGAGTGGGAAGATAGACATAAAGACCATCACCAATCTCCCGCTAAGAACAATTCTCTTTACCATGGCCCAAATATATGGGGCTCAGGCTTTACATGAAGCAAAAAAGTCCCATTTCCAGTATGCCATTGATTTTATGAGTCCCACAGTCTTTAATTGGTGTGAAGGATTGTTGGTTAACACGAAGGACCAACTTACAAATGCAAGACAGGGAAGCTGAAAAAAATCGGCTATGGATCTATCTTGGTGACGTTCTTCTTGGAATGTGTACCATTGTTTAGATATCAGTGGATAGAAGTGGATGCTCCAATGCCCAGGGATCCACGATTATTGAGATGGGGTGAGTTGATGCCTCGACATGGAGGTGGTCAACAAATGTCATTTCCTCCAGCATTTTTTGGATGGTTGCGACATCAGCTAATCATGGTAGATGATTGGGCATACGCTGGTACTGATTTCCAAGGAGATCCCAACCTTCCACTTCCACCTGGTACAAGGTGAACTGATGCAGGTAAAAATTATTATTTATTTATTTATTTATTTTTATTTTTTTTTGTTCTAAGATTTGATACTTGTGATTTTTTTGTAGATGTTGGACTAGAGAGACCTGCAGGGGTTTCTTCGATAGCTAGGTGAGTGGCACGACAGATAAAGGATGCTCCTTATGAGGAGGGATCTGACCCGATCGTAGAGGTGGAATGCAACCTAGAAGCCTTGACAAGAGGCATTCTAGAATACATGTCTATTGATGAGGTTCCACTGCGATATCAGAGGCATGTTGTAGGGGTGTCCGCCAGACTGCGTCGATTGCTGAAACGAGTCATCAGAGTTGTTTTGTGCTACCACAAACACCATGTTGGCAGATAACCATCTCTAATTTTAATTTTTTTGCACTTATGTAGGCTCGAGAAACCATGTGTCTTAGAACACAGATTTTTATATTTTTATGTAACAAAACTTTTCCCGATCGTAGAGGTGGAACGCAACCTGGAAGCCTTGACAAGAGGCATTCTAGAATACACGTCTATTGATGAGGTTCCACTGCGATATCAGAGGCATGTTGTAGGGGTGTCCGCCAAACTGCGTCGGTTGCTGAAACGAGTCATCAGAGTTGTTTTGTGCTACCACGAACACCATGTTGGCGGATAACCATCTCTAGTTTTATTTTTTCTGCACTTATGTAGGCTCGAGAAACCATGTGTCTCATAACACAGATTTTGATATTTTGATGTAACAAAACTTTTGCAAACACTTTATATATCTATCTATATATATTATGTTCAGTGTTCCTACTATATGATGGTTTTTGTTTTACATATGTCGCAGATGTTTATCTAATACGTAATTAGCCAATGTATCTGTTAATGTGTTCAAACATCTTGGAATATTTTGATAAGTGATATAATCAAAGTCTCGTTCTAAGAGATGAACACACATATACATTCTCAAAATTTGAGGGTTTCTGACAGAATATTGTCTGTTAAGTTGTAGTACAATGAGTTGTGAATCGAGATTAACGACAAACTATCTAATACCAAGAGCAATGGCTTCTTACAAAATCTCGATAACCAGACTATATTTGACATTGTTATTAGTGGTATGAACTAAACATATGCCTTGTAAATTCACTAACTCACCATTAGGGCCATAGATTTCCCATGTGGCGAAAGATAGATTTCGTGTACTACGACAAGCACCATCAGCAAAACCGACATAAAAGTTCGATGACATCTACAAACCAAGTAGAACACGCGGTAAGCAGAGGAAAACATGTTTGGAAAAGCAAACAAACACACCAAAACCAAATGCACACTAATGTACAAACTATTTACACAAAATTACGCATAATGCTTTTTGAGGTAAAGCCTGTTTTGGGGCTCAACCAACTAATTTCCTTCATAAACAACCAACTCATAGGCACCTTTCTGTATTTCTCGTTTAACAATGTAAGGCCCATGCCACATTGGTTCAAATTTCCCATCTCCCAATTTATCATTGGCTTGATCGTATAATAGGACTAATTCACCTTCAACAAAAATACGGGAAGTAGCAGTTTTATCATATTGTGCTTTAACTCATTTCAATTGTGCTTCAATAACTAATGCAACAATGTGGCGAGTTTCATCAAGCCTTTCGAGGTAAAGTGATCGTTCCTCCTCCTCTGAAGTGTCAGGGAGTAATTCGACAACTAGTTGTAATGAAGGAATCTCGCATTTAATCAAAAGGGTCGACTCTAAACAATACACCAACTAAAAGGGTGTGAATCCAGTTGTTGTCTTAGTTGCAATTCGGTATGCCCACAGAGTTGAAAATAGCATAAGGTTCCAATTTCGTTTATGCATCCCAATAGTTTATTGAAGCATTGTAACCAAGACTTTGTTGACTGCCTCAACTTGGCCATTGGCTTGTGGATAATAAGGAGTTGAGTTGTCGTGACGCAGACCCAACTGAGCAGAAATATTTTTCATCATATAATGTCGAAAATTAGATCTATGGTCAGTGACGATCACTTGAGGGACACCAAATTGAGCTATGATGTGATTAAAAAGGATTTGAGTTGCAGTTTTACCGTCAACATCATATGTAGGAATCACCATGGCCCATTTAGTGAAATAATCAATGGCGACGATGATATAATCATGCCCCTCGACTGAGCGAGGGTTACATGTCATGAAGTCAATACCCCATTTTGCAAAGGGGTCAACAATAACAACTGGGTGAAAGGGAGTGGGTGGGGTGCATTGTTTGTGATTATAAATATGACAAGCATGACATTTTTGGACTGCTAAAATACAATCTTTGAAGATCTAAGGCCATAAATAACTGGCGCAGAGGATTTTTTGAGTCGTAGCATATCCTGACATGTGACTGCCACAAGCTCCAGATAGTCATTTAAGACTCTCTCAACTTTCTCAAGCTTTAAACATCGACGAAGGATGGAATCAACACTAACATGGTACAAAGTATCCCCGATAATTCGATAAGGTCTAGACTGATGTCAGATGCGACGACGTTTAGAGTTGGATAACTCCGGTCGAAAAGTTTGGGTCTAGAGATAGATAATGATATATCCATACCACGGGTTGAGAGTACTGATGTGGAATAGAGTTCGTCAGGAATCAACTCGTCAGATGTAGTAGATGTGGTTGCAGAGGGAAGGTCACAAATCAACTCAGCGAAAATGAGTGATTTCTTCCATCTAGCTTTAACAAATTCCAAATCGAATTCTTGTAGGATAAAAAACCATCTAGAATACTTGCCCCCCAATAATTGATGAGTCAGAATGTATGTCATGGGGTTTCAATTAGAAATCATAGTGGTCTTACGTAAGAGAATATAGTGTCGGAAATGTTGAACATCGTGAATGGATGCCAAAGCTAATCTCTCAACATGGACATATGGAGTTTCAGCTTTAATAATATTTCAACTCAAGTAATAAATCAAGTTATCGTCTCCATCATCATCTTCTTAAACAAGTACCATAGCAATAGTACTATCAACGGCGACCAATACAATAAAGGAGCACTAATAAGGGTATTCTTCAATGCATCAAAGGATTTTTAGCAACTTCATCCCAAACGAATGGGATCCCTTTATTTAACAAGTGAGTAAATCCCTTGGAAATTTCAGCATAATTTGGGACGAAACAAAAAAGGAAATTCGCTTTCCCTTGTAAACTATGCAACTGGTGTAAAGAAGATATAGGTGGGAAATTGACAATGGCCTCCACCTTAAGGGGATGGATTTGGATGCATTCTTTGTATACAACAAACCCTAAGAGATTACTAGATTCGACACAAAATACACACTTATGCGGATTCAATCGAATATTGTAGTGTCGATAAAGAAGAAAGATCGCTCGAAGTTGATCAGGATGGTTTTAACACTTAGCAAAATGTGTTGGTAAGTCATCAAGATATGGTTGAACGATATGCTTAATATCGTGAAAGGCATAAGGCATCCCTCATTGGAAGGTAGCATCAGCATTCTTCAAACCAAAAGGGAGTTTTTTTGTAAGAAAAGGCTCCCAAAGGAAAAATAAAAGCAATTTTGTGTTGATCGGCTGGAAGAATGTTAATCTAGTTGTATCCAAAAAAACCGTCCATAAAGGAAAAAATCTCACTCCCCGCACATTCATCAATGATTTGATCTATAAAGGGAGTTGGATAATTATCTTTAGGACATGCTCGATTGATATCATGATAGTCAACACCAATGTGGATAGTCCCTTGTTTCTTAGTCATAGGATCAATATTCGAGACCCAATCTGTCAACGAAATAGGATAAATGAAACCAACTTTAAGAAGTTTTTCAACTTCTCACTTTATGGCAGCTGCCTTTCTAGGGTGCACAGGCCAAAGACACTGACGAATAGGCTTCACATTTGGATAAGTAGGTATCTCGTGCACTACTATAATTGGATCTATGCCAGCCATCTCTTTGTACGACCAAGAGAAGACATCACAGAATTATTTGAAGAGGGCGGTATAAATCTTGATCTCATTCGGAGAACAAGAAACCCTAATATGGATATTTTCAACAATCCTAGGTTTGACAGAGATGTCGATGGGCATTGTAGCTGAAATGTTTCCCATGTTCCCTTTGGACAAAACTTTGTGAACCAAAATAGGCGTTTGAAGTGGATGAGTCGGTACACCGGAAACAAGGGTTTCTAGACAAGAAGAAATATCACCAAGGCTGGGGAGAAACGAGGAACGATTATGGGAATAATTCCATGGAGTTTCCTCAAGAGACATAACTTATGTGATACTTTCATTAGTTGGAAATGTCTCATTCAAAGGATCTGGAGAATCCCAGGAACCGAGCCATGGAGATTGCAAATATGCATCTAGATTCATAGTTTAATGATAACGAATTTTAGAAGTAGCCACAGAAGCTGAAATGTCAGCCTGATATGCTTGCTCTATAGGGATAAGTGACATAACATCGCCAAAACCGTCAATATGATCAGTACAGGGAATGACTCAAGGATTGTGATGAGTCGAGACCATGTTAATTGAAGCGAAGTTCGGAGGTGGAAGGGAAAAGTTCCCATAAGGGAAGAGTCTTTGAAAATACCCGCCCCAACACTCTCATAAGGGATATCGGCATTCCCAACATATGACACATTTCCATTTGAGGAGTTGAAAGAGAAAAATGTGAGTTCATTGATAGTGACTATTTTCCCTTGATGAGGAAAAACGAGAACACGTAATAGGGTAGAAACAATGCAAAATATTGCATGGGTCTAGCTACGACCAAGTAGAAGATTGTAATTCAGATTGGCATCGATAACTTCATACTTCCAGGTTAACAATTTTTCCTTCCAATTGACTTGTAAATAATTTCACCCATCACTCCCTATTCTGCCTTCATGCTTTAGGGGGCATCTGTTACACAGTATTTTGTCACACTTCCCGTCCCATATCCTGAAGTGTCAAAATGATGAAAACTGTTTAGAAAATCTTCGGCAAAATCACATAACCAATGTGATCACAGAAGTCTTAATTCCTTAATGATGAAAACTGTCAAATTGTACTCACCATGAAATACATACACAAACATGCCTGAAGAATAGAATAAGAGTTTCCCTGAGATAATTATGGAGAAATTTACTAAAACCCTAGTTTTTAAGGTCAGCGTGCTTTGCACCACTGCTGGCTCGTGCTGATGGCTTGTTGCATCATGTTGACCTAGCATTGACAGCGTGGAAAATGTGTAAAAACCCGCGCGTTGAACCTCTTTTGCCAGTCTTTCCTAAAGTGGAGGAGAAGCTTCTCCTGCTAGAATCTTCGAGAACAACTAGTTGGATGTTGTTGGATAGAGATATGGTCGAGTTCACTTTGATAGTTTTCATCATTTTGACGCTTTAGGATATGGGACGGGAAGTGTGACAAAATATTGTGTAACAAGTATCAAGAAAGGTCAAGACATCAAATAGGACACCAAATCATCAAGAAGGGATACATAAGGGCTGAACTATCTAAGGAGAATAAAGAAGGACTACCCATTTCAAGGATCACACCATCTAAAAGCAAAAATAAGAATAATACCTCAGGGAACCCACCTCCACTCAAAGAAAGAAGGTATACACATTGAAGAATCTTCAAGTATCTACATCAAAGAATAAGCATCAAAGGAATCAAGGTGTTCTCCCTCTATTTGAATCAATAATCTCATCACAAGAATATTTGAATAAGGACATCTCTAGAAGAAACATTGTCATCTTCAAGGAAGCAAACATCATCATCAAAATCAAGAAGGCATCAAGTTGAAGATATCACCATCAAAGGAGCATCTTCACTTGACAAGTGTTATGCGGGATTTATGACTGCAGACAAAAATATCTCCCCTAGATCTGGTGGACTAACCTAGAACAATAGAAAGACAAAGGACCCAATGTTTTCCTTAAAGTAAGTAGATGAATGGATTAAAACTACTTGGAATTTGTCATATGTTTCGCTCCTTCTTTGGCTTGAATACTCCAATCCTAGCTCCTACTGCCAAAATTAGAACCTTCGTAACCAGACAACATGAGCCAATAAACTACGAGATCCATGTAGCATCATCTATATATTTTATTCAACAGATCAACATGGTATTGAAATACATGAAATAACGACATCACATATAGGAAAACAAAGAACTCTTTGTATTGATATAAATGGAGTGAGTTACAACAACAAATAGGTGTTAATATTGTAGAAGAGATCCTTCAATTTGTTGACTTGTCCTTCCTTTGTCACAAAGTGTACCTCCCATCACCCTAAATGCATGAAAAGGTCACTTCCACAACAAAAACATAAGGGTATAATCACTCTCCAAAATCCAACCTCTTGCATATGGAAGGTTGTAAATATATAGAGGATTGAGATAAGTTGGTCGTTCTTATCCTTTTACCAATATTAGGATTGAGATCCACTCTTGATGGGAGGATGAGATCGAAGGATAAGGGATGGAAATCCAAGGTAGGATGGGATAGGATCTGGAAGTTTTATGTGAGGTAAATTGTTACAACATATCCTCGAATCTTTTGGAAATGGAGGCTTCGGGATTCTCTCTCTTTTTCTCGAATTTTTAGAACCAATGCAAGTGAAAAGAGTAGCAACTTGTAGGTGATAAACGCGGGCCACAGTGGAGAAACCTATAGGTGAATGTAGCCTAGCAAGAGGCCAGGGAGCGTTTGTCCTAAAACTGGTTCAAATGATGTAGTTTGGGGCAGAAACTCTGGGGAATGAGAGAGCCATGCATAGGGATTTGTGTAATGATGATGTAAATTTGGAATAGGATGTTGATTGATCCCATTAGGGGGCCTATTGATCGTATGTGACAAAATGGCTTATAACAGAGTGACCCCTAAAGCACAAAGTCAAAGATGATGACTAATGACTGAAGTGCTTTATCTTGTGACAAGTTTGGATCAAGAACAATAGGAGAGATTGTCTCTTGTTACAATACATTTACATCATGACATCCTTTTTTTGAGGGATGCATACCCATACTCAAAAAATAAGCTAACATAACATGTTCAGTGATCAAAATACATGTCCACTGATGATTGATGGTGGACTCATGAATGGATGATTTTTTGTATGATCATGGCCATTATATATTTTGATCTTTGTATAACTCCTGAAATCATAGCCCGAAATGATGAAACTAGATCTAGGGTCTTCTATCTCCTTCACACGGCCAACCAACATATGAGTCTAACCATGTGAATCAATGAGTTGAGATCAAACATGGTAGACACCATCTAATTACAGGCCAGTGATGTAAGTCGTTAACAGATGTGTGAGAAACCATCGATGATGTTAATGGCTCTCAAGGTACTCAAGTACAATCCGTATGGTGTGAATAAATGAGTTGGTGTCTAACACCACATAGAATCTTTCAATCGAAGGCCAATGACGTAAACTTTTCGCAGAGTGGGAGGAAACTTTCCATTGATGTATGAAAGCACCAAGGTACACTTGGGTGTTTCTAAGTCAACTTCCTGGATAATGTGTTGATGTCGATAGGAAGTGACCCATCGCAAGAGGGCCTTGATGTATCCCCCATCAACGACACGAAACAGATATGATGATTGAGATAGAATGATCAGAACGATGTTGATATGGAACTAGATCAGGAAAGGCAAACATGGAATGAAGGCTTAAGAGTATTGCAAAAAATATCAGCTGAATGACTTATCTTGAACACACCGACGACACTGAATGGAGTTGGCAGCATTGACCCAAAACAGAAATGGAAGTTCTGTGAAGGTATGATGAACTGAAATACAAGAAAATCACCCGACCCAACAGCCATGGAGATGAAGTGGAAGAGTGTCATGTTCAAGAGTGACTCATTGCCATTAACGAATGGAGTACCCTGCTTTCCCAATTTTCCCAACCATACTGGTCAGCACCTCTTTATTTTAACAAGCTTAAGGAGGATAACATATGCTTGATCTGTAACTTCATCCTTCAGATGAATCCCTTTGAGAATATTTAATGAACCCAAAGAAGGAGTGGTTTGGTCTTGTCATGCTCGACAAGTCCATCGTTGTTTGATGTTTTAACAAGTCTAGCGAAGGTAAAACTCGACATATTTTTCATGTTTAGAGATTTTGAAAAAGAGGCGAAAAAGAAAACTCTAGATGTTCCTTTTCATAGGCAGTCCCTTAGGTCTGAAAAGGAAGAAAACAATACCCAAGAGAACCTCTTATCCATGTTTGACTAAGGTATTCATTTTTTGTAGTTAGTCTATCTGTCTGGAAAAGGGGTAAACTTATACTGAGTAGATGTGTTTTCATTTGATTTTACGTGTTAAAAAAGACAAGTGCTCGACAACCTTTTCATGTTTTAGGAGTATGAAAAGAGCTAAAAGAGGACTCCGAGGGGTTCCTTTTTCGTAGGTTTAAAGATCCCAAAAAAGAGATAAAAGTGTACTCTTCGGTCAAAATAACCTATTTAAAGCACAACAAAATTCATTAACGGTTGTTGACCTACTCAGAACAACACAGAAAGGATTAAACATACATGTTTCATAGTAAAAATGAATCATGACTAGATCAAAACATTAAATATGAATAAAATATGACCATATATACTAAAAAACGATTGTTCATCTTTACCATTTCACATGTACCTTCAACAATGAGTGTTATGAGTGCTATGTCCCTCGATTTTTTGGAGTTGATTGCGGCCAATCTAGTGGACCATTTCAAGTACCGCTACTCCTAGGTAGGAGTTAAAACCTTTCTCTTTCTTTTTTTGGTTCCATTTTATGATTTCATGCAAAATTTCTGAGTTTTTTAGGGCCTTGGGGTTCCAAAATTTTGCCTTAGGACCAACGCATGCCCAGATGGTCAAAATATGTGATGTACCTAAGCAGTCATACACTGCAGGCAGGGTTGCAACGCTCTGGTTTGCTCTTCTGGGGTGCGTCGGACACAAATCCAAAATTTGTTCAACATTTTTTCCTCAAAATTTGTCAAGTTTCTTGTATAAAAATGATCTTAATGAATCTTTGGTTGATGTTTTAGGGGTGCATCAACATAAAATGGCTTTCATGTGGAGATAAAGAGAACATGAGGAATAGGATTTGAATGCAGCAAATGATCCTGCTACTATCCAAGCATTAAGGATTTGTGGGTTACTAAAATTCTTTGGCTCCTTCGTATGAGGCAACAGATGGAATTGTTAAAATACCTTGTTTGTTCATGGGATGTTCAAGCACAAGCGTTCAGGTTTGGGGAACATCTGCTTGAGATAAAGGTTGAAGACATATACTTTTTGACAAGTTTGTCCATGAGAGGTGCCCCCATCTCTCTCCTAGGTGGGAGAAGGGGTGAAGAAACTGTGAAAGATTATATAACTACCTATTGCAGACCTCAAGCCCATCCAAACAAGCTTATGGAAAGATCAACATAAAATATGTGACCCAATTACCTTTGAGAATGATCATGTTCATTATTGCAAGATTGGCAGGTAGCTCAACATTAAATGTAGCAAGCATATCATATATGCGATATGGGTTGGAGTGTCTAGATCCAACACTCTTCAACTCGAGCAAGGAATTTCTGGTCAATATGAAAGAACATATGTCTAAAGCAAAAGAGGTAAAACTAAGAACTTTGGATACAGTGTGATCTTAGTTTCCTTTGCACTAGAGAGGGTTCCATTACTTCAGCCTCGACAGATTACACTCAAGCCTATTGATCTAAGGGTGCCACAAATGAGGAGGTGGATAGATCACATGTCCCAACATGCAGGGCCCTCGGCGATTAGCTTCTCACCTACCCTCTTTAGATGGTTGCGCAGACATTTTATTATGATCAACAATTATCCTTACGTAGACATGGAATTTTGTGATAACCCTGAGCTCGTGCTTTCTGAGGGTGAGGAATGGGGTGCTTCAAGTAAGAAATTTTGACCTTTTAAGTTTTGAAAGTTTTACAATTTTTTTGTAGTTTTTTATGTTTATGAGACTAAACTATTGATGTTTCACACAGATATGGGACTAGTTTGACCTATTGGTGCTTCATATCTTCTTCGTACAGAGGAACGACAACAAGAGGAGGTAGTAGAACCAATACGGGTCGTTCTGGTAGGACAAGATATACTATGGGATCCTAATGTAGGAGCGGTCCTATCAGAGGTAGAGCGCCACATGGAGGGGTTGACACACGGGATTGATGAGACCGATGTCGACCAGATTCTAGTCCAACTTCAACGATACACTATAGGAGTGCCTAGTTGTATTGGTCGACTACTGCGCAAGATGGCTTGTGCAATGTCATTCTATCACAAGCACCTTTGATTTGTCTATTTAGATATTTGCATGTAGTTTTTTATATGAGCGATGTATGCCATATGTGTCTCGGGCACAAGTTTTGTAAAGCCAAACTTAATATATATATATTAGTTTTTGGGTTTTTATTGTACTTTCAACATGATGTGATGTGAATTGAAAATTAATTACATTTGTTTCAAATGTCTATCTAAAACATGATTAGCTAGGACATCTATCAATGCGTTTAGATTTCTATAAATGTGTTCATATTGTATGAAATCGAAATGTCTTTCTAGAAGGCGAATTCTTAAAACCATGTGTAAGATGGTGGGACTTATCACTGAATAGACACTAGCAAGTTGTAGTACTACAAGTTGTGAGTCAAGTCTGATGACTAAATGGTGGATACCATGTGCAATAGCATAAGACAGTAGCTCGACCATTACTCTATATACAACAATGTTATTGGTGGAGAGACCAATACAAAGCCCTGTGCATGACTCTCTCATTCCCTAGTATGGTCACCAATTTGCTATGCGGGATTTATGACTGTAGATAGAAATATCTCCCCTAGGTCTCGTCGACTGATCTAGAACAAAACAAAGACAAAGGACCCAATGTTTTCCTTAAATTAAGTATATGAAGGGATGAAACCTACTCGGAATCTGTCGTATGTTTTTCTCCTTCTTTGGCTTGAATTCTCCAATCCTAGCTCCAGCTACCAAAATGAGAAACTGCAAAACTAGGAAACACAAGCCAAGAAAATACGAGATCTATGTAGCATCATCTATCTACTTTATTCAATCGATCAACATGGTATTGAAATAATGACATCACATATAGTAAAACGAATAAATATTTGTATTGATATAAATGGAGTGAGTTACAACCATAAATAGGTGTTGATCTTATAGAAGCGCTCCTCCAAGTTGTTTACTTGTCCTTCCTTTGTCACAAAGTGTACCTCCCATCACCCTAAATGCATGAAAATATCACTTTTACAACAACATCATAAGTGTAGAATCCCTTTCCAAAAGCCAACCTCTTGCATATGGAAGGTTGTAAATATATAGAGGAGTGAGGTAAGTTGGGAGTTCTTATCCTTTTACCAATCTTAGGATTGAGAACCACTCTTGATGGGAGGATAAGATCTAAGGATAAGGGATGGAAACTCAATGGTAGGATAGGATAGGTTCCTAAAGTTTTATATGAGGTAAATTTCTACAACAGATCCTCGAAGCTTCTGGAAACACAGGGTTCGGGATTCTCTCTCTTTTTCCCTAATTTCTAGAACCAACACAAGTGCAAAAGGGAGCAACTTGTAGGTGATCAATGCAGGACACAGTGGATCAACCTGTAGGTGAACGCAGTCTAGCAAGAGGCTAGGGAGCGTTGGTTCAAAAAATAGCTCAGATGATGTAGTTTTGGGTAGAAACTCTGGGGAATGAGAGAGTCATGAATAAGGATTTGTGCAATGATGATGTAAAGGGGGGAATGGGATGTTGATTGATCCCATTAGGAGGCCTATTGATCGGATGTGATAAAATAGCATATAACAACAAGTAAGTATTCTTATATCTATAACTGAATCTACTATCAAAATGACTTCATTTTGCAAGGAGAGAAATAAGATGGATGGGTCATCAAATTTTCTTGCATGGAAGAAGAGGACAATTTTGATCCTCATATAAAATGAAGTCATTGGACGCATCAAGGGTTCAATTGTTGAACCACCAAAAGAAGAAGTTGAAGCTCTAGAAAATTATCTAAAGGGGAAAATAAAGGTTCAAAGAATCCTTAAATAATCAATCAAGGATTTCCTCATCCCTTAAGTGGAAAAACTAGAGAAGTCAAAAGACATATATAACAAACTGGGAGAATTATTCTCCGTAGGCACCGTAGAAGAAGTGATATCAATGATAACAAAGATCTACAAGGTGAAGATATAAAGGGAAGAAGGAATAGCCTCATACTTTATGAGGGTATCACAAATAAGAGACAACTGCAAGGGTTGGAGGAAATATTTTCTGACAAAGTAATTACCACAATTGTTCTTAATGCACTACCGGAGGAATGGGGCAACTTTGTAACAAGCATGTATGGAAAGAAGTAAGCCACCCCATTCAATGAACTTTAGCCAATATGTAAGATGTCGGAAACAAGATTGAAGGCAAAAATTTATGTGGGTTCAAATGAGCAAGTTCAAGCATTTGTTGTCATGGCTAGAAGAAAAGGAAATTTTGGAAAGTTTGGTCCTTGGAAAAAGAAGAAGATTGATATGTCAAATATCCAATGTTATTTTTGTTAGGAATATGGGAATTTCAAGAGAGATTGTTCAAAAATCAAGAACGAAAACAAGAAAACGAAATAAGTAATTGAAGCCCATATCACTGAAGAAGTAGAAGAACCTGATGCGAAGTAATCTAAGAAGGAAGGAATAGATCTTCACTATTAAGGTCTCTCAAGTACATATCAAGGAAATGTAGGAGGTGAAAATACTTCTACTACGATTAAGAGATTATTATCAATATGAGAAGCATTGTAAGTATGATAGGATGTATCATATTAGGAGAGGGCATCATATTAGAAGCATACGATTGAAAAAAGAGCTCATGACTTCACTATATAAACTTGAAAGGATAGTTGAAGTAAAAGTCTACATGGTTGTAGCAATCATAATTATAGTAGCTCATACCAAAGTATTAATATGATTGTGTTGTGCTCTACAACAACCCCCCATTTCTTACCATTTTATTCACAAAATTATCATATGAAATGGGTCCCTTTAGAGTTGATTGGTATCAATATTGCATTATTTAAAAAAGGTCCAGAAACCAAATGAAAACATTATAAAACCCTTTTCGAAAAATCCCATTTTTATCAAATAAATCAATCTTTATCATTGCGATAAAGCGATCGCAAGATCGCATATCGCAATGACATAAGGTACATAAATAAGTGGCACATTGGTCCCCGCCGATGCGATATCGCTATCGACTATCGGTAATACTCTATGCATATTTTAAAGCGCCCCCATGCCATTGGCCCCGATGCGATGCGATATCGGCGATCTACGATCGGCGATATACTATATATGTCTCATATGATGCGATACTCCCGATGCGATGCGATATCGCTATCGGCGATCGGGATTTTCAGAAGATGTCAATATAAAGGGTTTAAGCTTGCCCCGATCGCCGATTGTGATAAAGCGCAGATTTCAAAAAGCTGTTGGAATAAAGGGATATCACGATCTATTCATATTAAAGGCTTGATTCATCCAACAATGATTCACCTACGCTCAACCGCCAAAACATCTACAGCGCGCTTAAATGAATCATTCGGCCGATTAATGATATAATGGGCATTTAAGGATTGGCAGGTTTTAAACGGCCATTTAATGTAATCGTAAGTCCTAAATCCTCCCATGGATTGTATCTGCGCCCATTCTAAAAGCTAATCCCTTATCACGCATCAGTCAATATATCTCATCACTTTGAAGTTTTCATTGCCATTTCTCCGTGTTACGTTTATTTTCGCCTCTGTGCAGAATTCATCCAAAGGAGAAAGCCCAAACAAAATGGGGAAGAAATCCAAGAAGACCACAGGCGCCTCCACTACACCAGCTGCAGGACAAGCTGTCGCTGAAAAAAAGAAAGGATTGATTTCGGATACAACATGTTCTGGTCTCGGCAGAACTACTTGGCAGAGTACCTACAACTTGATCGAAATCGAAGAACCTAAAGTGACAACAGTAGAAGCTACTGCAGATTCTACTCGGAAATCTGAAGGTACTCTTAAGGACTTAGCTGACTCCTTCCTTCACCGGATAGCAGCTAGAGAACAAATTCTCCCATACACAGATGTAGTGCGGTGGGCAATTGAAGAAATCCCAATCCTGGATAGAACCTTCAGCACCAGAGACGGGAGGATTTTCGGGTCGTTCAAAGCTGATGATTTGAGGCAAATGTATCATTTGTCTGAGCCAGAGAAGATATACAATAAAGCGTTCCTGGAAAAATTCTCAAACGAGAACGAAGTTGAATCCGAACCCATCCGGGATTGGAGACAAAATCCGGCAAAGCACAAACATGAGTCTTCCGGTAAGTACTCAGTTGATTCCCTGGCTTCTCCTTATTGCTACGCTGGAATAATGATTGTAGATCGTGGGGATTGCATGACTCTTCTAATTTCACTATAGAAATGGTTCCTTTAGTGGAAGCTGCATGCAACAGTATAATAATGGATTGGGCCACTATTCTCTCAGATAAACTAGCCAAAACTGTTCTTGAGTTTAGGAATAAGACTCGCATCTCTGAAAGGATAATTCCCCCATTCTATTACAGTGCATATATTTTAGATACATTGTGTTTCAATTCTGAATTTCCCATGCTCGGCTGGAGGTGGACGCCACAAGACCCCACGGCTATCCACATATACCATCAGAAATTATGGAAGTCCTCTTACAAGCACCATCTGTACCAAGTCTGCAATGGCTTTATGGTGCCTATTTATTATTCTATTTTTGATAAACCCATTCCCAAGATTTCCTACCAAGTTGCGATTGATTTAACAGCGGTAGGGAGATGGTTTGGAGAGGAGAAATTCACTTATATAAGAGTTTTCGGTAGCCAAGCCGAACCTCATGTTCTCCCTTTATACATACCAGATAAACTGTTGGCAAGAGAAATCTCTTACCAGATTATGGCTGAGAGTGTTACACAGACTCTCAAGAAAAATAAGAAGCAGGGCTGGCCCTCTTTTCCCTTGAGATGTGGTGTCTATACTCTGCATGATCTCAAACATGGAGAAAAGGAAGCCACGAATATTAAATCATTAACTCTAGCGACTCTCCCAAATAGGCAGTTTGATCCAAACAAAGTTGCCTATACTGCACTAGAACAGGCCAAATTGACAAAATTTGATCATAAAGAAGATATGTTTGACGACCTGTTCTCTTCAGCTGAGACAATAATGCGGGTTAAGGCATTGGCCAAAGTGAAATATAACGATGAAGGGTTGACTGAATTTAATAAACTTAGAGAACAGAGGTTGCAAACTCCGCCTCTAGATCTACTAGCGACAACCCCAGCGACATCGTCAAGCGAGCCTGATCGGCAACAGTCAAAGGAACCTCCAGTTATAACGAAAGAACAAGAGAAGCCGCAGGAGGAAAATCAGAAGAAAGAACAGGAGGAAAAGCAGAGAAGAGAGAAAGAGGAAAAGCAGAAGAGAGGACAAGAGGAAAAGCAGAAGAGAGAACAGGAGGAAAAGCAGAAGAGAGAGCAGGAAAAAGTGCGGAAGGAGACCCAAGCTGATAAAGAAAAACAAACCACCATTGATGTCAATGTGGATACCCATATTGACCCTAAATTGCTCCAGGAATGGAAGCAATTTGATTCCATTATCAGTGGTTTGGAATGTTCAAAGGACACAGACACTTCAAAGGTAACGGATACACAGGAAATCACTTCACCACAGGTTCTAAGCAGAACCAGCGGCCCACCCATTTCTAAAGAGGTAGAGGTAATACCAAAGGACCCCTCCGACCAAATCATTTTGCAGGTAGAAGATATTCCTCCCCTGGACGTCTTCTACAGCCCAAGGCATAAAGCGGTGGTTAAACGACAAAGGAAAAGAAGAAGGACTGATCAACCTTCCCTTTTCCCAGAGCAAACTGTCACGGGCAATGTAGTTTGGAAGGAGGAATTTGACCCCTCCGATAACCTGACAAAATTGTCACAGTATGCGGGAGCTTATTCGGCAGCGACAATAGATAATGCATCGGAGGTAAGCCTTTTACTAAAAACAAAGGATCATGAGATTTTCTCATTACAGGCACAGCTAAGTGAAGCAAAGCAGAAAGCGGAGCAGGCAGAGCAGCAATTGTTGACGCAACAGCAAGTGAACAGTCAACTAACTCAACAATTGCAAGCAGAAAAACAAAGGATTAACCAAAGCGCAATCCAGAAGCAGAAAGAATTATCAGAGGCATTGGCACAATTGAAGGCAGCGAACGAGCAAATGGTGAAAACAAAAGATGAGCAAATTGCTCAATTATCATCACAACTCGAGAAAACAAAGGGCGTTCCACAAGTGGCCGAATTTTGGGCAGAAGCATTACAAATAAATACTGCATTAATATCTCAAATTAAGCTTTTGTGTCAAAAAATCGCCCAGGCAGAGCCACTATGTGAATTAACGGCATCCATAAGTAAGCAAGTAGACAAGGCCAGGACTGAATTGGATCAACCTGAAGAAACGATAGCTGCATTTCTCGACTGGCAAGATTCTGACCAAGGACAAGCGGCCAATTTACCCAGGATCTTAGAATCACATAAAGATATACTCTTCACAGAATGGCAGTCCCAGTTAATGAAAGTAGAGAGGGCGATTTCAAGATGTAAATCAACTTCTAGCAATTTAGTTGAATTGGTCAATAACACTCTCTACTTATCAAACATGATTTCCCAATGCACACCAGGAAAGTTGACAACAATGAAAACATTGGAGCAATCATGTTATCCAGATCTAGAAGAAAAGGGGAGGTTAATCGCTGGGATGAACAGTTTAACCTGGGACACCTATTGGTTCTTCCTGGTAAAGCCGCACACACAGAGAGCCGCCCTCAAGTGCCTAACGGATGCAATCGGGTATATTATCCCCGATATTTAGGATGCCACCTATGCCGCCTAGCTCAACTCGCGCCTCAACAAACCACCTGAAGTAGAGCCAATGCTTGCGATAAGTCAGCTCAGATTTAAAGGCAAGCATCCTACTTGATGAATCATGCCGCCGACTGCCAGATCGCTGAAGAAAATAGGATCAAGATTTATTGATACCAATTAAGTAGGAGTTCTGTTTTATAGATAGGTAGATTAATTAAGTATTTATAGACCCTTTCATTGTTTTGGAAAGGGTCGTAAAGTTTTGTACCTGACTTAAAGACTGAAGTTGCACTATTGTGCTTCAGTCATATTCTTTTATGAAACTGGACCAGTTGTTCTTAATTTGACAAGGAAGCTTTTTATGCAATTGTGCACTATTGTCTTTGTTTGAAAGTGTTTCTTCGTTGAAGGAAGAATTACAAGTAGCGATTGATATTGGGATTGTCAAGCAGCTCATATGGTATTTCTATCTATGTCTGAATTCATTCCTTTCATATGAATTGTTATTTGATTATCCTTGCTATTATTGATTATATGCATGTGCTTTAACAACAGTTCTATATTCCTTCCACTATTGGATGTTTTATAGTGTGCTTTTCTTTTAATCATGTATGTGTCAATGATATAAATGATAAGTGTAGTAATATCGCTTTAATCGCTTTGCTTAACTATTTAGGCACAGTAATCTCGAATGAAATAATGTCCATGTCTGTTAGATGGAGTCATCTATATGCCTGTCTATAGACACATACCATCAAGCACTACACTTCAAAGCTCAATAAGTTCCCGGGATAGGTTATAGTTCTTGTATTCTTGTTAATAGATTTAGTTATTCGCCTATCATTAGCTTAGTTAATCAATCATCCATTCATCCCGTTTATCCACTTTTGGGAAACTGGTCCCATTATCCCCAGTCGGAGCCACCATTCCAAACGGAAAAGGAGTTGTACTAAGGTCCGGACTGGGTGGTTATCCCCAATGTTGTTGCAGCGATTTTCGAGGCTTCAACATTTTTGGCTCTAGAAGGAGGGCTGACTGTGAATGGCACATAAACCAAAATCTATAAGCCATTCTAAGAGTAATTCTCCCTCCGGATCCCCTCAATCTTCCCATTTGCATGCTGGTTCTCCAGTATCCAAACAAGAAGAAGAGGAATCAACTACCACTGCTCAAACCCATCATACTCCAGAACAATTAAATCTTGAATCACCTGAAGTCCAGTCTCTTATCCACAAACTTCAGAGCTTCTCGATTTCACCACAGAAATCTGAGGTATCACAAAGCAGTGCGACTTCGTAGTTCAATTTACCTCACCCTCTCACTAGACTTCAGAGTGAAAAGCTCGGTATTGAACCCACTGGGTTCCCTTTACCCAAAAGGAAAAAGGCGAAGAAATATACTGAAGGATCTGACAGTGAAGGGCTTTCAATGAAGGAAAATTTTAAGGATGGAAAATTTTCTTGAAGTTTAAAACATTGGCGAATCTCACTAATCCCTAATATGCAAATTATAAATGTTTATTGATATATTTGTAAAATTAATCAAATTTATAATTATTTTATATATAGTCTCTCTATAATGTTGGCGATTTTTGAGGTAAAATAATTTTATATTCTAAAATTTGGGCGAATCGTCTTTTATAAAATTGGAAATTGGCGAATGTTTTTTGTGGAGAAATCATGGAAAATTAGCCCACTGGGCGAACATTAGCCCCTAAAATTTTCCATGGCTTTCATCCACATCCTCCATTGAATCTTCCCCTCTGCAAAGTCAACCATCCACTCCCCCATTACATATTGTTGTTCATCAGGGATTAGGAGCTTCAACATCCCAACCTGCTCACTCCTCAACATTATTCCCTTCCCAGTCATCTGGAATTCCAGCAGTAGTATCAAACACTACTGCTATTATAATGGCAGATCCATGGACCAGACCTGGTGCAGTCAATATGCCTGCACCATTGCATCCATTACCAAATGCTCCTGAAAAATGGCTACCCAAATTTAATCCAGATGATGGGACCCAGGCTGAGGAACACATTAATAATTTCATGTTGGCAGTCAACTTGAAAGGAGTAACAGAACAAGATGTTGTTGTTAGACTCTTCCCTTACACCTTGCAAGGATCAGCAGGATCTTGGTATTTTTCTTTACCCTCTGGTTCCATTACTAGTTGGAACACTTGCCAAGAGCAGTTTCTTACCAAATATGGAGATGATAGGTCTTTGGCTACCCTAATAAACGATCTCTCCAATCTTAAGATAGAGCATCGGGAACCAATTAAGGAATTCAATGCTCGATTCAACAAAATCCTGAACAAAATCCCGACGGCCTCCAAACCAAGTGAACAAATTCGAAGCGAATGGTATATAACCGCCCTACCTGCCAATATAGCCATTTTTGTAGATAGGGCTGGGAAACCTACCTTAGCCAAAAACATGAAAGAAGCACTTGCTGTGGAGAAACGTATCAACGCTCTAGAAAAGAAAGCTGCCCTGGAAGACAGAAAAGCCAAAAAAGTCTCTTTTAAAGATGAATCAAGAAAGAAAACCCCAAAAGACCCATATGACATGGAGGGTTTGCAAAAATTCCTGAAAACTTTATCAAATGAAATGGTTGAAATAAAGAAACAGGTAGCCGAGACCTCAACCAAAAGACCCTTTAGGACTTATAAGAAAAATGAATCAAAGCCATCGAATGTCATATCTAATGCAGATTCAGAACAAGAAGAAGAGGAAGAGGAAACAATCTCACCAACTGATGATGAAGAAGAAGTAGTAGAATGTCATGGAATGTGGGATTTTATACTCCCCAACTCCGATACCGATAATGAAGAAGAAGCGTTCCCGGTCACTACTAGGAGTAAAAGTACTTCCGAACCTGTTCAGGTAACATCAAAGAAAAGGAGTGCAGGTGCCACTACAACCAAAGAGAAAGTACCTACAAAGAAATCACCTGCAGTAGTTCCCCAAAACCAGCCTTCAACTTCTAATACTCCTTCAACATCTAAAACATTAGTGGTATCCGATTCAATGGAGTACAACATTGTTGATGACATGAAGAAAACTAAAGCAAACATTACTATGTTTGAACTTAATAAATTAAAACATCAGCAGAAATTGCTTCTCAAAGAATTGAATGTTGTTCCTTCTACACCTCTTCCCAGTGCTAAAGCTGCTAATGATTCAGGCCAACCTCCTCCCGGTATGGTTGAAGCTACCGATTCAGTTCTGATTGGAGATAGATCAAATTCTCATACTCCACCTTTCCTTCTGACCTATGAGATCTACAATAGAAACCTCCACAACTGTTTGATTGACTCAGGGGCATCTTCTAACATAATTCCAGCTTCAATTTGTTCCAAACTGAACATTGAACCCCAGAAGTCTGCTATTCATATTGTACAGTTGGACAGGACCAAAGTACAGGTTGTGGGAGAAATTAATTCCGTAACTATCAGGTTGTCTGCTGATCCCAGAGTAGTACAAAGGATTGATATCCTAATAGCCGATATACCTGAATTTTACGGTTTAATCTTGAGTAGGGATTGGTCTGAAAAAATACATGGGTATATTTCTACTGATTGGTCACATATGTGGCTTCCCTATAAGGGTAAGCCAAATCAAATAAGGATTGATCGAGAAAAACATATGACCCATACAGTTACTGAATTTGAGCAAGAAAACCAACCTGTAGCATTTAATAACAACATTTTGGGAAATTATTCATCTGAGTCATTCTTTGGTAACTTTACTGCCCAGTCATCCCCTTTCTCAGTCAATCATTTTTCATCTCAGATTGAGAATTTTTCACAAACTGATAGGTCTAGATGTTTCAATGATGCTGAGAAAACTGTAAATACATTTGTTAATACCTCTTTATTTTGGTCATTATATTTCGATGGGTCCAAATCTAGTGAGGGCTCAGGAGCAGGATGTATTTTGGTTAGCCCACTAGGAGAAAAAACAATGCTCTCTTGTAGGCTGGAATTTGAATGCACTAACAATACAGCTGAATATGAAGCCTTAGTCCAAGGACTGTATAAAGCAATCAGCCTTAAAGTGCAATATTTAAAAGTATTCGGCGATTCTGAAATTATTATCAAACAGGTGAGAAATACAATCCATTGTCTTTCAAATCATCTTAAACATTATCAATCGCTAGTACAAGAACTCACCTCACACTTTCTGGCATTCAATATCTCCTCCATTCCTAGGTCTCAAAATTCGGCAGCCGACCTGCTAGCCAATGTAGCTTCCAAACTCCTACCTTCTGAAGACTACAACCCAGATAGATTTTCAGTAGAATTGCTTTTTAGGCCTTCAATTCCTGACAATGTCACTAATTGGAGAGTATTTAACCATGATGAGGATATTTTACAATTCTTAACTTCTGAAAAGTCCTATGATAATCAAATTATTGAGGAAAATGAGCATGACTCCCAAATGAGAGAAACACCTCAGGAAAATGCAATTCCTAAACATGTGGTAAAGCTGGAGGATCTTTATGATATTAAAGACAGGTTTAAACCTGTGACTAATGAAAAGCTCCAAAGCTCTACCCTAAGGTTTGAATTGATAAATCTTGGTACTGAGCAAGCTCCTCAAAATATTAATTTAGGATTAGGACTTTCCTTCGAAGAGAAAGAGGCATTCATTAAACTGTTAAGGAAAAATAAACAGGTTTTTGCTTGGAAATATGATGATTTGAAGACATATGATACATCCATTATCCAGCATACCATTCCATTGCTTCCCAATCATAAACCAATTCAACAGAAGTTAAGAAAAATACATCCAAGTTTAGAGAGTCAAATAAAGACTGAACTTAACAAACTCTTGAAAGCCAAGATTATTTTTCCAGTCCGACACTCAAACTGGGTCTCCAATATGGTGCCAGTCAGAAAGAAAAATGGCGACATTCGGATTTGTATTGATTTCAGAAATTTGAACAAAGCAAGCTTAAAAGAAAATTTCCCATTACCTACCATGGAGCAAATACTCCAATCAGTAGCAGGCTCTGAACTAATGTCTTTTTTAGACGGTTTCTCAGGATATAACCAAGTTTTGGTACATCCTGATGACCAGCTTAAAACCACATTCAGAACCAAATGGGGAACATATGCATATCAGAAAATGCCCTTCGGACTTATTAATGCAGGGGCAACATTCCAAAGAGCGATGGATATAGCTTTTACTGTATTCTCTAAAGAGAGGTCTAATCATTTGCATGACCTAAGTCAAATCTTTCAACGCTGCAAAAGATATGGTATTTCTCTTAACCCTAAAAAATCTTTCTTCGCTCTTGACCAAGGAAAGCTCTTAGGCTTTATTGTGTCTAAAGATGGCATTTATATTGATCCTGATCGGATCAAAGAAATCTCTAAAATCCCTTTCCCGCACAATAAGAAATCCATGTAGTCATTTTTAGGCCAAATCAATTTTGTTAAAAGATTTGTTCCAGATTTTTCTCAAATTATTTTGCCACTTCAAACTATGATCAAGAAGAATTCAGTCTTTAAGTGGGGTTTAGCAGAAAAAGAAGCGTTTGATTTAATCAAACAATCAGTAATCGATGCCCCAGCCTTAAATACTCCCAATTTTTCTAATAATTTTACATTATACACTATCGCCTCCACCTCGTCTTATGCAGCAGTACTCACGCAGCTCAACGATCACAATTTGGAAGCACCCATTTCATTCTTTAGTTCAAATCTTCAGGGTGCTGAATTGAATTACTCTGAAGTAGAAAAACAAGCCTTTGCTGTATTTAAAGCAGTCAAACATTATAGACCCTTCCTTTTGAAAACCCACACAAAAGTTATAGTTCCTTTCCCTGCAGTTAGGCAACTATTAATCCAAAAAGAACTGGGTGAAAAAAGGGCAAATTGGGTCACAGCGCTTCAAGAATATGACTTAGAAATTAGGCCAGCAAAGATTGTTAGGGGCCAAGGTTTTTGCAGGTTATTGGCAGGAGCATCCAATATTCCAGAATCAAGTGATACAGATCAAACTGAAGAAATCAACCAGATAAGTGTTACTGATTCTGAGTCTCAATATGCAGATTTAATCTTTTATTTGAAAAATGGTTATGCACCTCCTAACCTGTCTTACAAAAACAAAAGGGCCATTAGGTTAAAAGCAAAGAATTTTACAATTATTGATGATGTGCTTTTTAAGCAGAATTATGATTCCATCTTATTAAGATGCCTTGAGAAACCTGAAGCACAAAAGGTTTTGCAGGAGTTACATGATGGACCAGCAGGAGGACATTTTGGAGCTGATACAACAGCTCACAAAATTATTCATGCTGGATACTATTGGCCCACTCTGTTTAGAGATGCCCACGAGTATGTAAGGAAATGCCTCAATTGTCAAACTTCTAGTGGAAGACAACGTAAACCATCTTTCCCTCTGCAACCAGTCAACATTGAACAACCATTTGAGCAATGGGGATTGGACATCATTGGGGAAATTACTCCACCTTCTTCCAAACAGCATAAGTATATCCTTACTGCTACTGATTATTTTACTAAGTGGGTTAAGGCAATTCCTTTGAAGACAACAAATTCTGAAGCAATCATTGAATTCATAGATCAATTCATCATTACCAGGTTTGGTGTCCTAAATGCTCTTGTTTTTGATAATGCATCTTATTTCTCAGGCAATGCTATGTTTGATTTCGCTATTAAAAGAGGATTTAAATTGAAATATTCTGCTAATTACTATCCCCAGGGTAATGGTTTAGCAGAGTCTACTAATAAAAATCTGATCAAAATCATTAAGCGAACTATCGAACAAAATCATAAAAACTGGCATAAATCCTTAATGTTTGCATTATGGGCTGATAGGATAACACAAAAAGCTTCTATAGGATCTTCCCCATTCAACCTTGTGTATGGAAAAGAAGCAGTACTGCCCACAAATCTTGTTCTTCCTTCTCTAGCCCTAGTTCAGTTCATTGAGGAAAGTCCTTCCTCTTCTATTCAGCTTAGACATGATCAAATTCTAAAATTAGAAGAGGAAAGAGAAAAATCCAGGGTTATTCATGCCAAACATCAGCAAGTCATCAAGGCAGCTTTTGATTCAGTCTCATCCGGTTCAAAACAATTTCAAGTCGGTGATTTAGTTCTGAAATGGGACAAAGCCCATGAGGACAAGGGAAAACACACCAAGTTCCAGAAAATGTGGCTTGGACCATTTCAGATCTGTGAGAAGATAGGCCATTCAACCTTCATATTGCAAGACTTATCAGGTTTGAGAGATTCTCTCCCTGTTAATGGCCTTATCTTGAAGAAATTCTTTAATTGAGGAGGTAACCCCTTCTCCTTTTAGTTTTATAGAGTTTTGTAGTTTGTAGGATTTTGTTTGAAAACTTAATCCACAAAAGTAGTATGATATTTGCTTTTAAAATAATAGAACTCTTAACCAAAAGGGTAATTTCTAGGAAACTAGGTATCATTGTATTCTGAAACCACACTTTGAGTTTTGTTAACACCTCTCAAAGTTTACAAGTATTATAAATCATTTTCTGTTTTCAAAATTGGTCACAAAAGGTTATCAATATCAAGATAGAAGCTAATCCAACTTCAGCATCTTCAACTCTTACCCTGTCATCCATCTACTCTTAAAAGAGAAAATTGTCCATCCCATTCACAAAAGTGTATGATTACTCAGAGTGTAATTCTAAAATTTTGATATAAAAGATAAGAGGTCGCGCGCCCTACCCAACGGGTCACGCCCGTTACAAAATAACACTGTTGGATGCTTGCTGACGAGTCGCGCGCACCTGACGGGTCGCGCGCCTTGCCTGACGGGTCACGCGCCTGTCATGAGCCCGAATTTGACCAGATTTTGCCCAAAGCTCTTGGATACTTGCTCACTCTCACTTGCCAATGCCTTGGATGCACAATGAGAGTAAAAGGAGGGAGATTGGGTTTTTATAAACTCCATTTGAAAAAATTTCATGCTCAAACCCACTTTCTAATGTTTCTCTTTGACACTTTTATAAAACTGACTTTTTGGCTTCCTTTGTCCTGAAATTGACTCTTTTAGTGCTTTGACTTGATTCTTTTTGCAGGGACAGCATCTGAGGGATCTTGACAAGGGAGCCAGGGTTATATGTTGTCCTTGGAAGCTTTTTGAAATTTCATCACTTTTTACAAAAATTTGAAAAATGACCTTGGCTTTAAAAACAGAGTTTTTAAATCCAAGGTGAAAATTTACTGTACAAGATAGAAGTTTGCGAAGAAACACTTTGAAAAACATCCCTCTAGCTTGTTGGGCACCATTTGACCTTCAGAGACATGACCTTGTAAACCATCTTGACCAAAACCCTAGACCTAGGAATTTGACCTCAAGACAAGACAAGACAAGCTTGAAAGTGACTAAGGACTTAAATGACTTGATCTAGCAATGCCAAGAGGGGGACAAAGACACCAGCTCCTCCATCAGGGTTATGGCATGCCTAATGGGATGCAAAAATTGACACTGATGAGACACCTACTTATGCAAATGCAAAGAGCTTTGATCGCTGATGGAGGGCTACAAGACCGACTCTAACATTGGCTCCAATGGGGATGGTAGCTCCTTGGAGGTACCAAGAACCTTAGACCTCTGGGAGAGCAGACCAGTTCTTTCAACCATTGGGCAATGGAGTCATTATTTGACAAACAATACAAGACTTTGACTCATTTATTGACTGAAAACTTGACTGAAAACTGACTGAAACTTAACTGAAACTTGACTCAAACCGACTCGATGGCAAACTGAAATAACTTGAAAAACTCACTCAACAGACCAAACACAAATGACTCATGACTGACTTAACTAAAACAAGAACTTACAAAGCTTATTGAAGGGCAGCAGTCCATCAAGATTTGAAATCATGATGACAACCACCTGTGTTTCTTACAAGACAATATACATCAAACTATATCAAAATGCCAATGCAACCAATCAAGCAGATGCCTTCTTGATTGATTATTCTTATCAAATCTTCTGGTCAATAGTACAAACCTATAACTGAGCATCCAAAAACATAGCTGACCATGATCTCCTTCATCACTGAACACAACAATAATCACCTTCACTGCTGACTGTAACAAATCTGCCATTGGATCCTGGAAAACATGAAGACTTGACATTGCCACCTCCTGCTGAAAGAACAAGGTGTCTTTTGCTTCAAATTCTGATCTACCTTCATCATGTGCTTCAGTAAAAGTATGCTCATGGGCTTCACAAAACTCTGAACAAATAGATGAGCAGATCTCTTCTTGGAAAAACATTTCAACACATGAAACATATGAAGAATCTGAAAGGTAATCCTGTATGCTCTGATCTTCTGTAGTTTGACAATATGGTGGGTCATCTTCAAATGATATGACAGCCGGATTATCATCTTTGTGAAGGAAAACATTATCTATTTGCTGATCTACAAGACAGTCATCTTTTTCAACAGAGGAAGAATTTTTCCCAACACTTTCTTGACTATGTGTGCACTGCAAATCTGCTGTAGCTTGGGCTGTAACAAGACCTTTCAAGAGCTGATCTATCTCCTCTTCAGACAAAGGAGACAATGCCTTTTGTTTTCTTCTGCTTGAACAGTAATTATCTTCATATGACAAGGCATTCAAACTATCATTTATTACTGAGTTACTGAAAGGAGATTCATCACTTACTTGCACAAAGATCTCACCTTGTTGTTCATGAACATCTGAATCCAAAACTCTGTCTATGATCTGAACAGCAGAGCTCTCTTTGATGGGTTGCATGCTGCTGTCTTCTGTGGGCAGATCTTCTCTTTCATCAATTACAGCCATATTATCTTCAACCTGCTGATCTTGATTCTGCTGCAAAATTTCCTGATCATCTTGATGGGTATCCACTAGGTTCTCTTCATGTTGCTGAAATGGATTCTCATACAGAGCCTCCATGATCTCAACATCCATAAAATTATCATCTTCATAATATTTCTCAAGGCTTTCAATAAAAGTTGAAGCATGTTTGCAACAGTCATGAACCAAATTTAATGATGGATAAGACGCTTGATATCTTTCAATGAACAAGGCATGAAAATCCTTTAAACAATAAATACAAGCAGGCGGCAAACTTTCATACCATGATTGAGCTGCACCTTCCAGAGTGGCCAAGAATATCTTCATTAAGCAATCTTCAGGAAAATCAACCTTCAACTTGCGAATATGCATATGAAATCTAACTAGATGAAGAGCAGCATCCTTCTTACCATCATCATTAAATATAGGCAGATTCCTTTGACCAATCTACCTTTGGAATTTTATTTGGAAAACCAGGGATGTGATCTCGGCTCAAAGGAGCATATCTTCTTGCAATCCGATCCATCTTGAAAATCTCAAAGCTACTGATCTATCTGTAGTGAAGTCACCATGAAGCACTGATCTCTGGAGTTTTCAGTGAAGGAGTCGCCAGTGAATGATTTCAGCCTTGTCAGTGTCTGATCGTTGTCCACTATCAACAATCAGATCTGAACTTGATACATGTACTGGGGTAAAATGAAAATGAAGTGCTGTATTCACAAGCTCACGGAGATTGACTGAAGCAGCGTTTATCTACTTCCGCTTATGCAAAGCAAAAGCGTTTCGAAGGCTACCTGGCGTATCTGCAGGCTCCGTCTAAGACTTATGAAACAAACACATCAATCCACAAACAAGTTTGTTCTCCCCAGTATGGTCGCCAGTATGTTAGCTCTGAAATTTCACCTCAGGCTGAGAAAGGTAAACCTCAAGGCAACATCAAACCATTTAGCCTCGTAGCTAGCCCTACGGGGCAGGAGAAGGCTCTCTCCGATCTATCTCGTGAAATCTTCAATAAATGAGATGACCAATAAGGTAACACTGATATTAGGCTAGTAAACTGATCAAAAAGTTTGATTTGGGGTTTTTTTGGGTTTTTGGTGGCAAATTGAGGAGAGGGCAATTTTGGGTGCGGGGATTGGACACAGTTTCTGCAGGGGGTTCCTTGGGGCGAGGTAGGAGACAGTGTTGATGCCTTTAACTGAGGTGGATGGTCAGGAATGAAAGATGAAGAGCTAAAGAGAGCAAACAATAACTTTGAATTCTCTTTAGACAGAAGAAAACATTGAAATTAAACAAACTTAAAAGCAGAGCATGGCAAGCATGAATTCTTACTTTAACACTTCATTTGTTTAATGTGCAGAAGTAAAAGAAAGGAAATGAATCACATAACAAGCTTACAAGAACATTGAGAAACACACCATCAACACATGAATCCACAAGAATCCCAAAGAGGACTGCAAAACCCTGGTCTTCCTTAGCCAAAAATTGCAGAGATACAGTGAACAATACAATGATAGCTTCTCCCTCAAGAGTCCAACCTTCCAACCTCTGAAAATGACTAAGAAAATACATAATATAGGCAAGCTAACACCTTTCCTTGCCTCTAGGGGTCGAGCTCATCCTTCTAGGAGCTGTTTCAACCACTTCTAAACTAAGCACTACAAATTAGGCAGTCAAAACAACTTGCCTGTATAAACTTGGAAACCAATTCATTCACTAAATATTTACCCTTTTCATGAATGAATGTTCTAGAAGTGTTACATAAGAGTAAAAGTGTCTAAAAAGTACAATAATTACATCAAATAGAACCACATTTCATCACAAAAAGTCAAACTAAGTCAAATCTGCGTTTTCTGGGCTGTACAGTGCATTTCTGGACAAAACTGCCTGACAGGTCGTGCGCCCCTGCCTGACGGGTCGCGAGCCTTTGGAGCCATGTTTGGGGCACTTGAAGGTGGCCAAATTGAGCAAAAGTGGGCTTGTTGGAAAGGTCTGTGAGTCTACTTTCCAACCCAACTGGAATTTCTGAATTTGGAGTTTATTTGCCCTGTCAAAACTCAAATCTCCCAAGACTTCTTTCTGCAACTCAAAAATGTGGCAGAAAGTCATTTTTTGCTAGTTTTTTGACCTTTTGGAGGCCCAAAACTTCATAAAATCTCAAGTCCATCCATAGGCATGTGTAACTTTGCATAAAAAATCTGGAAATGCTGAGTTTTTGCCAAACTGAGTTGCCATGATGAAGGGTCGCGCGGGGGGTGAGACCCGTTAATGGGAAAAACCTGCAAATTGCCAAAAAATACCAAAATTCACCCAAAATTCTCAAAATTTCTTGGGATTTGTGCTGTGGCTGGGCTATTTGGTGCCTTGATCCTTGAGTGAAGCCTCAGCCAAGATACGGAGGGGATTTGGCCTCTTTCTCTGTTTCAGTGCCTCGGTCAACCGCCTTTGAAACATCTTCATTTTTGCCTTGCACACATGCATTCTTGCCCAGTAATGGTTCTTCATGTTCCTCAGCAATTTCTTCTCTTGGTTGGCCTTAGCCAACAGCCTCTCCAAGTGTGCATTTACCCGGATGAGCATGGACTCTCGGTCAGTGGGCAATGGATCACCGGGTCTTCTCCGGTTCAAGATTCGGTCACTACGAATCCTCCACAACTCATCAAGAGCTTGCTCATCTTCCAACTGTTTGTTGCGCTGCTCCAGGTATGTGATGGTCCATTGTGCACCCTCTATTCTCCTCTGTAAGGCATCATTTTCAGCTCTGAGATGTTGAATGACCTCCTTTGCCTCTTAGCTCAGAGAAATAGCCTCTAGATCAACAAGCTCAATCTCGGGAGCTCCTGATGGCCCCTCATGAATCATGGGCTGCTTGCCCCTTCTTGGTACCTGTGCTGGTGAAGAAAGCGAGGCCCCTTCCACCTGATGTGGAGATAACACTTGCTGAGCTGATGATGAAGGCGAGACCCCTTCCACCTGCTGTGGAGATAGTACTCGCCTAGCTGCTGCAAATAAGGCCCTCGGGCCTTTCTGATAGGTGACCAGAGGTGAGGATCTGACATGTCTAGTGACAGGGATGTCATGCTGCTGAGATGGTCCTCCCTCCTCGTGAACAACCCCATGATGTGGTGAAGGTGGTGCTGTGAAAAACTCTCGAGAGATGAACTCCTCCCAAGAGATGCCCTGCTGAGCCAACTGATGCAATACCACTAGCTGAATCAAACCATAATGATAAAGGCTCCTATACTGCTGTGTCGGGCTCTTCCTCTGCAACATGGGCACCATCCTCTGAATGTTCTGATAGAAGAAAATAGGGATGTTCATCATCCTCACTCGCGTGAAGTGCATCAAGAGGCGAATATGATATGAATATACCTGTGAAAACCTGCCCACACAGGTAAAATAATGCATGATGAGCCTCATCATGGGAGCATACTCGCTCCTGAGAAACCTGAATGGAAACACACCTACCAAATGTCTCATGAATGGTGGCCGGACAAAAGGCTCAAAGTGAACATTATCCAGCACCTTGCGCTTATTCCACACCTCCCCAACATTAGGTATCCCCGTGGCATGTGAGATCACCTCGGGTGTCAATGTAAAATCCACCCCTGCAAGGTTGACATGTCCATCATGCAAGTGTAAAACAAAAAGGTGAGCCAACTCTCTGTGGTGTTGAATCCGAGAGATCCTCTCACAGAACTCATAACAAGACATATACTGAAAACATGTGACTGCCATAGGACAGGCCTGTAACTCTGCTAAAGAGGTGGGCTCCTCTTGCTTATGATGTCCACCTTTACCACTTTTGTGAGGCCTCCTCTGTACCTCAATCTCTGAAGCTGATGACTGGTCATCACTTTGCTCATAGGTTTCGGTTTCTGACATGTTTAAAAGAGCAAAGTGGACAAAATGTACTGCTGCTTCTGCTTTAAAAATGTTGAATTCTATGCTCGAACAACTTGAAGATTTGGAGGGAGTTTGAGCGATTTCGAGTTGAGTTTGCAGGGGAAACGTTGACGGGTCACGCACCCTACCCAACGGGTCGCGCGCCCTACCCAATGGGTCGCGCACGCTTGACGGGTCGCGCCCGTTACAAAATAACATTGCTGGATGCTTGCTAACGGGTCGCGCGCACGGGTCGCGCGCCTGTCTTGAGCCCGAATTTGACCAGATTTTGCCCAAAGCTCTTGGATACTTGCTCACTCTCACTTGCCAATGCCTTGGATGCACAATGAGAGTAAAAGGAGGGAGATTGGGTTTTTATAAACTCCATTTGAAAAAAATTCATGCTCAAACCCACTTTCTAATGTTTCTCTTTGACACTTTTATAAAACTGACTTTTTGGCTTCCTTTGTCCTGAAATTGACTCTTTTAGTGCTTTGACTTGATTCTTTTTGCAGGGACAGCATCTGAGGGATCTTGACAAGGGAGCCAGGGTTATATGCTGTCCTTGGAAGCTTTTTGAAATTTCATCACTTTTTACAAAAATTTGAAAAATGACCTTGGCTTTAAAAACAGAGTTTTTAAATCCAAGGTGAAAATTTACTGTACAAGATAGAAGTTTGCGAAGAAACACTTTGAAAAACATCCCTCTGGCTTGCTGGGCACCATTTGACCTTCAGAGACATGACCTTGTAAACCATCTTGACCAAAACCCTAGACCTAGGAATTTGACCTCAAGACAAGACAAGACAAGCTTGAAAGTGACTAAGGACTGAAATGACTTGATCCAGCAATGCCAAGAGGGGGACAAAGACACCAGCTCCTCCATCAGGGTTATGGCATGCCTAATGGGATGCAAAAATTGACACTGATGAGACACCTACTTATGCAAATGCAAAGAGCTTTGATCGCTGATGGAGGGCTACAAGACCGACTCTAACAAAATCATTCAGCCGATTAATGATATAATGGGCATTTAAGGATTGGCAGGTTTTAAACTGCCATTTAATGTAATCGTAAGTCCTAAATCCTCCCATGGATTGTATCTGCGCCCATTTTAAAAGCTAATCCCTTATCACGCATCAGTCAATATATCTCATCACTTTGAAGTTTTCATTACCATTTCTCCGTGTTACGTTTATTTTCGCCTCTGTGCAGAATTCATCCAAAGGAGAAAGCCCAAGCAAAATGGGGAAGAAATCCAAGAAGACCACAGGCGCTTCCACTACGCCAGCTGCAGGACAAGTTGTCGCTGACAAAAAGAAAGGATTGATTTTGGATACAACATGTTCTGGTCTCGGCATAACTACTTGGCAGAGTACCTACAACTTGATCGAAATCGAAGAACCTAAAGTGACAACAGTAGAAGCTACTGCAGATTCTACTCAGAAATCTGAAGGTACTCTTAAGGACTTAGCAGACTCCTTCCTTCACCGGATAGCAGCTAGAGAACAAATTCTCCCATACACAGATGTAGTGCGGTGGGCAATTGAAGAAATCCCAATCCTGGATAGAACCTTCAGCACCAGAGACGGGAGGATTTTTGGGTCGTTCAAAGCTGATGATTTGAGGCAAATGTATCATTTTCCTGAGCCAGAGAAGATATACAATAAGGCGTTCCTGGAAAAATTCTCAAACGAGAACGAAGTTGAATCCGAACCCATCCGGGATTGGAGACAAAATCCGGCAAAGCACAAACATGAGTCTTCCGGTAAGTACTCAGTTGATTCCCTGGCTTCTCCTTATTGCTACGCTGGAATAATGATGTGTAGATTGTGGGGATTGCATGACTCTTCTAATTTCACTATAGAAATAGTTCCTTTAATGGAAGATGCATGCAACAGTATAATAATGGATTGGGCCACTATTCTCTCAGATAAACTAGCCAAAGCTGTTCTTGAGTTTAGGAATAAGACTCGCATCTCTGAAAGGATAATTCCCCCATTCTATTACAATGCATATATTTTAGATACATTGTGTTTCAATTCTGAATTTCCCGTGCTCGGCTGGAGGTGGACGCCACAAGACCCCACGGCTATCCACATATACCATCAGAAATTATGGAAGTCCTCTTACAAGCACCATCTGTACCAAGTCTGCAATGGCTTTATGGTGCCTATTTATTATTCTATTTTTGATAAACCCATTCCCAAGATTTCCTACCAAGCTGCGATTGATTTAATAGCGGTAGGGAGATGGTTTGGAGAGGAGAAATTCACTTATATAAGAGTTTTCGGTAGCCAAGCCGAACCTCATGTTCTCCCTTTATACATACCAGATAAACTGTTGGCAAGAGAAATCTCTTACCAGATTATGGCTGAGAGTGTTACACAGACTCTCAAGAAAAATAAGAAGCAGGGCTAGCCCTCTTTTCCCTTGAGATGTGGTGTCTATACTCTGCATGATCTCAAACATGCAGAAAAGGAAGCCACGAAGATTAAATCATTAACTCTAGCGACTCTCCCAAATAGGCAGTTTGATCCAAACAAAGTTGCCTATACTGCACTAGAACAGGCCAAATTGACAAAATTTGATCATAAAGAAGATATGTTTGACGACCTATTCTCTTCAGCTGAGACAATAATGCGGGTTAAGGCATTGGCCAAAGTGAAATATAACGAAGAAGGGTTGACTAAATTTAATAAACTTAGAGAACAGAGGTTGCAAACTCTGCCTCTAGATCTACTAGCGACAACCCCAGCAACATCGTCAAGCGAGCCTGATCAGCAACAGTCAAAGGAACCTCCAGTTATAACGAAAGAACAAGAGAAGCCGCAGGAGGAAAATCAGAAGAAAGAACAGGAGGAAAAGCAGAGAAGAGAGAAAGAGGAAAAGCAGAAGAGAGGACAAGAGGAAAAGCAGAAGAGAGAACAGGAGGAAAAGCAGAAGAGAGAGCAGGAAAAAGTGCGGAAGGAGACCCAAGATGAAAAAGAAAAACAAACCACCATTGATGTCAATGTGGATACCCATATTGACCCTAAATTGCTCCAGGAATGGAAGCAATTTGATTCCATTATCAATGGTTTGGAATGTTCAAAGAACACAAACACTTCAAAGGTAACGGATACACAGGAAATCACTTCACCACAGGTTCTAAGCGAAACTAGCGGCCCACCCATTTCTAAAGAGGTAGAGGTAATACCAAAGGACCCCTCCGACCAAATCATTTTGCAGGTAGAAGATATTCCTCCCCTGGACGTCTTCTATAGCCCAAGGCATAAAGCGGTGGTTAAACGACAAAGGAAAAGAAGAAGGACTGATCAACCTTCCCTTTTCCCAGAGCAAACTGTCACGGGCAATGTAGTTTGGAAGGAGGAATTTGACCCCTCCGATGACCTGACAAAACTGTCACAGTATGCGGGAGCTTATTCGGCAGCGACAATAGATAAGGCATCGGAGGTAAGCCTTTTACTAAAAACAAAGGATCAGGAGATTTTCTCATTACAGGCACAGCTAAGTGAAGCAAAGCAGAAAGCGGAGCAGGCAGAGCAGCAATTGTTGACGCAACAGCAAGTGAACAGTCAACTAACTCAACAATTGCAGGCAGAAAAACAAAGGATTGACCAAAGCGCAATCCAGAAGCAGAAAGAATTATCAGAGGCATTGGCACAATTGAAGGCAGCGAACGAGCAAATGGTGAAAACAAAAGATGAGCAAATTGCTCAATTATCATCACAGCTCGAGAAAACAAAGGGTGTTCCACAAGTGGCCGAATTTTGGGCAGAAGCATTACAAATAAATATTGCATTAATATCTCAAATTAAGCTTCTGTGTCAAAAAATCGCCCAGGCAGAGCCACTATGTGAATTAACGGCATCCATAAGCAAGCAAGTAGACAAGACCAGGACTGAATTGGATCAAGATGAAGAAACGATAGCTGCATTTCTCGACTGGCAAGATTCTGACCAAGGACAAGCGGCCAATTTACCCAGGATCTTAGAATCACACAAAGATATACTCTTCACAGAATGGCAGTCCCAGTTAATGAAAGCAGAGAGGGTGATTTCAAGATGTAAATCAACTTCTAGCAATTTAGTTGAATTGGTCAATAACACTCTCTACTTATCAAACATGATTTCCCAATGCACACCAGGAAAGTTGACAACAATGAAAACATTGGAGCAATCATGTTATCCAGATCTAGAAGAAAAGGGGAGGTTAATCGCTGGGATTAACAGTTTAACCTGGGACACCTATTGGTTCTTCCTGGTAAAGCCGCACACACAGAGAGCCGCCCTCAAGTGCCTAACGGATGCAATCGGGTATATTATCCCCGATATTCAGGATGCCACCTATGCCGCCCAGCTCAGCTCGCGCCTCAACAAACCACCTGAAGTAGAGCCAATTCTTGCGATAAGTCAGCTCAGATTTAAAGGCAAGAAGCCTACTTGATGAATCATGCCGCCGACTGCCAGATCGCTGAAGAAAATAGGATCAAGATTTATTGATACCAATTAAGTAGGATTTATGTTTTATAGATAGGTAGATTAATTAAGTATTTATAGACCCTTTCATTGTTTTGGAAAGGGTCGTAAAGTTTTGTACCTGACTTAAAGACTGAAGTTTCACTATTGTGCTTCAGTCATATTCTTTTATGAAACTGGACCAGTTGTTCTTAATTTGACAAGGAAGCTTTTTATGCAATTGTGCACTATTGTCTTTGTTTGAAAGTGTTTCTTCATTGAAGGAAGAATTACAAGTAGCGATTGATATTGGGATTGTCAAGAAGCTCATATGGTATTTCTATCTATGTCTGAATTCATTCCTTTCATATGAATTGTTATTTGATTATCCTTGCTATTATTGATTATATGCATGTGCTTTAACAGCAGTTCTATATTCCTTCCACTATTGGATGTTTTATAGTGTGCTTTTCTTTTAATCATGTATGTGTCAATGATATAAATGATAAGTGTAGTAATATCGCTTTAATCGCTTTGCTTAACTATTTAGGCACAGTAATCTCGAATGAAATAATGTCCATGTCTGTTAGATGGAGTCATCTATATGCCTGTCTATAGACACAGACCATCAAGCACTGCACTTCAAAGCTCAATAAGTTCCCGGGATAGGTTATAGTTCTTGTATTCTTGTTAATAGATTTAGTTATTCGCCTATCATTAGCTTAGTTAATCAATCATCCATTCATCCCGTTTATCCACTTTCGGGAAACTGGTCCCATTATCCCCAGTCGGAGCCACCATTCCAAACGGAAAAGGAGCTATACTAAGGTCCGGACCGGGTGGTTATCCCCAATGTTGTTGCAACGATTTTCGAGGCTTCAACAGATTGGAAGAAATTCATCTAGCATAGAAATAAATCATCATACATCATCTATAGGAAGGAGAATTTGCAGGATGAGGATAATCAAGATACTCCATTGGAATCTTCATTAGAAGGTTCACCTTTACTTGGAAAAAGAAAGTGTCTCGTTGATGGTATACATTCCACCTTGTGTGGGATCTTTTGTTTAGAAGGATGATGGTACGATGACAAAGGAGTGCAGCATGTCAAGTACTTTCAAGTAAGGAAAGGAAGCTGCCAAAGGAGGTCTAGATGACCAAAGGGAGAAAAGAGGTATGTATGCATGTATTTAATTGATTAATTCATGTCATCATATAGTTGCAGATAGCATGGGTAAAGGCTCTATCTCAAGATCATGATAAAAAAAGAAGGATCTCTTCCTTTAGAAAGATGCATGAAGGCATACACCTTGAACTAGTTCACATATTGATAAAATGAAGTCAACATAATATGTCCTTATATGGAATATGAGGTAGTTGACAAGATGAAGGAAATATGTATGGAAGTTCCTGGGGAACAATATGTGAAGAAAGGAAGGAGATTCTACGAAAAATGCAACTATGGTTGTGTGAGATAAGATAAGTGATCAACATCCAATGACTAAAATAATTGGCTATGATATCTCCATATAAAGGATATGAAGACTTTGATAAAGCCTATAAAGAAAAGAGACCCTTGACATTGAAAGTCTTGGAGATATATTTATGAATGTGCAGGATGTTGATATTGCAAGAAGCAGATGTCATGATGAAAGGCCATCACAAAAGGTAACTTTGATTTGATGTTCATTTTTTATTTTTGAACAACATCTGGATGGGTTGATACAGGGCTACCGAAAGAGAGTTGTAGATGTCACCTACAACTAGCACTCATGTGGTTGGATGAAATATCCTGAAGGAAACATGACTTGGAAGAGGTAGTTGTATGAAGAAATTTCATATTTGGACTGGAATATCACTTTCTAATGACATGACTATTGGTTTAATCCTATGGTTCGTTGAAGGCAAGTGATCGATGGTTGATGCCCTACGAAGAAGAACTAGAAGATGAAGGCCTCATAATGAAGAAGATGAAGTTCATGACATTAAAAGGAGGAGCTCTAATAGCAACTAATAGTACCATGATCTCCACAAAATATTTGTTGTTGAACAAGTCCCTAGTTAAGATGCAGCTTGGGTATATTCCTTTTATAGGAATGAATTGGTCCTCCCTGCTTAAGAGGGAGTGACAGATATGGTTCTCTACTTCACGTGTCATGCAGTAGACTAGGACTAACAGTGGTAAATCTTAGTGAAGGCTATGAGGAGAGATAGACACATCATTCTTGTCTTCATATTGTGAAGAAAGAATGGAGGATTGGGTAAGCATCTGAGATTGATTCTGATACTCTTTGAGGATTTTGTAGGGAATCCAAGATGTAAGAGTATTCGAAGAGGAAATTCCTTGAAGATGTGTTATTCCAAGATTGGAATTTTCCTAAAACGACACATCCTGTGAACACTCGGGTGGGGTATGTGCCTTAATATACAATGATGACGGTGTTTTTCAGTTATTGGTATCGCTAGCATTGTGCTCTAATCTTGTGGAGGGATAGAGTTGTTAGACAAGGCCTTGTTAATTGAAAATGTTGGTTGGTATGATAAGATTCTCTAGTATAAGTTGATATGATAGCTCATGAGATGGCTTAACAATATGAATCTTCTCATGAGAATTCTTCAGTTTGAGAATGTCAAAGTACCTTGTATGGATTATGAATACCTTCCTAGCTAAGAGGGAGTGTTGAAATATGTAACTAGGTGTTACGCTAAAATTTGTCACCATGACTATTTGCAGTTAGTATGGCTCCATCAACTGTCATACTATCCTCCTTGGCAAGTCTTATACCTCTGCTCTTCATGTCAAACTCCAAAAAAGAGATAAAGGCTTTAAAAATCTATATATCTCTGGGTACGCAGTTTCTCTTAGCCTTACCTGCGTGTACGCACCCCAAGTTCACAATACCTGCGTACTTGTACGCTCTGTCTGTAAAGGGGTGGGTGCGTACTCCTGTAAAGGTCAAAAGGCGCAAGTTTCACTTCAAAAAAGTTACTTGTGGTCATTTCTAGAGCATTCTAGAAGTTTGTTTGACGTGTATTAAGCGCCTCCAGATGGTTCATGTATCCCTATGAAAGAGGAACTTATCCCATCAAGAGGGGAGCTATCCCATCCAAAGAGGGGCTTATCCCATTGATGGTGGACCTGATTAACTTCCTCTAGAGCACTATAAATACAGGCATTGGGCCAGAGGGAGGAGAGATTGAAAGCTGAACATTCCTAAGGGTAGATGCTGCTGGAATTAGGACTCCCTTGTAAAGCTTGAGAGGAGAGATTCCCATCCTTTCCTAGCCTTATTTGAGAGTGGGTGAGCTGATCAAAGTAAAGGAAAACTCTTGCTGGACCCTAGGAGGGACTTGCACAACACCAAGGCTCAGGTTGTAATGGTTCCTTTTGTTTCCTCTTAATACAAATGAACTCATTTTTCTCAACAGATTGTTATTCATGATTTGTTTCATATACTCCTTGGTCTGTATGATGGATATGTATTGTTTTATGAGTTTATCAGGTGCTATTTAATCTTTTGGCTTGTTAGTGAATGCAGGTTTCAAAGAGAAGGAGGAGCTCATCCGGATCGGCGAGGCTGGACTACTACAAAGCGTTGGACTAAAGGTATGTTAAGATCCCCTGATTACTTGTATTCTCAATGCATGTTCAGAGAAAGGTAGTATTTATTTGTCTTGTTTGTCACTAGAAAGATTTTGCTTCTAGGGAGGTCGGTTGTGTTCGCACTATCGACTCTTTCCGCATGACAAAATGGCGACCATACTGGGGAACTCCATTGATGTGAATGATTTTTCCTTTGTGTGAAACTTTGATCTGAGAAAAGTCGTTTGTTTTCTAGTTTTTGGTTGTTTGACTGTGCATTTGGGTGGGATAGCTTAGGGTTAAATTAGATTTTAGTTTTTCTTGGTTTTGCTAGAAGTACGCAGCCTCTGTGTTGAGCACAGTGCATACCTATACGCACTGCACCTTTGTACACAGAGCGTACCCGCACCTGTGCAAACAGGCTGCCTGCGTACCCTGTCAAAAGCCTAGAAAATTTCAATTTTTTCTTTTTTATCTTTTAGATTTTGTTTATAGCTTGTTTTTGCTGCCCAGATCCACTGGTTACCTGTCAGAAACTTTCCTTGGTTAATTCCATTGGCATTCATGCTTTAAGCTTTCATCAATTGGGTGTTTTAAGTCTTTTTTTTGAGAAATTCTTAATTTGATTTCCTTTGGTCATTACTTGGAGGTTTGTCTCAGTTCTTTCACAATTTTGCATCTTTTTCCTTTTGTTTTTGCAAAAAAAATTCCCCCTCATTCGCCGGGGGGGCTAAATTGTGTATGAGTGTTAATCGCCTTTGAGTGTTTTTATTTTTTGATCTTTGGAACTCTCACCCAATTTTCTCGACTTACACTTGATTGGTTCTTAGATTACATTAGAATCATCTTGTGTTTGAGAATTCTCTTGCATAGATCACATTTGCATAATTAGAATTCTCATTTTCAGAATATGAATGAAAAATGTGCATAGATTACATTTGCATACTTTTCAAGTGAATTGTGCATAGATTACAATTGCATAGTTTACATTCTGAAAAATCAATCATAGATTTAGATCAGTTTTCTTTGATTTGAATTTACACAAAAATAAAAATAAAAAAAATGGTTTGGAATTGATTTGCATTAGTTTTTCTTGATGAAATTAGTGCATTAGAGAATTTGTTATATTTTCTCTTAGTGATCAATTTTTTGCATTGTTGGAAGTGAATGGAAACTCTCTCCTTACTTTAGTTAGGATTCATCGAATTGAAAAGATTACATTATCATATTCGATTGCATTCAGTTGAGTGGGGTCATAACACCATTGGTTTCGTATCCATTTACCCATTTGAGTAATAACAGCCTTAATAACACAGCGCTTAATTAAAATTCATCTAGTAATTTTTACATTTCTAGGGCTCTGATACACCAACATAGCTTAGGCTAGTGTCTTGGAGTAGGAGAGTAATTAACTCTCCAAGACAGTAAAACCAAACAAGTAGCTCATCTTGTGGTAGGATAAATCCAACTGTTACATTTATGCTCTGGGAAAGCTCCTCTTAAAGGAGAAGCACGAGACCGTGTCCGAACCAGTGAGGGGATCAATCCTCCTTCATTGGGAAAGACGCCAGATACGCACGTACTACAAACGGTAAACCTCGGATTATTGTCGAGGAGCCTGGGGTCACTTGTCAGTAAACCTTAGATTATTGTCAAGGAGCCGGCAAGGGGATTGAGCTTGTTACTCTGCCCTTGCGTGCTATCGGGTCGTAGACTGTTCCCCCAGGTGTATTTGTTGTTGTTGGTGACCTTAGTGATCATTATCTTTAGGGTTCTACCCAAGGTGATGGTGGAGGGAAGATCCCACTGTACCTGGAGCAGACGTTGGCTAGACTCACTTGGATTTTCTGGGGGGTTCACTTCACTCGAGACGGTTAAAGTGGAGGAACTTGGTCCAGTCTATTCATTAAGCAGGTTGTCGGGGTAACTGTTCCACCCGCCACTTCTGTACTGAATTCTGCGATGTTGGATTTCATCACCAACTAGTGTTTTCGGTCCGGAAGGTTACTGTTTGTGTGTGGTTTGACTCCTAGATTTGATAGCGCGTGGTAATTTGTTTGTTTTTACTTTTAGAGACCATAGGTGTGAATTTGTGAATTTTAATTGTTAGGTGTGAATTGTGAATTGTTAATTTTAGTTTTAAATTGTTAATAAAATTCACTGAAGTTGAATATAATGGCAAATGTTCCAGAATTTACCAACCTAGGAACCCCTCCTAACGAGAATCCTAGTACTTTTCCTTACTTTGGAAGTGTTGGTCCTCCTTATATGGCTACTTTGTCATTACCTGGATTTACAATAGGATTACCGATATGGTTATTTTCAACTTCGTTGGCCCAAAGTACTCCAATTGTTCCACCTCAACCGGATGCTTCACCTCAACAGAGTTCACCATCTCAACATCACCAACCTTCTGTTGACCCTTTACCTTCTTCGCCTAATTTTTCTTCCTCCATTTCTTCCTCTTCGCCTGGTAAAAGCCTTGATGCTAGTAACCAGGAGGCTAAGAAGAAGAAGAAAGGGAAGAAGAAGAAGAAACAAGATAAGAAAGAAGTCAACCAACCAACCACGACAGTAAGTGTTAGTTGTGTTGAGGAAAACTCCGACATGCATCGCAAACCCAAATACCCTTGCAGGCTTTGTAAGGGTGACCACTTCCTTGTCAATTGTCCTGGTATTCCAAAGGTCTTGGAAGTGTGGTCAGAAAAATCTCATCAACTTTCCATTGATCCATCAACCAGTGATAGTCAGGTTCCTGGGAAAAAGGGTAAAGTTAGGTTTCCTTGTAAGTTATGCAAAGGGAGTCATCAAACTCACATTTGCCCTCACATGGATGAAGCCTCAACATTTTTGGAAAATCTTACTGTTCCACAGCAAGAATTTCCAACTGGTTACCGTAAACTTTCTCCCAACCTACCGTCAACTGATGGAGTGATTGATCCAATTTCAAGTATAGTCGATCACACTCTTCCATTGGAGAGTGAAACTCATGTCACTCAGGTTGATGATCCATTAGTTGATCAAGTGGTCGATTCAATTTCACATTCGGTCGATCCCACTTTCCCTTTGGAGAGTGAACTTCATACCGCTCAGGTTCTTCTTGTTACATCAGATTCTTCTATGCCGGGGGGCATTCCACCTGTTTCTACAGAACCCCCTCCAAGTACTGAGGGCTTTTCCTTTGATTGGAATAGATTGACAGAACCTCGTCTTCCTTCCTCCATCCCTTTCCAAATCATTGTCAAGGCTGGTGGTAGGGACATACATCATACTCAGGTAGATGAAGGTGCTTCTGTTAGTATTTTATCCTCAACTGTTTGGAAAGCTTTGGGTTCCCCTCAGCTTGCGCCTATTACGCAGAATCTGAAAGCTTTTAACAGAACCATTAGTGAACCTTTAGGGATCCTTCCTAAGTTTTCTATTACCTTGGAAGGTAAAACTGTCTGTATTGATCTTATGGTAGTTCGAGGTCCCTTGGATTTCAATTTACTCCTTGGACGAGACTATGTTTATGCAATGAAAGCTGTCGTATCGACACTCTTTCGCGTGATGTCTTTCCCTCACAATGGCAGTATTGTGACTATAGACCAGCTTTCGTTCCCTAGTCTTGTTTCAACTACCAATAATATGACACCCCTAAATGTTCCTGATTCTAAAGTGGTATCTACCCTGCCACGGGTTAATTATGTGGCAACTGGTCCCATGTTTTCAGTTACCGATGTAAGTGAGCCTCTCACTGTTTGCTCATCTTCCTTTGATTTAGATCCGGTAATTGACATGGAAAACTCTATGGGATTACTTGAACACGATGTTCTTATCCATTTTGAGTCCCTTGACATGTGTTCCTTCCAGAGAAGTATTCTTCCTTCTGATGAAGACCTTTTGGAAGCCATGATCAAGGTGTGTCCATTGACATGTCTTTCTTCCAGTTGGAAGCCATGATCAATGTTACGAGGAAAGTTCCTTTTACTGTGTCGACCTCGTTAAAAAATGAATCAGTGAGTACGAGGATAGTTTTTTCCTGTATCAACCTCGTTAAAAAATGAAACAGGCTGTCGCGAGGAAAGTTCCTTTTACTGTGTCAACCTCGTTAAAAAATGAATCAGTGTGTACGAGGAAAGTTCCTTTTACTGTGTCGACCTCGTTAAAAAATGCATCAGTTGGTCAGAGGATAGTTATTTTTACTGAGTCAACCTCGTTAAAAAATGAATCAGGGGCGAGGATAGTTTTTTCCTATATCAACCTCGTTAAAAAATGAAACAGGCTAGCATGAGGATAGTTCTTTTACTGAGTCAACCTCATTAAAAAATGAATCAGGTAGATTTTAGGATATGTAGGTAGATTGTAGAAAGTAGGGTTTTGAGGATAGTTCCTGTTACTGAGTCAACCTCGTTAAAAAATGAATCAGGTATGAGGATAGTTCTTTTCCTGTGTCAACCTCACTAAAAAATGAAACAACTCCCACAAGTCTTTCCAAGATCTTGAAAGTAAAGCTTCATTCCATCCACCTCATTGAATGCAATGAAGCTTGGGGGGCATGTACCTCGTTTTGCGTCATTATGCTGGGGGCATGTGAACTGTAACAAGCATAGTTTTTCGTTTCAAGCTTGCGTAAACATGAAACCGAATCCGAGCATAGTTCTTTTCTTGTGTCAAGCTCGTTAAAAAATGAAACAAATCCTCCTCTAATTGAGTCGAGAGTTTGACTAGATCTCGTAAATGTTAAGTTGTATATTTAGGTTAGTTATTTCAGTTTTTTGCATAATTTTCTTACAGTCTTAGGTCGAGTCTTACAAATGATCTCGTAACTCAACCTTCATTTCATCCAACTGGTTGAATGAAATGAAGCTGGGGGGCATGCGCTCTAGCAGTTATGCTTAGGGGGCATCAAGCACAGTTTTCTCTCTGTTTCAAGCTTGTGAAAAAATGAAACTATTTTGAAGCATAGTTTTTATCTGTTTCAAGCTTTTGTAAAAATGAAACCTCTATCGAGTCAATTTCAGTTATTTTCAAGACTCGTTAAACTCATGAAAATCCCGAGAATATTTTGCTATCTTTCATTCTCGTAAAACAAATGAAAATGCCGAGTTCTTTCCGTCTTTTCCTGCTCGTAAATTAAATTGAAAGTCGGCCATATGAGTACATTTTTATCATTTTTTCGAACTCGTTAAAACTTACGAAAAAGTGACACCTCAGAGTCATCTTTTAAGCCCTTTTTTGACTCCTAAAACATGAAAAGATTGCCGAGCGTTTCTTTTACACTCGTTAAAACGGAATTAAAAGACGGTCCTCTTACAGCCCTTTTCTGACCGTAAAAACAGGAAAAGATTGCCGGATTTTTTTCGTTTCAAATTCGATACTGGAAATAAAACGACATGTCCTTGATCGCTTTTTACTTTTCAAGTCAAAGACACTAACTATGAAAGTACTCCTTGGTCGTAAAAGATCAAGCGGTTCTCTCAAGTATTATTTTATACTTTTACGGGCTTGGGAGACACAAATTTACGAAAAAGTTCAACCCTGGAGTCTTCTTAAGTTTTTTCAGACTCTCTAAAATTGAAAAACGCTGAGTTTCTCCTATACTGGACTCGTTAAAATTTCACAGTAAAGGACCTGTTCGATTACAAACAGGAACGGACCACTCCTTCTTAGGGTTCGAATCAAAACTAAGTTGGACTCATCCGAAGGATGAGCTTATAATCAAGCATATGTTATCCTCCTCAAGCTTGTAAAAAATAAAGAGGTACTTGCCAGAAATGGTGGGGGAAAAGAGAGAAAAATGAGCCTATTTGTTATCCTTTGTCTCAGAAGAAGCCTTATCACCACTCTTGAACACGACATTTTTCATTCACCTGGGTTGGGAAATCCTTTGCCTCACAGTTGATCAAACCACATTGAAAGTCTTCAGCCGGGTATTAACTTTGGGTCAAATGTCACCAAGCCATCTGTTGTGTCGTTATGTGTTCAAGAGGTCACTACAAATAAACCATTCATCTGCAAAATACCCGTCATTCATCTCGACCATCCCTGAGTCAGTCCTTACAGCTACATTTCTTCAACTTGATCTATGATTTCGTGTTATGGGCTTGCCTGCAACGGGTCGCTTTCTATCGACATCAGCACATTATCTAGAAAGATGACCTAGAAATCGTCAGTACCTTGAAATCTGCATGCATCAATGGCAGGTTTCTCGCCTTTGACGACAGTTTACATCATTGACTTTCGATCAAAGGATTCCGTGAAATGTTCGACATCAACTCATTCATTCACATCTCATGGATTGTACTGGGTACTTTGAGAACCATTGACATCACTGGTGGTCTCTCTCACACTTGTTACCAGTTTACATCATCGACTGGTAATCAAGTGGTTTCTACCATGTTCGACATCAACTCATTTATTCGCATGGATAGAATCGTACCTTTTCGGGAAGTAGAAATGAAGACCCTGGATCTAGTTTCCACCATCCAGGCTGCGAGGAGTTTTTTATTCATTATACAGTAGACTAACTATAAACAAATGGCTGCGTCCATACTGTGTCTACAAAAGTCTATAATTATGATGTACTGCAAAATCATTCTTGTATCAGAGTAGTAGATAGTTTGCTAGTTAAAGTTTTCAATCTGAGTATGGGAATGCCTACCTCAGCGATGATATGATCTTATATATGTATTTTGTGTTGAATACTTGCAGGTTCCGACTGGGCTCTCCACAAGATAATCCTTGAAATGATAAAGTACTTCACCCTTCCTAGATGATATGAAACCCTAATCTACTACAGGCTTCGCACTTTAGGGGGCAATCTGTTACACTAAAATTTGTCACCATGACTATTTGCAATTAGTATGGCTCCATCAACTGTCATACTATCCTCCTTGGCAAGTCTTATACCTCTGCTCTTCATGTCAAACTCCAAAAAAGAGAGAAAGGCTTTAAAAATCTATATATCTCTGGGTACGTAGTTTCTCTTAGCCTTACCTGCGTGTACGCACCCCAAGTTCACAATATCTGTGTACTTGTACGCTCTGTCTGTAAAGGGGTGGGTGTGTACTCCTGTAAAGGTCAAAAGGCGCAAGTTTCACTTCAAAAAAGTTACTTGTGGTCATTTCTAGAGCATTCTAGAAGTTTGTTTGACGTGTATTGAGCGCCTCCAGATGATTCATGTATCCCTATGAAAGAGGAACTTATCCCATCAAGAGGGGAGCTATCCCATCCAAAGAGGGGCTTATCCCATTAATGGTGGACCTGATTAACTTCCTCTAGAGCACTATAAATACAGGCATTGGGCCAGAGGGAGGAGAGGTTGAAAGCTGAACATTCCTAAGGGTAGATGCTGCTGGAATTAGGACTCCCTTGTAAAGCTTGAGAGGAGAGATTCCCATCCTTTCCTAGCCTTATTTGAGAGTGGGTGAGCTGATCAAAGTAAAGGAAAACTCTTGCTGGACCCTAGGAGGGACTTGCACAACACCAAGGCTCAGGTTGTAATGGTTCCTTTTGTTTCCTCTTAATACAAATGAACTCATTTTTCTCAACAGATTGTTATTCATGATTTGTTTCATATACTCCTTGGTCTGTATGATGGATATGTATTGTTTTATGAGTTTATCAGGTGCTATTTAATCTTTTGGCTTGTTAGTGAATGCAGGTTTCGAAGAGAAGGAGGAGCTCATTCGGATCGGCGAGGCTGGACTACTACAAAGCGTTGGACTAAAGGTATGTTAAGATCCCCTGATTACTTGTATTCTCAATGCATGTTCAGAGAAAGGTAGTGTTTATTTGTCTTGTTTGTCACTAGAAAGCTTTTGCTTCTAGGGAGGTCGGTTGTGTCCGCACTATCGACTCTTTCCGCATGACACTAGGTTTGATCTTCATAATGACATATGTAATCATGATTTTATGTATTTATTTTAAAGAGAAAAATAAATTTATTATTTGTTGAATTTAGGCTTCTGTGATCCATTTCAAGTATTGAGAAGATTTTTCGACGTAATAGAATTATGATGTGATTACGCTGAAAAATCTTCTCAAAAATTTATTATTTTCATTCTTGAGCATGGGTTTCATGCTCAAGCGGAATATATTTTTAGGTCAAGCACCCATTGAGTGCTTCTAGGGCTTGTCTTTGAGTCAACAAGTCATAAGAGTCATTGTTATGTATGAAAGACCCTTTTGGGCATGTTAAATATTGTAAAGAAAACTTTATTTGAGTCAAATTAGAGTCAAAGACCCTCCAATACCTTGTCATGGTGCCTCAGGCAAGTTGGCCTACATGAAAGATCAAGTCGGCCTCAAGGAAGCAATTTGTACCCATGGAAAGCCTATATATAAGAAGGAACTCGACCTCATTTAGACAAAACTCAAGCAAGTTAGATCCCCTCAAGAAAGAAGCTGGAAAAGGATGAAAATCAAGGATAAAAAGAAGAAAAGCAAGATCGAAGTTTTTGGATCTCTCTCTCTCTCTCTTGTGTTAGGGTTTCTAAAGTTGTTGGGAAAATTTGAGTTGCTAGAAAGTTGTTGAGAAAATCAAGGTTCTAGAAAGTTTTTGGGTAAGTTCAAGTGTTGGAATGTGGTTGGGCAAGTTGAAGTGTTGGAAAGTTGTTGGGAAAGTTGAAGTACTCAAAAGTTTTTGGGAAAGTCGAATTGCTGAAAAGTTGTTGGGGTTGAAGTTGCAGAAGAAACTGTTGGGGTCAAAGTTGCAAAAGAAACTGTTGGGGTTGAAATTCAAAAGAAAATATTGGGGTCGAAGTTGCTAAAGAATTTGTTGGGGTCGAAATTGCTAGAAAGAAATCCCATCAAGGAGAAAGGTTGACTTGGTCATGGAGGGGTCTTTATCAAGGGTCTTAGATCTTGGAATTTTTCATTTGAGGATTCTATAATAAGAGAATAACTATTGTGGGTTTTTCTCTTAAGAGGAGAGGTTTTGGCCTTGGTTGATCACCTACATATTGTGTCCTCTTGTCTCATTATTCTTTATGATTTGGTAGTTTTTTTATGATAGTGAAGAGAAAGAAGAGGTTAATTAAGTTAAGTAAAAATACATCACAAGCAGTTATCAAAGTTACAAAAATCACTAATCTAGCTGCCCTAGATTTCTCAACATGTATGTATGTATTTGAAAAGGTAAATTGTAGATCTTATTGTGACAAAAATATCATGTGGACACAAAGAAGAATAAGTTAAAAATTTAAATATTGGAAATCCAATACTCAGTTACTAGGATTTTTTTTGTAAATTAGTTAAGCATTTGTATTACTAGTAAACAAATAATATCATGTAGTTATTGAGTTGCTACCAGGAAACCAGATCGGTGGCACAAAAGTAGAGCCTTGGACAAAATAATTAGTTTAACTAGACTAACAAATGTGTAGAAGTCATATAGTCAAATATTATTAGACAAAACATTACAAAATCTAAAACTTTAGCTAATGAGCAGACTATGTAGCCTACTCTAAAATATAAGAATAGTAGTAAAAATCTTGACCGACATCAAGGAGCATCTACTTGATGGGGTGATGGAGTTTCTTCCTCTTCTTCACTATTGGAGAATTCCAACTCTGACACTTTCTTAGACAAAGTTATCACCTTGTAATTAGGCATGTTAACCTACAACCACAAATCATCTATGCAAAGGAGAATCCCTTGTTGGGCTTCACTTCTTCCTACTAGGAATTTATTCATGACAATTTTTATTTGCAGTTAGAGGTTTATTGTGTGCAATGTATTAGGTTTTCCTTGACCTTGTACTACCTAGATATGGAATCCATTATCTTATATTCTCCTCATCCTTTATTTCAAATATGAGTATTATATCTACTTTGGCCTCATTTTTAGCAATTTCAATCTCCTTTTTTCCTGCCCTAGAGGTATGTTCCCACTATCTACCTATATAGGATTTTACATGAACTTATGCCCTTGTGTGAGAGGATACCCCATGACCTTGACTTCTATGACTGTCGTTGCTAGATTTCAGACATGGCATGATTTCAATGGTGTCGAAGAGATGGGGAAATGAGATAAAGGATGCAAGGGAGAGCACAGAATGGGGTAGCCATTGAAATGGGGTATCTTGGGGCTACCAATCTATCTAAAAATTAATCCACCAACCTATAAAAATTCCTTGAGTGACCTGGAATTTCTAGTCCACAAGTAGTGATTTTGGGCTAGAAGGCATGACTAAACCAAGGAATAAAATTAAAGGCAATGTGTTGAGTCTAGCGGAGGGAATGAGCTTTATAGGTTAAGAATTGGAAGGAGTTAGGATAAAATATTGAAGACAATAGGGAAATAAAGTTCTGATAAGGAAACATACCCAAAATAATAGTCGAGCATAACTAGTTTGCTTTGAGGTGATGTCTTGCTACCATGTAGAAATTCCTTGTAGATTCAAACTACTTATGTGATTTGATAAAACAAAATACTTGAATCTACTCTACTCATCAGCAGAAACAATTAATCGATTGAGAAATCATGAAGCATGCAAGAGAAAGAATTCAATTAACACATTACACAATGATTTCCTGGTGAAAACCACAACTAAAAACCCTTGCTATTTGTATATTGCATTAGTCAGAACATATGAGAAGATTACAATGCTTTGCTCAAGCTCGAGCAACCTCTGCACTATCTCTATTTGTCTCATAACTTCCTAGACAATGCTAGGCCAATACTTAACCAATTTTCTGCTTTCCCAACTCTCTATTTGCTTGCATTGTTTCCTTGGGAATTAGCCCCTATTAATTAGGGAAATTACTCAATTGGAATTGGGCAATCCTCATAGGCCTTCCTCTAACTGCATGCACCACCTATACAATTTGGATGATTATACAACTGATAGTACACTTCCCTTGAACTCCAATCTCAATTGGGTAACTCTCATACCTTACATGCATGAGTTATTTATGAGTGAATTCTCATATCTTACATGCATGAGTTATTTATGAGTGAATCATCGATTAACTGGTTGAACACATGAAGCAACACCCCACTGTCTGGCCTCCTGCTAGTTCCTCCAATAGTTGGAACTAGTTTAACTCACTTTAATTCACTTTAACTGAATTAATTAATTACAGCTCAAAATAAACTCAACCAAGGCTCCTTTAAAGTAGGCGACACTCTACATGACTCAAGTTATACCCTCAACTCAAATTAATTGAGCCAAATAAGTCAAATTAACTTAGTTAACTTGTACAAGTTGTCTTGTGATGTGGAATTTCAATTTTATTCCTAATTCAATTCAAGAGAAAATTAAATCAGGATTTTTCTTATTGCATTTTCAACGCTCCCTCTCAACAAGAAAGGGATTATCATATACCCCAATCATGCCTCTGTGGAACTCGAATTTTCCTCTTGACAGTGCCTTAGTCAAGATGTTTGTATCTTGTTCCTTTGTAGTAATGTACTCCTGCAACATGATTCTCCTCTGCACACAATTTTTGAGATGGTGATACCAGATGTCAATATGCTTGGACAGATAATGAAAAAATAGATTCTCGGATAGTTTGATACAACTATGATTATCATAGTAAATCACTATAGGATCCATCTAGTCACCAAATAACCCAACAAGGATCTTCCTCATCCAGATAGCCTCACAAGTTGCTTGACTAGTAGCCATGTACTATGCTTCTGCTGAACTGAGTGCAACTGATCTCTGCTTCCTGTTGTACAAATAAATTGTTGTTGACCCAATACTCAAGATTCCCCCTGATGTGCTATTCATATCTGATGGACTCACTACCCAATCTGCATGTGTGAATCCTTGTAGCTTCACTCCCTCTGTCTGTTTGTACCAAAGACCAAACTGAGTGGTGCCTCTAAGGTATCTCATCACATGTTTAGTTTCCTTCCAATACAATTTGGTTGGCTTAACCGTTGCTTGACTAAGTTGGTTAACTATAAAACATATGTCCAGTCGTGTGTTCACCAAGTACATAAATGAACCCACAAGCTGCTTGTAAATAGTAGCCTCCAATACTTCACCTGAAGTAACATCTTCCTTCCTCCAATTCCCTTCTAAGGAGTCTCCATGGATTTGTTTCTCTCCATGTGAAACTTCTTCAGTATCTCGTTGGCATACTTGCCCTTAGAGACAAACAATTCCCCATCTCATTGCCATACTTCCATACCAAGGAAATAATGCATGAGCCCCAAGTCCTCCATCTCAAATTCTCTTACAAGATCCTCTTTGCAAGATTTGACCAGCTTCTCATCACCTGTTAGAATTAAATCATTGACATATATTACTATAGTCAATCATTTACCTTAAACCACAATATGGTAAAGGTTTGCATCTGCTTCACTTTTGGTGAAGCCCAACCTAGTGAAATAATTGTCGATCCTGATGTACCAAGCACGAGGTCCTTGTTTCAATCCATACATCACTCACTTCAGTCTGCACACATGAAACTCTCTATTGAAGATCTAAAATCCTTCTCGCTACTCAATGTACACCTCTTCCTCAATTACTCTGGAAGGTTGTCTTCACATTCATCTGATGTATCTTCCATCCCATATGCAATGAAAGTGATAGAATAGATATGATTGAAGAGTAACTTTCTGCTGGAGAAAAGGTCTCCTCGTGATCAATTCTCTCCACCTGAGAGAATCCCTTAGCCATAACTCTGGCCTTGTGTTTCTTGACACTCCCATTTGTTGCTTGCTTCACCTTGTAGATCCACCTGGAACCTACCATTGACTTGTTCTCTGGCCTTGGGACAACTTCCCAAGAACTATTCCTGATAATGGAGTCATACTCCTCTACCATGGCATCGACCCATATTGGTTGTTGCATTTCTTCTCGAATGAGGATGGCTCAATCTCTACACTCTCGCTCATCAAAGCCATGTAGCCAGTGTACCAATCTGGTGACCTCCTATGCTTGCGTTGTGATGTGCGTGCTCCCACATTCTCTATAGCATCAAGCATCGATCTGTCAACTTCTTTGGTGCACTTCCTTCCATCTTTGGATGTATCTGGAGAGGTGGGTGCTTCCACTCTCTACTCCTCTGCATGTGGTTGCTCCACATCATCCTAAGGTTCTTCCTTTGGAGCTAAAATCTCCTCATCTGCATTTAACTGAAGCTCCCTCTCAAGGTAACATCTCATGGCCTTCTCTTCATCGAACTTCAGAATTCTACGAACAATTGTTATCCTGTGAGATGGCAGGTGCACTCGATAGTTGTCAGGTGTATTAGTGTTACCCAAAAATATGCCCAACTCAGTTGTTGACTCTAGATTTTTCCTGGAATCTTTGGTAAAATGATAGTAAACTGATGAACCAAATATCTTGAAGTGTGACACATCTAGTTTCTTCCCTAAAAAAAATCCTTCTAGTGTACTCATCCTGAGAATCCAATGAGGACTCATGTTCTGCACGTATACCGTTGTGTTGCATGCTTTATCCCACAAGTGAAATGGTAGGCCCTGATCATGTAACATTTCTCGTGCAACTCCCACAATACTTATATTATTCCTTTCATCCGCCCCATTCTATTGAGGGTTATAGGGTGTTATTAACTCTCGTTAAATGCCTTTTGATACACATAAGTTCTTGAATTCATTCAACACATATTCTCCACCATTATCACTCCTAAGAGCCTTCACTTTCTTGCCAGTTTCTTTCTCAACAAGTGCTTTAAATTCACAAAATTTAGAGAATGTATGATTTTTCTTCTGCATGAAGAAAATCCAACACTTATGTGAGAAATCGTCTACAAATATTACATAATACATGTGCTTGGCCATGGAGTCTATCGAGAATGATCCACACACATTTGAGTGAACTCTTTCAAGGATCGCTTGCGCTCGACTGTCCTTATCATAAAAGGTGGCTTTGGTGTACTTCCCAATTTACACCCTTTGCATGTATCTCGCTACTCTAGTGCATCCTTGGGAAGTCCTGTAGAAATATGTTGTGTGATCTTCAAGGCTCCATGGTGCCAATGGCCCAATCTTCTATGCCATAATTCACCGATGTCTTGGCTCTGCACCTTCTCTAAATTTGAACTCAATGCTGCACAATCTTCTACATATAATTTATAGAGGTTCCTCACCTGAACCCCAATCCGCTTCACTTTTCTTGTGGCTATGTGATGAAGGAAATCCTTTCCTTTGATAAATATCACATCATAGCCACGATATTCCAACATAGAAACTGAAACTAGCCTTAGCTGAACATGTTCACTCTTCCTCCCATTACATCTGCATGGAAAAAGCCAAACTTGTTAGAAAAGAAGAACACTGTCTTAAAAGAAAAATTAAAGAAGCCATTGAAATAGAAAAAAGGAAAAACAATTTTAACCGTGATGATGGATTAAAATTAAGTAACACTTGGAAACCTTTACTAGAAATCCTAAAAAACAATAATCTCCACTCAGATTAACCCTTTCCCTCATATTAACCCTTTCCCTCAGATTAACTCATAAACTATCAATCATTATAAATCTCCTCTTAACCATCCTCCTTAACCATTAATTCATTAACCTAATCAAATCATAAAACAGTAATAAATTAATTAATCAGATTTTAATTAATTAATTGATTAATTAAATTAAAATATATATATATAATAATAATAACAATAATCATATAGATACATATTTCATCAAACCTTTTTATATATAATTAAATTAAAAATTAAAAATTAAAAATTATAATAGTAGAAAGAAATTGAAATAAATAAAAATTATTAATAATTTATCAATCATATTAAACAAATAATTAAATATAACAAATAAATAATTAATTAATTAATTAAATTAAATTAAATATCAAACTTTTATTAAATATATAATTAAATTAAAATTAAAAGTTATAGTAATTAAAATAGAATAATGAAATTAAAATTAATAAAAAATTAATAATAATTTAAATATATAATTAAATTAAAATTAAAAGTTATAGTAATTAAAATAGAATAATGAAATTAAAATAAATAAAAAATTAATAATAATTTAATAATCATAATAAAAAGATAATTAATTAAAACAAATAATTAATTAATTAATTAATATAAAATTAAAAAATTTATATATAATAATAAGAATAATAAACATATATAGATACATATTTCATCAAAAAAATTTCAAAATATATAATTAAACTATAAATTAAAAGTTAAAGAAAATTATAATAGAATAAAGAAATTAATAATTAATAATATTTTAATAATCTGAACAAACAAATAATTAAATATAACAAATAATTAATTAATTAATTAATTTAAACTCATTAATAAAGTAAATAAATCATTATTCAAAACAATTAATTTTTGATTTTGAGAAAAAAAAATTAATTAAATTAAATTAATTAAAATTAAATACATGAGCCGACCTAATTTTTCACATCATTCCTCAATAACCTAGATATATATACCCTAAACCCAGCTCATGGATACATCATTGTTTGAAGATTATCTATTGTCGCGTCCCCTGATGATGGACTCACTTGGTAGTCCGAAACGTTGGGTTCACAAAACTCTTCAACAGGTTATTCCTCCTCTATCTAAAACTAAATTATTCTTCAGACTCGGAACATACATGACATCTTTTAATTTGAGAGGAGAACCAGAATCCCTTTGAAAAGAAACACTATTGATGTCATTTGTGTTATACCTTCCATGATCTACCATCTCGGTGTGCATCTGGATGTCCTTCTCTTCCAAGTCACTGAAAAATTATTTGTTGTTGGTCATATGGAATGACACTCCACTAACCAGATACCACATCGTCCCCATCGCCGATGTCACCATGCATGCAATGAGGGTGAAATCTAACTTGAATTGTGAGGCAAGAGATTCACCTGTCGCTCCTCCTAAGGGATTCTTGTTGTGCTTCTTGTCCACACACTTCAACACATAGTGTCCCAGCTCATGACAATGAAAACATTTAATCTTCGACAATTCCTTCTTCTTTCCACCCTGCCTGGAATCCCCTTTGGATTGGGATTTATTCCCTTTACCTTTCTTTACCTTTCCATCCAAGGCACAGTTCTCCTCATCATCGTGCTTGGATGAGGTTCCATCTATGGTGCTCCGCCTTATCTCTTCTTGCACCAAGTCGGACCACAAACATTCCCACTTTGGTAGATACTCCCTCCCATTTACAGAATCATGGTAGTTGTGCCAGATCTTGGGAAGGCCTAGAAGTTCTAGGTTGACCATATCATCTTCACCAACTGTAATACCAATGCTCCCAAGCTCATCCTGACATTGGGTGAACCTCCTCAAGTATTGTGGTATTGTGTCGCCCTTATCCATCTTGATCTTTTGAAGTTTGTCCTTCAGTGTTAGCTTCCTGTTGTCACTATTGTTATGAAACAAGTCTATCAAGGCTTTCCAAATTGCATATGTTGTATCCTTCTCGTGAAGATTCGATATAATATGATCTCGAACCCCTTCTAGTATGATCCTCCTCACCTTTATAACACATTTCTTCCACTCTGCTAGATCTTGAGCATCTATTGTTGGAAGCTTAGGATTATCGTTGTCTGTGAATTCCTTCAACCTGTTGTTTTCCAACACTGCCTCCATCATGTCCTTCCAAGCAATATAATTCGAACTCCCCTCAAGGGAATATTCGAGTCTCAATCTGTAGAATGACATCTTGCTGGCTCTGAAGAATGATCCTGCAAATTCGATTTCACTTGCAAGGAAAAACTCGTATTCTTCTCTTCTAGTGTGATTTTAGCTTTGTTAACATGTCAAAATTCCTTGTAGATTCAAATTGCTTATGTGATTTTCTAAAACAAAAGACTTGAATCTACTTTACTTATCAGCGGAAACAATTAATTAATCAAGAAATCACAAAGAATGCAATATAAAGAATTCAATCAACACATTACACAATGATTTCATGGGGAAATCCACAACTAAAAACCCTTGCTATCTGTATATTGCATTAGTCATAAAATATAAGAAGATTACAATGCTTTTCTCAAGCCCAAGCAACCTTTGCACTATCTCTATCTATCTCACAACTTCCTAGACAAGCCTAGGCCAATACTTAACCAATTTTTTGCTTGCCCAAGTCCCTATTTCCTTTCATTGTTTCCTTGGGAATTACCCCTATTAATTAGGGAAATTCCTCAATTATAATTGCACAATCATCATATGCCTTCCTATGACTGCATGCACCACCTGTACAATTTGGATGATTATACCACTGATAGTACACTACCCTTAAACTCCAATCTCAACTAGGTAACTCTCAGATCTAACATGCATGAGTTATTTATGAGTGAATCATCAGTTAACTAGTTGAACGAATGAAGCAACACCCCACTGTCTGACCTTCTACTAGTTCCTCAAACAGTTGGAACTAGTTTAACTGACTTTAACTCAATTAAACTGAATTAATTAATTACAACTCAAAATAAACTCAACTGGTGCTCCTATAAAGTAAGGGACACTCTACATGACTCAAGTTAGACCCTCAACTTGAATTAACTTCGAAAACTAAGTCAAACTAACTTAGTTAAGTTGTACAAGTTGTCTTGTGATGTGGAATTACAATTTTATTCCTAATTTAATTCAACGGAAAATTAAATCGGGATTTTTATTGTTGCATTTCAACATACCAAACCATTATCTTAACCATTATTGTGAGGGGTGTCTTCTTTAAAATGTCATAGTCGTTGTATTGTTTATACATGACTATATTTGAATGCCTTCCTTGTGTGAGGTGATAGACATTAACATCTCTTATGTCATCCAAGTTGTCTAGATGACTGGTGACTCCTATCTAGCGATTAGACATGATAGTGAGTTGTGACTTCATCCATGTAGCTATCCTTGCTTTCCACTTTGACCGAGACATGCACCCTAATTGAGGTAAGACCCTATTACTTATTATAAAAGATAGCATAGTGCATCTAATGTAAGGTTTATAAGATTCTACAAAACAAACTTTAAATAAGAATACATTCCTTTTTAAACAAATAACTTAAATAATTATTATAATTAATTAATTTTTATATTTAACATTTTAGAATTATTAATAGCCATTACTTCCAATATCCTTTAAATGTACTTTTTCAAATATATGTATTTTATACCTTTATTGTATTTTCAATAATATACAATATAACACTTGTAGCTTCTAATTATTTCTCTCTTTTTTTCTTTTCTTTTTTCAAATCATTAAAGTAAATATAATATTATAAATCTGTGTTGGAAGACGCAATAGATGCATTCATCAAGTCATAGATTTAGAGTTCATTCTTTGTAAGAAAAAATCATCCTTCTATGTAAGCCAGGACTCACATCTAAAATCTAAGAAATTCAGCACAAAGCTACCATGTCTGAATGTATGCACCTTGCAAAAGACAAAATTTGACTTACATAGACTAAACTAATTCAGAGAATCATCATCCCCAAATACCTCCTCTATTTTCTCATTGGAAAATGCATTAAGATTAGGGATAAATTGTTTTGTGCCACTCACTGAATGTCTTGATGAAACCAAGTCATGTTGTCCCTAAGCGAAATCCTGAGGCAGGGTCTCCACTTGACGCAAAATACTTTCCAACTTATCCTCGATCCTTCAAAATATACACTTGTTGACCAACCAATATCTCCATTGTGAATGTTAACGAAGAGACCGAGTGATTGAATCAAAGTGGCAAGTGTAAAATATCATCCTCATTTTTCTAAAGGTCCTCTATGATTGGCTTCACCATTATACCCTATACCACTTCCCTCACAACAAGAGGGGACTAACAAAAGCTTCTAGCTTAACACTAGAGAAGTCCAGAAATCCACTTGAAGTCATAGAAAATATCAATCCCAAAGATACCCCATATGATAGATGAATGACGAAATTTACTAGTAGAGAATTAAACTCTTTGGTTTGACTTTAAAGGAGTCCAAACAACCACTTGAAATTGTTTTGTGTTCAAAGCCAAGAATTTTTTTTTTTGGTGCAATTGCAATGGTAGTTTCTAACTTAGAAATTTACCAATGTCTTGGGATGACGTCTCGTTACATCAACTACATGTTTCCATGGATTTGAATGCCTCACACTTGTTTGGAAATTGAATTCACCTTGATCGATATGGTTAACATCACGGGATATGTTGCAAATATTTTTTATATTTAATTATAATTTCTCCTATTTTCCATTGTGTTTCTTGTTTCCATATTCTTGAACACTATTTCTTTTGAACAAATGGTAATGACCGATGAATGGTATAGATCTCAAGACAAGGTAGATTAGGTGAAAATTTGAGCTTCATTTCATACCTTGAGGAGTGGTGCCTGTCCGGAGGTGTCTAATAGTAGTTTTTAAGTCACTAATAATTATTAGATAGATTGACTCCATATAGAAGAGTATATTCCTCTACATGGTTGTTGGAAGCTAAGCCTAGAAGCTTAGACTCCATGCGTAGGTAGATTTAATGATTCCTCTAGGGTTGAAGTGAGAACCCCTCCCAGACTTCTCACCTCAACATTTATGGCTTTCTTCTTAGGCCTATATGTGTGTGTGATTTGATTTAGAATATTAGTTTGTAGTGCTAAAATCTTCCTCATATTATAAACAAAATGCTTTCATTGTGCTTAACGATTCATCAATTTTTGCAAGTAAAATGAAGAGTTTTTATGTTAATTTTATGAGTAATTTAACATAAACCAGAAACTGAACAGCAGCATAAACATGTACAGAATATGATCAAAAACACATTACAACAATCACATGATAAAGGAGTTCACCCCTCTTGGGCTACATCTCCTTGGTCCAGCTTCCAATGGCTTGGGCCTCTCTATTATGCTCAAAAGTCTAAAAATTTGTGTTTCCAATGCTCAATTGCTTCTAAAACCTGCTCCAATTACTTTAGAATGTTCAAAAATAGCTATCTAGCCTCTTTTTGCAACCAATTTGGTTGAAAACTGAAGAAGTTACAACTTCTCCTAGTACTCCCACTATTCCTTCGACAAATTGCTCCAAACCTTACAAGAATTTACAAATTAGCTTCGAAAATCCGCTAACTGGTGAAAATTTCGCTGCGCAATGGGCCATAATTTGTCAGCCAACTGTTCATCGCAAATCGCAATCGGTGGAGCCCATTGGGCTTACGGTCTGTGAAAAAAGCGGTGATGTGCGACTGTGATCTGGCAGACCCGACGGGACATTAAACCAGATCCCATAGTCGCATCGCATTCGAGGAACCTATCGCATTTTGCAATCGGTGGAGAACCTATGGGCAGTCATAAAGCGGGACTCTGTTTTCTACGAAGTGTGATTGTGATTTACGATAGCGCACATCACATCGCAGCCTGGGTACACTGGGGACTGATTTTCGTAATGCCTTCCCTTCGTCGATCTGCGATTGTGATTTATCGCATCATAACCCTTCCTTGCTTGGGGCCAATTCTTTAATGCTGACCTGCCTGTGATTGCGATTGCGATTGCGATTTGCAATATGTGGGGGCTAATGGTGGCCTACCACTTGGCACCTCCTCATTCGCTCAAAGGCCTTGCCACATCATCCAATCCCGCCATGTGAGCAAGTCAAACCTGAACTTTGACTTGCTCTAACTTCTACATACGAGCTCGAATTTGAGTGCCATTCACACCGTTAGAATTAGAATGATGAGCTCCTCAATATGAAGCTAAGTTTATCAAGATTCTGACACTTTGATTTTTGAGCCTAATTTTGAGCACCTGATCTGTGTGTGTGTGTTGAAATATGTAACTAGGTTCAGTCTTAATAATAACATACGTAATGATGATTTTGTGTATTTATTGTTGTAGGAATTTACAGGGTAAGTTCCTCAGAAAGAATACCAAAAGGACACCGCTCACAACCAGATCTCAAATCAATACACCAGTATTTTTGACGTGGTTAAAACCCTCAGAGTGCAAGGAGGGAAACAGTCCACGGCCTGTCCCAACGTGGGTACAGACAATTTATTAATCAAAGAATGAAAATTTACATAAGCTTCTCTCATGCACGGATTACCCGAACAATGACCCTCCATGCGCTTTAAATAGAACTCATGGACCAATCGGGTGTCAAGCCACGGATCAAGTGTCGGTAATACCGAGGTGAGAGTGAACCGTCGGATCACTACATATCGTGACCGTCGGATTGTAAGTTACAAAATGTACAACGGTAAAGAAACACACTTTACCTAACTCTAACCTAACTCTATGCTAGACCAAGTTGAACTTAACTATATCCTATGTGTCGGAATATCCTAACATCCCCCCTTAAGAACAACTTGGGATAGGATTGAAGGATTTACAAATATGACACAATAGGAGAAGGAAGGAGGCACTAGAGCCTATCCCCCCTTAGTGACAACTTCCTGAACTCCAAGCATATATCGAAGTTTAGTGAACTTCGCCTCTGTGAGAGCCTTTGTGAAGATGTCTGCAACCTGATCATCCGTTGGACAATATTGCACTTCAAGAACATGGTCATGAATGAGCTTTCTGATGAAGTGCATGTGTAGTTCAATGTGTTTGCTGCGCTGATGCTGGACTGGATCTTTGCATAGCTGAATGGCACTTTGATTATCACACCAAAGTGTGGTTGGATGCTGCTGCTCAAAGCCAAATTCTGATAGGATCTGACGAAGCCACAAGGCTTCCTTACTAGCTTCCACGGCACCACGATACTCTGCTTCTGCTGACGAAAGAGAAATGGCAGCCTGTTTCTTACAAGCCCATGTAATAGGTCCTGAACCAAGAGTGAAGACATAACCGGCAGTAGACTTCCGATCATCAAGGTCACCAGCCCAATCAGAATCAGTGAAACCAACTAACAGAGGAGCTGCTTTGGCACTGTAATGAATCCCAAACTGTACTGTACCTCGAACATAACGAAGTATTCTTTTAGCTGCTTTCCAATGACTTTCACGGGGGTTTTGCATAAAACGAGCAACAAGGCCAACAGCAAAGGAAAGATCAGGACGAGTATGGGTTAAATACAAGAGTTTTCCGACAAGTTGACGGTATAAGGTAGCATCAACTTCAGGAGAAGTACAAGAGACTGAAAGTTTGACTCCAGACTGAAAGGGAGAAGGGGCTGGCTTACAGTCTTCCATGTGAAAATGACGAAGAATATCACAAGCATACTTGGACTGGGAAAGGAAAATACCTTCTTGGGATTGCAAGACTTGAAGACCGAGAAAATAGTGTAAGTGTCCTAAGTCTGTCATTTCAAATTTCTTTTTAAGGCTGGACTTCACATGGTTTATAAGGTTGGGATCACTACCAGTAAGAATAAGATCATCAACATAAAGAACAAGGATGATAAGAGAGTTGCCCACTTTCTTGGTGTAGACAGTATTGTCAGAATGACACCTAGAAAAGCCAGATTCTAAAAGAAAGCTATCCATTTTGGCATACCAAGCCCGAGGAGCTTGTTTGAGGCCATAAAGGGATTTCTTAAGTCGACAAACGAGGCTGGAGTCTGTTTGTATGAAGCCAATGGGTTGTTCCATATAGATTTCTTCCTGCAAGTCCCCATGCAAGAAGGCAGATTTAACATCCATTTGATGGACTTCCCATTTTAAAGAGGCAGCAAGGGAAAGAACAAGGCGGATAGAGTTCATTTTGGCAACTGGAGAGAAGGTTTCAGTGTAGTCAATGCCTTCAACCTGTGAAAAGCCCTTAGCAACTAGACGAGCCTTATGTTTATCAACTTTCCCATCTGGTCCATACTTGGTTCTGTAAACCCATTTGCATCTAACAAGTTTGCGTCCCTTTGGTAGAGGAACAAGATCCCATGTATCATTTGTCATCAATGAATGATATTCTTCATTCATAGCTGCTTCCCAATGTGGATGGCCTGAAGCTTCTGCAAAAGTGTCAGGATCATGATTTACTGGAGCTTGAGCCAGTAAAGAAGAGGCTCTTTCAAACTGAGAACGTGTACGTCGCTGATCTGTAGGATCACCGGCAAGCTCACCTGCTGCATCCCGAGTAGCACGGACCCATCTTGGAAGTTGAGGATCCTGAGAAGGTGGGGGAGGATTATCATCCTCGCTTTCATCATCAGAAGAAGAAATGTTTTCAAAGATAGAAGAGATAGGAAGAGGTGGCACATCCGCCGGACTAGGCTCGCAGGCCGATTTATTTTCATCAAATTTTACATCTCTTCTAATGATAACATTTTTGGACTTAAATGGAATAAGTCTATAACCTTTTACATCTTCAGAATATCCAACAAAAGTACATTTCTCACTCTTAGGTTCTAAAGCTTTATGCTTTTCATCTGGAATATGGGCCCATGCTTCACTTCCAAACACACGAAAGTGACTTACATCTGGTTTAATGGAACTCCAAGCTTCTTCTGGAGTGATATTCTCTAGAACCTTAGTAGGAGTGCGATTGATTATATAATTTGCACAATTAATTGCTTCGGCCCAAAAACTAAGACTGAGTCCTTTAGATTGCAGCATACAATTAGCCATTTCCTTTAAGGTGCGATTTTTCCTTTCAGCTACACCATTTTGTTGTGGAGTGTATGGAACAGTATGTTGCATTTGAATTCCATTTTCGGTGCAAAAGTTGATGAATGCGTTTTTAACATATTCTCCACCATTATCAGTTCTTAGCTTAAGAATTTGATGTCCAGATTGTTTTTCAACAAATGCTTTGAAGGCCAAAAAAGTGCTAAATACTTCGCTCTTGAGTTTTAAGAAGTATACCCAAGTGCGTCTAGAGAAATCATCAATGAAAGTTAAGAAGTACTTGCGGCCAGAGAATGAAGCAACAGGAAGAGGACCACATAAATCACTGTGCACAAGCTGTAAAGGGGCTGAGGCGTGCCAAGAGGCACGTTTGTCAAAACTGTCCCGATGATGTTTTCCGAGTACACATCCGGAACAAACACCATCTTTGCAAGATACCATAGGAAGACCTGTCACCATATTTTCTTTACATAGATGCTGAAGGGAGCGATAGTTTAAGTGACCAAACCGCTCATGCCAAAGTTTGCTCACTTCATCATTATGAGCAACAAACACTGAGGGAAGATGGGATGACCCAAAGTTGTGAAACTTATACAACCTTTTGGAATCATCAGCAAGACCAATAGCTAGAATCTGTTTAGGATCTTTTAGATCCTTGATTACAACATCATGAGGTGAAAATTCAACAATTTTACCTTCACCTGAATGAGTTATCTGATAGACAGATAGAAGGTTGCAGGATAAGTTTGGAACACATAATACATCATTGAACTGACCATTGTCTAGATGAACAGTTCCAGTCCCTACAACATTAAGAGATCTATCATCACCAACATATATATTTTTGGTGTTACAATCATTTAAAGAAGAAAACATGGCTTGGTTTTTGGCCATGTGACAAGAGGCTCCAGAATCAATGAGCCACTCATGAGAATGAGAAGAAGAAGAAGATACATTTAATGCATAACCAGACTGAGATGATTGACGATGACATGCAGAAAGTGCCGTTCCGGAAGTTGAAGTTGAAGTAGGCTCCAGATGGATGTTATGTTTCTTCATTGCGGCTTCCAAGGCTTCCATCTTCTTAAAGCATTTAGATTCTAAGTGGCCATCTCGATGACAAAAGTTACAATGTCTGTCAGTCCTCTTCCATTTGTTTTTATTGGTCTTGTCATTTTGCTGAAATGATCTTTCATCTTGAGGCTGAGTTGGTTTAGGACCATTCCTTTGAGGATAAGACTTCTTAGGATTCTTTGAATTTGGTTGCTGCTGGGCGGCTAACGCTTTCGAGGAAGAGTTTCCAAGATTAAGAAGACCAAGGTGTAAGAGTTTTTCTTGTTCTCTTATTAAGGAATCACAAAAGGAGTCAAAGGAAGGGGGTTTGTAGTCTTTGCCTTGACAAATGAAAGCTTCCCTTGTAGAATGGAAAGTGGAAACAAATACAGAGTAGGCTGGTCCCAACTTAGTAAGGATGGAATAAATAAGGTTACCATCTTCTTTCTTAACTTTAACACCTTCCAAGAGATATCTAAGGGTCTTGAATTTGGACAAGAAATCTTCAATGCAAGAAAAATTATTAGGATCCAAAGTAAGCAACTCATTCTCAAGTTGATGGGCTCTAATTTCATTTTTAATCCCAAAAACTTTAGCAAGTTTTTCTAATGCTTCATGAGGAGTTTCAATTTCTGCAATGTGGAATCTAAGATCAGGAGAAACAGACATTCCTATCAAACCACGTGCTTGATCTTGTCTATTTTCCCATTTTTCGGCCTTGTCTTCATCTTTGGGTTTCTTCTCTTGGTCTGTGGCTATTCTGAAGAGACCTTTACTTCTAAGTAAATCTCCCATGTAGGCTACCCATTGGAAGTAGTTAGTGCTGTCAAGAATGACTTGGCATGGACTTTCCATTTTTTGAAAAAAACCTGAAGCTGAAGATGCTGAAAGTAAGTGGTCCAATGGATAGATCTCGAAAAAATAGGCGGTTTTAAAAAAAACGGCTCTGAAAAAGGCTTCCGGATGAAGAAGTTATGGCTTTTTGAAAAAAAATTGTTGACGTTGCCGGCAAAGTGCGCGAATGTGCGGGAATGAAAAAATCTGCCCCCACAAAATGGAGACTTGAACCCAAGACCTCTACTCTCTTAAAAAGTCTTTGAACCAATTGATCTATACAAAATATTTGAGAGAGAGAGAGAGAGAGAGAGGGGGGGGGGGCTCGATTTGCGTGCTTGCCTTGGGAAGGCTCTTTTCCCCTACAAAACACAAAACACAAAACCCAACACGAATATGCAAAGAAAAACGAACCTTACGGCTCAAAGTTAGCTTTAGCCAAAAAACTAGAATTTTAAAAAAAATCTCAAAGTTAGCTTTTAACCGAAAAACTAAATATTTTTCTCAATGTTTCTGATTTTCCAAGATCACACTAAGGTGCAGGGAAAAGAGCATACGCATGAGAAAAATCCTTTCTTTCTGTTTCTGATTTGCCCAGATCGCACAGAGTCGCAGGGCAAAGAGCATACGCAGAAATGAAAGGTATAGATCCGGGAAAAAAAAAGGCTAAATAAACCGAAACCGAAATAAGCAGAGAGAAAATGACAGTAAACTGCAAAAAAAAAACACTGTATACCTCCCGATCTGAAAAATGACGCAGCTAGGGCTACCGGAAACCTTTTCGCGTGAAACGAAAGGGGTTCCTCACTGAAACAGATGCTCCGAACGCAACAGAGCAGTCCTCTCGGCCCGAAAGCAGTCAGAAACAGCAGATCTAGGAAACGACAGCCGCATGCAGTTCTACCGGCTTCAGATTTGGATCACCAACGGACGCGGCCCTCAAATAGCTCCGATACCATGTAGGAATTTACAGGGTAAGTTCCTCAGAAAGAATACCAAAAGGACACCGCTCACAACCAGATCTCAAATCAATACACCAGTATTTTTGACGTGGTTAAAACCCTCAGAGTGCAAGGAGGGAAACAGTCCACGGCCTGTCCCAACGTGGGTACAGACAATTTATTAATCAAAGAATGAAAATTTACATAAGCTTCTCTCATGCACGGATTACCCGAACAATGACCCTCCATGCGCTTTAAATAGAACTCATGGACCAATCGGGTGTCAAGCCACGGATCAAGTGTCGGTAATACCGAGGTGAGAGTGAACCGTCGGATCACTACATATCGTGACCGTCGGATTGTAAGTTACAAAATGTACAACGGTAAAGAAACACACTTTACCTAACTCTAACCTAACTCTATGCTAGACCAAGTTGAACTTAACTATATCCTATGTGTCGGAATATCCTAACAATTGTAAAGAGATAAATAAATTTATTATTGTCATTCTTGAGGCATGGGATTCATGCTCAAGGCAAATTTATTTTTAGGTCAAAACCCATTGAGTTCTTCTAGCGCTTATCTTTGAGTCAACAAGTCATAAGATTAATTCTTATGTACAAAAGACCATTTTGGGCATGTTACATAGTGTAAATAAAAAATTATTTGATTCAAATTAGAATCAAAGACCCTCCAAGACCTTGTCATAGTGCCTCAAGAAAGTCGTCCTACATGAAAGATCAATTCAAACTCGCAGAAGCGATTTGTATCCCTGGAAAGCCTATATATACGAAGGAACTCAAACTCATTTGGACACAACTCGACCAAGTTCAACCTCCTCAAGAAAGAAGATGGAAAAGGACAAAAATGAAGGATAAGGAGAAGAAAAGCAAGATTGAATTTTATGGATCTATCTCTCTCTTGTGTTAGGGTTTCTAAAGTTATTGGGAAAAGTTGAGTTTTTAGAAATTTGTTGGGCAAGTCTAGTTTTTGGAAAGTTGTTGGGCAAGTTGAAGTGCTGGAAATTTATTTGGAAAGTCAAAGTGCTAGAAAGTTGTTGGCTAAATCGAAGCACTAGAAAGTTGATGGGCAAGACGAATTGCTAGAAATTTTTTGGGGTCGAAGTTGCAAAAGAAACTACTAGGGTAAAAGTTGCAGAAGAAACTATTGGGGTCGAAATTGCAGAAGAAATTGTTGGGGTCGAAATTGTTGGAAAGAAGCTCATGAAGGAGAAATGTTTACTTTGTCTTGGAGGGGTCTTTGTCAAGGGTCCTAGGTCTTGGAATTCATCATTTGAAGATTATATAAGAAGAGAAGAATTCTTGTGGGTTTTCCTCTCAAGAGGAGAGGTTATGGCCTTGGTTGATTGCCTACATCTTGTCTCCTCTTGTCTCATTGTTCTTTATGATTTGGTAGTTGTTTGATGATAAGAACACTAAATATGATCAAGAGAAAGAATAAGCTAATTAATTTAAGTAACAATATGTCACAAGGAGTTACCAAAGTAAGATAAATCACCTAATCTAGTTGTCCTAGATTTCTCAACATGGTATCAGAGCTAAGGTGACAAGACAAGGAAAGGAAACTAGAAGAAGGACCATCAAAAAGAGTATCAAGAAAGGTCAATACATCAAAGAGGACATTAAATCATCAAGAAGGGATACATAAGGGCCGAACAACCTAAGGAGCATCAATAAGGACTATCCATTTCAAGGATCACACCATCTAGAAGCAACAACAAGAAGAAGACCTCAAGGACCCCACCTCCACTCAAAGAAAGAAGGTATACACATTGAAGCATATTGAATTCTCTACATCAAAGAAGAATCATAAAAGGAATCAAGGTGTTCTCCCTCTATTTGAATCAAGAATCTCATCACAAGCATATTTGAAGAAGGACATATCTAGAAGAAGCATTGCCATATTCAAGGAAGCAAACATCATCAAAAAAATCAAGAAGGCATCGAGTTGAAGATATCACCATCAAAGGAGCATATTCACTTGACAAGTATGTATCCTTATATCTATAAATGAATCTACTATCAAAATGACTTCATTTTTCAAGGAGAGCAATAAGTTGGTTGGGTCATCAAATTTCCTTGTATGGAAGAAGAGGACAGATTTGATCCTCATAGAAAATGAAGGGTTTAATTGTCAAACCACCAAAAGAAGAAGTTGAAGCTCTAGAAAATTAAATGGAGGGGGAAATAAGAGCTCAAATAATCCTTATAGAATCAATCAAGGATTTCCTCATCCCTTAAGTGGAAAAATTAGAGAATTCAAAAGACATCTATAAAAAAATGGTAGAATTAATCTCTATAAGCACTACAGGAGAAGTCATATAATGAGAACCGAGCTCTACAATATGAAGATATCAAAGGAAGAAGGAATAGGCTCATACTTTATGAGGGTATCACAAATAAGAGACCATGTGCAAGAGTTGGAGGAAATAATGTCTGACAAAGAGATGACCATCGTTGTGCTTAATGCATTACCGGAGCAATGGGGGAACTTTGTATCAAGCATCTATGGAAAGAAGGAAGCCACCCCATTCGGTGAACTTTGGCGATTATGTAATATTGGGGAAACAAATTGAAGGCAAAAGGTTATGTGGGATCAAATGAGCAAGTTCAAGCATTTGTTGTCATGGCTAGAAGAAAAGGAAAGCTTAGAAAGTTAGGTCTTTAGAAAAATAAGAAGATCGATATGTCAAAGATCCAATTCTTAGTTGTCAGGAATATGGGCATTTCAAGAGAGATTGTATGAAACTCAAGAAAGAAAATAAGAAAAGGAAAGAAATAATTGAAGCCCATATCATCGAAGAAGTCGAAGATCCTTTGTTGGAATCTTCATTAGAAGGTTCATCTCCACTTAGAAGAAGCAAGTGTCTCATTGATGGTCTACATTCCACCTTGTGTGGGATATTTTGTTTATAAGGATGATGGTATGATGACAAAGGAGTGCAGCATGTCAAGTACTTTCAGGCAAGGAAAGGAAGTTTCCAAAGGAGGACAAGATTACCAAAAGGAGAAAAGAGGTATGTATGCATGTATTTGATAGATCAAGTCATGTCATCATATAGTTGTAGATGGGATGGGTAAATGCTTTATCTCATGAGCATGATCGAAAATGAAGGATCTCTTCCTTTATAAAGATGCATAAAGGCATACACCTTGAACTAGTTCACAAATTGATAAAATGAAGTCAACATAATATGTCCTTATATGGAATATGAGGTAGTTGACAAGACGAAGGAACTATATATGGAAGTTATTGGGGAACAATATGTTAAGAAAGGAAGGAGAGTTCGCGAAATATGCAACTATGGTCACGTAAGATAAGATAAGTGATCAACATCCAATGGCTAAAATAATTGTCTACGATATCTCCATATACAAGATATGAAGACTTTGATAAAGTTTATAAAGAAAAGATACCCTTGACATTGAAAGTCTTGGACATATATTTATGAATGTGCATGATGTTGATATTGCAAGGAGCATATGTCACGATGAAAGGCCATCACAAAAGGTAACTTTGATTTGATGTTCATTTTTATTTTTAGTTTTGAACAACATTTCGATGGGTTGATACAAGGCTACCGAAAAGAGAGTTGTAGATGTCACCTACAACTAGAATCATGTGGTTGGATGGAAGATCGTGAAGGAAACATGACTTAGAAAAAGTAGTTGTATGAATAAAATCCAGATGTGGACTAGAAGATCACTTTCTCATGAAAATAAGGATGACATGACTATTGGTTCAATCCTATGGTTCATTGAAGGAAAGTGATGGATGGTCAATGCCCTACGAAGAAGAAATATAAGATGAAGGCTCCATAATGAAGAAGACGAAGTTCATGACATAGAAAGGAGGAGCTCTACTATTAGCTAATAGTACCATGATCTTCACCAAAGAGTTATTGTTGAAAAAGTCCTAAGTTAAGAGGGAGCTTGGGTATATTCCTTTTATAGGAATGATTTGGTCCTCCCCAATTAAGAGGGAGTAATAGATATGGTTCTCTACTTCATGTGTCAAGCACTAGGTCAGGACTAATAGTTGTAAGTCTTAGTGAAGGCCATGAGGAGAGATAAACACATCATTCTTGTCTTCATATTGTGAAGAAAGAATGTAGGATTAGGTAAGCATCTGAGATTGATTCCAATACTCTTTGAGGATGAGGTAGGGAATCCAAGATGTAAGGGTGGTCGAAGAGGAAATTCCTTAAAGATGTGTTATTCCAAGATAGGAATTGTCCTAAAAGAAGATACCCTGTGAACACTGAGTGGGGTATATGCCTTAAGAGACAATGATGATGGTGTCTGATAGTCATTGGTCTCACCAGCATTGTGATTTGATCTTATCGAGAGATAAAGTTGTTAATGAAGGCCTTGCTATGTGTCAATGTTGGTTAGTATGATAAGATGCTCTGGTATAAGCTAATAAGATAGCTTATGAGATGGCTTACCAATCTGACTCTTCTTATGAGAATTCTTCAGTTTGAGAATGTCTAAGTACCCTGTATAGATTATGAATACCTCCCTAGCTAAGAGGGAGTGTTGAAATATGTAACTAGGTTCGATCTTCATAATGACATATGTAATCATGATTTTATGTATTTATTGTAAAGAGAAAATTATTTTTCTTTATTTATTCTTGAGGCATGGATTTCATGCTCGAGGGAAATTTATTTTTACGCCAAGCACCCATTGAGTGCTTATAGGGCTTGTCCTTCATTCAACAAGTCATAAGAGTTATTGTAATGTATGAAAGAACCTTTTTGGCATGTTACATATTGTAAATAAAAAATTATTTGAGTCAAATTAGAGTCAAAGACCCTCCGAGACCCTATCATGGTGCCTCAAGCAAGTCGGCCTACATGAAATATCAATTCAGCCTCAAGAAAGCAATTTGTACCCCTAGAAATCATATGTATTAGAAGAAACCAGACCCTCATTTAGACACAAATCAAGCAAGTTCGATCTCCTTAAGAAAGAACTAGAAAATGACAAAAATCAAGGATAAGAAGAAGAAAACCAAGAACAAAGATTTTGGATCTCTCTCTCTCTCTCTCTCTCTCTCTCTCTCTTATGTTAAGGTTTTTAAAATTCCTAGGAAAAGTCGTGTTGCTAGAAAGTTGTTGGGAAAGTCGAGTTGCTAGAAAGTTGTTGCGCAAGTTGAAGTGCTGGAAAGTTGTTGGGCAAGTCAAAGTGCTAGAAATTTATTGGGCAAGTCGAAGTACTAGAAAGTTATTGGGCAAGTCAAATTGTTGGAAAGTTTCTAAGGTCGAAGTTGCAGGATAAACTATTTGCATCAAAGTTGCAAAAGAAATTGTTTGGGTCGAAATTGCAAAAGAAAATTTTGGGGTTGAAGTTGTTGGGATCAAAATTGTTAGAAAGAAATCTCATCAAGGAGAAAGGTTGAATTGGTATTGGAGGAGACTTTGTCAAGTGTCTTAGATATTAGAATTCCATTTTTGAAGATTCTATAGGAAGAGAAGAATTCTTGTGGGTTTTCCTCTCAAGAGGAAAGGTTTTGGCCTTGGCTAATCACCTACATCTTGTGTCCTTTTATCTCATTGTTCTTTATGATTCAGTAGTTGTTTGATGATAAGATCACTAAATATAACTAAGAGAAATAATTTAATTAAGTAAAAATGCATCACAAGCAGTTATCAAAATAAGAGAAATCACCTAATATAGTCACCCTAGATTTCTCAACATGTATCTATGTATTTGAAAAGTTAAATTTTAGATCATATTGTTGACAAAAAGATTATGTGGACACAAAGAAGAAGTTATATCTTTAAATATTGGAAATCCAAGGCTCGATTACTAGTTTTTTGTTATGTCCCTTCTCAAACACATTAGTAACAGGGTGTTGCTACACAATTTTGCACATTTTTTACTAAGGAAGAAAGCCCCACACTTTCGACTTAGGGACTTAAGGGCCATATCAACTTTATTTAGCTGCTAGTGGAATGTGGGGGCCACTCACATAGGAGTTCAAATTAGCCATTCGATATGCTTGGAGGGAAAATTGAATGGGTCGATGGAGGGGACCACATGAGGCTAAGGGGGCCCAAGGAGTTATAAAGAGAGATCAACTCTCATTTTGTTTTCATTCTGAATATTTGACAAACAAACTCACTCTTGTATGCTCTACTGCTTAGGGAGTCTATTGGCTGTCTAGCCACGAATCTTTCGCAGGGAAGATTCAACCTCTACTTCGGGGGACCATTCGTGCCCGCCCTATGGAGGTTGTTCCACAGAGATTGCAGGAGTTTCCAGTAGCGATTCATAGCTCAGCCAGCCATGCAGAGGAAGGGACTGCATGTTTTCTGGGCAGCCAAAAATATGCAGAGGTTGATTTAGCCACCCAAGAGGCCGAAACTCCAAAATCAAAATCAGAGAAATTCCCTTCTGGGTTTTGTACAAGGAGTCTAAGGCTAAAAGGCAAGAATTTTTTGGGTAGTTTTTGGGCACTTTCCAGCAAGCCGAGAGTCAGTAGATGTAGTTGGAGAGAAGCTCCCAAGAGGCCGAAAATCCAAAGTCAAAATCAGAGAAATTCCATTCTAGGTTTTTCTGGGTTTTGTCCAATGAGTCTAAGGCTAAAACAGAATAATTTTCTGGGCAATTTTTTGGCACTTTCCAGCAGGCCGAAAGTCATAGATGTAGCTAGAGAGCAGCTCCCAAAAGGCTGAAAATTCAAAGTAAAAATCAGAGAAATTCCCTTCTAGGTTTTTCTGGGTTTTGTCCAAGGAGTCTAAGGCTAAAAGGGAAGAATTTTATGGGCAGTTTTTGGGCACTTTCCAGCAGGCCTAAAGTCAGCAGATGTAGCCGGAGAGCAGCTCCCATGAGGCTGAAAATCCAAAGTCAAAATCAGGGAAATTCCCTTGTGGATTTTTCTGGGTTTTGTCCAAGGAGTCTAAGACTTGAAAGGAAAATTTTTCTGAGCAAATTTTGGGCAATTTCTAGCAGGCCGAAGTCAGCAGATCAGCAGTTTACTAGGACAGCGCAAAGCATAGTAGAGCAGCATTCCAGCTATTCTACCACCTGGGTTTGGTCCAACTTCTTCTTGAGACAAGCCCAGGTGCACTACTCCATTTATATATTGTACTCATGTTCTCATATTTCATAATATATGGCTCAGCAGTTCCAATATTACAGTGTTTCATGGGTGTTTGCTAAAAGTTTTTAATTTTCCACTATTGCATTGTTTGTTTAATTGGTTTATCACTTAAATTCTTGTTTAGGAACATTGCAGTGGTATCAGAGCATGATCTTAGCCCAGATGTGGGTAACTAGTAAGATCATGGGAGATTTGGGCATGTATGCACAGTGACGAGTTACACCGTACACTACCCATGGCTCAAGGCAGATTTAGTATGCAGGGATTCTGGGGTGGAATCCATTGGAGTGATGAGAGGTTGGCTTAGTTAAGGAAGGTGTTAGACCATATCCATCCTTTTCCTTACAACATAGATAGTAGAGATGCACAAGCCGTGGGAGTACGACCATCTACACTATGTGTGGAAAGCTGACAGAATCAGGACACGAGATCTCCTGGAAAGGAGCAGGCAGGCCAGAGACAGTTAGAGGATGAGTCAAGGAGACAATTTTGCTAGTGGAGACCTGGTCTTAGACATCAGGGACCTCAGGAGGAGATTGAACATGAGGTAGAGGATATGCAGGAGTGTGAAGATCACATTGGTATACCCAGTGTGGCACAAGAGTCACCATTGTTAGAGGCCTCTTTGATAGCACCAGTTGACACCTTGGGGGAGAAAGTAGAGCATACACCCATAGTACCATCCATTGATGAGGTGTCAAGAAACATCCCCATTTTTTATGAGGAGCCAATAGATACATAGGCATCCAGATCTATGACACAGTTTCCGGATGATAGTCACCTACAACTAACTGATGAGCATGTCTTGAATGTTGGGTTGTCTAAGGAGGAGAAATTGGAGGCTCATGTCTAACCCATGATGGAGAAGGATGTGCAACCATCCTTTGGGCTAGCCAGTGATGAGGGGCAGCATAGAGACCACACATTGGGATTTCAGCACAGTTCGCTTCAGAGGCACACTGACATGATCTACAGCATTATCAACCCATCCTTACGCATTGGATTGAGAGAGGGACAGTTGTCTAGACATACAAAAGGGGATAACCAGGTTAGCAACACTGTTGGGTCACCTTTTCCCATTGGAGAGAGAGAGAGACTGAGCTACCTAGTCAGATTTGACCTGGGTAGTAGGATGAGACGGTCAGAGTTGCACAAAATGCAACATCTACATGTCAGGCTTGTTCTATGTGCTAGAGTTTGTGCATTCGATCCCTCTCTTAGGGTTGGATGGCAAGATATTTTGAGTTGGTACCTGATGGAGTGGGCTAGACTTGTGGAGATGGTTGTAGTTCAGAGTAAATCTCAGTGGGAGCTCTCAGACATTGAGGGTTTTGGAGGCCCAAGTTGGCATTGGGATCGAGGCAAGGCTTCCTATCCGCTATCATACATGCGGGATGGCTATGGCATTGATGAGGTAGTCAACCCCATGCTTGATCACATGCATTCATTAGGGGAGCTCCAATTGATGCTAGTGGCCAAGTGGTTTGTGAGCAGAATCCATTGGTTGTTTTGGCATGTTAGTGGCGCGAGATGATTAACATTCTCTAGCAGGAGCTGGTTCGAGGAGGTGGCATGGGTAGGCCACCAGGCCGGATGTTGTATGGATACGATGTTCTCCCATTGAGGTTTAGGACTCAGGCATCATAAACGATCAAAAAAACACAGGTATCCCCCCTAGTAGGAGTGGAGTTAGGGTGCTCATGTCTACCAGGATGGATAAGGGGACATGACGTGTGTCATGGTGGGGTCACTATCAGAGTGGTAGACACTTTGGCACATGCAGGATACCATATGTTACAGGGTGGTATGATAGTAGGCAATGGTACACAAGACTACATAGAGTCAGGTCATAGCGTTCAGCGTTATATAGATGGATGTGGCCTAATGCATATAGACCCAATTCTAGGCCATATCACCCAGTGGTGTGCAGGGCTATGCAGCAAGGAGAAGTGGTCTACAGAGGAGCATGGAGATACATGGTGGTATACCATACCATGTCGGTTTACACTGTGAGGTAGGAGGAGTGAATCACATCGCATTGAGGACGTGCAGGGAGTGACAGGTGCAGTGGCACAGGCAGGACACATGAGGGTACAGGATGGTATAACCGTAGCCAAGGGTATCCATTGGTGTATAGGGATAGGTTGCGGCATACAGTGGCATTTCATGGAGTGCGGTGGTACTTGGTGGTATGCAGTGACACATGATGTGGTGCAACAGGCTCTTGGAGCTTTGGCCCCAGGGAGACTTATGGACAAGGATAGTAAGTGTACCATTGGACGCAACTCATCGAGGATCGATAAGGACATTGTCGAGCATTTGGGGACACCATGTTTAGTGGAGGAAGGGCCTCGAGGGAGTTATCAGCGGATCCGAGGTAGAGAGAGGGTCGTCTGTAGGATTACTCTTGAGAATTCTAGAAAACTCTTGATCATTCTCTTTGGGACATACCCACCCATCATCCTCTAGTCTTGCTTACAATCACAGAGAGTTTGGTTGTTTCACTTTGACACTATCCATTTAGGCAGCAGGACATGGGGGACTCACCTTAGGCACTTGGATGAGACCCCACGTGTCATGGCCGAGAGGAGACTCTCCAGTTGAGACACTTGGTAGGTGCACGAGTTGACAATTACAGACTTAGGGATGGCATGGTTGATTGTTGAGGTACCATATGTTCCACCCCTAGTTTCACACTTGGGGAGGTGACCGAGAGGGAGTTACATGGTGCTTTTTCAGTTGGACATCTTGGGGCATTAGGGGAGCATGAGGTGCAGAGGACAGTAGTCCTTGTTGGCAGGATGATGCCTAGGCTTTTGGTAGTACCCGAGCACATCCTCAGGAGCTCGGATAGCAGATCTCGCTGTGTGATTTGGCAGGCACAAAACAACTGGATATTTGCAGCACAAGTTCTTGGTGCTCAGTGCCTACCTATTGGATACCTACATGAGGCAGAGACTGGGCATAAAGGTGTCCCAACAACTAGCAGCATATCACAGTGACAGACAGAGAGGATTGGGGTTTGTGGACCTCTAGTATGGTTATGGGATCCACGGATCCGATGGATTGGTGGGATACTCCACTCCTCAATGAGCATGGTCGGGATAACAAGCGAATTGATTCGTTCATAGGCAGACACATGGGCAATCACCGAAGTCCTCACTATAGGACAAGGCAGATTGTTGCTCAGGATTTGGGCTAGCCATGGAGTGATAGGCGCTGGCACTGTTGAGTCACTTTGAAGATTGGCCTAGCCTCGATCATCGCATAGATTATGGCTGAGAGTTATGTGAGAGGAGGTTCTAGTACGAGCATGAGAGGCGGTCATTCATGACCGAAGTGTCACGATGCCAACAGGATATGTTCCTTCTGCGATGGGTAGGGGATTCTAGCATAACAGGGTTGATAAATTCAACTACTCATAGAGGTGAGCTAGTTTCTACAGGGGAGGGTCATGTAGATCTTTCATTTGGTTTTAGTGATTCATTGATGGTGTGGGGAAATTCACCGGTGTGGCAGGTGATTGATAGGAGGAGATCAGGGTAGGCCCGAGTAGACGAGGGTTCAATTTCACCATGATTGGATTATATCTTCAGGACTTTACTCTTGTAGTGCATGAGATGGACTATTTGGTAAAGCAGCTTCATGAAGATTTGGGCAGAGTCTTACATCATGAGGATGCTCTACTTATTGGTGATAGACACAGGGGTTCTAATGCCCATATCTGGCAAGATAGTGAGTGAAGCAAGGGAGGCTTCACGTTGATTACGTTAGCTTGCGATCCTGGTATCGAGGGACTCCTTCACTATAGGATAGTACAACAATCAGGGACGATCCAATGTCACATTTCGGACCCTGGTGAAGTTTTCAATGATAGTGGGGGTCCATAGTCAGAGAGCATGTTTGTTCAGGCATTGCTTGAGGACAAGCGATGTTTGGTGCATTGGAAGAACTTGCCAGATGAGGATGCCACCTGGGAGGGTGAGCATATTTTGGAGCACCCAGCTTTGAGGTTGCTTGACGGCAAGTAACATTTGGGAGGGGAGGACTGTCATGTCCCTTCTTAAACACATTAGTAACAGGGTGTTGCTACACAAATTTTGCACATTTTTTACTAAGGAAGAGAGCCCCAGACTTTCGACTTAGGGACTTAGGGGCCAAATTGACTTTATTTAGCTGCTAGTGGAATGTGGAGGCCACCCACATAGGAGTTCGAATTATCCATTCAATATGCTTGGAGGGAAAACCGAATGGGTGGATGGAGGGGCCCACATGAGGCTAAGGGGGCACAAGGGGTTATAAAGAGAGACCAACTCTCATTTTGTTTTCATTCTGAATATTTGACAAACAAACTCACTCTTGTATGCTCTGCTGCTTAGCAAGTCTACTAGTTGTTTAGCCATGAGTCTTCCATAGGGAAGATTCAACGTCTACGTCAAGGGACCATCCGTGCCCACCCTAGGGTGGCTGTTCCATAGAGATTGCAGGAGTTTCCAGAAGTGATTCACAGCTCAGCCAGCCACACAGAGGAAGGGACTGCGTGTTTTCTGGACAACCAAAAATATGCAGAGGTTGATTTAGCCACCCAAGAGGCCGAAATTCCAAAGTCAAAATCAAAGAAATTCCCTTCTAGGTTTTTATGGGTTTTGTCCAAGGAGTCTAAGCTAAAAAAGAAAAATTTTCTGGGCAGTTTTTGGGCACTTTTCAGTAGGTCGAAAGTCGGCAGATGTAGCTCGATAGCAGCTCCCAAGAGGCCGAAATTCCAAAGTCAAAATCAAAGAAATTCCCTTCTAGGCTTTTATGGGTTTTGACCAAGGAGTCTAAGGTTAGAAGGGAGAATTTTCTGGGCACTTTCCAACAGGCCGAAATCAACAGATCAATAGTTTACTAGGACAGCGCAGAGCATAGTAGAGCAGCAGCTGAACAACCATCTTTCCAGCTATTCTACCACCTGGCTTTGGTCCAGCTTGTCCTTGAGACAAGCCCAGGTGCACTACTCCATTTATATATTATACTCATACTCTCATATTTCATAATATATGGCTCAACTGTTCCAGTATTATAGTGTTTCATGGGTGTTTGCTAAAAGTTTTTAATTTTCCACTGTTGCACTGTTTGTTTAATTGGTTTATCACTTAAATTCTTGTTTAGGAACATTACATTTTTTTTTTTAAATTAGCCAGGCATTTGTATTACTGGTAAACAAATAACATCATGTGGCTATTGAACTGCTACTAGGGAAACCAGACAGGTGGCACAAAAGTAGAGTCTTGGACAAAATAATTAGTTAAGCTAGACTAATAAAGGTATAGAAGTCATAGAGTCAAATATTGTTAGACAAAACATTACAAAATTTAAAACTTTAGCTAATGAGCATATTGTGTACCCTGCTCTAAAATATAAGAATAGTAGTAAAAATCTTGACTGACATCAAGGAGCATCTACTTGATGGGGTGATGGAGTTTCTTCCTCTTCTTCACTATTTAATAATTCCAACTCTGCCACTTTCTTGGCCAAAGTTATCACCTTGTAATTAGGCTTGTTTACCTACAACTACAAATCATCTATGCAAAGGAGAATCTCTTGTTAGGCTTCACTTCTTTCTACTAGGAATTTCCTCATGATGATTTTTATTTGCCATTAAAGGTTTAGTCAATGCAATGTATTTTGTTTTCCTTAACCTTGTAGCACTTAGATCCGGAATACATTAGCCTATATTCTCCTCAACCTTTATTTAAAATATGAATATTATTTCTACTTTGGCCTCATTTTTAGCAATTTTAATCTCCTTTATGCCTACCCTGGAGGTATGTTCCCAATATCTACCTATAGAGGCTTTTACATGAACTTACGCCCTTGTGTGAGAGGATACCCCATGACCTTGACTTCTATGGAAGTTGTTGCTAGCTCTTGGACATGGCATGATTTCAATAGTGTTGAAGAGATGGGGAAACGAGATAAAGGATACAAGGGAGATCATAGGATGGGGTAGCCATTGAAATGGGCTAGCTTGGGGCTACCAATCCACCTAAAAATGAATCCACCAACCTTAAAAATGTCTTCAAGTGACTTGGAATTTCTAGTCCATAAGTAGTGATGTTGGGCTAAAGGGCATGACTAAGACAATGAATAAAAATAAGGGAAACGTGTTGAGTCCAGTGGAGGGAATGATATTTGTAGGTTGAGGCTTAGAAGGAGTTAGGATAAAATATCAAAGACAGTAGCGAAATAAAGTTATGATAAGGAAACATACCCAAAATAATATTCGAGCATAACTAGTTTGCTTTGAGGTGTTGTCTTTCTACCAAACCATTATTGCGAGGGGTGTCTTCCTTAAAATGTCATAATTGTAATATTGTTTATACATGACTATATTTGAATGCCTTCCTTGTGTGAGATGACAGACATTAACATTTGTTATGTCATCCAAGTTGTCTATATGATTGGTGACTCCTATCTGGTGATTGGACGTGATAGTGAGTTGTGACTTCATGAGTGGATCTATCATTGATTTCCACTTTAACTGAGATAGGAACCCTACTTGAGGGTAAGACCCTATTACTTGTTATAAAAGCTAGCATAGTGCATATAATGTAAGGTTTAAGAGATTCTACAAAGCAAACTTTAAATAAGAATATATTCCTTTTTAAACAAATAACTTAAATAATCTTTACAATTAATTTATTTTTACATTTAACATTTTAGAATTATCAATAGGCATTACTTCCAATATCCTTTAGATGTACTTTTTCAAATATATGTATTTTATACTTTTATTTTTATTTTCAATATATACAGTATAGCACTTGTAGCTTCTAAATATTTCTCTCTCTCTCTCTCTCTCTCTCTCTCTCTCTCTCTCTCTCTTCTAACTGTTAAAGTAAATATAATATTATAAATTTGTGTTGGAAGATGCAATATATGCATTCATCAATTCATAGATATAGAGTTCAATCTTTGTAATACAAAAGCATCCTTCTCTGTAAGCCAGGACTCACACCTAAAATCTAAGAAATTCAACACAAATCTACCGTGTCTAAATGTATGCACCTTGCAAAAGACAAAATTTGACTTACATAGACTAAACTAATTCAGAGAATCATCATCCCCAAATACCTCCTCTATTTCTTCATTGCCAATTGCATTAAGATTAGGGATAAATTGTTTTGAGTCACTCACTAAATCTATTGATGAAACCAAGCCATGTTGTCCCTAAGCCAAATTCCAATGCAGGGTCTCCACTTGATGCAAAACACTTTCCAGCCTATCCTCGATCCTTCAAAATCTACACTTGTTGGCCAACCAATATCTCCATTGTGGATGTTGACTAAGAGACTAGGTGATTGAATCAAAGTGGAAAGTGTAAAATATCATCCTCGGTTTTCTGAAGGTCCTCTATGATTGGCTTCACCATTGTACCCTAGACCAGTTCCCTCACAACAAGAGGGGACTAACTAAAGGTTCTAGCTTGACACTAGAGAAGTCAAAAAGGCCACTTGAAGTCACACAAAAATATTAATCCCAAAGATACCCCATATGATAGATGAACGACAAAATTTCCTAGTAGAGAATTAAACGCTTTGGTTTGACTTTAAAGGATCCTGTTAGCTCTGCTACATAATTCGGTTTTTGTTTGGTTGAGGGCAGCTTGGTAGTGTTATGGGTGCTTGAAGAAATCTTGCAGCAACCTTTTCCTCCCTCCTCCTTCTTTTCCCTTATATTCTCTTCACTCACGCTATCCCTATTTTCCTTCTCGAAATCCTTTGTAAACCTTAAATTCCCTGCGACCCCGCCGTTTTTGTTTTATTCCAAAAATTTGCATAGCCCCTTTTCTTTAAGCCCCGGGCGCTAAAATTATGAGCCCGCGCCCACGTGACCCACCCCTCCATAACCTTTTTCCGCCTTTTTCTTGCGGGCTAAGCATCGATCTCTTCCCCACCATTGATCGCGTCCATCGCTAGATCTAACGGTGGACGCTTCCCCCGATCACGCGACCTGCGCACACGTTAACCCACGGGGACGGTGGTTTTTTTCTGCCACGCGTCATGATCTTATGGGATCGCGCCATCATATACGGATATCACCGAGCCCAGGTAAGCGGTGCAGGGAAACCACCTGCCGCCCAAAACCGCTATTCTCCCGCCCATTAATCATCGTGCGTCTTCCGCCTCCGTCAACCGTCAGATCTGTCGTGTCCAGATCCAACAGCCCTTGTTGCTCCATCCATGTCACCTCCCGATAGCCTGCATAAAGTAATCTCCACCGTTCATTTTCACAATCCGGCGCCCACATTCGCCCGTCCGCTAACTCCCGATACTCCTCATCTAGCAATCTCCACCGTTAATCTGTGCGATCTGACGGCTGAGATTGGTTCTTCTATTCGGCCTACTCCCGCCATACTGCCTGTATCACGCCCGACTACTCTCTGCCGCCGCAGAAGGAAGGAGGCCAGCTACCTGTATCCTACGTAATAAAGCTTCAACAACTGTAATTAACCAACATAATGGCTGAAGGACAAAAAGGACACTCTCGAGCAGTTCAACCATTTATCAGTGATGGAGCATGTTCCATATTATACGCCACCTTCTCAAAGGAGGACTGCAGAGCACCAGAAAGGGTTGATTTTGTCCATTAAAATCAGCAAATTGTATCAAAGACCATATCTGATAGTAAATGTGGTTGGTGGTCCATTATGACCCCTCCACGCATTGAACAGCAGAGCAATTTTGTAATCAACCTCTATATATATCCAGAAGACAGAATGTAATAGGGGTTGATGGTTGATGAATGTTATTTTGATGTAAGGTTCAACTTCTGGAGATTGTAACTACTGTGATAGCTGCAGCGTTTGGTCTTCATTTTCAGCTAATGCAAGCTTCTTTGGCTGTTAATTTCTCACTTTCCACTTCTTCTTCTTTGTTCCAGGTTGTGCCTGTTATGCATTTATTCATGTGTTGTTAATGTTTATCATTAGAGGGGCTATCATCCCACCTCTGTGTTAGAATTTAGCATGTATCATTGAATTTGTATGCAGGTTTCTATTGTTTTAATGCCAGAGAGCTGTCATCCTGTCTGTGCATTAGGAAATAGATTTACAGACCTTTAAACTGGTTGCAGCTGGCCATCACAGGGTCCTATGCATCTGCTAGTGTGATCAGTGTTCTCCATCATCACATTTTCCTTAAACTGTGAGTAATTGGTGGTCTAAAGCCTTGTAGTCTGGGGGTGTTCACCCATGTCTGGGGTTAAGCATAGTAGAAGTGGTTATCTGGCTTGAATATGCATCATTTCTCTCATTCATCCACCATTTCCCAACATTTATGTTGAGTTTGTAATGTTCCCGAGAATCTCTAATATAAAACCTAGGAGAGTTTCTTGCGGTGATAACATTAATTGGCGTCATTGCCGGGGAGAGGAGAATTGAAGCTCAACTTCCCTGGGAGAACGACACAGTTCCAGATTTTGATGATAGACAAGGTCTGGACACATATTTTGGTTGTAATCATCTATCTGGCGACTCCAATCGAGGAAGACCAACTATTGGCGACTCCACATTGAATTTCTAGCATAGTTGGTGAGGCATGCTCGGAGAAGTCCTTAGAAATCACCAGTTGAACCAGTGCCTGATCCTGAGAAAATCGTTCAGCAGAAGAAAGTATCGTAGAGAAGAGCATCAAGACTAGGTAAGCCTTAAAATTTCCATGTATCTCTATTAGTGAATGTCACCTTCAAAGATCATTTAGCTCCTTAGTCATTCATTTCCCTTTCGGACCTCAATTCAAAGAAGCATCCATGTTGTCCATCATATTCCTCTGTTTCTGTCATTTTTTTCATTGATCCATTCCACTCAATCTACCATTATCCTTTCACATACCTCAGTCATGGCAGGCCAGCAAGCCCTCACAAAGATTGAAAGGATAGTTGCTGCTAGGTATGGACCTCTGGTCTTGCCTGTCCCTTTGAATGCCATGCCTGCAGGAGATTATCAAGAATTTATGCCAAAGTTTACTGGTAAAGAAGGAGTATCAGCTGAAGAGCACCTCGAATCTTTTTATAGCTATGCTGATAACTTGGATATCAATGAAGAGGATGTCTGGATGAGGGTTTTTGTCTAAAGCCTAGATGGGGAAGCTAGAAAATGGTTTAGAGAATTACCCCCTAGGTCTACTGTAGACATTGAGGCCGTAGATGATGTGTTCTTAAAGCACTCGGGGAATAATAAAGATCTGCTCTTTTATCATGACGAATTTGGGAACTTGCAGAGAGAAGATAGTGAGCTGTTGTCTGAATTTAACATCAAATTCAATCATATGTACAGCAGAATGCAAGCTGAAGTAAGACCCACCCGTGCTTCTGCCATGATAACTTATGCTAATGCCTTCGATTCTCAGTTCTGCCTGTTGTTAAGAGAAATAAGATCTGCTTCTTTGGCTGATATGCAAGCTACAGCCTTTGAAGTAGAAGCAAATATTATCACTGGAGAAAGACTCGAAGGTGATGCTGAAAGGAGAAGACAGGGAGAAGAATCCTCATCATCCTATGATCCTGAAATAGATGAATTAGCTAGGATGATTGAGTTTTTGGCCTCTGAAGTTTCCAAGTTAAAAGCTGAGCAGAATTCTAAGGAAGCAGAAGCTCCTTGTTCCATTTCTCTTCTAGCTCCAAATCCATATAAAGGAGCACAGGAGCATTTGCAGATTTTGCAAAGAAACAGAGATGCAAATGAAGATCAAAGGGTGAAGACCCTTTGTCAGAATCTAGTCATGGAAGAAGAGCAGTCTGAAGAAGAGGAGGAGGTCCATGGTTTGGAGGACAAAGGCATTGCCCCCTTCTTAACCAGAGCTGCATATGAAGAAGCATTATCCAGAGGCACTGTTTACCAGTTTGTTGTAGCTGCAGAACAACAAGCTGATCAGCAGCAGATCCCTTCATCCTCGAAGAGTCTGAGCCTGAAGCTAGCCCAGCATCCAATGACTATACAGATATGCAAATTCACCTACTTTCTTTTGTCCCCAGCCCCGTTATCTAAAAGGGAGAGGAAAGCTCCCCACCATATTTTTCCCCCTGCTTGCTCAAAAGACAATCCCTCACAGTTACCCCTTGAACACTGAGGCAGGAAATAGCTCAATGCTCAAGTTTTAAGTTTTCAAGCCTTAATATTGTAATTTTGTTCTTTTAGTATAGACTTAATTTGACTCCATGCCCAATGGATACCAGGCAATGTTTTTAAAGTTGAATTTTGTATGAAGGCATTGATCTGCAGGTTCTTGAGACCTCACAGGGAGGATCTCATCCCCAGAAGGAGCCAGTGTTAACTCTGCTACATAATTCAATTTTTGTTTGGTCGAGGGCAGCTTGGCAGTGTTGTTGGTGCTTGAAGAAATCTTGCAGCAGCCTTTTCCTCCCTCCTCCTTCTTTTCCCTTATATTCTCTTCACTCTCGCTATCCCTATTTTCCTTCTCGAAATCCTTTGTAAACCTTAAATTCCCTGCTACCCCGCCATTTCTGTTTTATTCCAAAAATTTGCATAGCCCCTTTTCTTTAAGCCTCAGGCGCTAAACTTATGAGCCCACGCCCCCGTGACCCACCCCTCCAAAACCCTTTGCCACCTTTTTCTTGCGCGCTAAGCATCGATCTCTTCCTCACCATTGATCGCATCCATCGCCAGATCTAACGGTGGACACTTCCCCCGATCGCGCGACCTGCGCACACGTTAACCCACAGGGGCGGTGGTTTTTGTCTGCCACGCGTCGTGATCTTACGGGATCGCGCCATCATATACAGATACCGCCGAGCCCGGGTAAGGGGTGCGGGGAAACCGCCTGCTGCCCGAAACCGTTGTTCTCCCGCCCGTTAATCGCCGTGCATCTTCCACCTCCGTCAATCGTCAAATCTGCCACGTCCAGATCCGACGGCCCTTGTTGCTCCATCCACGTCACCTCCCGATAGCCTGCATAAAGTAATCTCCACCGTTCATTTTCACGATCCGACGACCCACATTCGCCCGTTCGCTAACTCCCGATACTCCTCATCTAGCGATCTCCACCGTTAATCTGTGTGATCCGACGTTGAGACTGGTTCTTCTGTTCGGCCTGCTCTCGCCATACTGCTTGTATCACGCCCGACTGCTCTCTGCTACCGAAGAAGGAAGGAGGCCAGCTACCTGTACTGTAATTAACCAACAGAATGGCTGAAGGACAAAAAGGACACTCTCGAGCAGTTCAACCATTTATCAGTGATGGAGCATGTTCCATATTATATGCCACCTGCTCAAAGGAGGACTGCAGAGCACCAGAAAAGGTTGATTTTGTCCATTAAAATCAGCAGATTGTATTAAAGACCATATCTGATAGTAAATGTGGTTGGTGGTCCATTATGACCCCTCCACGCATTGAATAGCAGATCAATTTTGTAATCAACCTCTATATATATCCAGAAGACATAATGTAATGGGGGTTGATGGTTGATGAATGTTATTTTGATGTAAGGTTCAACTTCTGGAGACTGTAAGTACTGTGATACCTGCAGCGTCTGGTCTTCATTTTCAGCTAATGTAGGCTTCTTTTGTTGTTAATTGCTCACTTTCCACTTCTTCTTCTTTGTTCCAGGCTGTGCCTGTTATGCATTTATTCATGTGTTGTTAATGTTTAGCATTAGAGGGGCTGTCATCCCACCTCTGTGTTAGAATTTAGCATGTATCATTGAATTTGTATGCAAGTTGTTGTTGTTTTAATGCCAGAGAGTTGTCATCCTGTCTGTGCATTAGGAAATAGATTTACAGACCTTTAAACTGGTTGCAGCTGGCCATCACAGGGTCCTGTGCATCTGCTGGTGTGATCAGTGTTCTCCATCACCACATTTTCCTTAAACTGTGAGTAATTGGTGGTCTAAATCCTTGTATTCTGGGGGTATTCACCCATGTCTGGGGTTAAGCATAGTAGAAGTGGTTATCTGGCTTTAATATGCATCATTTCTCTCATTCATCCACCATTTCCCAACATTTATGTTGAGTTTGTAATGTTCCCGAGCATCTCTGATATACAACCTAGGAGAGTTTCTTGCGGTGATAACAGATCCCAAATGCAATATTATTAGAGAATATCAATTGAGCTAAGGATACATTTACATAGGTCTCCCATGCCCCAACACATATAAAAGTGACTATAAAATCCACATCTAGTAGTATCGCTCCTTTATCAGTGTGAACCCGTGTCCAACATTGATCACTTGTAACACTGTTTAAACCACATCCTTGTGAGGTGAAGAACTTGCCCCATACCAAAATTGTAGTCCATCCATGTAACATAACCCTACTATACCCAACCCTAGCTAATGTTAGAAGGAGGTAGTCACTATGTTGACTCAATATTCAAGGTCAAGTTATGTAAATGGGGCCTAAATTTTCCACTTTCTTTTACCATTCCAAAACTAGAAATGGATAATACCATCGTGTTCGTCTCATTGAGACAATTTTGATGATATAAATTTTTGCTCCAATCTGACTCTCGAATCCAAATATATGGTCATCCAAATGTTAGCCATTTAGTTAGTGCCACCTCACTAGCCTATCATGTGGCGCCTGAGTGGTCCCCACGTGGAAATCCCAACCGACCTCTCTCTGCCACATGGCAGTATTTCCATAACTGTCGACCCTCTCATACTAGTTAATCATGTTAGAAGATTCCATTACTTAATACACATGTATTATAGACATAGAACATAATGCGGGTCCCTCTCTCTGCCGCCTCATCTTAGATATTTAAATCTCTAGAAACTACTTTGGTAGCCTCTCAGTAGTTCTTTCGGGGTACAAACTTTTGAGATTATGGGGGAACCCACAAACCCCACCACTAATGTGGTTGGATACCTATGTCTCAGTGGCGTGCTCAACTCCACCTTAACCGAGTCAACTCTCTTTGATGCATGCAATGTTGTCGGTATGACCTAGCCTTCATTCACCCTCCAGGTTGGCATGGACATATGAGATGACACTTTCCCCATGCTCCATCACGACATAAGTGTTGGCCCACTGCACCACATCTGCCCAGAGATAAATTCTCGAAAATTTTGTATCTAGCTTTACAAGATACCACCAAGGAAATATTGTTGGGGTGACATGCACTGCCCCATGTCCCAACCTAGTCCTTTGAGGCACGATATAATTGATTCTCCATGTTATAATAATTTTAGGATTTTCCACCGCAACAATGTGTCAATGCTTAATATTGGCCCTACTATCCCAAGTTACCCTAGGACTTTGATTCCGACAAATTTATGTTGTGCTCAACTTGAAAACCCTGAGGAGGAACCTCTGGGGAAGAACCTATGAGGTCATCCAACAACCATAGCGCCTGCCCATCGATGACTCAAATCTCTCTATCTTCATGCATGGACATGGGGCTTGGCCATATGTGACTTATGTTGGGTGTGTCTTTGCACTTCTCCAAGCCCTAACTTTTGGTCCCCATGACATAAGCATATATGGTATGGAATTCTCACCCTTGGAATTTGGTCTTGGCACCCCATCACACAAGCTTATTCAACACAAAGTCTAGTCCCTACATCTTAGCCCTAAATCTTTCCATATGTGTATAGATAAGCTTAAAGATTTCACCCGGTGGTTTTTCAAGGACTTCTCCCTTAGCACTTGGTAACTGATATTGCACATAAGAGGAACCCTTGCTCACACACACACACACAAGCCCATCCAAGATATCCTTCCTAAGCTTGAACTACTTCAACCCAACTCATCCAACAAATGTGTGACTGAACTATATATATATATATATATATATATATATATATATATATATATATATATATATATATATATATATATATTGTGTGTGTGTGTGTATCCAGACTATCTCTCTTGAGCTTAGTAATATTTAAACATGGCTTAAATAATCATTTCTCTTAAGTCTATAGCACATACATCACAGAACCTCTGGGGAAGAACCTCTGAGGTCATCCAATAGCCATAGCATCTACCCATCGATGACTCAAATCTCTCTGCCTTCGTGCAAGGACATGGGGCTTGGACATATGTCACTTATGTTGGGTGTGTCTTTGCACTTCTCCAAGCCCTAACTTTTGGTCTCCACAGCATAAGCATATATGGTATGGAATTCTCACCCTTGGAATTTGGTCTTGGCACCCCATCACACGAGCTTATTCAACACAAAGGCTAATCCCTACATCTTAGCCCCCACTCTTTCCATATGTGTATAGATAAGCTTAAAACTTGCACCCCGTGGTTTTTCAAGGACTTCTCCCTAAGCACTTGGTAACTGATAATTCACATAAGAGGAACCCTTGCTCACGCACACACACGCAAGCCCATCCAAGATATCCTTCATGAGCTTGAACTACTTCTGCCCAACTCATCCAGCAAATGTATGACTGAACTATATATATATATATATATATATGTATGTATGTATGTATGTATGTATGTATATGTATATGTATATCCAGACTACTCTCTTGAGCTTAGTAATATTTTATTTTTTTTAACAGAAACGGTTGAGTTTTATTTATAAGGAGAGGTTGGGCATGGCCAATCAACCTTGATTACAGTCATTTGAGAGATTCTAGCTTTTAGAGTCCTCATATTCTAGCCTTTGTATCAAAGCTTAGCTGTCGCTTTTGATTCTTTTGGTATGGCTGAGTGTTCCTTGATTTTCTCTTAGATTCTGAGTGTCCTTTCTTACATTTCCGCTTTCCTTTGGTAATTTGAGTATTTTACCTTACAATAATTCCCAGATAAATATTAATCCCAAGCCTAAACTTGCCCACCCAATTTAAACTATATTGTTAAATAACCTGGCCCCACCTCCAATAAGTCGATTTATTCTTCCGATCCCAACCCTACGTCAGGGTTAAATTCCCTCCTTGTTCAACGCCTAATAACTGTAGATCTACCCCCGCCCAAATCCGACGCTTATCGCGTCCTTCACTGTCCTGCTCTTAATTCCTCGGGAGCACGTGATATGGGCAGTTTTGTCCCGCCATGCGTCGAGTCCTCAGGTACATCACATCGATTCATAAAAAACTACCCAACAGCCAAAAGTGGGGTGATGAAATCCACTTACGGCTCCCCGCATCATTAACTCCCCACCATGATACACGCGCGATGACAGTCAGATATTCACCCGCCAAGATTTGACACTTTTCGCGTCCTTTTCTGTCTGCCCCTTAACCCCTCAGAAGCACACGATATGGGTGGTTTTGTCCCACCACGTGTCGAGCCCTTAGGTACATCACGTCCAATTAATAAAAAATGGCCTAGTAGCCAAAGCGGTGCGATGAAAACCGCAAACCGCTCCCCGCTTCTTTAACACCCCACTATGTTCCAAGCACGATAACCGTCAGATCTTTGTCTGCCCAGATCCATCACTTTCTGCGTCCCTCATTGCCCGACCCTTAACACCTTTGAAGCACGCAGAAAGGGTCCATGCAATAAATCATTTACCTGACTACTCCACTTGGGGATAAACCATCCCATGATCCGATTACCTGTGCCAGAGCCTTGAATCTGCATAATGCTTCTGCCCTCAAAGTAGAATTGGACAAAAGCATTGGGACTAAGGCCCACTGCCTTGTCTTACCTGTCCTTGTACTGCTCACCTATTCTATTAACGAATTGGGTGCATTTCAATTTCTTCTTCGTTCTTTGCCAACATTCCTTGAGCTAGAAGACACCCCTTATTAGCTATTATGTTAGCTTCCTTATTAAGAGTTCTTAGAACATGGTAGAATGAGCAGAAAGTGAAATTTTGAGTAATATTTCTTATTCTTTAAAGGGTTTTGTTTAGAGCAAAGCTATTCAGTTGGTCACTAGTATTAAGGACTTTTATTAGGATTTTGGAGTCACCGAAGATTTGAAGACTTTCCACTCTGTTCCTTTGAGCTAGCTGACACACTTTGAGCAGTCTGAGAATCTCGACCTGGTTATTAGTGCTTTGCCCTAGACCCCAAATAAACCTATCCTTTTTGTACCCATCTGTGGAGTAAATTATTCCCCCTGCCCCTGATGTCCTCGGGTTTCCTTTGGAGGCTCCATCGAAGAATATCATGACTTTGCCCTGATTTTTCCACCATTTTTTAAAGTCCTCCTCAGAATTCTGAAGCTACCACTCTTGTTTTGGAGAATTTGGTATCTACAGATAAATACTTATTGTCCTAGATAAGTAGTTATATCTAGAACAATAGTTTAAAGTGTTTTAGTCTTTTCCTATTAGCAATAGATAAGATGAGAAGATGAGAAAACCTACTTGTAGTTCTGCTTTCCTCTCGTCTCCCTTGTATCAATCCTGTCGCCCCTTCCCATACTTAATACACTTGAGAAGTACCTGTAAACGCAACAGAAAACAAAGAATCAATCAAATCACGCGATCTATTGAATATAAGTGAAAGGAATCAGATACAATTCACACATATAAGAATTATGAAACAATACAAACATATGGGAGAAAGGTTCAAACACTTTATTGAATAGAAGAAGGAATTACAACCATTGGTGTCTGATTCAAAGCCATTCCTCCAGCTTGGATCCCATCCACATCACATCAAAAGCATGACAAACTGGTAGCATTACAATACTTGCTTTAAAACCAAATCTCATAGCAACATTATCTCCTTACAATTCAACATAATCCAGCCCCTAATCACTTAGAAGAGTGGTCAATTTATAGGAAGATGAAGGAGGTTTTGTCATAAATGGTGGAATTGAATGGCCTTCCATACTTAGAATTAGTTCCATGGAGGAAGGGATGAGAGGATAGGATGCACCTTAACTCATTCCTCATCCATTTTCGAGCTCATAGGAGTTGATAAGTGAGGGAACCTTCTATATGACTCCAAAAGATAAGAATATTCCCCAAACCCTATGTGAATTTTCCTCAATCTCGCCTAGTGCAGGTGAAAGGAAGCCTAAGTGCTCTACAAAGCACCCTGGCAATGGACTCAACTGCTCTGCTACGCACCCTTACAAGGGCTTACCTGTGTTGTCCCCTCTAGAGGCTATTTCTGGATGTCTTCAAGTCATAAAATTGTCTGGGAAGGAGGCATTCAAAGGGGTGACTTGTTTAGGGCCTGTAGCAACTGAAATTAGGGTTTTATGAGCCCTAAAACACTGATCTGGATGATGGGATTGATGTGCCCAAATGGATCTATAATAGCTACCCCCTAAAGCATGAAGTTGGAAAAATGCCAATGTCGAATGAAATGCTTTACGATGTGATGAGGAGGTATCAAAGTGGAAGGTGACCTGCATCAATTACAATACATATATCATGATATTTTATTTTTCATGAATTGTTGAGGGAAGGCATACCCACGATCATCTTATAAACTTTCATTACATGTACATAAACAGTTGTCTATAGATATAGACCCATGATCGGAATGACCATTAATGTAAATCCATTGTACATATGATTTAGTATTTCTGAAATCACAACCCGAATGGATGAAACTAGATTTGGGGTCTTCTATCTCGTTCAATTGTTCGCTCAAGTACGAGTCTAACCATGTGAATATGTGATCTGAGGTCGAACATGGGAAGACACCATCTGATTACCAGCCAATGATGTAAGCTATTAAAAGATGCAAGAGAAATCACTGATAATGATAATGATCCTCAAAGTACTACAGTACATTCTACATGGTGTGAATGGATGATTTGATGTTGAACACCATACAAAGTCTTTCGTTCGAAGGCCATTGATGTATGCCTATCGCTGGAAGCGAGAAACCTGCCACTGATGCATGCAAGCCTCAAGGTACTGGAAGGGTGTTTATAAGTCAAATTCTTGGATAATGTGCTAATGTCGACAAGAAGCGACTCGTCACAGGAGGGCCTTGATGTATCCCACATCAACGACACGAAACAAGTGTAGTGATTTTAGAGATGGAATTTGACTGATGACACAAGGTTTAGGAATGGCGGTCATGAAAATGAAGGTTTATGGTATTGCAAAGGATGAATTTTGACTGAATGACTTCTCTTAAACATGTCGGCGACATAGAAATGAATTAGTAGCATTGACCCAAAACAAAGTGATGGATGGTATGATAGACCAATGGTGTGATAAGCATCAAGCTAATAACCCAACCTAGATAGTCACGGTGATGGAGTGAAAGTGTCATGTTCAAGAGCAACCTGCTACCATAAAGTGGTTTTCCCCTTTTCCCCATTTTCCCGAGTCATTTTTGACCAGTACCTCTTTATTTTTATCAAGCTTGAGGAGGATAACATATGCTTGTTGTATAATTTCACCCTTCGGGTGAATCCATCACTATGTGATGTTTTCACGAGTCTAGCGAAGGTGAAACTCGGTCTTGTCTAGATGGACAAGTTTGTCGCTATTTGATGTTTTAACGAGTTTAACGACAAAGATAACTCGGTCCTTTTCACGTTTAGAGAGTTTGAAAAGGTACAAAAAGAAAACTCCAAAAGTTCTTTCTCGTAAATCAATCTCTCAAGCCCGAAAAAGCATAAAATAATACAAGAGAGATGTTGTTTCCAATCCGTTAACGAGCTGGAAAGGACAAGCGCTCGGCAATATTTTCCTATTTAGAGAGTCTGAAAAGAGCTTAAAGAGGACTCTGAGGGGGTTCCTTTTTCGTTTTTAACAGAGCTCGAAAAAGAGATAAAAGTGTGCTATGTGGTCAAAGGTACAATTTACAATCGAGCACGTTGAATTCTGTAAGTTAGTTGCAAAACCTGCTCAAAACACCACCAAATGGATTAAAAATACTTCTTTCATAGGTAAAAATAGGTAAATACTAATTTTTACTCTATTAATAAACATGAAATAAACATAAAACAAGTTTTTACCATGACATTTTACCATTTGGAACTTAACATTCAGTTTTGTGCTCTGAGCTAGTTTTTTACCTCGATCTTCATCAGCTGATTGCGAGAGATTCTGTGAACCATTTCTCGAGCCGTCTGGACCAGGTAGGAGCTAAACCTCTCTTCTTTTGTTTCAAGTCATTCTTTTTTCATTTCATGCAAGTTTTAGGGTTTTTTTTGGGCCCCTAGGGTTTCATTTTTTCGCTCTAGGATCAGCGCAGGCTTTCACATCGAAAACTACACTGAAGAGCACCTAGATAGAAGCTTGCATGCTCTGCAACGCACTGTCTCTGTGCCTGGGCTGCGTTGGGTGAGTTTCCCAAGTTTAATTTAGTTGTTTGCTCCAAAATTTGTCCTGTTTTTTGCATGGAAAGGATCCTAACTAAGCTTATGATTTTGTTTCAGGCTTTCATCAGATTAGAATGTCGATTACATGGCGAGAAAGAGAGCATGAAGAACAAGACATGGTTGCCCTAAACAATTCGGGTACAGTTGAGGCCCTCAAAAACTGCGGGTTACTCAAATACTTCAAGTTGTCCGGAATGAGGCAACAAATAGAACTACTGCAGTTCCTTGTTCATGCATGGGATCCGACAAATCAGACTTTTCACATTAGGGACAAGATGGTCCCTATTACCATTGATGATATTTACTTTCTTACCAGACTGTCGAGGCGAGGTGCCCCCATCTCACTTTCTGGATTTTCCCGTGGAGGTGAATCAGTGAGAGATTATATTAGACAATTTTGTCAGTCAGGTAAATGGCCTAGAAAGGATGGGGAAATAAACATCAGGGATGTAGGTGATTTTCCTTTGAGAAAGATCCTCTTCACAATCACAAAATTGGCCGGTAGTGTGACACTACATCTAGCGAACAGATCTTATATGCAGTATGCACTAGAGTGTCTAGAGCCAAAAGTTTTCAACTGGTGAGAGGTTATGCTTTTCTCACTGAAAGAACAACTGACAAAGGTAAAAAGTGGTAAGACAAAGAATTTCTGCTATGGTTCGATCTTATTCGCTTTTACCTTAGAAAGAATCTCATTGATGCAACCATAGCATGTACCACTGGGTGTAGTTGGTCCTAGAGATCCACGTATGCAGAGGTGGGTCGAATTGATGGCTCGACATGCGGGTCAATCAACAATCATTTTTTCCACTGCATTTTTCAGTTGGCTTGAGCGACAACATCTTGTTATCGAGGAACATCCATACTCAGGGATGGATTTTCGTGGAGATCCAGATTTGATTCTACGAGTTGGAGCACAACGGGGTGCTATGGGCAAGTTGTTTAACCAAAGTGTTTTCTTGCTTTTCAAGTTTCTACATGTTTTTTGTGTTTTTAATGTTTCCAAGACTAAACTAAAATCATTTTTATGCATGTATATGTGGGTACTATTCGACCTGTGGGACACCAATAGGTTGCAGGTGGGCCAGCGTGGAGAAAAATTGGGAGAGCAGTTCTCCAGGACTTGGATTTTGTCGAAACCTTAGCAGAGTTGCAGGATCACATAGAGGGATTAACCCTTGGTATTCCAGATGTCCAGATCGAGGAGTTACCTATGAGGCTGTAGCACCACACTATTGGTGTTCCTAGCCATTGGGCGAGGCTTTTGCGCATGATAGCATAGGCTGTGACCTGTTATCATGAGCACCACTAGATCTACTTAGGATGTTTTGCATGCATTTTGAGTTTTTTGGGTCAGATGACCAAACGTGTCTTGGACACAAATTTTGTAAAAACTTTTAAAACACCTATCTATTTTACTTTCAGAGTTTTCTATGGTTATATGCAATCCTATTCAACTGATGATGTGAATTGAAAATATTACTTTTACATGTGTCGCAAATGTCTATTTAACACATAATTCACTAGAGAATCAGTTAATGTGTTAAGATTTTTGGAAATATGTTGATATTGAATGTGTTCAAAATGTCTTTCCAAAATATGAACTCTAAGGAACATACGAAAAATTGTTGGATTTCAGACAGTATAAATGTTTGTTAGTTGTAGTACAACAAGTTGTGAGTCCAACCTAACGATGATTTGGCAAATGCCAAGTGAAATGGCATCAGAGAGCAGTTCAATCAACGCGCTATACTCAACAAAGTTTTTCATCGATCGACCGATACAAATCCCTTGAAAACTCACTAACTCGCCACTTGGAGCGAAAATAGCCCATGTTGCAAAAGAGAAGTTCTGCATATTACGACTAGCGCCATCGGCGTAACCAACAAAAGGTTCTGAAGACTCTGACATCTGCAACAAATGCAAAGCAGATTACTAACCTGATAAAATATCTAAAAGATACACCCACACATGCAATGAAAGCATATATACAGTGAGTTTTACTACACTTAATCAAGCATAGTAACATTTGAGGTACAACCCATTTCGGGGCTACGACAATGGAATCCCATCATAATCTACTAACTCGTAGGCACCTTTTGCCAAAACACGCTTGACAATATAAGGACCCATCCACATTGGTTCGAATTTCCCTGCTCCAAGTTTATTAGCTTCTTGATCGTAAAGCAAGACCAGGTCTCCTTCTGAGAAGATACGAGGCTTGACATTTCTATCATATTGTGCCTTAATACGTTTCTTATGTGCTTTGTTAGCCAATGCGGCATCACGACAGGTTTCATCCAGATGGATTAATTCCAAGAAACGTGCTTCTTCTTCAGAAGTGTTGAGTAACAGGTCAATCGCAAGTTTGAGCGATGAAATTTCGCATTGTATCGGTAAGATTGCTTCCAAACCATACACCAACTGAAAGGGTGTGAATCTAGTTGCATTTCTCATCGAGGTTTGATATGCCCACAAGGCAAAGTACAGGATTAAGTGCCAGTTTCTCTTATGAACCCCTATCATTCTCTGCAACATCCACTTCAGGACTTTGTTGATGGCCTCAACTTGTCCATTCGCTTGCGGGTAATAAGGGGTAGAACTATCATGTGACAGTCCTAACTTAGCAGTCAACTCAGCCATCATGTGATTGCGAAAATGTGACCCATGATATGTAACTATGGCTTGTGGTACACCAAACCGGGCAACCACATGGTTAAAAAAGAATAGAGCATTCGTTTCACCACTGTTGTTCAATGTCGGCATCGCCTGGGCCCATTTGGTAAAATAGTCAATGGCAACTATAATATACCTATGCCCCCCGACCGAGGTGGGGTTACATGTCATAAAGTCAATGCCCCATTTGGCGAATGGGCCAACAGCAACGACTGGATGCAATGGTGCAGGTGGTAATCTGGTTTTTCGGTCATATATCTGGCATGCGTGACAACAATAATAAAATCTTTGAATATAGTTGGCCAGAAGTAACCAGCACGGAGAATTCTCTGTGCGGTTTCATATCCATATAAGTGTCCACCACAGGCACCTAAATGGAAATCATTCAATGCTTTCTCGGCTTCCTCATGCATGAGGCACCTTCGTGAAATCGTATCAATACCACGACAGTAAAGAGTGTCGCCAATGATCACCTAATCTTAAATTGGCTTGGTATTGAATATGTCATTGTTGTGAGCGAGAGGTATCAGGCCAGAAAGTATGGGTCTGGAGATAGATCAGTATATCTCCATCCACGTGTTAGATGATGATATCAGAAATAGAGAATCATCCAAAATTGATGGTTCAGATGTTGAATCAATGGAGGTCGAGGGAAGGGCACAAAGTAACTCTGTGAAAACTAGAGATTTCTTTAATTTGGACTTGATGAATTCCAAATCAAATTCCTGCAAAATGACTATCCATTTGGAGTATTTCCCCCCAACAATTTACGTGACAAAATGTATGTCATAGGGTTGCAATCTGAAATGACAATTGTTTTCCGGAGCAGGATGTAATGGCGGAATCTTTGAATAGCTTGCACAGTTGCTAAAGCTAGTCTTTTGACATAAGAGTACTTACTTTCTGTATCGTTGAGATTACAACTCAAGTAATAAATCATATGTTCAATCCCATTTTCTTCCTGGACTAAAACCATGCCAATGGTTGTATCTACAGTGGCGAGATACCGGTAATAGTTGTTTTGATAATTTGGAGAATACATTAAAGAAGCTCTAATCAAGGTATCTTTAAGAGCACCAAAGGAAGCTTGCGCAACCTGATCCCAATGGAAGGGTATCTCCTTTTTCAAAAGACGTGTAAAACCTTTAGCTATCTCTACGTAATTAGGACTGAACCTCCTCAGAAAGTTTGCCTTCCCTTGAAGTCTCTGTAACTGTAAAAGATTTGAAGGTGGAGGCAAATCAAGAATTGTCTGAAACTTTAATGGATCGAGTCGAATCCCCTCTCTAGACACTACAAATCCAAGCAATCGACCAGAACCAACTCAAAACACACATTTGTGTGGATTGAGTCGTATCTTGTAGTGTCAACACCGTAAAAATATTGCTCTCAAATGTTATGGGTGATCAGTCTGCTTTCATAAATGAGCAGGTAAATTGTCAAGATAAGGTTGAACAATGTGCTTAATCTCATGGAAGGCATAGTTCATTTCTCTCTAAAATGTGGCCCTTGCATTCTTCAAACTGAATGGGAGTTTCCTATATGCGAAAGTGCCCCATGGACAAATAAAAGTTGTTTTATATTGGTCCTTTGGGCAGATATTGATTTGATTGTAGCCGAAAAAACCATCTGTAAATGAGAATATTTCGCATCTGACACATTCGTCAATAATATGGTCGATAAAAGGAGTAGGATAATTGTCCTTTGGACATGCCTAATTTACATCCCTATAATCGACGCACACTCGAATTATCCCTTGTTTCTTCATGACAGGAACAAAGTTGGAAACCCAGTCACTAAGAGGTATAGGGTAAATGAAACCAACCCGCAAGAGTTTTCAACTTCTGTCTTAATTGCAGCAGCTTTCTTTGGATGAACAGGTTGAAGCCACTGTCGAACTGGCTTGACATCAGGGTACATTTTTATTTCGTGTTCAACAATACTAGAGTCAATGCCCGACATCTCCTCGTAAAACCATGCAAATATATCTCTAAATTCACGAAAGAGAGTACGGTAACTATCGAGTTCTGATGGAGAACAAGATTTGCCGACATGAATGTTCTCTACAACAATAGGCTTGGTCAAATTATTAATAGAAATTGTTTCTTCGATATTTGACAGGTTTCACTCAAATTCTACTGTGTCTAAGAAAACTGAATTCGAAAGGAAATCAACAATTGAAGGGTGGATTAGTTCATTTGAATAATCTTCGATGTCATTTGAAAGATGGGAACAATGATGATAATCTTCCCAAGGTTCTTCTCCTATCATCATTGATTGGATGATTCCTTCATCCGTAGAATGTATACGTGAGAAAGGATCTGAAGAAGTACCATATTCTAACGAACGATCTACCCATACAATTGGTGAATGCAGATTTGGGTTTTCCGCACAAGCCTGAAAAAATGATTGCTATGCTTGTTCAATGGGGCTTAGCGGCATTATCTCAATATTACTATCAACTTCAAACTTGTTGGTAATCCTCCTCAAATCAAATGAGGTGGAGGAAATCATGTTGCAACTCTCTACTCTTGCCACTTCTGCTGAATCAGATGGTGACAGTAGCGTAAAAGTGCCCATTAGGGAAGGATCTTTAAAGAGACCTACTCCAACAATTTGAAGTGACAATGGGGGTCCGTGTACCAATGGAATGCTTCCTGTAGCCTATGAACTTTTGGCAAAGAAGGATAGCTGATCGATGACTGTGATTCCACCCTTATGAGGGAATGCAATAGTACGAAATTACGTGGAAACCACAGCAGCCATATCATATACCCATGGCATTCCCAGTAAAATGTTGTAATCGAGGGGTCCGTCAACTACCTCAACTTCAACAGTAATTGTTTTGCCCCCTAGTTCGATTTGCAGGTTACTCAAAATCCCACAAGGAGTATATGTTCATCCGTCAAAAGATTTTAACGTGGTTGGTGATCATGACAACGACGGTGAACCAAGTGTTTTCCAGCAGCTCATTGACATAATGCAAGTAGATGCCCCCTCATCAATAATAGTTTGGTGAACATTCTTATTGAGAGATTTTACTTGAATTAGGAAAGCTAACTGCGTCAGTAACTGTGGTGTATATCCCGCATGATTAAAAACCAAAAGATTGGAATCCGAAGGGTCTATTTTGCCAATTGCTAACAGTAAAGCCTGCTTTTGGGAGGGACAGTTTTGTAACACCTCGAGTGTCGACATAGAAGAAGGTGATTGAGCAAGATCTTCCATTATGTTATAGTTCTGAGTTTCTCGAGCCTGAGGGTTAAATGTCGGTTTATGCACAACTCCCTTTGGTGGTTTTATTGTCAATTCTGGTACAATAGGTGGAATATTTTCAGATGAAGTCAAAGTCAAAGGATTAGGTTGATCAGTGGCTTGACTATTCAACAATGACGGTGGATTTCCATAATCTTTGTTTCTTGTTGACACCAAAACTTTGTTTTGTGGCTTTGTGATGGATAACATGAGTACTTGGGATGTGGAAGCATGGTCTGTCGCAACCAAATGTGTCTCTGGGTTTGGAAACAGATCAGTCAACACTGCAGATATGTTTGAAGTCTTTAAAAGTTTAGAGACCTCTAAGCGGTGTGGAAAATCTCTTGTAAAATGCTCGTCATTACATATTAGACATGGATAACAAGGTTTCCTTACCGAAGTAGAGGAATTAGATGATTTCTCTTGAGGGGAATTATCTTGTTTCTTCTTGTTTTTCCCATTTTTCTTACCTCCTGGTTGCTTTTGATTTTTGCCTTTGTCAGATGACATGGCATTAACTTCGAAAGCAAGAGTGTTTTCTTATGCATTGGTAGTTTGATTGGTAATGGAAAGAGTTTGACCAGATGGTCTTCCTGCCATTTGCGTGCTCGAAGAACCAATCACACCATCACCAGCATGAGAGTCCTTACTCGATTGTGGAGGAGGAGGAACAGTGAAAGTTGGTCGAGGTGCATTGGGAATTTTGTCATAGAGCGTGCTAGATTGTGTGTAAATCAAATCCAAGTATTGGGCATGAGAAATTACTTACTCTTCTGTGACAACTCCACCTTTTGCCACATCCTCGGTGATTGATGGCAACAAGGATTTTATGAACCACTCAACCAAAAGTTGATCGGGAACATATGCCTTAACCATTCGACGACGATGCCACCACTCATGAATATGATCTGATATATGGGTAGCAGTATTCTATTTATAGTTGGTTAGGAGGTCCATTCTAGTCTCGTATCTAATAGGTAACTAGAAGTGAGTCAGAAATGTGGTGGATAAAGTCGTAAAGTTGTCGAAAGAAGCTCTTGGTAACTCAATATACCATTTAGCCGTAAGACCAATAAGTGTTCTTTGGAAAAGACAAAGTCTAAATGAATCATCATCTAAGGAGTTTGATGAACACCATAAATGAAAGGTCATGCCATGATTTTATGGGTCTTCTCTGGGATTTCCATTGAATTTCGGAATGTCAGAAGCTAACTTATGTGGAATCACCGGCCACCAAGGTGCATATAAGATTGGATCATTAGTGAGCTGATTTAAATCTAGTAATTCTAAAGTTGCTACAAATGGAAACTGACGATTTAGGTCAGGTTTAGCATACCCAGGATATGATGGAGTTGCTTGAGCAATAGGTCTTTGCATACCAACATAGGGAATCTACATTTGGTAACCTTGATAAGGTTGTTGTTGAACAAATCTGTCATAAGGTGGTTGTTGATAACCATGTTGAATTTGTGGTTGTCCATAACCTGCAAAGCCTTGTTGACCAGGACCTTGGTAAGCTTGATGCTTTCCAAACCTAGGTTGAGCCTGTTGGGCAAGTCCAAATTGGGGTTGGAATCACTGGAATTGGGGTTGTTGAAATTGAGGTTGCCACGGTTGTTGAATCAATTGTTGTTGTTGTTGAATAAATTGTTGTTATTGTTGGTACAACAACTGTTGTTGATTTAACGTTTGATGTTGCCGAGCAATGAAAGGTTGGCCAAGTTGTGAATAAACTATACTAGTGTAAGCTTGGGTCAGTCTAGATAAGGGTATACTAACCTGAGGTTGTTGTTGAACCCTGGAAACAAGTGGTTGTTGTACAACAAACTGAGAAACTTGAAGTTGCGATGTAGAAGGACCAGTTTGTACCAGTTGAGATACAACAGTTTGAACTTGTGACTGTGGTACAATGGTAACAACAGGTGTAGTAGGAATAGCTGACACAGTTTGCATTGGTTGTGTTGGATACACAAGCCTTGGTTGAACTAGAATTGTTGGTTGCCATTGACAAACTCGAATTCCAGGTTGACCTGAATACTACGGGATATTACCATATGACGGTCCTCCAGGATAGGGAGGATAAGGTGAATAAGCATATTTCTCTCCATATGGTGGAAATCCAATATTTAATGGATACATAGGTCTTTGTTGACCAGATTTCCCAGCTTGATATTGATATGAAGGATCAAATTGTTGAGTTCCTGTTAAAGAAGAACCAGGTATAATTCCGGTTGAGGACATGGGTGATGGCCATGGTGTAGAAGCAACCCCTGAGTGGGTTCCAGATAAAGATTCTTAACCAACCGGGATGGATGATTCACCATATAAGTGCAACTCAGGTGTGGTAGAAAACATAGGAGAAGTTGCAGCAGAAGATTCTGCCACTGCTGCATCAGATGATACAGTCTGGGATGTTGATGGTTGTTCAGCCATAGTTAACTGACCTAAAAGTTGTCCTAAAGAGTCGACGGGTACTTGAAAATAAGCAGGATCAAATAGAGCAGTAAAATGAGGAGTATGAGGGTAAAGATAAATCCCAGCTCCAAAGTGGAATGGGGTTCCAGGTGTAGAATCTTCTTCCAATTCTTCCTCTATAGCAATTAAACCAGGTGGAAGAACTTCACTCTCTGGTTCGTAAAATATTTCTAGTGTTGATAAAGTTGAAGTTTCAGTAGTTATTGATGTCTGAGGGGTAACCAGTTGATCATCTTCCGGTAAACTAACAACTTCTAAATGTTCAAATTCGAAGTCTAGATGTTCGGGTAAAAGAACAACAGTTTCAGAAAGAGGTTCCTAAACAACTTCAGGTTCAGATGTAACTTCTGTTTGAACTGTGATAGGTTCTGGATTAACTTCTAGTTGAACTGATTCAAGTTCAGAAGTAATTTCTTGTTGAGCAACTTCAAGTTGAGGATCAACTTGTTGTTGTACAAATTCGGTTACTATTTCACTAGGATTAGTGCTAATGTCCTCAGGTAAGTTTGAAACTTCTTCTTCGAAAACAGATGTACCAGAAATGGTTGGAGTAACTGGAGTCTCAGTGCTTCCCGGAATAGATGATTTAGGTAATTTAGATGAAGAACTAGGATTTCTTGATGTACTTGACTCAGTTAAGCGAGACCGCTTTGAACAAATAGGTGTAGCTTCGGGTGGCAAAGGCGGTTTGCTTGCTTCTCTCTGCAAACGACGGGGTAAGGGTTGATGTTCCTCCACGATTGTTGATTAATTTTATTATCAAAAAAGAAATAAACAAAAAGGGGTAAGCTAGGAAAAATGTTTACCAAGCAACTGTGAATTGCAGAATACCCCCTGGCGAACCAGGAAGTACGGGCAGACAATCTCCCCAAATGTTGTGTTCGGTGTATCACAGTGTACAAGGCGACCGACTCGGTTACCTAAGGATGGATAGCAACCTAGTGTTTTCCTCCCATATATACCCTAAGGTATGTGGAGGCCTAGTCCGTATAAGTGTTGTCTAATGCAAAACTGCATAGTGAGAGCATTCCCATATACTTTACGTACTGTAACACCGCCTTATATACCCGAAGGTACGTGGACAAGCTACGATATACTCACGTACGTGGAAGGAGGTATCACACTCAGGATGTATTGCAGACAAGTTAGCGACAACTGCTTTGTTTTATGACGCCAGAACATGTCTCTAGCCTAGAGTCACTAAATTTTCTCGTTAATGACAATGCCCCATTAGGTAAATTGATGTTCATTTTAAGTTGATCTTGCTTAGAAATTTGCCTTTCAAGTTCACCACGTGATGTATTCTAAAATTCCTAGCAATGCAACTATTATGATAAGCATTCTTTCCATTCAATTTAACGATGAAAATCCTAGCTACTTAGGGATAGAGCAATCAAATTTCTTTCAATCAAAGAGCAAAGAGCACAAACTAATGCAATTTCCCTACACTATTCCCATGAGCACACACAAACTTTTTCAATGCAACATGCATGTATTTCTTTTCGATTTCCTTAATTCGAATATGAACAAAAGAAAATATTCACATACAATCAATCAATCTTTCATAAGAATGGAGACTTTTAGGACAATTCTAATTCGAAGGAAGAGAAGACTTTATGACACTTTCTTTCGAATGAAGATTAATCAACTATACTTTAATTTTGACTATCGAACGATAATGACAAAGAAAACATGAAAGAAACATTAATCAGTCAAATCAAAGTTGGTCTAAACAAGGAGATAGAAACTTTTTCTCTGAGACATAACATTCATTGATCAATCAGAAACAAACAAACAGAGAAAAGTTCGCAAAAAAACTTTCCAAAGGTGGGAAACTGACCCTAGGAGGATCAGCGCAGCCCTGAATGGGAGACAGTGCACTTCAAAGCACTTTCCATAAGCCAAGGGTGCTCTGCAGCGCATTGTGTCCCTCACAAACCTGCGTTGGCGACAGTGAGCCATTTCAAGTTTGGCACAATTTTGACCAATTTTTCAATGCAAAGAGCTGAATTACAATATATGAACACAAATAAGGTCTGCAAGGATGCCTTAGGAGGTGGATAAGCTACTGGGAAAGAGGATCATCCCCAATGGAGTCGCCAATTTGTTTTGGAGAATTTGGTATCTACTGATAAATACTAATTCCCTAGATAAGTAGTTGTATCTAGAACAACAGTTTAAAGTGTTTTAGTCTTTTCCTATAAGAAATAGATAAGATGAGAAGATGAGACGACCTACTTGTAGTTCTGCTTTCCTATCGTCTCCCTTGTATCGATCCTATCGCTCCTTCCTGTACTTAATACACTTGAGAAGTACCTGTAAACGCAACAGAAAACAAAGAATCGATCAAAGCACATGATCTATTGAATATAAGTGAAAGGAATCAGATACAATTCACACATATAAGCATTATGAAACAATACAAAAATATGGGAGAACTGTTCAAACACTTTATTGAATAGAAGAAGCAAATACAACCATTGGTGTCTAATTCAAATCCATTCCTCTAGCTTGGATCCCATCAACATCACATCAAAAGCATGACAAACTTATAGCATTACAATACTTGATTCAAAGCCAAATCTCATAGCAACTTTATGTCCTTACAATTCAACGTAATCCAGCCCCTAATCACTTAGATGAGTGGTCAATTTATAGGAAGATGAAGGAATTTTTGTCATAAATGATGACATTGAATGGCCTTCCATACTTAGAATTAGTTCCATGGAGGAAGGGATGAGAGGATAGGATGCACCTTAACTCATTCCTCATTCATTTTTGAGCTCATAGGAGTTGATAAGTGAGGGAACCTTCTAGATGACTCCAAAAGATAAGAATATTCCCCAAACCCTATGTAATTTTGCTCAATCTCGCCCAGCGCAGGTGAAAGGAAGCCTAAGTGCTCTACAGGGCACCCTAGAAATGGACTCAACTACTCTGTAGTGCACCCTTACAAGGGCTTACCTACACTGGTCCCTCTAGAGGCTATTTTTAAGTCATGAAACTGTCTGGAAAGGAGGCATTCAGAGCAGTGACTTGCTTAGGGCATGTAGAAATTGAAATCAGGGTTTGATGAGCCCTAAAACACTAATCTAAATGATGGGATTGATGTGCCCAAATGGATCTGTAACAACTCTGGATTATGGCTAGGGAGGGAGATGTTCTTTTTGATGCTGGCCCGTCTCAAGGATTCACCTAGCCAACTGAGTTCATTAGGTAGTAGGGAGCTGTCATGCTTATAAGGTCTGTTTTCAAAAGTTTCTAGTAGCAGAGCTTTGGCCTTGACTGACACTGAGATGGTGGATTGAAGCCTATTGTTAAACATGGCTTCATTCCTAGCCAACCAGATTCCCCAACAGATATATTTTGGGATTGCATTCCAGATTTTAGACCATGTAGATTTGCTTTTCAGAGTGTGTGGATAATTTTCTTTCCATGCTGTAAAGAGACTAACAACAGATGTCTGCTCAGGGATTTGAGCGTTGAGCCCCATCATTGCTTGAAACCAGACTTCTTGAGAGAAGGGGAAATCTATGAATAAGTGTTTGATCGTTTCCTAAGCCTTGCAGCAGAGACAGAATTTGTGGAGTCCAATGATTCCTCTTTTCTCTAAATTATCTCCAGTGAGAGTCCTTTTATGCATGAGAGTCCAGCAGAAGAAGTTTATTTTTGGTAGTCCAAATGGGTCCCAAACATGCTGCCAAAGCTTTGTAGTGTGCATTAATGATGTTGTTCTTGTAGAGATGCAAAACCTAGCCTTGCTGAGTAAGCTCGTATCTTCCCCCAACCCCACTTATCCTTCGACTGGAAATGCATAGGAGCCAGACCATTGAGTTTAGCAAGTAATTGATGGAGTTGAGGGAGCATCTAGTCAGGGGGGCGTTGCAGGGCCCAATTACTCCAGTTTCTTGTTGTATCCCAAGTGCAGATGTCAGCAAGATTATGGATACCTTTTTGAAGGAGCCAGTTGCGCAGGTCTACGATTTCCGGTACAAGATTTAGGGGTTGGAGGCCCATGATCTTGTCATCCCACGGTCTAATTCTTCTCTCGTTTCCTGGTATTCTTTAGAGCTATTCTTTGAAAAACTTCCAGCCTTAGCTGCAAAGCTTCCACAACATGGTTCCTTTGTGGGAGGGTCCTTCCATATTCCTTATTGAGAGTGTTAGAGTCCTATAGTGATAGGATTCGTAATTTTGAATTAGCTAAGTTTGAGCCTTGTAATATTGTACATACCTTTGCTTTCTGCAAATGTTATGCATATTAAAAAATTTAAAAATGTAAAGAGGGTATGTCCTAAAAGAAACATCAAAGGACAAAAAGAATAAGAAAATATCAAAAAATATGAACCCCAAAAACAAAAATAGATCATGAAAGTGTGCAAGTCTAAATGTCACTACTATTTTACTGCTTTATTGTTTTAAATAATGGTTGTGTGCAGCCTGTCATACATGCCACAACCCATCGTAGTCAAATTGTTTAATCTTGGCTATTTCATGCTTTCTATTTTATGTTTATAGTTAGAGAATAAAATCTGACCAAACATCTTAATCTTGGTAGATCATTAGATAGGTAGACAAAATAAAAGGAGCTCTTCAGTTTAATCTGAGCCCTTGGATGATATAAGGTTAAAATTAGATAGTTTACTTTTCAAAAGAAAAATGAATGATAAGGATCTGCTAGTCTAAATGCACTCAAATAAAATAAAGAAAAAATGGTAGGGTAAGTAATGGGTAGGTAGAAGAAAGGTTGCTGAACTATAAAGTTGATTGGATAAAAGCACATTTATCATGCTTGATTATTTGTTTCAATGTGCATTAGCATGTAAGAAGGCAAAAATAATTGTTTACAAGTTCATTTAATTAACTCCCCTTCATTCTTTTCATCCCTTTACTTACTAATTGCCCCATCCACAAGTAAGTTCTAGTACTTAAATCCTTCAAGTCATAAAGGCTCAGAGAATTTCTTTGACTTTTGGTGGGACCGAACCCTCGGCTTATGACTTATGAACATCAAGTGTTAGAATTCCCTTCATAAGATTCATTTTCCCTTCATTACCCTAATAAAACCCTTTTCCTAAGGATAAATTTCATTTGGCTAGGAAAAGTAAATAACCCCATGTTAAATCCTGTTTCACTCAAAAAACCCACAAAAGTGCTTTATCCTAAGTGTAAGTGTACGTCAAGAAAATGAATCAATATTACATTGTGCTTAGTGGTATGTTCACTCCGCACATTTATTTCATATTAATTTTTAACTTAATTATATAAATCCCCGATATACCTTTTCCTGTATATTAAATAAATCCCCTATATTAATATCCCAACCCTTAGTTTTAATATAAACTATACAATTTACCCCATATCCCGACAAAACCCTCTTAATACACCTCAGCGCGATAAACCTAAACTAATCTCGTCATTAAGCCCCGCCTAATCTTTTAATCCAATGATTAAATCCTAATTAATCCTAAACCGCCAAGGATTAAAGCCCAGGGGCCCCCGAAGCCTATGCTCATATCATCCACGCATATCCCACGCCCGACTACCGTCCAATCATCATCGCCCTCATCCCACGGTCCACAGTCATATCTGCTTCACCCAACGACCGACCTTTACCTGCCCGATAAGGTGGTTTTCTTCGATCCCCCAATTGTTATGTGTTGAGCGCTGGCGTAGATTGGGTGACCCCTCCTAAATATCGCCTCCTCCACAAAGGCGGTGCAATGGCCTGGGAAACCGCCTCCCCGCTCAACCCGAAAAACCGCCCACTGTTCATGTGTAAAATTACCTGCCAAAAAGTGACCGTTGCTCCATAAAAGACCAAGAAAGCCCCATTTCATCTTTTTTCGCTCATTTTCTGTGCAAACCTCTGCAAATCAGTGCGACTCCTGCAAACGCTGAATTCGCCAATTGAACTCCAAATTCACCCGTGAAGAAGCTACAGAGACCGCAATCAGCCTCTCGGTCTGTACCAGAGCCATTCAAACTTCTGTAGTTGTCGTGAACCTCGATTTTGAAGCTAATTCACCCAATTCCAGGCATTTGGAGACGAATTTACCAGACAACCCTTTCAATATGAAAACGTCTAGTCTGTAAAGTGTTTTAATTAAATAAAATTAATTGGAATTACTTTAAAAAGTTAAATTGTGTGCCCAATCCTTTCTGAAATCTACCAGTTTCCTTCAAAACTTCCGAATAAACCTGTCCAAGTCAAATTCAAATCCATAAGAACTGAGTTATGGCTGCCCTTGTCGCCATGGATGTCAAACCTATCACAACTCCCCATTTGGACCTAGACCACCTCCCCCTGGCTGACAGGGATTTTCAAATGAGAGACACAAGTGAATATGAGGTCTTGCTCAAAATTCATTGTTTAAGAAAAGATAGATATCTGAACCATTCTAATGACATTGGCCTTTGGGACTCCAATTTGCCCAAATACTAGTTTACCCAAGTACATATCTTTCCTGAAATTGTCCATATGTGCCATGCCTGTTACATTCCTAGCCAAAGAGCTATAATGTCCCCTAACCAAAAGGTTTTGTTCACAATTACAGCGGAATCAATTAATGAGATGTTGCAAGTCCAACCAGGTCCAAACCTGACCCTACTCTCCATTGGGGATTTATTAGACTTGTACACCAAGTTGACTCCCTCTAGACTAGCCCAAATATTTCAAACTTTCATTGTAGAAGAGAAGCACATTCCTAAAGATGACCCTCCATATGTTTCTTCCATTTTCTCTGAAAGGAGCAAGCCTATTGTGACTATTATATCATGTATTTTGGGTTGTACCACTGATGAATTTGTTGATGAGCTCATCCTGGCCTTCATGTCCATTTTCACCCCAGGAAAGCCTCCTGCTACTCTATACAATTATGCGCAGTTCATAGCTGAAAGAATGCATAAGAAATTTACTAGAATGCACAATGAGAGATTATTCAAGTATTCATGTGTACTATACCATATTTTTTTGTATTATCAGTTAGACAGATTTCCCTTCACCCTCCAGAAGTTGGACACTAGAGGCCAGCCCAGGTCTGTCATATTTTGGACACCATTATTCCACAAGTATTCATCACCATACACCTACACAAACTTCATTGATTCTTTTGTCCATCCAGTCATGACCACGCTGACAAGAAGTCCTCCACCCAGGATAAGCCAAGATATCAAAAGAGTCCTCCTATTGTCCAAGCAAAGTAAGGTGGGAGATTGGTACCTTTACCAAAACCACATTGAAATAAGAATCTATGGTTTCCAGCTAGCCCCATACAAACTCCCCAAATACCTCCCCATGAGGTTATTTTCTCTAGAGTATTATAGGCAAATAATGAACTCTGATGAAGTCAATTTTTTCTCAGCTAAGAAAAGAACTCAGTTCAAAGTCAAAAATTAGTTAGTCCTTTTCATTTGCAATTCTAGAGAAGCAAGGTAGGAAGCAAATATGATTTTGCAACAAATGAAGTTCCAAAACAGTTTCATGTGGAGGTATGACCCTCAAGGGTTTATGACCAAACTTAGACAAAAGGTCAAATTAGGGTCTTACATTCATCACCCCATACTAGAGATAGAAAGATATGCCAACCAATCTGAGTGATTGGAAAACACTCTTGTAGACAGGGATAGTACAAAGGTAGATGTTGAAAATACCCTGTGTGATTTAGAAAGACAACTTGATGAAAGCTCATTCCTACAGGTACCATAGCAAGAAGCAACCATGAGTACCCCTACAGTTTTGCAGACTCCTCAGAATGAGGAAAATAATCCCAAGAGGAATAGAGAGGGAGCCTCCACTTCAGGCATGGACACATCCAATGTGCAGTATGAAGCTAGTCAGAGCAAAAGGCCAAGGCTCAATCCTGTTTCAGAACAGGAAGACACAGAAGGCTCAACAGAAGTAACTAATACTGAGTTTGACAGGAGCAGGGGCACAGCTCCATCTGGAGAAACACAGGAGCCATCTACCTCACACACTAAAACGTTAGAAAGGCATCTCAGTGTAGAAGTCTCCTCATTCAGTAGGCTTGCTGATAAAGATAAGGATATTAAGGACACGTTTAAAGAAATAAAAATGAGAAATAAGAAACTGAAGGCAAATTCTTATGCACAGTATCTCAAGCTTACACCTACAAACCAAACCAGGTTGATGTCAACTTTTGACATCAAGGAGGGAAAGATGAAAATGTCCTTCGTAAAACCAACTGTACAACAGCCAAGGACATCAACAGATTACAAAAATATTGATTTTGAGGTATTGGCAAGGGATATTCATCCCATTGACCAAATTGAATTTCACAAACAGGCTGGAGAAATGATTTCCTCCACCCTTACAGGTAAAGCCATAGCTACCCATCAATTGTAGAATTTATTGAGCAATATCTCAGCCCAATATTAGTTAGAGAAGGCCTCCTCCCATGCCAAGGACACCAGAATCAAGTCTTTAGAAGACTTAGTGATTGAATTGGGACATGATCCTAAAGGCATCAAAGCCACTGAACAATTGATCAAGAAAAAGAATGATGATATTGCAGCACTCAAAAAGCAATTGAAGATACCTTAGTTGCAGCATCCCCAAATGTGGGAAGTCTTGGAAAACCAAACCAGACATGAAGAATTGATGGACTTAGTCCTAAAATTAAATGATCAGTTAAGGGAGACAGAGAAGGAATTGGACAGCCTAATCCAATTGAAGCAAAGTGATATTGGCACTACATCAATGAATGTCATCCTAACAGTCTCAATAGTTGTTCCTTCCACATTGGCAGCCTCATTGGCTCCCACAGCTCCTATGGCCACAACACAACAGGTTTCAACAAAGTCTACATCAGCAGCAGGTACATCAAGTGAAGAAGCAACAAAGTTAGTTAAAGCTATGGAAGATATGTCCATACAGGCAACAGAGATGAATAAGCTGAAAGAGAAGGTGACAAGCTTGCCAAAATCATGCACAAAGAAGAAGTGCAGAAAGCTGCCAGAATGAGTGAGAGATTAAAAGCCATGGAGAAGGACCTAACATTGAAAGAACCCCTTGGGCAAGCCAAGGAACTATTATGGGCCAATATCATTGACTCTGTTAATGATATTTGGCCATCTATTCAAGTGATTTTTAAACAGATAGATTTAATAAGATGGCTACAGAGGCCATCAAAAGAGTAAAAGAGGAATTAGGAGAAATGCTAGAAGATGCTACCAGAATTATTCAATTCCTTAATAGTAAGAATAAATATGAGCTTCAGGAATTGGAAATACAGGACAGAACAAAGACAATCTTGGAGGTGAGAAAAGTCCTTTCCAAGAGAAACTTAATGTTAAACCTGGAGGACAAGTGTCAGAATATGCAGGTAGTCGTTGACAGATTTATGGCTAAATTTCAAATTTTGAAAGAAAAAGGGTTACCCAGTCCGTTAGTAATAAATGACAAACTCATGACACAACAGGATTACAACAGCAAAATCAGAGAGCTAGCAAAAGAACAGGTCAGTACATCACCAATCAAGGCATTGCCAATAAGCAAAGTACTTTATCAGACATTTGAAAACTTGTTTTACCTCCAGCATGAGGTAAAACACTTGTTTATCAATAAGCCTACTTTTTCCAAGCACACTGAGGCAGATGAAATATATAGAAGGATGCTAAAGATCCAATTACCTTATGCTAAAACATGGGAGAAATTCACTGATTTACTGTGAGAAATATGTAGTAAAAATGTTAGTGTACAATAAAAGTAAAACAACCAGGTGAAAAGATGAAGACATATTAGCAGAGTTACAATGTATCAGTGTCAAAGTGTATTAGATGAAAGCCAAAAGTAAATGAAGCTTCCAGCGTGAAAGATCAAACAACAAAGCAGCATAAAGGGCTAAAATCAAACCATAAAAGCCAATAGTGCCACAATAAAATGGACAGCGTGAAGCAGTTCAATAGCTATCTCTATCTTCTTGCAAGAATATATTTTTATTTCCTAGATTAAATCTCAAGATAGTTTGAGATATTTTGTAATAATTTTTTGTATAACTACTTCACAATTCGAAGTATGTAGGGTGGACTCTATTAGACATTTCTATAGAATTTTTTATCAAGAAGAACCAGAAGGTTATTGTATCAGTTTATGAGCCAACAAGTTGGATTGATTAATAAAGATCATATTGTTCCAAGGATTCATGTGTTGAGCGAATATCAGACAAGTATTTTCATGTGTCTTTGTCAATTTCTCAAAGTTATTCATAATCTTATATGTGTTTCAATCTAAATGCTATAACTGGAAATATATTTCAGAACTTGTTTAAATCACACTCTGTTTTAACAGTTAAGCATTTGAATGTTTTCTTCTAATATTTAAATTAAAGAATTCTTAATTTCTCTTTAGTTTAAATTGATTTCATAAATAATCCAGATTAAAGGATTCTTAACTGCCCTTTGATTTCGATTACCCCTTCCTTCCTCATTCATTATCCGGGTCTGAGAACCCTTAACTACTCTCTCACCCCGAGTGAAACCCTTTCACCCCTCTGTCTCAAACATATGAAATACACTCAGCTATCTTGCCCTTGGAACATCCCCTTTAGTGAGTCTATTGAGCCTTGCTTCCTTATTAATTGACTCCATAGCCCAATGGTCTGAAAGACATCAATTTATCCATCTGTTTAAGAGATTCCACCACCCAATTTCAAACAAAATCAAAACCCCTAGATCAATCATAGCTAGCCTAAAACTTCTTAACTAAAAAAAAGTTAAAACTTAAAGAGAGAGCCCTCTCTGAGCATCAGGAAGGCTAGGTCCTGATCTCCAAAAGTGGATAGTGGTTACCTTTGGTTTTTCCTTCTTATTACTTCAAAGGAATTATCAGAGTGATAACATTTCTGGCGACCATACTGGGGACTTTGATCCTCAGTCTCATAAAAACTTTAAGGAAACCTTCAATCAAATCTAGAGCCCCTTAAGGTCATTACCCGAAGTAAGTTTTCAGAAAATTTCATAAAAACAATTTAAAACTTAAAATTCTGGCTCCTAAAAAGATTCACTACACTAGGGCCAACCCAGATCCAAACCCTGCAACTGTAGTGGATAATCCAGAGAGGATTTTAAGACAGCCAAAAAACGAAGAAACTCAAGCTAGTAGTAGCCAGCTAGACAGAGCCAATTCACTCCCTGAGGAGTTTTCAACTTTAGAAGAAGTCCCTTTTGATTTGTCATTTGACCTCTCACTATTTAGAACCAAATATGAGAATGATATCCATGAAATAGTTTTAGACCCTGAGTTTACTCAACTCATCGAATCAAAAAGGGTTATTCATCCAGATTTGGACAAATTTGTCTTAGATTCTTTTGACAAATTAGAAGCCTTGACCTCTACGTTGATCAGTAATATAGATAGTGCTTATCTTCAGCAATCTATAGAGCTAGCTGCCCTTACTGCTACTGCATCTCAAATTTCTTCACAATCATCACTCACTGTAAATCCACCTTCCTTTACCACAACTTCATCAATTGTATCTACCACAATTCAATCACCTAAATCACTTATTAATCAATCATCTTCATCATCATCTAGTTCACCTCCATTAGTTTCAAGCCCTTCTTCAACCACCTCAACTTTACCCCCCAGTCAAACCAGAATCACAGCAATGGCAAACAGATATGCTCCTCTTGTTCTACCTGCCCAACTTCATGCCATGCTTGCAGATTATCAAAGTAAGATTTTCCTGTTTGATGCTACTGGTCATTACACTGCCCAGCAACATGTAAACAAGATGTCTGACTTTTTTGAATTGCATGAAATAGATGAGGCAGATGTCCAAATGAGACTCTTTGCCCAAACTTTAACTGGTGATGTCAAGAAGTGGTTTAAAGCCTTTCCTGCCAACCACATTGCAGACCTAGCAAATTTTCAAAGGTTATTCATTGATAGGTGGGAAAGAAAAAATAACCCATTGCAAATACTTTATGAATATGACAATATTAGGAGAGCTCCCAACGAGTCAGTTTAGGACTATTGCACTAGGTTTAATAATATCTATAATGCAATTCCAACCAACATTAAGCCCCCACCTGACCTAGCATTGATTAAGTTCCCTGATGGTTTTGATGCTAATATGTCATACCAGCTGATGGAGAGAAATCTTGAAACCCTTGAGAAAATGTAGAGTAATGTTGTCAATGTAGAAGCCAACCTGTTAGCTAGGAAATCACTAATGAGGAACGAAAAGAAAGTTGTATTTAAAGAAGAAAATTCAACTTTAGATGGAAAAGTAGATGTTTTAGCTAAAAGTTTAGAAAGAATTATCAATAGGTTAGATATTATGGATAGGAAAAATCAACAGCAACAACCCCCAATAAGAAACCCAAATTTTAGGAAGAACCCTAATGCTGCAAAAAATACTACACTAGACCAACATATTAGGCTACCCTTCCAAGAAAATTATGTTGAGGAATCACAAAACTAAGAAGCAGAGGATGATAGCCAGATTAACTTACTAGAGACCACAAAGGAAGACATTGTTTTTCTTACTCAAGAAGAACAAGAGTTATATATGCTTCAGCAATTACAGTTAGAATCTGGTGAATCTTTTGATTTTAAGCAAGGGTATGAATCAGCTATATATGAGGTACATAAACAATATAGCTTGAGAAGTAAGAAGAATAATGAGACTCCCATTAAAAGATCCATCCAAACTCAGACTAAGATAATAAAAGAAACTCCAATTAAAAAAGTTTTGCAAATTCTCCCTAGGGGAACACCTGAAACTTCAACCCCTAGGATTGTAGATATAACCTCCAATGAAACCCAAACAGAGCCAATCATTGAAAACAATCAAGATAAAAAAGATCAAGGTAAAATAGTAGAAACACAAACTAAAATGCCTACCACTGAGAAACATGATAAAGACACTCAAACTGCACACATTAAGGAAGATCTGAATCAAGCAAACAAACCTCAACTCCCTTTCAATATTAAAAATGAGATAGCTAAGTTGAAGATATCAGTTCCTCTAACTGAACTGGTAAAAAATGAAACTTATAGGTCACAGATAACTGAGACTTTGAACATAGGAGAGGGAGAGGATTCTGTTAATTTAAATGATGATCAGCCTGAATTGTTGTTTGGCCCTGAGGCCAATGGAATTCATCAACAAGGGGGAGTTCCTCCGTTTTACATCAGCCTAAATATTCATGATAAAATTTTGCATAACGCTATGTTGGACTCAAGAGCATCCCACAATCTCATGCCAAAAGCAATAATGGAAAGATTGAACCTAGATATTACGAGGCCTTACAAAGATTTATTTTCCTTTGACTCTAAATGCCTTGGTCTGATCAAAGACTTATGTGTGACTCTTGTCCAGTGTCCTGCAAAGAGCATTCTAATGGACATTGTAGTTGCAGATATCCCACCAAAATATGGAATGTTACTATCTCGCTCATGGGGAGCAAAACTGCAGGGATCTTTGCAGTTGGATATGTCTTATGCCACCATATCTGTTTTTGGCCAACCAAGAAAATTATATAGGGAGACCTTAATGAAGTACATGGTTAGTAGTGAGGAGAAGCCCCAAAACTTTCCCATATACTCCATGCACTCAGATATGGACTCCTTCATCTTATACAATGCAAAAACTGATAAAAAAGAAATCATAGCCAAAGACCTTAAGTACAGAACAGCTGATAGTGAGAACATATTCCATGAGTCACTTTGGCATTTAGATTTTGATGGGTCTGTAAATAGGTTTGGGGTTGGTGCAGGAGTCTGGATCCATAATATGGAAAATAACCATGCCGAGGGTCATTCTTTCAAATTGAACTTCAAATGTATCAATAACATGCCTGAATATGAAGCCCTCATTCTAGGGTTACAATTGGTTAGGAAATTGGGAGCCAAAAGAGTTTCTGTAATGGGAGACTCAGAGTTGATTATGAAACAGATCAGTGGTGAATATTTTGTCAACAACCCTAGGCTTGGTAGGTATAGGGATATTGTTTTAGACTTGGTCAAGGACCTCCTGGAATCAAACTTTGCTACCATTCCTAGGAAACAAAACATGAAGGCCCACAGTCTAGCTACATTTGCAAGTACCTGTAAATTACCATTTCAACCAAACCACCAGTACGCTGCAGAGGTCAAACACAGGCCTGTTATACCAGATAACCTTAAGTATTGGCAGATTTTTCCCAAGACTCTCAAATCTATGATTTCATGAACAATGAAGATGAATTTCGGAACTGTAAGATTGATATTGATTGTACAATAGACAGTAATGTAGAAAGTAGCTTAGATGTAAATGTTTTTGATGTACATAAACCAACTAATTTTACTAAAGTAGAAATAGATAGCTTAGAGAGTGTAGAGATAGATGAAATAATGGATGACGATCCAGAGATTCTTAATTTGAAAGATAATTTTTTGCCTAAAGGATTAGTACCTTTAGAGGGTTTGTTTGACTCTAATGATGTAGCTAGAAAGCCCAAACTGGAACCTCTAAGAGCTGACATAGAAGAAGTTAATATAGGAACTGAAGATAATCCAAAGCTTATTAAGATATCTAAAGCCTTAACCTTAGAGGAAAAGGTCAAATATATAAATCTGTTTAAAGAGTTCCAGGATGTATTTGCTTGGAGTTATGAAGACCTAAAATCTTATGACACCAGCATAATCCAACACAAAATACCTCTAAAAGAAGATCATAAGCCTTTCAAACATAAACTTAGAAGGATAAAACCAGTTCTTATGCCATCCATAGAAAAAGAGGTTAAAAGAATGTTTGATGCTCAAATAAGAGCACCCATTAGATACTCAGACTGGATTTCAAACTTAGTTACAACTAGAAAAATACATGTGAAATTAGACTTTGTGTAGATTTTAGAAACTTGAACAGGGTTTCTTTAAAAGACAACTACCCCTTACCCAAAATGGACCATATATTGCAAAGGGTAGTGGGCTCATCTAGGATTTCATTGTTAGATGGATTCTCTAGCTATAACCAGATATTAGTCCAACCTGAGGACCAATCCAAAACTGATTTTACTACTCCTTGGGGTACCTTCATGTATTTGAACATTCCCTTTTGATTAATGAATGTAGGTGCCACATTTTAGAGAGCTATGGATATAGCTTTTGCCAAAGAAATCCACAATTTCTTAGTAGTATAACAGGATGACATTACAGTGTTCTCTAAATCAAACAATGAACATTTAGACCACCTCAGAAGAGTATTTATCAAATGCAGAAATTTGGGATTTCTTTAAATCCTAAAAAGACACTTTTCGGTCTAGAAGAGGGAAAGTTGTTAGGACACATCATATCTAAAGATGGGATTAGGATAAACCCTACTAGAATAGAAGCCATTTTGACCATTTCCCATCCCCGAAACATAAAAGAGCTATAATCATTTCTAGGTAAGATTAATTTTCTTAGGAGATTCATCTCAAATCTAGCAGAATTAATTAGGGAATTAAATAACATGCTTAGATAGTACTCATCAATTAAGTGGACTTTGGAGGCCAAACAATCCTTCGAAGCTATTAAGGAAGCATTAACTAAGACTCCAGCCCTGATTAGTCCTGACTTTAGCAAAGATTTTATTATTTTTCATTTGCCTCAAAACACACCATTGCAACAGCCTTGCTGCAAAAGAACAACCAAGGATATGAACAACCAATAGCATTCTTCAGTAAATCCTTAAGAGATGCCACCCTAAAATATAATATCATGGAAAAACAGGCATTGGCTTTGGTTAAAGCTATCAAATATTTTAGAGTATACATTTTGTACTCTCACATCATTGCTTATGTTCCAAACTCTGTAGTTAAGGACATTTTGACTCAAAATGGGCCTAAAGGAAAAAGAGGCAAGTGGATTGCCACAATATTGGAATATGACATAGAGATAAAACCTACCAAGCTCATCAAAGGCCAAGGTTTAGCCAAACTCATGGCTGAATCGAACTGTCAGGCCCTTGATATCAACTTCATTAGTGCTTTGGATGATCAGGAGGAGATGGCGACTCCACAGATCAGTGAATCCTTTACTGAATCACCATGGTATGCAGATATTACATTTGTATTACTAAATTTACAAGCTCCTCCTGGACTGACAAGAACCAAAGCTAGATTCTTAAAAATGAAGTCATTGAGATATTGTGTTATAGATAATGCATTATTTTGGAAGGACAGTAGTGGTATTCTCTTAACATGTTTATTAAAAGATGAGGCTGACAAAATTTTGCAAGAGTTTCATGTAGGGGACTGTGGGGGACACTTTTACTAGAAGAGTACTGCTAATAACATGGTTGGTTTCTACTGGCCTACTTTATTTGCAAATGTCAAGAAACATGTGACCTCCTATCACAAATGCCAGATTTTTTAGGGAAAGAGGAAACTGTTACCCTTGCCTCTTAGACCAATTTCCACTGAGATGCCATTTCAACAATGGGGGTTAGACTTCATTGGAAAAATAAACCCCCCATCCTCAGCTCAGCATAAGTGGATTCTAACAGCCACGGACTATTTTACCAAATGGATAGAGGCCATACCTTCTAGGCAAGCCATAGACACTGTCATAATCACCTTCCTAGAGAGTAATATCCTTTCAAGATTTGGATGTCCCCAGAAGCTCATTACTAATAATGCAACAACCTTTAAGTCCAAAAGAATGATAGATTTTTGTAATAAATACCATATCACCCTTGGCCATTCCACAGCCTATTACCCTCAAGGTAATGGACTAGCAGAGTCATCCAACAAAAGCCTGGTCAATATTATCAAAAAGTTAATGGAGGATAATAAAAAGACATGGAACAAGAAGTTAGTCAATGCCTTATGGGCAGATAGATTGACTACTAAGAAGTCCATTGGAACATCACCCTATCAGTTGGTTTATGGGATGGATGCAGTTTTCCCATCATCCTTGGGAGTGCTAGTCATGAAAATCCTTCAGGAACTACAAGTGGAACTGAATGAAATTCAAAGAAGAATAAACCAAACTATACACTTGCAATAGACCAGAGAAGAGGTTTATGTAAAATCACAGATAATCCAAGAAAAAATCAAGAAATTCTTTGATAAAAAGACTAAAGCAGATGATTTTCACATAGGAGACAAAGTCCTCAAATGGGATTCAAGGAGGGAAGATAAAGGCAAGCATGGAAAATTTGATTTTTTGTGGCAGGGGCCTTATGTCATTTTTGGCTACAGAGGCAACAATGCCTTTTTCTTGAGAAACATAGATGGTTCAGACCTACCAAGAGGACCTATTAATGGTAGGATGTTGAAGCACTACTTTTCCACTGACTTATAGTAGTTCATTTTATTTTCCATCATTGTACATAACATTGCAAGAGTGTAGATTGGATTGGATGGTAATCCTTTGAAGTTGAAGCCTGGAGAGAAGGCCCTAAGCTTTAAAAGATTTATTGTCATAAGTATCAATAATGCAGATTCACAGAAGGACACTTTGCAAGGTAACTTCAACCACAATTCAAAGGCTACTGATCTTTAGAGTTCTTGACATTTCACTAGGAAATGCCACCCCCAAGTGGAGCCACTGTTAGAGTCCTATAGTGATAGGATTCATAATTTTGAATTGGCTAAGTTTGAGCCTTGTAATATTGTACATATCTTTGCTTTCTGCAAATGTTTTCCATATTAAAAATTTTAAAAATGTAAAGAGGGTATGTCCTAAAAGAAACAGCAAAGGACAAAAAGAATAAGAAAAGATCAATAAATAAATAAATAAAAATATGAACCCCAAAAACAAAAATAGATCATGAAAGTGTGCAAGTCTAAATGCCACTACTATTTTACTGCTTTATTGTTTTAAATAATGGTTGTGTGCAGCTTGTCATACATGCCACAACCCATGGTAGTCAAACTGTTTAATCTTGGCTATTTCATGCTTTCAATTTTATGTTTATAGTTAGAGAATAAAATCTAACCAAACAACTTAATCTTGGCAGATCATTAGATAGGTAGAGAAAATAAAAGGAGCTCATCAGTTTAATCTAAGCCCTTGGATGATATAAGGTTAGAATTAGATAGTTTACTTTTCAAAAGAAAAATGAATGATAAGGGTTTGCTAGTCTAAATGCACCCAAATAAAATGAAGAAAAAATGGTAGGGTAAGTAATGGGTAAGTAGAAGAAAGGTTGCTGAACTATAAAGTTGATTGGATAAAAGCACATTTATCATGCTTGATTATTTGTTTCGATGTGCATGGGCATGTAAGAAGGCAAAAAAAATGGTTTACAAGTTCATTAATTAACCCCCCTTCATTTTTTACATCCCTTTACTTACTAATTGCCCCATCCACAAGTAAGTTCTAGTACTTAAATCCTTCAAGTCATAAAGGCTCATAGCATTTCTCTGACTTTTGGTGGGACCGAACCCTCGGCTTAATGACTTATGGACATCAAGTGTTAGAATTCCCTTCATAAGATTCATTTTCCCTTCATTACCCTAATAAAACCCCTTTTCCTAAGGATAAATTTCATTTGCCTAAGAAAGTAAATAACCCCATGTTAAATCCTATTTCACTCAAAAAACCCGCAGAAGTGCTTTATCCTAAGTGTAAGTGTATGTCAAGAAAGTGCATCAATATTACATTATGCTTAGTGGTATGTTCACTCCGCACATTCATTTCATATTAATTTTTAACTTAATTATATAAATCCTCGATATACCTTTTCCCGTATATTAAATAAATCCCCTATATAAATATCCCAACCCTTAGTTTTAATATAAACTATATAATTTACCCCATATCCCGACAAAACCCTCTTAATACACCTCTGCGCGGTAAACCTAAACTAATCCCGTCATTAAGCCCCGCCCAATCTTTTAATCCAATGATTAAATCCTAATTAATCCTAAACTGCAAATGATTAAAGCCCTGGGCCCCCCGGAAGCCTATGCTCATATCATCCGTGCATATCCCACGCCTGACTACTGTCTGATCATCATCGCCCTCATCCGACGGTCCACAGCCATATCGGCTTCACCCGACGGCTGACCTTTACCCGCCCGATAAGGTGGTTTTCCCCAGCCCCCCAACTGCTACGTGTTGAGAATTCGTGTAGATCGGGTGACCCCTCCTAAATACTGCCTCCTCCACAAAAACAGTGTGGTGGCCTGAGAAACCGCCTCCCTGCTCAACCCGAAAAACCGCCCACTGTTCATGTGTAAACTTACCTGCCAAAAAGTGACCATTTCTCCATAAAAGACCAAGAAAGCCCCATTTCGCCTTTTTTCGCTCATTTTCTGTGCAAACCTCTGCAAACCAGTGCGACTCCTACAAACGTTGAATTCACCAATTGAACTCCAAATTCACCCCTGAAGAAGTTTCATAGACACCAATCAACCTCTCGGTTTGTACCAGAGCCATTCAAACTTCTGCAGTTGCCGTGAACCTCAAAATTGAAGCTAATTCACCCAATTCTAGGTATTTGAAGACAAACTTACCAAACAACCCTTTAAATTTGAAAACCTCCAGTCTGTAAAGTGTTTTAATTAAGTAAAATTAATTGGAATTACTTTTAAAAGTTAAATTGTGTGCCCAAACCTTTCTAAAATCTACCAGTTTCCTTCAAAACTTCTAAATAAACTTGTCAAAGTCAAATTCAAATCCACAAGAATTGAATTATGGCTGCCCCTATCGCCATGGATGTCAGACCTATCACAATTCCCCATTTGGACCTAGACCACCTCCCCTGGCTGACAGGGATTTTCAAATCAGAGAAACAAGTGCATATGAGGTCCTGCTCAAAATTCATTGTTTAAGAAAATACAGATATCTAAACCATTCTAATGACATTGGCCTTTAGGACTCCAATTTGCCCAAATACCAGTTTCCCTAAGTACATGTCTTTCCTGAAATTGTCCATATGTGCCGTGCCTGTTACATTCCTAACCAGAGAGCTATAATGTCCCCTGACCAAAAGGTTTTTTTCACAATTACGGGTGAATCAATTAATGAGATGTTGCAAGTCCAACCAGGTCCAAACATGACCCCACTCTCCATTGGGGATTTGTTAGACTTGTACACCAATTTGACTCCCTCTAGACTGGCCCAAATATTCCAAACTTTCATTGTAGAAGAGAACACATTCCTAAAGATGCCCCTCCTTATGTTTCTGCCATTTTCTCTAAAAGGGGCAAGCATATTGTGACTATGATATCATGTATTTTGGTTTGTACCACTGATGAATTTGTTGATGAGCTCATCCTAGTCTTCATGTCCATTTTCACTCCAGGAAAGCCTCCTGCTACTCTATACAATTATGCGCAGTTCATAGCTGAAAGAATGCATGAATACTTAATTACTAGAATGCATAATGAGAGAGTATTCAAGTATTCATTTGTACTATACCATATGCTTTTTTATTATCAGTCAGACAAATTTCCCTTCACCCTCCAGAAGTTGGACACTAGAGGCCAGCCCAGGTCTGTCATATTTTGGACACCATTATTCCACAAGTCATCATCACCATACACCTACACAGACTTCATTGACTCTTTTGTCCATCCAGTCATGACCACGCTGATAGGAAGTCCTCCACCGAGGATAAGCCAAGATATCAAAAGAGTCCTCCAATTGTCCAAGCAAAATAAGGTGGAAGATTGGTACCTTTACCAAAACCACATTGAAATAAGAATCTATGGTTGCCAGCTAGCCCCATACAAACTCCCTAAATACCTCCCCATGAGGTTATTTGCTCTAGAGTATTATAGGAAAATAATGAACTCTGATGAAGTCAATTTTGTCTCAACTAAGAAAAGAACTCAGTTCAAAGTCAAAAATCAGTTAGGCCCTTTCATTTGCAATTCTAGAGAAGCAGGGCAGGAAGTAGATCTGATTCTGCAACAAATGAAGTTCCAAAATAGTTTCATGTGGAGATATGACCCTCAAGGGTTTATGACCAAACTTAGACAAAAGGTCAAATTGGGGCCTTACATTCATCACCCCATACCAGAGATAGAAAGATATGCCAATCAATCTGAGTGGTTGGAAAACACTCTTGTAGACAGGGATAGTACAAAGGTAGATGTTGAAAATACCTTATGTGATTTAGAAAGACAGCTTGATGAAAGCTCATTCCTGCAAGTACCACAGCAAGAAGCAACCATGAGTACTCCTACAGTTTTGTAGACTCCTCAGAATGAGGAAAATAATTCCAAGAGGAATAGAGAGGGAGCCTCCACTTCAGGCATGGACACATCCAATGTGCAGTATGAATCCACTCAGAGCAAAAGGCCAAGGCTCAATCTTGTTTCAGAAAATGAAGACACAGAAGGCTCAGCAAAAGTGACTAATACTGAGTTTGACATGAGCAGGGGCACAGCTCCATTTGGAGAAACATATGAGCCATCTACCTCACACACTAAAATGTTAGAAAGGCATCTCAGTGTAGAAGTCTCCTCATTTAGTAGGCCTACTAATAAAGATAAGGATATTAAGGATAGGTTTAAAGAAATCAAAATGAGAAATGAGAAACTAAAGGCACGGTCCTATGCACAGTATCTCAATCTTACACCTACAAATCAAACCAGGTTGATGTCAGCTTTTGACATCAATGAGGGAAATATGCAAATGTCCTTCGTAAAACCAACTGTACAATAGCCAAGCACATCAGCAAATTACAAAAAGATTGATTTTGAGGTATTGGCAAGGGATATTCATCCCATTGACCAAATTGAATTTCAAAAACAGGCTGGAGAAATGGTTTACTCCACCCTTACAGGTAAAGCCTTAGCTGCCCATCAGTTGCATAATTCATTGAGCAATATCTCAGCCTAATATTAGTTAGAGAAGGCCTCCTCACATGCCAAGGACACCAGAATCAAGTCTTTAGAAGACTTAATGATTGAATTGGGACATGATCCCAAAGACATCAAAGCCAATGAACAATTGATCAAGAAAAAGAATGATGACATTGCAACACTCAAAAAGCAATTGAAGATACCTCAGTTGCAGCATCCCCAGACTTGGGATGTCTTGGAAAACCAAACCAGACATGAAGAATTGATGGACTTGGTCCTAAAATTAAATTATCAGTTAAGGGAGACAGAGAAGGAATTGAACAACCTAATCCAATTGAAGTAAAGTGATCTTGGCACTACATCAGTGAATGTCATCCCAACAGTCTCAACAGTTGTTCCTTCCACATTGGTAGCCTCATTAGCTCCCATAGCTCCTATGCCCACAGCACAACAGGTTTCAACAGAGTCTACATCAGCAGCAGGTACATCAGGTGAAGAAGCAGCAAAGTTAGTTAAAGCTATGGAAGAGATGTCCATACAGGCAACATAGATGAATAAGTTGAAAGAGAAGGTGACAAGCTTGGAAACTGATTACAAGCTTGCCAAAATCATGCACAAAGAAGAAGTGCAAAAAGCTGCCAGAATGAGTGAGAGATTAAAAGCCATGGAGAAGGACCTAACACTGAAAGAACCCCTTGGGCAGGCCAAGGAACTATTATGGGCCAATATCATTGACTCTGTCAATGATATTTGGCCATCTATTCAGGTGATTTTTGAACAGATAGATTTAATAAATATGGCTACAGAGGCCATCCAAAGAGTAAAAGAGGAATTAGGAGAAATGCCAGAAGATGCTACCAAAATTATTCAATTCCTTAATAGTAAGAATGAATATGAGCTTCAGGAATTGGAAATAGAGGATAAAACAGAGAAAATTTTGGAGGTGAGAAAAGTCATTTCCAAGAGAAACTTAATGCTAAACCTAGAGGACAAGTGTCAGAATATGCAGGTAGTCGTTGACAGATTTCTGGCTAAATTTCAAATTTTGAGAGAAAAAGGGTTACACAGTCCCTTAGTAATAAATGACAAGCTCATGACACAACAGGATTACAATAGCAAAATCAAAGAGCTAGCAAAAGAACAGGTCAATACATCATCAATCAAGGCATTGCCAACACGCACAGTACTTTATCAGACATTTGAAAACTTGTTTTACCTCCAGCATGAAGTAAAACACTTGTTTATCAATAAACCTACTTTTTCCAAGTGCACCGAGGTAGATGAAATATATAAAAGGATTCTAAAGATCCAAATACCTGATGCTGAAACATGGGAGAAATTCACTGATTTACTGTGAGAAATATGCAGTAAAAAGGTTAGTGTACAGTAAAAGTAAAACGGCCAGGTGAAAAGATGAAGACAGATCAGCAGAGTTAAAGTGTATCAGATGAAAGCCAAAAGTAAATGAAGCTTCCAACGTGAAAGATCAAACAACAAAGCAGCATAAAGGGCTAAAATCAAACCATAAAAGCCAGTAGTACCACAATAAAAGGGACAGCATGAAGCAATTCAATACTTATCTCTATCTTCTTGCAAGAAGATATTTTTATTTCCTAGATTAAATCTCAAGTTAGTTTGAGATATTTTGTAATAATTTTTTGTATAACTACTTCACAATTCGAAGTATGTAGGGTGGACTCTATTAGACATTTCTATAGACTTTTTGATCAAGAAGAACGAAAAGGTTATTGTATGAGTTGATGAGCCAACAAGCTGGATTGATTAATAAAGATTAGATTGTTCCAAGGATTCATGTGTTGAGTGAATATCACACAAGCATTTTCATGCGTCTTTGTCAATTTCTCGAAGTTATTCATAATCTTATATGTGTTTCAATCTAAATGCTATAACTGGAAATATATTTCAGAACTTGTTTAAATCACACTCTGTTTTAACAGTTAAGAATTTGTTGGGCATGGAATCCCCCCACAACATGTTTTGGGGCTCAAAGCCCAAGTTTTGGTCAAAGGTTTTGTAAGACTCCACGAATTGTGGGCATGGAGCGCGAAGTATAAATTAAGTCATAGGGTTGTCTGCCCTAAGGTATTGTAATATAATGTAAATTCATGTCGGCCTACCCATGGTCCGCAGACCATGGGATTGTATAAATAGAGCGAGGCTCTAAGTTGTAAAGATAACGGATTGGAGAGAAGAATATGAATGGTTCGAGCATACAGTAGGAGTCGAAGTGTATTGGGTCGTAGTAGTAGGAAGAGGCTCTGCAACTGAGTGCGCAGAGGCCTAGTAGAGTCCGCAGCTAAGTGCGTGGACCCCTGTAGCTAAGTGCGCAGGCCGGTGTCGAGTCTGTAATATTGATCGAAGAATAATAAAGAGAAGTTGATTCCTATTTATGTGTATCTGCTTGTGCATTGCCTTCTTTACATTTATATTTTTTTATTTATCACGCATATTGATATGATTGTTGAATATGCTGTAATAATCACTAGTCTTACACAAATAAGTAAAGTAATCCGGTAATAACAGAGTAAATAGAAAGGAACTTGGGTATTATATGGGTTGTGCCCCGAGTAGGGCTGCGCGGAAGCAGCATCGCAAGTTGCGAAAGGATAGCAAGTGCACGTAGCGATGTGCGTGCAGGGTCAAACAACAGACCTCCAGAAGCTCATCAGACATCCCCAGGGTGCGGAAACCTGGTTCTAGCACCCTCCCATACTACTTCGGGTGAGACCTCAGTCCACGCTTCGCAGACTGTTGCCGAAAGGGCCAGTAGTACCGGGATTTGCTTGGCTAAATCACCTCTAAACATGGGTCAGGGCCATACAAGCCAACAAATGGTTATGTTGCCAGGACTGGGATCTGCATAAGGGATGTTTGATGTCGTGCTACTGGAATCCAATAAAGAAAGAAATTGAAGAGTGGTTGGACAAGAAGATTCACGAGTTCGGAGCGTAGGAAAACAGAAATCCGTGAGTATCTAAGGAACAATGGTTGGAGCGCTACTTGTATACGGAAATCCACAAAATTTTCTTTGCATCCTTTCCTTTTGAGTTGTATGAGTGGATCGCGAAGTTAGCAGATAGCCAGGGAAGGTGTAGGCTCGACAAACCAATAGTGTGGACTCCGGAATGAGTGTGCAGACTAGAAGCGTCAAGAGATGAGATTGCACGAGCTGTGGATCATTGGCTCGACCGAATAACAGGAGGATTTATCATTGAGTTTTCGGTAGACACGACTTTTAGCTACAGTGAGGCGGAGCGACGTTTCCTCAAGGACTCGCGAGGTAAGTATATTAAATATTTGAACACTTAGATTAAGATGCTATTGTGTGAAAAGCAGGTTATGCGAATAAATTAATGTTTGGGACTACGCAAAGCGGGAAGATCTATAGAAGCGAAAGTAGTGAAGAATTGGAAACCAATCCCTTAATTTCACCCTCGCGGGAAAGAAAGGAAGAGCTCGCAAAAGCTTCTTCGAGAAGCGCGTTCAGCCTGATAAGGCAGCGTATTCCACGTTTACCACCTCCACCCACATCACTACCTGTCTCACCCTCCTCACCTCCATCTCCACCCACTCCACCTCCGCCACCACCACAATTCAGTATGGCGAGTGCGATCAAACTACCGGTATTCAGAGGAGTGGGGAATGAAGATGTGGACCAATTCTGGTTCGTGGTAAGAGCAGTATGGGAAGCACAAGGCGTCGTGGATGACAATATTAAGAAGGCTATGCTGGTGAGCACGTTGTAGGATTGCACATTAACATGGTATATCAAGCATTCTAATGACCACCCAAACGCAGGAATCGCAGAGATCTAGGTCCTGATGAACAGGGAATTTAGCAGGCCAAAATCAGAAACACAATCAATCATCGAGTTTAAGGAGATCAAGATGCTCCTAGGCAAGACCCCCTGGGATCTGGACTAAAGGCTGAAGAGTATGATTCACGAAGCCAATATGACGTTGAGAGATGGACAGCATCGCGCATGGTTTGTGGCATCACTTACGCCTCACTTAAGGACGGCGTTGTCGCAGTAAAAACTTTCCACCCAGGCTGAAGCATTGGAGATGGCAATGAGATTACATGAGACCCCTATACAAGACCCTGGGTTGGGAGTCCAACAAATCCACACGCAATTGCAAAATCTATGTTTGGAAATGCAAAGTTTTAAACAGGACAAGACACCTCGGCTAGAGACGCGCGAGGAGGTATGGTGCATAAAATGCAAGGGCCGAGGGCATGACAAGGACCATTGTCCAGTGTTTGCGAACTACTTGACAGGAGGAGGGCCGATGCTATTAAGACCAGAGGCACAGGGAGGACCGAGCGTGGCGTCTGCACTATGGTGCGCGATCTATAAAATAGGAGGAAAACACACTACAGATAATTATCACCTATTGCAGAAGTACACACAGACGTACCAAAAATTGTTTTGTAATTTTTGCATGTCGGTAGGTTCATGATGAACGCACCTGCCGAAGCTATGAACTAATGATGGATCAAACTCCTGCCTACAAGGTGCAGACCGAAATGCGAGCCTTGACCCAAATACAGGGATGATGCACGCTGGATTTCAGGGGTGTGGTTGAGGTCGAGGCAGAATGGGACTAGGAAGGGGTCGCAGACAACTAATTTGTTACAATTGCGAATGGCCAGGGCACTATGCCCGCAATTCTACAAACCTGACAAGGACATCATGTTGGTGTTGTACTCAGTTTGATCATGAGGCAGAAGACTTCCCTTCGCTAATAGCGAGGATGCATGAAAAGGGGGTACTCCAGCCTCCTCCAACTCAAAATTTGCAGATGATGAGGTTTGAGCCGCACGAAGAAGACCCGAATGTAAACATGATGCTTCGGAGCGGTATGACCACGAGAGATAATAAAGAGAAGCAGCCAGAAGAAAGTGCGTAGGTTCGCAAGGCTCCTACAAAGGAACCTGAATTTGATTTAGAATGTGCGAAGGAGACATTCATGGAAGCTAAGAATAGCTTCACGGAGGCCTCCACTTCAGGCAGTAAGGATTAATTAGAACCAGAGATGGATCCTTCAATGTTCACTACCTTTCGGGAGACATGCATGAAACTGCTGCACGACAGCAAGGCAGTTAAAGGACTAATGGAACTTATCACTAGCTACGTGGGGTCAAGAGAACCGCGCATGATCCGGAAACTTGGAAAGCATGCATTGCGCACAGGAAGGGAAATGAGGTTCACTGCGCAAATCAGCGAGTATGAAATGGATCAGGTAATCCTGGATTTGGGTTCGAATGCGAATGTACTACGAAAGAAAACATGGGAACACATGGGCAGACCTGCGTTACAATGGTCCCCTATTCAGTTACGAATGACGAACCAACAGAAGATTTTTCCCGTGGGAAGATTGCAAGGGGTAACAGTGGATATTGAAGGTGCGAACACGCAGGCGGATTTGCAAGTGATAGATATTGTCGATGACAATAATCCCTATCCCACACTACTAGGAATAGACTAGGCCATCAATATGAATGAATTCATAAATATAAAGAAGCGCAAAATGATCTTTGAGAAAAAGTCACTACGCGTGGTTGTACCGCTAAATTCAGCCGAAGGGGCACGATACACCGAACCGGTGCGCGACAATGATAGTGATGGCGATCTTGATTGTATTTACAAGATAACTGCGTGAGAACAAGATTGGGTGAATCTGACTGCAGATGGAAGAATTTCGTGGGAGCGCGAAATCTCCTACACTTCAGATTCAGACGAAGAAGTATAACGATGGCAGAATCGGCTACACAAAGTAACAACACTGAATTGCAACATGATGATTAGATCATTGCGTTGCGTGACAACGGAGGCAAGGGAGCTACCGACATATGATCGATTAACAACGGTGGATGAATTTTTGAGCAAATTTGAAAGCGCAGTACCAAAACAGCAGCGATTCGATGCTTTGAAGTGGGAACTGCGCGAAACACCCGCATGATGGTGGGGTACGCATCAAGGAAATTTTGAGGACTGGCGCGGATGCAGAAGGATGATGTGCCTACATTTTGGAAAACCCCAGATTCGAATGAAATCCAATCAGCAGGGGTGGAACAACTTGCGCGCCCAATTCTCCATGACGAAGCATTCGATAGGGGAGTATTGAACAAGGTTCACCAGGCGAGACGAACTGATTGGGACCTGCGCATGCCAGCAGTTGAATGGGCCTACAAGACCATGTGCAAAACCCTGAACGCGGAGACAACTCCAAAGGTGCATAACAGAGTGGAGACTGTAATTGTTGAAGAGAATACAAAAAGGAATCCGCACGTACTGGCTCCCACAGTGGTGACAGTGCACGATGACCAGGGGGAAGAAATCACACATCTACGTGAGGTCAAACAAATAAGGATTCAGGAAGCCATCGGGCAAGGGAACCTTACACTTCGCGAACTCAAAAAGGACCGAGTACGATGGAGGAAGAAAAGCATTTTGATGGACACTAAGATCAAGAGGCTGGAAAACGAGATCACGCAAGTATGTCTCGTCGATAACCCAAGGATGACAAGGCGAGATACGGATGATCGTACCACTGCATTAAAAGATTGTCACCAAGAATTTATGACTCTGCTGCCATGGCTACGACTGCACCTCACCAAATGCAGTAACCAGGGGAGCGCACTACATACAGTAGAACGCGCAGTGCCGGCTGTCGCGAAGGCAATTGAGGAGTTTACATGGACTATACTGGAAGGCGAGTTGAAGTCTCGCACAGGTGGTGCGACCACTTGACTAGTTGTTGGGAGCACACTCTCCGCGCTCCAGGCAGCTGAAAGAGAGCATGGGACTATTAAAGAGTCTATTTGGGAGGTGCGCAATGAGGGAGGTGTGCGTAGAATCAGCAGGTCACAACGGTCGCGACCACGCACGGGGGGCTGCACTGCTGCGTGACCACGAGACAACACTTATTCATTTGAGATATGAGGAATTGATTAGAGCACAGAGTGTTGAGCACCGAGCAAGATTTGAGCCCAAAGTTCGCGAACGACTACAGACAGCTCAAACAGGATGACGACTACGAGGAGAGGTTTGGGCTCTGCAGAAGGAACCACCGACGAGGCCGCACAGAACCCCATGGTAAATGATGTTCCCGGAGACACTAGGGTCGCGCCGGAAATCTCGAAATTGCCTCAGATGCCGAGGCCCTAGAAAGATAAACAGGAAGTGGGACCAGTTCGCATGTCCCCGAGGAATCTACAGTTCGGTAAACTCTCAATGGAAGAAAAGGGCAAGGTTGTCACCATTGAGATGGATGATGAGGAGGAAGACCTACAGGTTCTCGTCGATGAAATAGAGGAAGCAGAAGACATGGAAGAGGACATCCAGCCGGTGTGCTCTGCAGCGAAATTTCCCAAGTACGTCCCTCTGCGGAAAGGGAAAACTAAGATAACAAAGGACCTGGATGCCAATAAGAGCGCACTTCAGACCCCGCTCCTCCTCGATGGAATTGTGTTTGAGGGCTCACACCTGGGTTGCGTGCCCACAATGAAGTTTGAAGATTGGGACCTTGCAGACAGTGAGAATTTCCCACACTTAAAGATGAAGAGCCTCATGAAGTAGAGCACGGAGGGGCCAGTCACAACACTAGAGTCACGGAAATGGCTGCGCGATGTGGAGAAGGTCGGATTACTTCATCTTCTATGGATTCCACACTTTCACCACGCGCCTATCATTATTTTCATCATTAGGTAGTTGATTTTCCTGGTGCACGATGGGTACTTATGGCTGGAGGAGCCTATTCCCATCACGGTGGATCTCATCCATAGGATTTCCTGGCTCCCCTGTAAGGGAAAGGACCCTGCGATGATAGCAGGAAAAAGTGGAGATTTGGCGCTTGCAGAGGCCATGAAGAAAAAATACAAACTTGAGAAGAAAAATAGGGGTTACGAAATCAACAACATCAAAGATAAAGGGGGTGCATAGCCGCCCAACTCCTAGCCGGGAAGTTAATGAGAAAATGTCGCGGTGATGAGGTACCAGCGCCGGTAGTTGCGCTGACCGAATAATGTGCAGAGGGGGTCCAATTCAATTGGGCCGAGTTCCTCTGCGAGGAGTTCTTGACCAACTACAAGGAAGCCCAGGAGCAGGGCAAGACCTTCCACTACGCATGGTTTCTCTTGTCCATTCTACTGGTAACAGGGGAACTGCCCGAGGATAGTCAATTCCCCAACATTGAACATGATTTACCAGAGGCCGCAAAGTACGCGTCGCTCTGGGCCACCAAGGACATAAAGCGGATTCGCGAGACAAATATCTTCTAGGCGCTCATGGAGGCGAGCATCCGGATGTGGATCAATAGATAGTCGCGCCTGTCCCCCACAGTGCACAACAATCTGTGGAGCTTTGCAGACTTCAAGGCGAACATGCATAATGTTTACATCAAGGCGCGTAAGGATCTGGCGCAGAAATGGACCAAGCTCCCCTTCATTGCCATTGATGATGCTACGTTTTCAGTGTTAGAATCATGCCCCCCCCCCCCCGAATGGCACGCCCCGGATCTGGTGGAGCTAGATAGAACATCATAACAGAAACAAAAGGATGCAACCTAGTTGTGTTTCACAAAGTTGGCCGAGAAAAGGCGCAATGAAAAAGCGGCTGCGGAGGTAAGGGCTATTCGGAGGTAAGGGCAGCCGTGGAGCAGGCAAAGACCGCCGAAGAAGCAGCAGCAGCGCAAGCAACAGGGGCCACCACAACGTAGGATGAGGAGTGCTAGGACTTGTCTATAGGACAGGAAGCAAAGGACACAGAAGAAGGTGCGAATCCGAGCACAACTTCCGCCTAGATAAAAAGGCCACGCGTCACAAAGAGATCAGATCCATGAAAAAAAGGTCAAGGCATCCAAATTGGCCATCGACCCGATCACATTAACAAAAGACGACCTCTACGACATCGGCGACACAGTTCGCAAGGTCACCAAGGAAGCGCTCCAAGGAGCCATGTCGGAGCAACAGATTGTGTTGGGGGCCCTAAGGGCGCAGCTGCAGGAACTATAGGTGCGGCCCCCACAGGAAGGCACCGTAGCCACCTACAGCGCAGCAGGCACATCAACAGCAGAGCAGCTGCTACGGGCAAAGATGGCCAACACCAAAGTGCTATCAGAAAGAGTGCTAACAGCAAAGAACGAGGACAACTGAGCCGCAGTAAGCAGGATCAAGGGACTTGGCCTTAATTTGGTTGCCCTTCCATGAGACACATTGTACCAACTGTAGGATGGCATAACAGTAGAGCTCCATGCCAGGGAGAACTACGTGATTCAGATGATGAGTGAGCAAAAGATCAACATCGAACAGCTCAGCCTACAGCGTGACGAACTGGTGTCATCGAACCATCAGATCGTGCAGACAGTTGATGAAGCATGTCGACGAGTCCCAGATTTATCCATCGCCGCAAACTTGCCAACAAAGATGCAAATCCACTGTCTAGCAAGTGGAGTCCAAAGCACGCACGAGGAAACAATGTGACTGCAGCTAGAGTTGAACCTCCAGATTGCTGAGCTATGGCTGAAGGCGCAGCCTTCCACTCCTATGGAAGTTAGACAGTAGCGTGTTAGTGCTATTCAAACAGGATTGGAAGCAATTGGATGGGCAGTAAAGGACTATACCGATATGTTGGACCAAGCCTTTGACGTCCTCACATCCTTGCAGGAGGACCCCAACATACAGCGCCTGGAAACAGAGGCGCGCGAGCTTCAGGAGCAATATGATAATGTAAGGGGAACTGCGCAGACAGTTGTCCTCACCCAATGGTTGGCAAAGATGCAGCAAGCAAGGGCACTAAAAGAGCATGTGGATGTCGAAAGATAAAAAGAGGCACTTCTCAAAGCATGCGTCCAGCGATGGATTGATGAGGCCTTCACCATTATGACAGATATTGAGGGCAAGCTTGCACAGATGCAGGGACTCTACGTGCTAAGGCAGGCAGCTGATCCTCACAAAGAAGCATCGGAAGAGCGCATGTAGTAGGTCTAGAAAACCGCAAACAATGCACTGCGGACCTCCGAGCAGTACGAGACCAGTTGGAGGGGTTCCACGCCAAGGTCACCGCACTAGCAGAGTGACTCGGGATGAGTCACCATGATTGTGTTGGGGGCATATTGGACATGGAATCCCCCCACAACATGTTTTGGGGTTCAAAGCCCAAGTTTTGGTCAAAGGTTTTGTAAGACTCCGCAAATTGCGGGCGCGGAGCGCGAAGTATAGGTTAAGTCATAGGGCTATCCGCCCTAAAGTATTGTAATATAATGTAAAGTCATGTCGGCCTACCCATGGTCCATGGACCATGGGATTGTATAAATAGAGCGAGGTTCTAAGTTGTAAAGATAGCGGATTGGAGAGAAGAATACGAATGGTTCAAGCATAGAGTAGGAGTCGAAGTGTATTGGGTTGTAGTAGTAGGAAGAGGCTCTGCAGCTGAGTGCACAGAGGCCTAGTAGAGTCTGCAGCTGAGTGCGAGGACCCCTGCAGCTGAGTGCAAGGACCCTTGCAGCTGAGGGTGCAGGCCGATGTCAAGTCTGTAATCTTGATCGAAGAATAATAAAGAGAAGTTGATTCCTATTTATTTGTATCTACTTGTGCATTGCCTTATTTACATTTATACTGTTTTATTTATCGCGCATACTGATATGATTGTTGAATATGCTGTAATAATCATTAGTCTTACGCAAATAAGTTAATTAATCGGGTAATAACATAGTAAATAGCAAGGAAATTGGGTATTATACGGGTTGCGCCCCGAGTAGGGTTGCGCGGAAGCAGCATCGCAGGTTGCGAAGGGATAGTAAGTGCATGTAGCAACATGCGCGCAAGGTCAAACCACGGACCTCCAGAAGCTCATTAGACATCCCCAGGGTGCATAAACCTAGTTCTAGCACCCTCCCATACTACTTCAGGTGGGACCTCAGTCCACGCTTCGTGGACTGTTGCCGAAAGGGCCAGTAGTACCGAGATTTTCTTGGCTAAATCACCTCTGAACCTGGGTCAGGCCCATACAAGTCAACAACATTTGAATGTTTTCTTCTAATATTTAAATTAAATAATTCTTAATTGATATTTAGTTTAAATTGATTTCATAAATAATCCAGATTAAAGGATTCTTAACTACCCTTTGATTTCGATTACCCTTGCTTTCTTCATTCATTATCCGAGTCTGAGAACCCTTAACTACTCTCTCACCCCGAATGAAACACTTTCACCCCTTTGTCTCAAACATTTGAAATACACTCAGCTATCTTGCCCTTGGAACATCCCCTTTAGTGAGTTTATCTAGCCTTGCTTCCTTATCAGTTGACTCCATAGCCCAATGGTCTAAAAGACATCAATTTATCCATCTGTTTAAGAGATCCCACCACCCAATTTCAAACAAAATCAAAACCCCTTGATCAATCATAGCTATCCTAAAACTTCTTAACTAAAATAAAGTTAAAACTCAAAGAGAGAGCCCTCCCTAAGCATCAGGAAGGCTAGGTCGTGATCTCCAAAAGTGGATAGTGGTTACCTTTGGTTTTTCCTTCTTATTACTTCAAAGGAATTATTAGAGCGATAACAGAGAGTTTGTGCAGATATTTTTTAATTAGAACTTGACTAATAGGGCATCTTTGATTTGAGAAGATTTTCCAGAGGATCTTGCCTCCCATTGCCAAATTGCCCAACCTAAGATCTCTTACTTGTATTCCACCTTCAGATATTGGCCTTTTCGATATGTCCCAGTTTACTATATGATTTTTCTTTTTATTCCCCTTTCCTCCTTGCCATAGAAAGTTTCAAATCAGCTATGCTAGCTGTTTTGTGATCATTTTTGGAGATAAAAGGAACAAGGCCTGGTATATAGGAAGGGATGAGAGAATTGACTTGACCAGAGTGAGCTTCCTTGCCGTGGTGAGCCATTATCCACCCCAAGAAGTCATTTTAGCCTTAATTTTGCTAATGATTTCCATCCAGTGAGGGACCTTGCTGGTACCCAAGGTTAAAGGTAGGCCAAGGTACTTGAATTTTTCCCAGGAGGCATAGCCGGTGAAGCCCAGGTCTTGGGCAATCCTAAGTATAGTTTGTTGGTCTACCGCCCAACTGTACACTGCACTTTTCCTCTTGTTGACCATTGCTCTAGAGACTCTGCAGAAGCTTTGGATTACTCCATTGAAGGCTCTTGCTATTTTAATGGAGGCTCCCCCCATAAGGATGGAGTCATCGGCGAACAAGGCATGATTGATTTGGGTTGTTCCAGTTATGGCCCTAATTCCAAGAAGAGTCCCCTTGAGCTTCTCAGCTGTGAGCTTTCTGCTGAGAGAGTTTGCCATCATAATATACAGGAAGGGGGACAGAGGGCAGCCTTGCCTGATTCCCCTCGAAGCTTTGAAGTATTCTGTCGGTCTGCCATTTACTAGGGGGGCTATCCAAGGTTCTCCAATGCATGCTTTAATTAATTTAACAAATTCAGAACTGAATCTAAAAAAAAAAAAACCTTACTCGATCGAAGGCGTTCGCCATGTCCAGTTTGATGAGCATACCTTTCTCTTTGCATTGATTGCTAGAGTGGATGTTTTCTTGCACCAAAATCACATAATCCAGGATATGCCTGCCTATGACAAACCCTCCTTGGTTGGTTGAGATGATTTTTTCTAGCAAAGGCTTTATTCTATTTGCAAGTAACTTGGTGAGAATTTTGTAGGACTCATTACAAAGCGAGATTGGCCTGAATCTGTCAAACGCCTCTGAGTTGGCTTCTTTGGGAATTAGAGCTATGAAGGTGGAATTTTTGCTTCCTCCCAATTTGGATTTTCAGAGGAAGCCTTTGATCATTCGGTACAAATCAGCCTTGATAGTGTCCCAACAGATTCTATAGAAGTGAATGGAGAATTCGTCTGGTCCTGGGGCTTTGTCTGGTTCCATCTTCCATATTACATTGCTAATTTTGTCTTCAGTGAATGGCTTAAGGAGTGTTGCGTTGTCCTCCTCATTTACCAACCTTGGGACATGCTTGAGGAAGTCATGAGCTTCCTCACCATCCACTGCACCTTCTTCTTTGAACAGCAGCTGAAAATGAGAGGTTGCTGCCTCTTTCATCTGAGTTGTGCTTTTGAGTACAGCCCCATTTGGCGAGGTGATTTCAGCAATGCGGTTTCTAGATAGATGGGTTAGTATTTGCTTGTGGAAGAAGGCTGTGTTTTTATCTCCAGACGCGAGCTAGAGATTGCGAGACTTGAGTCTCGATTATTCTTCCTCCTCTTTGAATGTCCGAAGGGTTCTGATTTGATGTTCTTGCTCATTGTGGATTTCTACGCTGGTTATGACTTGCTTCTCCAGGCCCATTTGCAGATCCAGTAGCTTCTTTATGCTCTATTTTTGTTGGGTAGCGGGGGAATATGTGGGATTTTTTATCCATTATTTCAGGGCTACTTTTGTGACTTTTATCTTTTTCTCCCACACATAGCTAGGTGAGCCAAGAACATGGATGGACCATGCCTTCTTCACTGTATCCAGAAACCCTTCTCTATTTGCCCATAGTGGGCAGAATCGAAAGGGGATTGGCCCCAGGTTTTCTTCTTCTTCCAGCAGAAGGAGGATGGGTTTATGATCTGACTTCCACTTTGGTAGAATTTTTGTGGAAATGATCATCTTCTCGGAGAGGAAGGAGCTCTGGAGTAGGAATCTATCTAGCCTAGTTGATATGTGCTCCTCCCCTATTATGTTATTTGTCCATGTGTAAAGCCCTTTTTTTGGCTTGAAATCCAGTAAATCCCATTGTTGAATCAGATTTTCCACCAAGGGAAGAAAGTGGTCCCTGCTGCTGGTTCCTCCTCTTTTTTCCTTTGGGTCGAGGATTAGATTGAAGTCTCCCACAATAATTATGTTCTTGAGGGAGTATGCTTCCAGAAATTTAGTTAGTGTTTTCCAGCATTCTTCCTTTTCTATATAGAGGACAGGTACATAGAGAGTAAAGAGAGCAAAGTTTGTCTTACTTGGGAGGTGGTGGAGTTCGGTGTAAATCTAGTGCTGCGTCTGGAAAGAACTCTCCAACTGAAACTTGTCTACCTCCCAGAGTGTGGTTATCTGCCCGCATGTTCCTTTGGCACTTACCGCTTTTCTAGCTTTTGTTTTCCATTTTGCTTTGTTAAGTTCTAGAAGGGCTTCACCTTCTATTTTAGTCTCCTGGAGCATGAGGATCTCGGGGAGTTCTGATTTCAATAGGCTCTTGACTGCTTCCGATTTTGATGGATTCCCCAGTCCTCTACAGTTCCAAGAGACTAATCGCATTATTTACTGTTATGGGTTGGGGCAGCACCTCCCTTGGGAGGCCTGGTTCTGGTATTTCTGCCGATAGACATCTCTATAGTGGCCTGACTGCCTTGCATTTTTTGTCTCTCTGCTTCCTCTTCTCTGGCCTCTCTGTGATATTTCCTCCCCACTCTTTTTGAGGGCCTCTCATTTGTTTCATCTTCCGAGGATCCTGATGTCTCTGGGGTCTTCTTCCTTGTCATATCTGCATAGGATGGGGAGCTAGAGGCACCTTTTGGGGTTTCGGTTTGGGGAGGGGTTGTTTCCTCTTGCCTTTTGTTTTCTTCCATATTGTTAGCCTGCTGTTCAACCTCTTTGTCTGCTGGATCTTGAAGTTTTTCTGGTGTGCTGAGTATTTCAAAGGGATTTGTGGGTATGTCTGCTCTTGGAGGGGTTGTGCTTCCTTCAGCTTGGGCTTCAGGGGGAGCACCCCTCCCAGTGGACAAGGCTTTCCCTTTGTTCCTGTTGTTCTGCTTAGTTGTTCCTGATTTTTGTACCTGAGTCCATTGATCTCCTTTCTCCTTCTCAGATCCATCCTCTATTTTCTTTTTACAGTGCTTGGAAAAGTGCCCATAGCCATGGCAGTGTTGGAATTTAAATGGGAGTTGTTCATAGTCTAGCACTTATATGTGTGTCCAGTCAGCCACCGTGAGTTTAATAGCTTCAAGGAGACCTTCCTCTAGGTCTACTTCTACACAAATTCTCGCACAGGAGTATTGATCTCTTCTTTCTGCTCGATTGATGTATTTACCAAGTTTGTTGCCTATGGTTTCTAAGGATTTAGGGTTCCAGCAGTGTAGAGGTAGATGGGGCAATCGCACCCAGACCAAAACAGCTAAGGGCACATCCTGAGTTGGATCGAAGTCTGGTGTCCATTGATTCAGATATAGACCCTGGGGCCCCATGAAGTACAGGTCGTTTCTGAATATGAGATTCCTGTCTTCTGTTGCTTCAAATATGAATACAAAGAATCCTTTGCCAACGAAATGGCTTTTTATTCCTTCCTTGACCAGTGATCACCAATTCCTTTGCACCCAGGCGTCTACAGCTTTAGGCGAGGGCCATAAGCATGTGAACTATCCAATAAGCCCTCGTTCTGCTAGGTTTAATGCCACTTTGTAGGGTTCTTTAGTCGGCAGAGCAACTGTGGGGATGGATTCCATTTTTTTAAAAAACTTCTGCTAGTTTTCAGATGTTGGTCATTTATTGCATGCAGCGACCAGATCTCAGAATGCAACTAGCTAAGGTGGAAAGGGAGGTTCCATTTCGCAGCCCCCTCCTGGGCCATGGCTCTGTAACTGTGCGTTGTCTCTTCGTTGATTGTAGGTCCTTACGTGCTCCCCTCGGCTCCTTTCGTCTCTACCGTTTCTTTCAAGGTCTTGAGCTTAGTAATATTTAAACATGGCTTAAATAATCATTTCTTTTAAGTCTATAGCACATACACCACGGTCTACCCATTTATTTTCATTATGGCCCTTTTTGATAAATTTTGATATCATCTCAGCTCACTAAACTACAGACCTCTCGACCAATAATAAACAGAAAACAAGCCCATGAGCCCCCTTCTTCAAGTAGGTAGAAAATATCACATTTCATGACATACGCATTGAACCAGGACATTGAATACATACAAGTATAAGCCTTATGCCAACACAAGAACTTAAACCATTCCATATCCATTCTTTTAAACAACAATGTTGATTCAAGCAGGAACACCACATTACTCAGCATTATAAGCCATAAAAAAGCAATACATTAAACAATCATAAAGCATTCAAGACATAAGAGACATCAACAAACACTTATATTTGATATATGTATCTAGGCAACTAAGATGGGGACTACAACTCTCCACCCAACCATAAACACAGTACAACCAAGTTCTTCGTGTAGTATTCACCCTCGAGCTAGATTCCATAGCTTGAGGATGAGTGCTTAAGGGATCAAACAAAATTTTCCAGTTGAAAATGGGACTCTAGAGGACCATCCACCTCCACCCACCAGCTCCTTCATGTGGTCAATGTCGCACAGGGAATCCATAGTTTCACCACCTCCACCCTTCAATTCACCAACGGAGTCCATAGGTTGTGCCTCCACCCTCTTCTTAACAAGGGAATCCAGAGGCTAATCCTCCACCCTTTTATCAACAAGGGAATCCAAAGCACACTTCAAAACCAAAAAAACAAGCAGATGGGAGCTAAGAATTCACTACCAGGGATCTAAGGAATAGACCCCCATCCAAGTTGTCAAGGGAATCCAGAGAAAACCGTATCCACCCTCCAGTCTTACAGGTAACCCATAGAACTGTGTCCTCACCTGCGAGTTATTCTTCCACCTCCCAACGCTTAAACGAGTAATGGATCTTCTCCCCTATGTTATGATAATATCACAAAGTTTTTCTTGCCTTGTTCTTGCTTGATGATGCTCTCCCTACATTCTTTGTTTCTCTTTTATGTAACAGTCTTCAATCCCCCTTCTCCTCCATGCATGAGAGTGCTCTCTATATGTATGCTCTCTCCCTCTATATATCATGCATGATCTCCCTCTTCCTCGAGGGTGCTTATCCTTTTTTCTCAAGTCGTTGCAACCATATTCTATTGTGTGGGCTGAAAATGTTGTCATGTCATCCTTCTCGTCCACAATGGTTATGTCTAGCGTGCTGGTGGGGGATGTTATGTGTCAACAATTCCTTCTGCCTCACTTCCTATTGGTTAACTCTCTATCCCCAATTTCTCATGCAACCCATTTCTCATTCACTTTCGTCCTTTCTTCCTTGCATATTTTTCCAACAAAATCATGGTCCCTTGTCCTTCTTCTTCAGCACAATTGATTTAGAAAACCAATCCATTTAAGGCACACTAGCCAACCTTCAATGGTTTCATGAAACAATTCAAGCCTCTCTTAAATCCCAAGAAACCTCCCTCCTCAAACTTTGGAATCCATGTCCCAATTCTCAGGCCACTTTAATTATAATCAAAGTGGATGAATTATCTACAATGAGGGGAAATTAGCCTAGGGTTGTTGCAAACCCCTCCCCATTGGAGGAACATTTTCCTGAATATTCTATAATTGAACAAAAAATAGTAGCATGCTTTAAAACCAAGCACAATATATTTGGAGCTTTATGTACACAACTCTATACAATATTTACATAATTGATTTACATTTGCCTCAACCAACAAATAAAAAAGGATATTATGCCCACATCTGGTTAGCCATTTCCCACATGGTTTCCTCTGGCCCAAAGTGTTTCTACTACACTTTAACTTGCTCTATTTCTCAATTCTGGAGCGTGAGCTTCCTCCGATCCATAATGTGTAGACGTTATGGTTGGAACTCTCCCTATAGCTCTACCTATAACAAAAACCAATCAATGACATGATTAGAATCCTGCACATACCTTTTAAGCATTGAAACATGGAAAACATCATGAAATTTCATTGATGGTGACAAGGCCAACCTATAAGCTACTGGCCATATCCTTTCGACCACTTCAAATGGTCCACAAAACCATGGTGCCAACTTGGCACATGACCCAGTTTTTAAGGAGATATTCTTGGATCTAACTCGTAGGTATACAAGCTCCCCGACTTGGAATTCCTTGTGCAGTCTATGTTGGTATGCATAGCTCTTCTGTATATCATGTGCCACCTTTAAATTCCTTTTGATAGTGTGCACTTCTTATTCCATTTCCTTCAACATATCAAGCCCAATAAGGATCTTGTTCACTAGATCACTACAGTTGATAGGAGTGTTATAACTCCTCCCATAAAATGCTTCAAATGGGCTTATTTTCAATGATTCTTGATACCCATTGTTATATGAAAATTCAACAAGTGGAAGGTATTCTTCCCACTTACTTGGTTGGTGCATTACATACATTCTTAGCATGTACTCAAGAATTATGTTCATCCTCTCTATTTTCCCATCAATTTGAGAATGATATGATGTGCAAAAATCCAACTCTGTTCCCAAGCCTACAATCCACTCTTTCCAAAACCTTGAAGTAAATTTGGCATCTTTAGCGGAGATGATTATCTTAGGAACTCCATGCAATCTCACAATAACCCTTATGAAAACTTGAGCCACCTCATTAGTTGAATTTGTAGATTTAACAACCATGAAGTGAGCCACCTTGCTCAACTTGTCAACCACTACCATGATTACATCATGTTTCTTTGGATCCCTTAGCAGCCATATAATGAAGTCCATTGAAATCATTTCCCACTTCTATTCTGGAATGGGAATGGGTTGCAACAAGCCAATTGGGTGCTTGCACTCAACCTTCACATGTTGGCTCTCTATGCACTTGGAGATAAAATCAGCGTCCTCTCTCTTCAAAATTTTCCACCAATAAAATTTATTGATGGCCACTAGAGTATTTCAATATCCTGGATGTCCAAAATATGGCTTCACATGAAACTCTCTTAATATGAGTTTCTTCAAGTCATTATCATTTCGGACACAGATTTGGTTTTTGAATCTAATCAACCCATCACTAGTAAGGCAATATTCCTTATCCTTTTCACCTTCACATGTTTGCTGCAATTTTTCTTTCAACTATTGATATTTTTCTTCTTGTTGCCTTGCATTTTTTTATCTTTCCCACAAGATCAATCCCTTAGGAACTTATGGGTTTTATATGATTTATTTGCACTCTTCTACTAAATGTGTCAGCCACTATCTTCTCCTTGCCCTTTATATATTTGATTTCAAATTCAAATTCGTTAAGCGTGGCCAACCATCTAGCTTTGGATGTTCAAACAAATATTTCAACCCTCGATGATCAGTCATTAGGGTAAATTTCCTACCAAGAAAGTAGGGCCTCCACATATTCAATGCATGGATGATGACATCCAATTCCAAATCATGAGTCACATAGTTTCTCTCACGTTCATTTAATTTTCGAGATTCATTGTAGACCACTTGGCCTTCCTACATCAAGACTCCACCAAGTCCCTCCTTGCAGGCATATGTGCATACAACGAAATCCTTTTCAAGATATGTTATTATTAACATTTATGCATTACTTAACAACTTCTTAAGATGATTGAAGCTTGAAACACAATCAATTGTCCATTTGAACCTCTTTCCTTTCTTCTGCAAAGCAATAATTGGACAAAAAATCTTGGAGAAAATATTAATAAATATCTTGCAATAACCTTCCTACTACCAGAGTGGCTGGAGTGTTAGGTGATGCATATTGATAATAAGGATATGGGGCAAAATTGGGATAAACAGTCGATGCAACAACTGGCCCTAGTATCTGTGGATGCAGATGGGGATATGCATATGGTGTGCTAGGACCTGGATAAGGGTTGTCTTGTGGAAGACTGGGGGAGGGATAATTATAAGTGGAATTGTTTCCTCCCTAGGGTGGACCATAACTCATCTGAGGTGGATCATATGGTTGAGGGTGTGAAATGGTTCCAACTATGCCATCTGTAGCATGAAATTCCCTTAGTGCATTAACAACACTAGGCCGAGGCAAAGCGGGGATGAGAGTGTAAACATAACTCAACTAGGCATAGATCAAGTTTTAAGGCTACTTGGAGTGCATCTTCCTTAGATTGGGGGAAGTGTGACACGGCGTCTTTAGCAATGGGGGACAATAGCAATCTAAGGAAGCAATCCATATAGACTTGGTCTTCGAATTCAAGAGCTCTACATATGCTCCTCCTTCTACGCCATTCCTAAACATGGTCGGAAATGTGGGTGGAAGAATTTTGATGAAAAGAAGTCAAACGTTCGGTACCGGTATCATAACAAAGAGGTAGTTGGAAATAGGAAATAAAAGTTGTGGCAAGAGTTGCTAAAGTTGAATGAGTGGCTCTAGGCTGATTAACAAACCACTTAGCAGCAACTCCAGTGAGCATGCATTGGAACAAACAAAAATAGATGGAGTCTTCAGTAATGAAATTTGATGAACACCACATGTGAAATGAACAAACATGGTTAGTAGGATCTTCTCCAGGATTTACCTTCAATCTTTGGGATGTCTGAAGGGAGTTTAGTAGGCATAGTTGGCCATGTGGGAATGTGGAGAAGAGGATCATTGATAAGCTGGTTGAAATATGGGAGACTTAAACCAACCATAAAAGGAAGCAAGGGAGTAGGAGTGACCACACCGATGGGGGTTCTGCTGGTGGGGGTACCCTAGTTGGTACCTTGGTTACCACCCTCGTTTCCTACACCCGCATTGGTGCCTCACATGGTGGTGATATGGGGTTGAGACGACACAGAATGAAAGGAATAACTAGATGAATCAATAGAATCAGAATCAAAATGATGACTCGATGGAGGATTGGGAGGATGAACTCTAACTTGATGGGGAGGAGTAATATGTCCTAATGGGAACTAAGGGTGAAGACCTCGAATTCAACATGACAAACACCTAGGGGGTGCAATGATGTCCAGACAATAATGATCTAAGAACTAAAGGGTGATGATATGAATAAAAGAGAAACAAACAACAAGCAAACACCTAGTGCAGTGGTGCCAAGTGTAAACTAACTATTTTAATGATGTTACTCTAATACAAGCAAACACATCCTATCAAAGAAAAAGACCTCTAGCCTATAGGTGATCTAAATCCTCAAACAATCCTAGATCTATTATTTCAGATGACCTTCCAAAGAACTTCTTACTTGACGGAATCTGATCCCCGCAAGCAGAGTTGTCCAGAGAAAGGTGGGGTAGAGAACCAATTGCTTCCCACAACCAGTCCTATAGGGTGTTTTCCTAAGATTGGTCACTACGATTACCTTCATCCCACAGGGGTGGTCGAGTGTTCAACTTCTTGGTAGTCTGCCACTGCATGGGATTCCCTGCCACGAGTTAGGTAGCCCCGAGGAGAACCACTCGCATGATGACCTAGCCTAACCCCCTTTGAATTGGGTTTCTGACGCACTTTGGCTTTGGACCATGGGATGGTGAAGGATTTTAAGCTCCCTAATATGTCAAATTCTATGTCTCAATGAAAGCGATCAATGGGTGTTATTAGAAGCATATCCCACCGATCTTACACCTACACTGCAAGGATTGTTTGGCCCTGGTGCCCAAGTGGGCTTAATCTATGTGTATTGATTTATTAAGGTGTAGTGTTTCAAGTCTTGGCTTGGTAGTGTTAACCAAGCTCACATTCGCTTAGGGTGTGAGTGTGTGAAAATAATGTGTCAAGTGGATGAGTTAATTAAGCATGTTTCATGATGCCATGTGTTGTTGAAAGTAAAGTGTTGAAAATACTGTAAATAAATCTGAAAATGACAGAAATTAAATAGCCAATCAAGCACATAAAACCCCACCCACAAAGGCTACTTAGAAACTAAGAAAGAGAGGGAAACAAGCTACTCAAAGACACATAAAAAGGCATAAATGGTCTAATGTCAAGGGACTAAGACCTAGAGGCACTAATCTGTTGTAAATGGTGCAGACAAACAACAAAAATAAGAGGTGAAAATTGTTGCAAAGGATAGGAGTGAAGCTCTAAAACATAGGATGCTCAAGGGGATCCTAAGGGGGAAAGACAAACCCAAACTCCAAAGGGAGAAAAGGTAAAAGAAACCTTTCCAGAAGAGCTGAAAAGTAATGGATCAAACTCTGAAAGTCAGTAGTTGAAAATGCTGAAAACCCTAGACTCCTCACTAAGCAAATCTCTTCCTAACAATGTGGAGGAGTACTATAAACCCTAGGGGGATTTTTCCTTCCTCAAAGAGAAAAATCAAGTGGATCAATGCCTAAGGGAGAATGAAAACATAGGTGAAGTACCCAAACCAATCTGTAGAGATCACTCTTGGCAATTTTGAAAAAGAAAAAAAAACTCTAAAAAAAATTCCGAAAAAAATCCAAAATGTAGATACTGACTTAGAACAGTGGAAAACACAGTTTTTGGGCCAAATAATGCGCTATGGAATGCAGATCAGGGGTTGAAAAGTGTGTTTTATCCCGGGACTCTCAATCAGCAAATCTCGCACAAGTTTTCTGTCTCTTGCTCAGCTAGTACATGTGACGTGTGGAAATAACCAGAAAACCACCAGAATCCAAAAAATTGACAAAAAAGGCTTTAATACTATAAATAGTTGTAGAAAACCTTGAAATTTTCTAAAACTTCAATCACCTAAGAACGTTTTTATTACACCAATGGAGTGGCCATTTGTTGATGACAAATGTAACTAAAAACCCAGTGGAGTCGCCATTTGTTAGTGTGGAATTTCTTGGAAGGTGTACCAAAACTACTTCACTTAAGTCACTAGGTGATAAGTGAACCTAACAACAAGTTGATGGGTGTTTGTGATTCAGATCTACAATAAAAATGGAAAACCTGCAACGAAAGTATAGACGATCCATAATATAAAGCAACAGTAAATATATCCAATGCAATAACCCAAATCGAAAGACTTTGATTGAATCAATCTTTTATTAAAAACACGTGGTGAAGGAGATCTACAGATGGGTCTGTAAGTCCCCCTCCGTGGGATGGGTCCTTTGATGTCCTTGATGCTTCAGAAAATGATCTTCTCTCTCAACCTTGAAAAACCTAGACAAAAATGTGGAGAACTCAAATGGGAGCTCAAAAAAAAAGACGATAATGGTGACAATGATTATGATCATGGTAAATAATGAATGAAAAACCCTCCTATTTATAGCAAAGTATTGAGTTAATATCAAAAATGGAGAATAATAAAATATTAACCAAATGAAGATCTCACCATTTGGAATACTTATTATATTTATTGGAGAGGGAAAAGACATTTAAAATGGTTAAATATCTTTATTTAGAAATAATTAACAAATAAAATGATTTATTTATTATTTCGCGAGAATTAAGAATGGTGTGAAATTGAAATAATTATTAAATAGTGATTTAACAATTATTCCAATAAAATAAACAAGGAAAATTAAATAAATTGTTATTTATTTAATTATTCCTAAGGGCTTTAGTCAAATGTGACAAGGAATAATTATTTAAATAATTATTTAATAATTATTGTTCTAGAAAATTAAATAAATAATGATTTATCTAACTATTCTTATGGGTTTTTTTGTTTAAATCAGAAAATAATTTAATAAAATTGGTTTACTAAATTATTTTCCACATGCCAGTGATTTTACTATGGTAATTTTTTTTTAAATCTACATGGTGTATTTCGACCCACCTAGTTAGAAATGGCTAGGTGGTCATTTTTTGGTGATAACAGTAAACCTAGTGAAAATGAGTTCCAACTCAGGGATTGATCACCTGGGGTGGTTTGCAGGCTCTTGAGTGGTATGTAGTTCCTTTGGGATGTCAATTTATTGTCAGTTTTTCGGTCCCACTTCCATAATTGGAACATGGAGGTTGGGTCATATCATAGTGACACTTAGCTCATGTTTACCCTGAGGAGCTTGTAAAAGTGGGTAAATATGGGAGAGGTGGTTACAAGAAGAACCTTCAGGGTCATCCAATGACCATAATGCCTCCCCATCAATGGCCAAGATCTCTCAGCCTTCGCGCATGGACATGGGGCTTGCCCATATGGCACTTACGATGGGTGTGTCTTTGCACTTCTCTAGGCCCTAAATTCTGGCCCTGGTGACATAAGCATATGTAGTATGGGCTTCTCGCCTTTAGCGTTTGGTCTCGACACCCTATCACACGAGATTATTCAACATGAACGCCATGCCCTACAGCTTAGCCCCCGCTCTTTCCATATGTGTACAAATTAGCTTAAAGCTTGGACCCGATGGATTTTAAGTGCTTCTCCCTTAGCGCTTAGTAACTGATAATGCACTTAAGAGAAAGCCTTACCCACGCCTTCGACACACAGTTCATACACACACACATGCATACAAGCGCATCTGAGTTATCCTTCCTGATCTTGAACTACTTCGGCCCAACTCATCCAACAAATGTGTAACTAGACAAGGCTTAAATAATCATTTATTCCAATTCTATAGCACATACACCAAGGTCTACCCATTCATTTTCATTATGGCCCTTTTTTTTTATAAATTTCGATATCATTTCATCTCACCAAGCTAAAGGACTCTCGACCAATAACAAACAGAAAACAAGCCCATGGGCACATATAGGGAACCCTTCCATTTACTCAGGAAATATATCTATATGGACACATCCTTCCTCAAGCAGGCATAAAATATCACATTTCATGACATACGCATTGAACCAACACATTGAATACATATCAGTACAAGCCTTGGGCCAACACAAGAACTTAAACCATTCCATATCTACGCCTTTAAACAAAAATGCTCATTCAAGTAAGAACACCATATTACTCAACATTTGTAATCCATAATAAAATAATACATTAAACAAGCATAAAGCATTAAGGACATAAGAGAGATCAACAAACAGTTATCTTTGATAAATGTATCCAGGTAACTAAGATTGGGACTCTAACTCTCCACCCAACCTTAAACACACTACAACCAATTACTTCTTGCTATAGTCACCCTGGGACCAGATTCCAGAGCTTGAGGATGAGTGCTTAATGGATCAAAACAAATATTTCAGCTGAAATAGGGATTCCAGAGGACCATCCACCTCCACCCACCAGCTCCTTCATACATTCAATGTCTCATAGGGAATCCAAAGGTTCACCACCTCCACCCTTTAATTCACTAAGGGAAACCAGAGGTTATGCCTCCACCCTCTTCTCGGCAAGGGAATCCAGAGTCTAAGCCTCTACCCTCTTATCAACAAGGGAATCTATAGGCTATGCCTCCACCCTCATATCAACAAAAGGGAATCTAGAGGTTGAGCCTCCACTCTTTTATCAATAAGGGAATCTAGAGATTGTGCCTCCACCCTCCAATCAGCAAAAGGGAATCCATACGCTAGGCCTCCACACTCTTATTAGCAAGGGAATCTAGAGCACACTTCAAAGCCAAGAAAACAAGCAAAGGGGAGTTAAGAATTCACTACCAAGGATCCAAAGAAGAGGCCCCCACCCAAGTTGTGAAGGGAATCTAGAGGAAACAATCTCCACCCTGTAATCTTACGGGGAATTTAGAGAATTGTGTCCCGACCTGCGAGTTATTCTTCTGCATCCCAAAGCTTAATCGAGTAATGGCTCTTCTTCCCTGCATAATTATAGTATCACAATTTTTTTCTTGTCTTGTTCTTACTTTGTGGTGCTCTCCCTGCATTCTTCATGCCTCTTTTATGTAACAGTGTTCAATCTTGCTTCTCCTCCATGCATGATAGCGCTCTTTATGTGTATGCTCTCTCCCTCTCTTTGTCATGCTTGGTCTCTGAATTCCCTGAGGGTGCTTGTCTTTTTTCCTCAGGTCATTGCAATTGTCGTATATTGTGTGGGCCAAAAATGTTGTCATGCCTTCCATCTCATCCATAGTGGTTATGTCCTATGTGGTGGTGGGGGTGATGAGCCCCAGAAATAGGTAATTATATGGGCTCATTTTGCCTCTTAATTCGACTTAATCCACCATTCTCATTAATTTATTGCATGTTTTTGAATATATTTATGCTAATAGAGTGAATTGGGTTAGTCATTTTGCCATGTAGTCTAATGTGTGCTTTATGCAGATTTTTTGGTCAATTTTGGACAAAGTCAAGGGATTTATGAGCAAATGGCAACAAATACTTGACGGAAACAGGGAAGAGGATTTGTAGGGGGGTGTCTCTTTCATTTATGACCCCTTTCCTCGAATCCTCCATCAGCAACTTGAAGCACAAAGGTCCACATTCCAAGGGGTAGCCGAACAAGTAAAGAAGGATTGTTGTTTATCTCCAGTTCTCGGAAGCCGAGCTCCTTGATTTTAGGAGGACTGTTGGAGGACTCCATTTGTATAAATAAGCGGACTTAGAGCCTCAGTAGGTTAGCCAATTATTAGTAGAATTTTCGCACTCTTGTACAACACATGTTCAGCTCATTTTCGAGTTTCTTTTTTAGAACAGTTCATGTAATGTGACTATTATTTTTTATAATGAAGATGAAGTGTTTCCTGAGCCAGTACTGATCTCTTTCAGAGGGCTGAAGCTCTTGGGTTAGGGCCCAACCCAAGCTGCCCAGCACCTCTTTCTTTGTACTTATATGTTTTTGCTTCAGTTCATGAGTTACTTTTTGTTACATAGATTCATTTTACTTTGTTTAGATTAGGTTGCTTTTGATGGTTTGCATAGTTGTTTTCATTTCAGATGCTCAAGTAGGTTACTGCAGTGACAAAATAAGATTCAAAAAGGCCAATAGCAAGCCTTGATCTCCTTTCTCCCTTTCTGGGACCATGATTTGAGGTCAAGGCACTACTGCTGCCACCAAAAACACAGTTTTTCTCTTCCATGCAATTTCTAGTGTGATGACTTGATTTGGAAAGATTGATATATTGATTCAAATTTGGTTGCCTAGATCATTTCCTATTCTTTTACAATAGATCTCTCTGCATGATTTTCTGTTCAAAGGTCATTGTTCAGCATTTTCTATTTGTAGGTAAGAAATTAGGTCAAACTAGAGAAAGCTCTATTTTCATAGTATAGTTAGTCCTTTCTTTGATCAGTTTTCATAAGTATATGTGCAAATCTCTTGCAGGGCACCTCAACTCACCATACATCCATAAAGTAGCCAGCATTAGGTCACTTCTCACAAATTTCCCAAGTAATTCGCAACATTTCACCAATCTGCCCTAATTTCTGCATTTTTCTCCATAAGCTTCCCTCTTGCCATTTGAACAAATTCAACCATCATGTTCTTTTTTGATCTTCCTTGACAAGCTCCAGACACCTCAACAACCTCATCTAGCCTTCATTTACCCTTCCCCGTCATTTTTCCACCTTAAAAACTCCAAAAATAGCTCTCAGCCTCCTCCTATAGATCCCCTACAGCCTCTTGTAGAATTCCCTGTAAGTGGTTTTTCGAAATCTGACTGAAATGGAAGTCTTCAGAAGGGTACTAGGGGATTCTTAGGACCTCTCCACACCTTACTCCATCTCTGCAAAAGCCAACTCCATCTTCCTTCGCCACCAAACCTCTACACAATCACAACCAGGTAAATCACAAGCATAATAATCTCACATAAAAACACTCAAAAGCACAAAAAGATATTTTCTTCTCATTTCTTTTCGGAAGTAGCTTGAATAAATGCAATTTACCTTTTCAGTAGTCAATGACGCTCATTTCATCAGTTTTCATCTCTTTTCCTGCAAAAGTAGGGTTAGTGGGTAAATTAGGGTTTGCTTTTACATTCCAGTCCTCTTTCTTTTTCTGCAAGTAGAATAGCCTTTGTAGAGTTAGCTTTCTTTCATCACAGTTAAAATCTTCTTATGGATACTCATAGAAGTTGGCTTGAGCTCCTAGTGATCTTGCGCCAGCTGACCAAATGAAAACCCGCAGTAAGAGCTAGTACTTGTGCATACAGCACTGTCGCTTCCAAGTTTGTTACGAACTACCAGGTTGATAAAAGTAAAGTAGGAAGCCTCAGGAGTTGCATCATTATTGCTGCAACACTGGTGCTCACCACTTTTTGGCGCCGTTGTTGGGGAAGCGTTAAAGTATTTTGTGATTACTGCTTTTCTTCTATTTTCTACTGCAACATTCTGCTAAGTAGTTTATTTCAGCAAAAGTATAGTAGTTGTTTCATTTCAATTCTGCAAAAGTAGATTAGGCATTTCCTGCTTTCATTTCAATTCTACAATTTCCATTTCAGCAAAGTAGATTAGGCATTTCCTGCTTTCATTTCAATTCTGTAATTTCAATTTCAGCAAAGTAGATTAGGCATTTCCTGCTTTCATTTCAATTCTGCAATTTCCGTTTCAACAAAAGTAGATTAGTCATTTCCTCCCTTTCATTTCAATCCTGCAATTTCCATTCCAGAAAAGTATATTAGTCATTTCCTTGCTTTCATTTTGATTCTGCAGTTTCATTTCAGCAAGTTCATTTCAGTTAGTTGCAATTTGTTGTTCAATCCATTTTAGTTTTGCAGGTACAAGCAAAACAAATAAATAAATAAAATAAAACAAAATAAAATAAAATAAATAAATAAAAATTAAAAATTAAAAATTAAAAAAAAAAATCACCCAAAAAGAGATTTCCTTTCATGCCTCGTAGGAACAGAGATAATTCAGGAAAATTCCTACCCAACACCCCCACCACATCACAAAGTCACCCTTCTCTCTTCTTCGGTGGCAGTGATCCAGAAGAACCTATAAGTGAACCACTAGAGATATACGAAGATCCTGTAGCAGAAGAAGAGCAAGAAACCATCCCTCCTGAGACCATGGCTGAAAACATAAACGTTAGAGGGAATGGGGAAAGAGTAGAGGGTACCTTTCCCATCCGAGACCAATGAGGACACTAAAATGAAGAACATAAGTCCTTCAACCTTACCTCACTTCCATGGGTTGACTACCGGAGATCTTGATACCTTCTTCTTTGAATTTGTTGTTATTTGTCGGACCTATGACTATGCAGAAGATGAGCAGAAGTTGAAATTGTTTCCTTCTACCCTCAAGGATGCAGCATTGCACTAGTTCATGGGGTTACCTGGCAATAGCATCACAACTTGGGCTCAGATGCAGCAAGCCTTTAACAACAAATACCGGGACTACTGTAGGTCAAAGGATACCAAGGAAGAAATCTTCCGAATGACCATGGGAAGCGATGAATCCTTGGAAGATTATGAAGAGAGGTTTCAGCTCAGTTATAAAAGGGCCAGGTGCACACTTGACCCCGAATCTCTAAAGTTGGTCCTGCTCAGAGGAGTCCTGGAAGACCTTCTAGATACCCTCCATTTGTTGGCTGGGGGGGACATCTACCAACTACCTTATGAAGACATAAAGACTATGTTTAGAAACCATTCTAGGGCAGCCAGAAAGAGAGGTAGGGGAAGTCAACCCCTAGCCAGTACATCCTCATCCAGTTCATCCCTTAGAGGTGAATTTGGAAATCTGTTGGAAGATTTCAAGAGCGAGATGATGCAGACTCTTGCCATGCAAATGGATACCTTGCATATCAAAAGAAAACAAGAGGAAGTAGAGAGGGCTTTGGCCATTTTTTTCCCTAGATGCACCAGAAGGCATCCTAGGAACGAATGTCCATTGAACTCTATAGAAGTGTGTTCAGTCTGTGAAGAAGACCATTCTATGAATCAGTGCCCTTCCTTGCTCGGACTTAAAGCTGCATACCAGGGGGCCGAAGGAGCCACTGAACCACTCTATTTCATGAACCAAAGGAGGCCACATGGGCCCAAACCTTACCAGCAGGGAATGCAAGGGACATCTCAAACATATTACAACCCCAATCAAGCCACTTCCATGCCTTCTTGGGGTCCCCCTGCTCATCCTTCCTAGTCCACACCCCCTCCTTGGTCATATCCATCTCAATACCACGCTCAACCAGCTGCTCATTCATTTCACTCTTATGCTCAGCCACAGCCTCAATGGAATGCACCTCATCAAGGGTGGAGGCCCCAGTACAACTCTCTTCCCGCTCTTTTGCCTCCACCACCTACTCAACCACAACCATTGCCTCCTGCTCCACTAAGGCAACCCCAAATACCTGCTCAACCGAACCTAAACCCGAATAACAAACAGGCCCAACATGTATATAGTGGGGAAACATCATGCCCGACCTATGCTGTGGAGATTCAAGAGATTAACCTACAATCTGGGAAGGTTCTCCCATATAACCAGCCTCCCCCTAAGGAGGATGAGGAAGAAAAAGAAGAAAGTGAACCAAAAGCCATTCCACCCTTTTCTGAGAGATTATCTGGAACAACACAACCTACCCCAGAAGAAACTGAACTTCTGGGAGAATTGAAACAATTATGTGTAAAGATACCACTTTTCCAAGCCATAAAGGATGTGCCTATATACAACAAGATGATCAAGGAGAAGTGCTTCAGGCACCCAGGCAGGCATAGGATAGATGCTCCAACTATCAATGTCATAGGACAACTGTCCGACCTAATGTTGGGGCAGGTAATCTGTCTGAAATATCTAGACCCTGGAAGCCCTGTAGTCGATGTCCACATCAATGGCACCATAATCCCCCATACCCTAATTGATTTAGGGGCTGCCATTTATGTGATGACCAAGGACACTATGCCCAAGCTCAACCTTCAGGGCTCCTTGAGAAAGACCACAACAGTACTACAGTTAGCAGACCGCTCCACTGTGACCCCTGAAGGGGTTGTGGAAGATGTAATGGTCTCCATCGATTCTTCGGAGTACCCTGCTGATTTCTTGGTTCTCCAACTAAAGGCAAACCTCACTGGGTATCCTCTCATCCTAGGAAGACCCTACATCAGTTGTCGAGTTGGGAACATGACAATCAAGAATGGGCATATGTCCAAGTAGCTAGTCCTATATCCTCCTGCCCAACCTTTGTTAGAACATGATTTACCTCTCTGGTTGGAGGACGAAGATGAGGATGAAGTCTATTCCACACCACTGTGTGCAGTGGAAGCTACCTTTGGGGGGGGGCCACAAACCGAGGATGATCTTATTGAAAACTTGATTCAGAATCCACCCCCTGTGTGTTGCCATTAAAAGAGCTGGTGGAAGAAACCCAAGCCAATCCTTTAGTTGATCTCTGTGTGGCCAACCCAACCTCTCTCCGAGTTAAGAATATGGAATTCGGCCCACAAAGAACTTTGAAAATCAACTCGTTCCTATCAACCTTTCAGGAGAAAGAACTGTGTAGCTTATTAAGAAACCACTTGGATGCTTTTGCTTGGAGCTATAAGGAGATGAAGGGAGTGCACCCTTCAGCCTGTACCCATCACATTTACATTAAGGAAGATTGCAAACCAGTCAGGCAGCCTCAAAGGAGGATGAATCCAACCCTTAAGGACATTGTCAAAGAAGAACTGCAAAAGTTACTGGATGCAAGATTCATCTACCCTATCTCTGACAGTGAATGGGTCTCTCCTTTGGTGCCGATGCCAAAGAAAAATGGGAAGTGGATAATCTGTGTCGATTATCGGGAACTAAACAAGGCCACCAAGAAGGACCATTTTCCCTTGCCTTTCATAGATCAAGTGTTAGATGGCCTGGCAGGGAAGAAGTTTTTCTCCTTCCTAGATGGGTTTAGCGAGTACAACCAGATCCAAATCAATGCAGAATACCAAGATAAGACCACTTTCACTTGTCCTTGGGGTACCTTTGCATATCGGGTCCTTCCTTTCAGATTGTGCAATGCTCCGGCCACTTTCCAGAGAGCAGTATTGAGTATATTTGCTGAACTGGTTCATGACGCAGTGGAAATCTATATGGATGACTTTACCCCTTATGGTTCTAACTTCCAAGAAGCTTTGTCTAACATGGGAAAAGTTTTGGACAAGTGTATTCAAATGAACCTACCCCTTAGTCCTGAAAAATGTGAATTCCTGATGACTGAAGGGATCATGCTAGGTCATGCAATTTCTCAGCAAGGATCACAGGTGGACCCAAACAAAATTGCCATCATCCAAAGGATCCCACCTCATCAAAAGGTAAGGGATGTTCAAAGTTTCCTAGGCTTAAGGATTTTAGTAAGCTAGCTTCTCCATTGTTTGGTCTTTTGGGAAAAGATGTTGAGTTCATATGGACTAACAACTGTCAAGAAGCTCTGGATACCTTGAAAAGTAAACTGGTGACTGCCCCAATTTTGAGAGGTCCAGACTGGGCCCTACCTTTCCACATTCATACAAATGCCTCGAACAAAGCGATAGGAGCAGCCTTAGGGCAAGTTGAAGAGAAGCTGCCTTATGCCATATATTTTGTAAGTAAAAACTTGTCAAAGGCATAATTAAACTACACTGTAACCGAAAAGGAGCTCCTAGCTGTAGTCCATTCCCTAAATAAGTTCAGACACTACATCACCAGCTATCAAACATTTGTACACACTGATCATGCTGCCATTAGGTATTTAATGAACAAACCATATGTAAATGCTCGCATTATTAGATGGTTGCTTTTATTGCAGCGATTTGATTTAACCATTGTTGATAAGCCAGGTAAGGAAAATGTTGTTGCTGATTTTTTGTCTAGAATAGATCTGCCTACAGGTGAAGAAGGAATGGTGGATGATAAAATGCCAGATGAACACCTATTTGTTATCTCAGTACTCTCTCCATGGTTTGCTGATATAGCAAATTACTTGGTTTCCACACAGGTCTCGCCACACTTGTCCTCAAAAGAGAAGAGCAAGATCGTGAGGAAAAGTGCCCCTTTCACCTGGATTGGGGGCAATCTCCTCAAACTTGGCCCAAATCAGGTTTTGAGGAGATGTGTCAGGAAGGAGGAAGTTTTTGACATTCTCCTAACTTGTCATGATGGGCCCTGTGGGGGCCATTTTGTAGCAAAGAAGATTGCGTTAAAAATCCTGCAAGCAGGTTACTATTGGCCCACTCTTCATCAAGATGTAAGGAGATATATCAGCCAATGTGACCGATGTCAAAGGATGGGGAAACCTACTCCGAGGGATGAAATGCCCCTGCAACCTCAAGTGACTTTCGAGCTATTTGAGAAGTGGGGCATAGACTTTGTGGGCGTTGTCAACCCTCCTTCAAAGCAGAAATCTTACATCATTGTGTACACTAATTATCTAACAAAATGGGTAGAAACAAAGGCGATCAAGGCAGCAACAGAAGAAAAAGTAGTTGAGTTTTTGAGAGAGAATATATTCTACAAGTTTGGATATCCGAGAGAATTAGTCATAGATCAAGGGAGTCAGTTTACCTCCAATCTAATTGAAGATCTGCTCACACATCACAAAATTAAGCACAGAACTTCCACGCCTTACCATCCACAAGCAAATGTATAGGTGGAAGTCACTAACAGAGCTTTGGAAGGGATTTTAACCAAGGTAGTGAGCAGCAGCAGAAAAGATTGGGCGGATCGATTGGTTGAGGCCACCTGGAAGACCACCACAGGGTTCACACCCTATGAGTTGGTCTATGGGAAGAAGGCTTTGCTGTTAATAGAATTTGAATATAACACACTAAGGATGGCAGCTCAGCTGGACCTAGATCTCAGCCATGCACAAAAGGAAAGGTTACTTCAGCTAAATGGATTGAATGAACAGAGATTGCAGGCCCTTCTCCACTCAGAGGTAGTCCAGCAACAAAGGAAAATATGGCATGACAGACATCTCAAGGAGAAAAAAATCCAGGAAGGGGATTGGGCACTGCTGTATGATTCAAGATATAAAGATTTCAAGGGCAAACTGAGGACAAGATGGCTGGAACCGTACACAGTAGAAAGGTGCAATGACAATGGTTCAGTTCTGATCAAGACCATCAATGAAGAATCCATTCCCATGCTTGTCAATGGACATAGGTTGAAAACCTACAGGAAGCCCCTCTCCAAGCAAGAATTCATTGAGAATCTGAGTAAAACAGTGTTGGTAGTGGAGCAAGTCTCTGCCTCCACTCCACCCACACCCTAAAAAAAAAAAAAACAGAAAATAAAAAAGGAGATAAAAGATCCCTGGGTGAAAACCTCCCCTTGGAGGTGCCCAAGGCAGGCAGTGAGGGTGAAAACCTCCTGGAGGCGCCCTGACTGTCTCATTAAAAAAATAAAATAAAAATAAAAAACAGAGAGAAAAAAAGAAAAAACAGGAACAGAAAAATTAACTTTTTTTTAATACATTGCAGGTTGCAGGAGGGCCACAGAAGAAAAAGGGACATGGCCGAGCCAAATACACCTCTAATAGACCATTTCTCCATCGCTATTGTCTTTTCCTAGCCCCTGGTCTCACCTGTTCTGGAAATTATGCATCTTACAGGAGGCTCTATGCATTCTACAGGGGGCTCCTGTAGAAACCACAGAAAGCTCGAAATCAAGTCAAGGAAAGGATCAGCTCGAAATCAAGTCAAGGAAAGGATCAAAAGGCTAGAAACTTGTCCAGAAGACCTATGGACCCCCCTGCCACCATTCATCCTCCTAACTCTCCATTCCATACCTACACCACTGCATTTCCACTTGCTTCTTTCTTCCCTGCACAGAAAACACATAAACCTGTTTCTTTTGTTTAAAAAAAAATGATGAAATGAAGAATAAACAAGCAGCACCCTTAACTTAGCTCTTACCTAGGGCATACCAGCTATTTTTCCTTAACCGACAAAACCTTCCTCAGCTATCTCTCCAGTCCCTGCTCAAGCCTCTGCTAAAAGTTTTAGAGGGAGAAGCAGTTACAGGAAATCTTGCAGGATTCCTGTAGCAGCTAATCCCCTTAAAAATCGAGCTCCAGAGGTAGGGTCAGTGTAGCCACAGATGTATAAAACGCGCAAGGAGCTAGTCTTGATTAAATATCACCAGTACAAGGTAGCTGAGCCGCCAATTCAGAAACCACAGGCACCAGCAGCAACAATCCATGAATAGAACGCCAAAGTATGAGCATGCAACAGCATGGTAGCGACTAACAGGTAAGTGACTAAACCCGTTCCTCTGTGGCATGAGTATAATTTTAAAACTGCATGGACAAGTGAGATGGTTGCGATTAAACGAGATTGGTGGCCAGCTAACTAGCCACCCTCGTTCAGTTCAAACAACACCCCTTGTCCAGTTCAAACAGCGCCTCGTCCAGTTCAAACAACGTTCAGTGGGTGCAATCAGCACGTGTGATCAGTCCACTCGAGAAAATCTCAAAATAAGTAGTGGCGGCGTCCAAATGCGAACGATGGAAATGATTGCGGGCAAGCGGCATGAAGTTTCATAATGGCACTGAAGTAGGGACCAATGGTTCGGATGAGGGTAACGTACCCTTCATGCCACCTCACCTCATCACCGCAAAACACTCCCGTAAGCTTAAGTACGCCACAATCGACCACCTCCACCACCTTTGTTTTCATTTGTATCGACAAGCTCTCGGCTATAGCAACTTACCTACCACCTCTGGAGCCTCAAAATAGTCGCTCTCTGCCAGTTTTCAAAACCCTTCCGCTTATCGGGCTCTACAGGAGTGAAAATACAGTTCTACAGGAGCCCTTCTACAGAAGGGCCAGTGAGCAGCATCACAGAGGAACATTCGGGATTTTATGGCAAATTCGAGCTCGAAAAGGTAGGCTCAGCAAAACCCACTCTGCATTCCACATATATACAAAAGGTGGTGGGATTTGAAGCGAGGTATTGAGTTGAAAAAGGGAAGGAAATTGAGAACAGAGTCTACTTGTGTTTAAAAAAAAAAAATATACAGCTTCTCCATTTACTCTTTGCATTGAAATATTGTCTCTTTCTCCTCCGTGGTATTCTCCTCTATAAAGAGATGATGCAACTCTAGAAAATTAAACCTGTAAAAAAGTGAACTTGCATTGGGTAGTCTGCTTATTTTGTGAAAGGAAAAAAAACATTGTTCTATATACTCTCTGTTTTTTATGATATTGTTTCCCTCCAACAAACCAAGAAGTAAATTAAGTTTAAGAACAGAGTTTGGAAGGAAGGAAAGTTGAAATTTGTTTTTGTTAAGAAGGAAGAACACGAAAACTCTCTCTCTGGTTCCAGAAATAAAACCTCAGCTATTCCTCTGTTTTTGGGTTTGAAACTTGCTGCCTTCCTCCTCACCTAAGACATTCCAGCAATCTCTGAACATCATGATAGGGGGTTTTATGAGGAAGGAGCCTTTGAATTCAACTAAGCCGCATGAACATCCAGAAGTGGTAGCCCTCTTTACCAGGGCAAATTGGATCCCTTTCTTTGAGAAGTTTCATGGGTATGATGAGAAAGTCGCAGAGGAATTTTTATTGTCTTTAAAACCTCACTAAAAAACCCATGCCACCGTCAGTTTCAGGGGTATAACCATAGAACTTATATCGGAGTTCATCAGCAGGATTATAAGTCTCCCACTTGGACTCCCCTGGAGCAAGGAAGAAAAACCACTGGGCCAACTTGCCAAGAAGACCTTTTTCCAGCCTAATGAACATCTTGTGGAGGATAAGAATGGCATCAGGAGGACAAGTATACCTTATCCATGGGGTGAGGTCAGTTATCAAATCATGAAATATATCTCCTGTGAAGGAAGATACAACATAGTTTATGGGTATCATTTCAGACTGTTACATGAACTAAGATATGGCATGGACCTTCCTGCATCCAGAAAACTTAGTATTCCATATTTTCTCCTCCAATCCTTAATAGAATATAGCACCAAATTGAAGGCAGGGGTTCTAGACCAATTGGCTCACCATGGGCTAATTAAATTGTTGGTGGAGGATGCCCTCCACACTTTCACAATCCCCATAGCCTGGGAGATTTTCAGGAACATGACTAAAGAGGATGATATAAAAACTCTCACTGATGACCTTAGTCCATCTGGAAGTGAAGAAGAGGAACGAAAAGGGGAAGCTGAGAAGGAAATCCATGAAGAATAAAAGAACACTCAATTGGAAGAAGAGGAACCCCACAAAGACGGAGGAGGAAACCAGACGGGAGAGGAGAAACATGACACCACCAAAGATGAGCCTAAAGCAAAGAAGAAGAAAGAATCAAAAGCAGAAAAGGGTAGAACCACAACAGAGAAAAAGAAGAGACCAAGAACTGACAGGAAGAAACCTAAGAGAGGGCAGAACAAGGTTGCCACAGGAAAGGCAGAAACTAAGCAAGCAAAGGAGAAAACAAATTAAGAGATAACAGAAACAAAACAAGCAGAAACAGGAAAAACAACAGATAAAGAAGAAAAAGCAAATCAAGAAGAAGTGTCTCCTGAGACACTAGCAAGAGAGGCAACAACTATTCTTGCTGCACTTAGTACTCCAGCCAAGCCCAAAGAAAAAAGGAAAAGACAACCATCTATGTACTTCAAGGCTCGAAAGAGCACCAGAATAAAGATGGGGAAGCCTCAGCCACCTTCAAAGGAGCCCATAATCATTGAGGATGTCCCTACTGCAACAAAGGAGGAATCTCCATCCAAAAACCCCGTCACCTACGAAAGAGGAAGTCCTAAGACCTCTACTTGGAAAGAAATGATCAAACTAATGGACTCTAAAACAATCCTACAAGAGGTGCGGACCTCTCTATAGGAGACATTGGCAAAGCTCCAAGAGACTGAAAAACTTGAAAAGAAGGCAGAATAACAGACCAAGGAGGAGGACAAGGCAAAAGAGATACCAGAGCCTGGACCTCAGCCTAACTTAGGCTCTTACTACAACCTTCTAGAAGGGGGGAAGATCATCCCACAAAAGTTTGCAATCCCTCTTTTCTTTGAGCTGGAAAAGGAAAGAGTAAGGACCCATACATGGATGCAAATTGCAAAATCAAAAGGGGTGGAAGACATTGGGCACATAGAAAAAAAATTAAGGGAAATGGGCAAGGAATTGAGCATGGTCAGGCATACATAAAGCATCAGAAGAGCTCAATTGGAGGCAGAAAATTAAATGTTAAAGAAACAGCTGCAAGAAAGGGAACCTCAAGGAGGAAATGAGTTGTCAATCTTAAAAAGGCAGCAACAGGAAGAGGGACCCTCGGCAGACAGTCAGACATTAATAAAACAGCAACAGGAAAGAGAATCCCAGGCAGAAAATGAGGTGTTGATTTTGACAAGGCAGCTACACGAAAAAGAAGCCCAATTAGCCTACATGGCTAGTTGGGCTATGGAGGCATTACAGTGCAGGCAACCAGCCAAATCATATGCAGTGTACCTTAAGGATTAGTGGCTCCAATTTCAGATCAAGACACTGGCCCAGAGGGGCATAATACCTTTTCAGGATTATGGCCAATTCATGCATCTATGTGATCATAGTTCAGCTGAGGACAAAGCGAAGCTAGCAGAGTTTTACTTGCACAACCTGGCCCTTACTGATATGAACCTATGGGATCCCAATGCTGCGTTGGGAGACTTGTAGCTGATGGCCATGGCATCTTGGATGAGCCATGAAGAGAAAAGGGCAACAGAGATCCAGAAAATGATGGCAAAAGAGCTGAATGAACCCCTGATGATTAGAGCAGAACCAACAGAACCCATGGCTCTCATCTATGCCCACCAACACCTTGCAGCTAATCCTCAAGTTGTCCCAGACTATGTTGATAAGTAGGCCCAGGCTATTGCACATTTCGAGGACATGGAGAGATTGTTTGGAGATGACTGCATTCATGCCTGCATGAGAAGGTGGAACACATTGCCACACAGCCTACGGATCAGGGAGTATCACTCCCCAAACAAGATGAGGGAAGCCATGAGGAGAGTGCCACTGTATAAGCACTCTATGCAAAGTTTGAAGGCCAATTGGATTGGCCTCAAATTCAGTCCTCCATTGCTGCTAGGACTGCTGGAAGGAGTAAAAGAGGAGGAAGAACAAAAACAGTGGGAAGAGGTGGATAGAAAGGCATGATTCCATGATAAAGAGGAAGATATCACATCAGAAGCATGGGATGTCAGGGAATCTGTCAAAGCCATCAAGGATGAAGAGTTAGACTAGTTGCTCAGAGGATGAGCAACCCATTCAGTAGGGGGTGATGATGAGCCCCAGAAATGGGTAATTATATGGGCTCATTTTGCCTCTTAATTCGACTTAATCCACCATTCTCATTAGTTTATTGCATGTTTTTGAATATATTTATGCTAATAGAGTGAATTGGGTTAGTCATTTTGCCATGTAGTCTAATGTGTGCTTTATGCAGATTTTTTGGTCAATTTTGGACAAAGTCAAGGGATTTATGAGCAAATGGCAGCAAATACTCGAGGGAAATAGGGAAGAGGATTTGTAGGGGGTGTCTCCTTCATTTATGACCCCTTTCCTTGAATCCTCCATCAGCAACTCGGAGCACAAAGGTCCACATTCCAAGGGGTAGTCAAGCAAGTAAAGAACGACTGTTGTTTATCTCCAGTTCTGGGAAACCGAGCTCCTTGATTTTAGGAGGACTATTGGAGGACTTCATTTGTATAAATAAGGGGGCTTAGAGCCTCAATAGGTTAGCCAGTTATTAGTAGAATTTTCTCACTCTTGTGCAGCACTTGTTCAGCTCATTTTTGAAGTTTCTTTTTTAGAACAGTTCATGTAATGTGACTATTATTTTTGATAATGAAGGTGAAATATTTCCTAAGCCAGTACTAATCTCTTTCAAAGGGCTGAAGCTCTTGGGTTAAGGCCCAACCCAAGCTGCCCAACACCTCTTGCTTTGTACTTATATGTTTTTGCTTCAGTTCATGAGTTACTTTCTGTTACATAGATTCATTTTACTTTGTTTAGATTATATTGCTTTTGATGGTTTGCATAGCTGTTTTCATTTTAGATGCTTAAGTAGGTTACTGCAGTGATAGAATAAGATTCAAAAAGACCAATAGCAGGCCCTGATCTCCTTTCTCCCTTTCTAGGACTATGATTTGAGGTCAAGGCACTACTGCTACCACCAAAAACATAGTTTTGCTCTTCCATGCAATTTCTAATGAGATGACTTGATTTGGAAAGATTGATATATTGATTCAAATTTGGTTGCCTATATCATTTCTTGTTCTTTTACAATATATCTCTCTGCATGCTTTTCTGTTCAAAGGTTACTGTTCAGCATTTTCTGTTTGTAGCTCAGAAATTAGGTCAAGCTAGAGAAAGTTTTGTTTTCATGGTATAGTTAGTCCTTTCTTTGATCAGTTTTCATAAGTAGATGTGAAGATCTCTTGCAGGGCACCTCAGCTCACCATACATCCATAAAGTAGCCAACATAGGCTCACTTCTCACAGATTTCCCAAGTCATTCGCAACATTTTGCTAATCTGCCACAATTTCTGCATTTTTCTCCATAAGCTTCCCTCTTGCCATTTGAACAAATCCAACCATCATGTTCTTTCTTGATCTTCCTTGACAAGCTCCAGACACCTCAACACCCTCATCTAGCCTTCATTTACCCTTCCCCATCATTTTACCACCTTCAAAACTCCAAAAATAGCTCTCAGCCTCCTCCTCTGATCCCCTGCAGCCTCCTGTAGAATTCCCTGTAAGTGGTTTTTCGAAATCCGATTGCAATGGAAGTCTTTAGAAAGGTGTTGGTATCATCCTAAGACCCTTTTTCCTTCCCAGTTTCACATCAATTATCCATACATTTTCATCATTTACCCCTCAAAATCCTTGAATATTGATTATTAATTGTTCTATAGTTATTAAATTGCATAAGAATTAATTTAGGGGTTTTATGTTCCAGAATTAGAGGTTTTTGATGACTTGACTACAGGAAGTACCCACAACCTGTAATGAGTTTACCGTTTGACATGTGGCGCAGCGGATGAGCGAGAACGAAAAGCATGGGCGAAAAGTGGAATGTCCAAGGATGGACAAACACCTATCTTCCATCCAAATCGAGCCTCCTATGCATGCGGTCAACTTCAGTCAAAGCAGGGTACTCTGGCGCATAAAAGCAGCAACAGCATTGTTCTATTTTCATTTTGATTTTTGTTCTTTTTGAAACTTATGGTATGGAAACATTTTGAAAAAGCTATGTAATAAACGCGGCAACAACACTATGTACATTCACTGCATCGATGACATGGCTGTATGTACGCATGTGTAAATACAGTTAGTTCAATGTTTTGAAGGTTAATTAATCAGTTGTTGAAACATTTGCTCAGAACAGAGTTTAGTTAATACACAGAACCGTTTACAGTCCCAACGTGTGTTCACTCTTTTGCATTGGTTGATTGCTGAACGATGGTAGTCAGTATACCCTTAGGCGCGGACGGGCCCTGCGTCCTTTGTTTGGTATACTGCTCTTCGTTTTGTTACATTTCATTTCAGTTTATATATATATATGTTTGCACAGCGTTGTATTGGTTTCGATTTATGTATCACACAGGTTGCATCATAGTTTCGATTTACATAACTGTTGATTCACATAGCATATACGTTGCAGTCATCTGAGCTTTCGATTCCTTTATGTTTTGAGTTTCATTACATGTATATGGTGTGCGCATCCGAAGGGTTTATTGTTATGTTGAATGGTCAGCACTAGGATCTGGAACGAGAATCTTGTAAGCGATTTGGTCCTTGTGTGATTTACAGATGCATGCTCATAAACTCTGCCTCATTTCACAGTATATTCATGTTCTTTTTATATAGTTTCATAGTGTAAATATCTTGCATGTTGTGTGTGTTTACTAAGCAAAGGTTTTCTGAGTGATACCTCTGTAAGGGGGTTAGAATCATTGCCACAATCATACACAGTCTTTAGATTCACAGTTTGCTTTGATAGATGCATGTCATAACCAGCATTGTAGTCAGATACATCAGTAGGGTAATCTAGGTGTGTGAAGGATAGGCTGCATATAACGGTCTTCCGTAAAGAAGCCTTGCAATTTACCTCATAATCACCTGGGCGGTAATTATTTATGTCTATATATTTTAGACCACGCCTCTAAGCTTACGCACCTCGATCGATATTAAATATAGAGTCCAGTCTAGCACCCTAGCTGGAACCACTACATTTTGGCGCCGTTGCCGGGGAGGCGTACGTAAAGAATTCAAACAAGCAAAAAGAAAAAAAAATTAAATTCACAAAAACCAAAAACACAGTTAGAATCATGTTCATTTATGCCTAGACTTAGGGACAATCAAGGGAGATTTGTGAAAACCCCCCACCATCTTAACACTAATCCATCATCATCAGGAGCAGACTCAACACCAACTGAGGAGGATATTCAAACATTAGCTGAGAAATTTTATTCAGGACAGCACATTACTCTTGCTGAGAGAGAAATTCTGTTTGCACATAAATCACAGCAGCAACCTTTTCCTAAATCTTCTACCCAAGGGAAAAGTAGCACCATTACCAAACAATATTCCTTTCTCTCTTTTCCACCAAGAGACACTAAGAGACCAAGCAAAATGGCTGAGGAGGGATCTGGATCAGTTCCCCATCAAGAGGAAGAGGAATCCACTTTTAAATTCCCTATACAAGAACCACAGGAGGATGAGGAGATTAAAATGAAAAATATACCCCCATCCGTGTTACCCAATTTCTATGGTATGGCATCAGAGGATCCGGACTCATTCTTATTTGAGTTCGACATTGTGTGTCGCACTTATGGTTATACAGATGATGCTCACAGACTGAGATTGTTTCCAGCCACATTAAAGGCAGCAGCCTTGAAATGGTTTATGGGGCTAGGGGAACATGCCATAGTAGATTGGGATGGCATGAGGAGGATATTTCTGAGGAAATATCAGCCTTATTGCAGATCCAAAGACTCTAAAGATGACATCTTTAGAATGAGTCAGCAGGAGGATGAAACCTTAGAAGAATATCTAGAACGGTTTGTTTATAACTTGCAAAAATCTAAACACCGAACAATGCCTCCTGATCTAGTTCGCACAATATTTTTGAAAGGTATCCGGGAAGAATACATGGATGATCTCAACTTAATGGGCAAGGGTGATATCTCTGCCTTACCCTTTGAAGAAATAGCTGAACTGTGTGAAAAATATTCAAGAAGTAAAGCCAAAATGGGAAAGAGGACCTTGTCATCTAGGGTCATAAAAACTGCCTCTGCTAGTGTCACCCGGGCTGAAATTGGTAATCTTTTAGAAGAGTTCAAAACAGATTTGTTGAGTACTCTAGGAAACCAAATTGATACCTTAAAAGCCAAAAAGAAACAAGAGGAAGAAGACAATATAATGGCTATTTTCTGCCCTAAGTGTCGCAAGAAGCATGCATTAAAAGACTGTCCTCTAGACAATATACAAGTATGTGCTTTCTGTACTGAGCATCATGATATGTTTAACTGTCCTAAAGTTAAAATTGTGCAGAACTGTAACATGGCAGCCAGCACAGAGATGGAGAACGTGTACTACATGGGTGCAAAGCGACCATGGCAACCAAGGCAAGCACCCCAAGGTATGTTTCCTAATCAAAATATGCAATTTCCTATGAATGATCAGATGTATGCACAAAACTCATGGAATATACCTATGCCATGGCAGCATGGAAACCAATCACAAAATCAATGGAGACCATCTCAACAGTATCCCCAATCCTACCATCAGTATCCTCAATCATACCCACCTTACTCACAGCCATATCAGCAGTACCAACAGCCATATCCATCACATTCACAGCCATATCAGCAGCACCCTCAGCCAGTTGTTTATCAGCCCCAACCTTCTCAACAAACTCTGCCTGCTCCTCCACAAATAAATGTCCCACAACTTCAATTTCCAACTAATCCACAACCTCCCAGACCCACACAAATACCTGCTCAAACTGTCCCAAATCCGAACAATAGAGCAGAGAGGCCAGCTTATAATGTAGAGGAAGGAACTTCCTACTCCACACTGCCCTTACAAAACATTAATCTGAGGTCTGGTAGGGTGCTCCAGAAGAATTCTCTAATAACAGATCAGCAAGAAGAAAACTTAGAAAAAGAAAATGAAATGACCACTCAAACAAAACCAAGCAGTGAAACCAAGGACAAACAGATGCAATCACTGCAACCACCTTTTCCGGACCGTTTGGTCCAAGTCAAACCACCATTACCTCCACCACAATTTGATGTCTTGGATGAACTTAAAAATGTCTACATAAAAATCCCTTTGCTGCAAGCTATAAAGGACATTCCTATTTACACCAAAGCCATCAAAGATATGTGTCTAAAGAAACCTGCTAGGAAGAGGATTGATCCTCAGACCATTCATGTTCTAGGAAATTTAGCAGGCCTTATGACCAATACCATCTCCATGGAGAAGTATGTTGATCTGGGCATTCCAAAAGTGACCACCATCATTAACAACATACGGATCCCAAACACTTTGATAGATCTTGGAGCTGCAATTAATGTCATGACCCTTGAAACTATGAGAACACTCCAGCTTGTGAATTTGCAACATACCACAATTGTTCTTGAGCTAGCTGATAGGTCCAAAGTCATTCCTGAGGGGATTTTGGAAGATATCATTGTTTCACTGGACTCTTGGGAGTATCCGGTGGATGTCCTAGTCCTTCAACCCAAATCCAATCTAGGAGGACATCCTATCATTCTAGGCAGACCATGGTTAGCGACTGCTGATGCATTTATTGGATGCCGATCAGGTAATATGATTATCTCTAGAGGGACCGAAAGGAAACAGCTCACCCTCTATCCATCAGCACAATCACCTGCAGTCACACATAACTTGTGGCTTGATGACAAATTTAATGACAAAGAGGAGGTACAATCTGTTTTTAGCATTAACCAGATCTATGATTTCCATGAAGATAATACTGATTTGGTAGAATTATTTCTCTCACAGCCTGATATATCTGAAAACTTGAGAAATGAACAATATAATGCTGCAGATGTACTTCTAGCTCAAAACTTTCAAGAAACATGCACTATCCACTCCTTGCAATCTACATTTCATGACATCTTTCCAGTTCATTCCATCACCAATACTCAGAGTCAATTCATAGAGATCAGTCCAGGCAAAACTTTGAACATAGGCAACCACCTTGACTCATCTCAACAAGAAAAATTGATTAGACTCTTGACAAAGTACCAAAAAGCCTTTGCATGGCATTACACTAACATGCATGGGATTCACCCTGACACATGCACTCACCACATTTACACTGATAGCACCATTAAACCGGTGAGGCAACCGCAACGAAGAATGAACCCCATGCTCCAAGACATTGTCAGAGAAGAGTTTCAAAAACTCTTGAGAGTCAACTTTATATATCCTATTTCTGACAGTCAGTGGGTATCCCCATTGGTTATTGTGCCTAAGAAGAATGGCAAGTGGCGTATCTGTGTTGACTACAGACAGCTGAACAAAGCCACACTCAAAGACTACTTTCCACTACCATTCATTGACCAAGTGTTAGACACCCTAGTCGGCAAATCATCCTTTTCCTTTCTTGACGGTTTCAGTGGCTACAACCAGATCCGGATTGCCTCTGAAGACCAGGACAAAACCACCTTCACCTGTCCTTGGGGCACCTATGCCTACAATGTTTTGCCATTTGGACTTTGTAACGCTCCAGCTACATTTCAGCGAGCTGTGTTAGCTATCTTTGCTGATTTGATTCATGATTGTGTTGAAGTGTATATGGATGATTTTTCAGTATATGGCAATTCTTTTGAACATGCATTAGAAAATCTAGAAAAAGTTTTGAAAAGGTGTATTGAAGCTAACCTGTCCCTCAGCAACGAAAAGTGCTTCATGATGCTAAATGAAGGGATAGTGTTGGGCCATTATATCTCTTTTCAAGGCATCCAGGTTGACCCAGCCAAGATACAGATTATTGCCGATTTGCCTATTCCACAGAACCAGAGAGAGGTAAGAAGTTTTCTTGGGTATGCTAGGTATTACCGCAGATTCATTGAACATTTTAGCAAGATAGCCTTACCTTTGTTTAAACTTCTTGCCAAAGATGTACTTTTTAATTGGACTGAGAACTGCCAACATGCATTTGAACAACTTAAGAAGAAGCTATCTACTGCACCAGTCCTGAGAGGGCCTAATTGGAGTTTACCATTTCATATTTTTACCGATGCATCTGACACTGCCATAGGTGCATGCTTAGGCCAAAAAGAAGAATCTTGTACATATGCAATTTATTTCATTAGTAAAAATCTCACACCTGCCGAGCTTAACTATACAGTTACAGAAAAGGAAACACTTGCCATCATTTATGCTGTGAACAAATTTCGCCATTACATAACTGGTTATGAAGTCTTTGTACATACTGATCACTCTGCCATTCGACATCTCATGAATAAACCAATAACTAGTGGCAGAGTTACCAGATGGTTACTATTGCTGCAGGAATTTAACATCACAGTGCTAGATAGACCAGGCAAAGAAAACCAGGTGGCAGATTTCCTCTCTAGACTGCAAAATCCAGGTGAGATTGTTCCTGTTGAGGACTCTTTTCCGGATGAGCACTTATTCGCAATTTCCATAGTAACTCCTTGGTTTACTGATTTAGCTAATTACTTGTCTACAGGTAGGACACCTCCACATTTCACTGCAAAGGAAAGGAAAAGACTGATCAAACAAAGTGTTAGATATTCATGGCTCAATGGCGATCTCTTTTACACTGGTTTTGATATGATCATTAGGAGATGTGTCCGAAATGATGAGGTAATTGACATTTTAAAATCTTGCCATGATGAACCGTGTGGTGGGCATTTTGCAGCAAAGTGGACAGCCTTCAAAGTTCTTACTCTTGGATACTATTGGCCATCCATTTTCAAGGATGCCAAGAAGTATGTAAAGAGTTGTGACAGCTGCCAAAGGATGGGCAGACCCACAGCTACAGATCAGATGCCCCTTCAGCCCCAAGTTCACTTAGAACCATTTGATAAGTGGGCTCTGGACTTCATAGGACCAATCAACCCAGCCTCTAATGGTAAGAAGTACATCTTAGTGTGTACTGATTATGTCACAAAGTGGGCAGAAGCAAAAGCACTGGTAAGAGCAACCGAACACACAGTAGTCAATTTCCTTTTTGAGGAGATCTTTGTGAGGTATGGAGTGCCAAGAGAAATTGTCACTGATCAAGGTACCCAATTCACCTCCCAGCTCATGAAGGATATCACAGACAAGTACCAAATAAAGCATAGGAAAAGTACCCCCTACCATCCACAGGCCAATGGGCAGGTGGAATCAACCAACAAGACTCTGGAGGGGATCATTACCAAAACTGTTGCAATGAACCGCAAAAACTGGGAGGAAAAGCTCAAGGAGGCACTCTGGGCTTACCGGATTACTTGGAAAGATACCACCGGATTTACACCATACCAGTTGGTGTACGGTAAGGATGTCATGCTTCCTATTGAATTCCAAATTCACACTTTTAAATTAGCTGCAGATCTACTAATTGATTTGGATCAAGCACAGAAAGAGAGAATCCAGCAATTGAACCAGCTGGATGAGATGAGGCAACAAGCAGAACAAACCACCACCCTCATGCAAAAGCACAGGAAGCAATGGCATGATTCACACATTAAGAAGAAGCACTTCAAAGAAGGTGACTGGGCTCTGCTTTTTGATTCAAAATTCAAGGATCATAAAGCTAAGTTCACCACCCATTGGATGGGCCCTTATGAAATTGTTCAGGCTTATGACAATGGTTCAGTAAAACTCCAAACTATTGATGGCAAAGGTCATTATTTCACAGTCAATGGTCATCGCCTGAAGCTGTACAACAAGCCCATCAGCAAGCAAGATTTTCTCAATACATTATCTCAGCAAGAAGAGGTTGAGGTACTGCAGCCCTCAGCTGCAGTATCACTGCCTTAGTTTCATTTTCTTTCAATTTCAAAATCAAGAAAAAAAAAATAAAAAGAAAAAAAAAAAATTAAATAAAACAAAAACTCAAAAAAAATAATAATGGGTTAGATGTGAAAACCAGTATCTGGCACAATCTAACCCCGAATTCCTACCTGAAAACCAATTTATTGGCGGGTATGAATTCTATTTCTGTTGTTTATTGTTTCATTTCTCAGTTGCATCATGACTTGAGGACAAGTCAAACTTTCAGTCGGGGAGAGGGAGACATCTGTTCTATTACTTTTATCTCTCCCTTGTAAATTCTTCAGATTTCTTATTCTATATTTCACTGTAAATTTCCAACAGCAGCTTGTTACCAGCATTCTAGACTTTAACAATTAAGTTGTTCTGTCATGATTTTCAGAGGGACCTGGTTATAAATAGTTTGCAGGGGGGCCTGTTTTGTTCAGACACCTATGCTATCAACACCATCAGTGCAATGGGACCTGTTTAAGATATTCAGAAGGGACCTGTTTAAAGCAATTGACACCTGTTTGAGACATTCCAACCAGCAGTAAGGGACCTGTTTAAAACATTCAGTTGGGACCTGTTAAAAATTTCTTGACATCAAAGGCTACTTCAACAGACTTCCACCAACACTCCAGCAAATTGCAAGCTCAATAAACTTGTAATAATACAAAGAGTTGCATGAACATCTTCAGTTGTTCAAGGGACCTGTTACAGTTTTCTCAAGGGACCTGTATCTTCAAATCTTCCTAAGGAACCTATTGCATCTTCAGTTTTCACAAGGGACCTATTACATTTTCAGTCTTCAAAAAGGGACCTGTACATTCAAATTTTTCAAAAGGGACCTGTTATATCTTCAAAACTTTTCTCAAAGGACCTGTGTATTCAACCTCCCTCAGAGGACCTGTCAAAAAGAACAGTCAAAAGGATTAGCAACTCAGCATGTCAAATGATCAACAAGAGAGTAATGTATTTCTGTTCTTGGGCATTTAATTTCCTAGATTAGTTTTAATGTAATTTTGGTGACTATAAGCTGTTGTAATTAATTTCAAGGACACCTTCATACATCCACTTACCACCCTTTATCCCACCAAGTTTCATCATTCCCTACATCCACCTATCCCTAACACCCATCACCAACACATATACCCTCCAGGCATACCAACATTCTCTACATGATTGAATATAATTGAAAAGGGCACGTGGTGAGCTGTGTGTTTGTTTAAAAAAAATACAAAGGATGAGATAGAAGCGGCCTATATATATTCTTTACTCCATACAGTCGAATCATAACAAACGGCCTATATGTTTTACACCACACACACACCCGAATTATAACCTCGCCACCCAGCATTGCTACCCAGCATTATAGCTCAGCACTTTCGGTACGCTCTCAGCGTTCTTATGCTAATATGCATACAAGCGTACAGCCCTCTGTTTTTAAATTGTATGATTACATTGTAAGGCGAGTACAGGGTATTTCACATCCTCGGTTCCCATAACTTACAAAGCGAAAGTTTGAAGCAAGGAACGCGAGGAGATTGTCATCATATGGGTAGAGTTACAACGTAAAGGAGTGAAGCAAGGAACGCCGAGGCGATTGTTACCATTTGAGTGGGGTTACAAAGTGAAAATTTGAACAAAGAGCGCAGAGGAAAGTATCACTGTTTGGGGTCGGTTTACACAGTGAAACCGGTGAGCGCCGAAAAGGGAAGCATCACCATTCTACTTCTAACACCCACAGTAGTCATATCGACCAGCTAAGCACCATAATTGAAGATTGAAGGAAGCTACATATACCAGGTAACCGACTTGACATCTCTGTGTTTAAATTCTAAAAGTGTAGACAGAGAAGGGTTAGAGGCATAACCCTCTGCCATCACCATGACTAATAGAGTTGAACCTAGTACATTCGATAGCTCACAGTACCATGAAGACTGTATTGAGATTCTTAGAGAAGCACAGTGGCTACCTTTTCTGGAAAAATTCCATGGGAGTAATGAAGAAGTCACAAAACAATTTGCCTTTACTTTTAATGGGGAAAAGGCCCTAATAGGCAACTTCTCCTTTAGAATCTCAGAGGATACTATAGCCCAGGCAACTGGAATAAGTCCTGAAGGAGAGAAGTACTTCAAAACCAAGCAGTTCAAGGAGAAATCATGGGTACAGTTCATGTCCAGATCTAGAGTTTCCTCAGTAAATTGGAAAAAGGGAGTTCCAAGAAGCTGGTTAGTTCATCCTTGGGATGAAATGGTTTACATTCTTCAGAAGTTTATAACATGTGAAGGTAGATACAGCATTGTTTATCTCTATCACATCAAGCTACTCCTCCATTTAAAGAAACAATGTGTAATCAGTGTGCCATATTTTTTGCTGCAAAGTTTAACAAAGATGGCCAAAACTATCCAGAAACAAAAAGGGAACGAGGACAAAAGTCTATACCATTTTGGCCTGATTAAAATCCTCATTGAACATGAGTTGCAGAAGCGAGGGAAGCCATGGAAAGAGTTCCTAGCTGTCAACCAGATCAGAGATGAGGAGGAAAAAGAAGAGCTGCAAGAAGATTCTGGGTTTATGAAGGATATAGATGAGGAAATTCCAGTGTCCAAGGCCAGCAGAGCACCTCAACCTGAGGGCAGCATAAGGACCAGAAACATGCAAAAAGAGGATGTCAAGAGAGCTGAGAAAGACAAAATCTTCACCACCTACTCCCGAAGATCAAGGAGGACATCAAAAACTCAGCTGCAAGAAGACCAATTTGAATCTCCTGCCCCTGCCCAAATGGATGTTGAAAGTGGTGATCATTCACCACCAGCACCAGAAGTTGACATAGAGGTGGAAAGCCATAACCAGCAGGAGAAATGTTCACCACCTCCTACCAAGAGACAGAAGAAGTTAGAAAAGCAAATTGAGGAATTGAAAGAAGAGCTCATGGAAGCTAACATGTTGGAAAAGGTTATCAAAAGAGAAAATGAACTGCTCAGGGCACAAAGCAAAGAAGTACAGAAGACAAATGAAAAGCTAAAGGAAAGGATCAGTGAGTTAGAGACTGAGCAATTTGATATTTCCAACTGGGCTACTAAGTGGTGCAACCAGAAAAAGGCTCTTAAAGAGAAATATAAAAAGCTGAAGCAAGAGCTCAAGGGACAGAAGGATCAACAGGTGAAGAAGAATGTAGGATCCTAAGACCCTTTTTCCTTCCCAGTTTCACATCAATTATCCATACATTTTCATCATTTACCCCTCAAAATCCTTGAATATTGATTATTAATTGTTCTATAGTTATTAAATTGCATAAGAATTAATTTAAGGGTTTTATGTTCCAGAATTAGAGGTTTTTGATGACTTGACTACAGGAAGTACCCACAACCTGTAATGAGTTTACCGTTTGACATGTGGCGCAGCGGATGAGCGAGAACGAAAAGCATGGGCGAAAAGTGGAATGTCCAAGGATGGACAAACACCTATCTTCCATCCAAATCGAGCCTCCTATGCATGCGGTCAACTTCAGTCAAAGCCGGGTACTCTAGCGCATAAAAGCAGCAACAACATTGTTCTATTTTCATTCTGATTTTTGTTCTTTTTGAAACTTATGGTATGGAAACATTTTGAAAAAGCTATGTAATAAACGCGGCAACAGCACTATGTACATTCACTGCATCGATGACATGGGTGTATGTACGCATGTGTAAATACAGTTAGTTCAATGTTTTGAAGGTTAATTAATCAGTTGTTGAAACATTTGCTCAGAACAGAGTTTAGTTAATACACAGAACCGTTTACAGTCCCAACGTGTGTTCACTCTTTTGCATTGGTTGATTGCTGAACGGTGGTAGTCAGTATACCCTTAGGCGCGGACGGGCCCTGCGTCCTTTGTTTGGTATACTGCTCTTCGTTTTGTTACATTTCATTTCAGTTTATATATATATATGTTTGCACAGCGTTGTATTAGTTTCAATCTATATGCTTACACAGCGTTGTATTGGTTTCGATTTATGTATCACACAGGTTGCATCATAGTTTCGATTTACATAACTGTTGATTCACATAGCATATACGCTGCAGTCATCTGAGCTTTCGATTCCTTTATGTTTTGAGTTTCATTACATGTATATGGTGTGCGCATCCGAAGGGTTTATTGTTATGTTGAATGGTCAGCACTAGGATCTGGAACGAGAATCTTGTAAGGGATTTGGTCCTTGTGTGATTTACAGATGCATGCTCATAAACTCTGCCTCATTTCACAGTCTATTCATGTTCTTTTTATATAGTTTCATAGTGTAAATATCTTGCATGCTGTGTGTGTTTACTGAGCAAAGGTTTTCTGAGTGATACCTCTGTAAGGGGGTTAGAATCATTGCCACAATCATACACAATCTTTAGATTCACAATTTGCTTTGATAGATGCATGTCATAACCAGCATTGTAGTCAGATACATCAGTAGGGTAATCTAGGTGTGTGAGGGATAGGCTGCATATAACGGTCTTCCGTAAAGAAGCCTTGCAATTTACCTCATAATCACCTGGGCGGTAATTCTTTATGTCTATATATTTTAGGCCACGCCTCTAAGCTTACACACCTCGGTCGATATTAAATATAGAGTCCAGTCTAGCACCCTAGCTGGAACCACTACAAAAGGTACTAGGGGCCTCTTAGGACCTGTCCACACCTTCCTCCATCTCTGCAAAAGCCAACTCCATCTTCCTTCACCACCAAACCTCTGTACAGTCACAACCAGGTAAATCACAAGCATAATAATCTCACATAAAAACACTCAAAAGCACAAAAAGGTGTTTTCTTCTCATTTCTTTTCGGAAGTAGCTTAAATAAATGCAATTTACCTTTCCAGTAGTCAATGGCACTCATTTCATCAGTTTTCATCTCTTTTCTTGCAAAAGTAGGGTTAGTGGGTAAATTAGGGTTTGCTAGGGTTTACTTTTACATTCCAGTCCTCTTTCTCTTTCTGCAAGTAGAATAGCCTTTGTAGAGTTAGCTTTCTTTCATCACAATTAAAAGCTTCTTCTGAATACTCATAAAAGTTGGCTTGAGCTCCTAGTGATCTTGCGCCAGCTGACCAAGTGACAGCCTGCAGTAAGAGCTAGTACTTGTGCATACAGCACCGTTGCTTCCAAGTTTGTTATGAACTACCGGGTTGATAAAAGTAAAGTAGGAAGCCCAGGAGTTGCAGCATTATTGCTACAATACTGGTGCTCACTAGGGGGATGTAGTGTGTCAGCACTACCTTCCACCCCACTTTTTGTTGGTTGACTTCTTTATCCCAAACTACTCATGCAACCCATTTCTCATTCAATTCCATCCTTTATGCCTTACAAATTTTTCCTTGTACCTCTTCTTCAGCTCGATTAATTTAAAAAACCAATCCATTTAAGGCACACCATCCAACCTTCAATGGCTGTCATAAAACAAGTCAAACCTCTTTTATATCCCAAGCAACCTCCCTCCTCAAACTCTATAATCAATGTGCCAATTCTAAAGCCTTTTTAATTATAATCAAGTGCATTAATTACTTACAATGAGGGGGAATTAGCCCAGGGTTGTCACAATCCATCTCCCCAACTCCCAACCTTTGCATCAAAAATCACAAATGGTGCGAGGGTGGCCAAAATGTCATCCCCACTAGTGAATTCTACCCCATGCCTTATATTGTTTGCTCCCATCATCTCTTGTAATGAACTCTCATCATCCCCTTCCAATATTACTTCAGGTCATCTTCTTTGCGACTAGGAATACACCTCTAAATGAATGAATAAGGAGGATTGTTGCACAAGCCACATTTGTATGGTAGAATCACCATAAAAAAACATAATGGAGTTCCCTTGTGCTCACATCAACAATTTAGAATACGGAATAATTAATGTCCCATCGCTTTGTTTTAAAATAATGCCATAATCCCTCCAACCTTCATGAAAGAGCCCATGTGTTTGTATTGCTTGTGAATTTCCTACTTTGACCCCCATTGACTCATACATTATAAAATATGGCAATAAGACCCTTGTCCATTAACACAGAGGTACCCATGTCCAACCTTGTTCCTTCATTAGCGAGGGAATCAATCACTTGGTTATTCTATCTCAAGGCATGATAAACATTAAAACATAATAGTTGATCCAATAAAAATCAAATTGTCTAAAGAAGTATGTTTAGTCTTACATCTGTGAGTATAGAGTCTTTGTTCAAATGATGGATTAACATGTGGGAATCCCCCATAATAATTAATCTACTAAGATTATTTTTGGATGCTAGGAGAAACCCTTGGTATAACCATAAACTTTAGCCCAATTGTTCGAGGTAGAACCTAAACCCTACGAATATGAAAGTATGTTTTCTGGAGTGAAATATTGCACCATTCCCCCATCCAAAGGATCTTATCACCCCATTTTTTCTCTCTTTGGCACCCCAAAGATCTTTGGTATTATTTTATTTGTGTATTTGCAGTAAAAATGTATTTACAACAAAGTTAATTACAATTTTACTAAATATTATAATACCATGTATTATTTGACCAAAAAATATGATTTTTTATATTCATTTTACAAATATTATTGGGTAAATCAATAATGGGCTCAATGGTTAAGAGCATGTGCTTCCTAGTAAAAGGTCACAAGTTCAAATTTAGATGGGGATAGAATATTTACCTGTTTTGTAGACTTTATTAGTCAAATTGTTGCATAGAGGTATACACGAGTTTGGTGTCCCACAAACAAGGTAGTCTCGTACAATAATTTGGTGTTTGGCTTGGCAGTGCCATTAAAATTAGATTATTATAATTATTCGATATCAATTTCAAAAAAATATTCCTAATTGATTTCAAATTTAATTATAAATACAAATAAGATAATTTCATTTTATATAATTTTATTTGTTTATTTTAATAAAATATATTAAATTTGAAAAATAATTTTTGTCTTATTTTTATTTATCATAATTATATATTTGATTTGTTTTTTTTTATGAAGTGAAGATTTATATTACTCAATAAGAGAGATTTGGATCTTAGACATGAGAAGTATATGTTGGCCTACTATTAGGGAAACTAGACCACACACATAACTTCAATTGTTTCAAAGTTGCAAAAGGCAAAAGAAATTTTTTGACTAAAAAATACAAAATAACTGAATAGCTTGGTTGGCCATTGCAACCTTTCTTCAACATGGTGCTAAAACAAGAGAACATAAATGAGAAGGAAAAGTAAAAAGGCAGTTGCACATGCATATCTATTTTTTGAAGCTTGTAGCTTCAACAAGTGTGGGCTCATAGTTGATGTTAGGGCAGCAGTCCAGATCAAGGGGAGGTGCCAATTGTCATTCAATATTCTTGTAAGCCTGTGATCCATTTCCATCATGAAATGTTGCAGATGATTCAAAGACATAACAACATCATTCTTAAGCTCATTATGTCTACCAAGACTCTGCTTGGAAGGAACTTGAGATGCCAATAGATATCTTGAGTACACGTATTAATTATATCTACCCCTTTTATGACCAACATTAGGGACCCAATCAGCCACCTCAGTAAGAACCTTACTGTCTATGAGATTACACCTCTCGTTGGAGAGATTTTGCTCAACCTAAGTTATTTATTCTTGTATTGGGTGGCGAGTCAGTTATCTGTATCGTGTTTTCAAACTCTTGGCCTGAGTTTGGGCTCTGAAGCAAACCTCGATTATGGTAGTAGGTAGCATAACATCAAACCCTAGCATGATTCCTGGGCATGGTTGTGAGTGGGTGGAGTGAGAATAGGAGAGGTGTCACCCCAGAGCTAGCTAGAGTGGTCGTGGCCAATCTGCGCCTTGAATTTATGACTGAGTATCCCAGGAATTGAACTAGAATGCAAGTGAATAAATTTATAGAGCAATGAGTAAAACCTTACTAAAGGTCATTGTTTAAATTGCAAACTCCATAACACCAAACATACCTAAACTTGTGTCATGTGTGTGGCTCCAAGGGGGGCACAACGGAAGAGTGTCACTACTTTGTCAACGCAAACAGATTATCACAATGAATCTTGGTGAGTCTCACCATAGGAATGAAGCCCAATAATATTAAAGTACCATGCAAACCAACAACTTCCTCGATCCAAGAAGAGGAAACAACAAGGTTTTGCCTGCCTTTCCCACCTAGACTTAGACTCTAGCCATGTAAAAGGCCAGTGAACTAGGCATGAAGAGTGATATTGGCTATCAACTACAACTCATGAAGCGTGAGGGAGGACCTAGTGCGAAAGGTGAGGAAAGGAACTACCAAGGCCTCCCAAAGATAATGTGCTTCATTTATGAATTTGCTAAAAATTTCCTCAGGCAACATGTAGAATCCCAATGAGGTGTCCATTTATGGCCCATCATTAAATGTGGATGAATTGATGGGATTGCAATGGGTTGGCTTGTCGGTAAAAGTAGTACTATAACCCAGTATCTAACTTGGTATATCTCTCAAATTACTTGTTCACATGGATGAATAGTTGTGGCAATAAATGCACAACAAGGTTGTTGGGTGGTGCTTTCATGTTATACGTCACTTAAATGTTATCTCGTGGGGAGGGGCGATGTTGCCACGTCCAATTAGCTTGTGGGCTGGGGGGTGGCAACACACTCACCTACCACCCCCCCACCCTTTGCCACCTTGGTCACACCATCCAAGGAATATATATTTGATTTGTTAATTATATTACTTTATATCTTTAAAAATTCTTATAATAAAAAATCTATAATTTATTATATTTTTTAAACCTAAAATTAATAAATAAATAATTTATATAAGTGTAAATGAATTAGTATTAAAAGTAGTAAAATTTCATTTTTTTTAATGAATAAAGATAAACCTCAAATTTCAACATTACTTTTTTTTCAATCCTCATTGGCTTGGAAACAAATTTGGATGAGTGTGCAGAAACTTTTACTTATTTAGAATGTGTAGATTTTCATAGTCAGATATATTCATAGAGCTCTTTTTTGGAAGTATTTGTGTTCAAAATTTAGAAATATTCAACATTTTGAATGGACACTCCACCCATAATCAAGGTTAATAATAATTTTGAAGATAGTAAATAAGTTTTAACCAATGAATAAATAAAATAGGAGAAAGGATGTGACAATTAGAAGAGGTTAGAAATTAACATCTTAGAAGACAGTCAAATAATTAAAAAAATGAAGATGAATGTAGTAAGAAAACATAAAGGTAAGAAAAAGGGGCAATTGATTCCCAAAAAATAATAATATAATTAAAATTAAGCTATTAGAAATGAATAAAGAAATATTATGATTAAATTTAAATGATTAGAAAGGCATAAAAAATAGAATATTGGAAATATGAAGAAAGGTTAAAGATATTGGGTAAAAAGGAAAAGGATATGGCGTAAAAAGGAAAGAAATAATGAGGAGGGGTGGGATGGTGTGAAAGTAGAGAGATAAAGGGTAAATGATATAGAACATAGGAGATGGAAGGATAACTTATAAAGAAGAAAACATGGTCCTGATGAGAAGCTAAGGGATAAAATGGGATATAATAGCAAAGGAAGTTGAAAAAGATGAAGAGGAAGGAATGTTCAGTAACATGTTGGAGCGATCTAGGCAAGCCCCAGGATCAATTTTTTTGACCGCCACCATAACACTAAGAGTATATCCAATAACACGCAATCCAAATACACCAATAACTTATGACTTACCAAGAGTCGAGATGTCTTGACCCCACTGACTGCAATCTATCCTTAGGGTTGCCTACTCTTTGAACCTTACCACAATGGATCAAAGATGTCCCTTGAAATTGAACTTTGGTGGATAGGATAACAAATTGCGCTCTCAACTGTTAAACTGTGAGTCCCTCGACAATCACAAATTCCAAGATGATATTATTACCAGTTATAATTCTTATCTTGATAAGATGTTGACTTGATCTAATTATGAGTTGTCAGTGAAATCTAGATCTAGATCTAGAATATCTAGAAGGTCAATTGATGTATTACAAATTCATATCCTGGGATAAATATAATACACAATGACTTTAAGCCTTTTCTGCTACTAACCTGGAATGAAGAGGAAGGAAATGAAGAAACAAAAGCAATAAAGAAAATAGGGAGATAAGAAGTGGGAAAAAAGAGAAGGCCACCAAATAGGGGATCAACCTAAAAAAAGAGCAAGGGAAGGCATAATCTTAGAAGAAATAAAGAGAAGAAACAAAGAAAAGGACAAAAAAAACCTAATGATTAAAGCGATAAATTACTAGCTTCCATAACTCACTAAGTTTATAAACATCTTCTTGATTAAATTACAATTTAATTAACAATTTCCGTTATAATTTTAATAAAACTTATTACTTTATTAAAAAAAATGTACATTACTATCATAAAAATTAAACACTTTTAATATAAACTAAATCTATATTACTATATACAAAAATTAAACTCACCTCATTATAAAGCAAAATGTTTTTCCATTTTATTTATTAATTTCTTCTTATTACAATATCATGAATAATTTTTTCCTTACTAAAAATATTTATAATTAATAAAAATAAATTGCAACAAAACTTTTAAAATTACAAATAAAATATATTTATTTTTTAAAAATAAGTTGATACAAAAATCCAACTATAATTTTCCTTTTCACTTTTTATAATTAATAAAATAATAAAAATAAATGAGAAACAAAACTTTGAAGATTACAAATAATATATATATATATTATTTTAAAATAAGTTATACAAAAATGCAACCATAATTTTCCTTTTCACTTTCATATTCTTTACAATATTGGTGGGATCCTTTTACTAAAACATTACCAATAAAATATATTTATTATTTCAATTATTGCAGACAATCTCCACATAATTTCACTATCTTACATTACCTAATTAAACTAAGTCAACCCACTTGTACCACCCACTTGTACCCTACATCCATTAAAATAAGTCATCCCACTTCCACTCCGTGGGAAGAAGCTTTAGATAATAATTTCCCTTTTCCTTTTCACCTCCATCGATTCATCGAAAGTAATCCATATATTTCAGTCTACCATGTCTCCCTATCGAAGCCTTCCATGTACATAACATCAAACTCTCTTAGGTGTATTATGAGAAATCTTTGAATAATAAACAATTTCACAAGTTTCTTACCAACTTGACAAAGGTTATAGATCTTTGAAACCATGAATTATGCAAACCAATTTAGAACAAGTTTATACACAAGCGAGAAAAGAGATACCAACCAATTTGATAAAAAACTAATATATGTTTCTTAAGGATTAAAGTATTTTTCAAGGATTTAAATATATAATAAAGTTTATTTTATTATTTAAAATATATATTTTTTAATAAATATTATTAATTCAATTATATTTATTTAGAAAATAAGTCAATTAATTTAAAGAAATTAGTTAATCAAGAAATTATAACTAAAAGCAATAAATCACACTAAAATTGAAAAGAAGTCAAAAAGAAAATATGTCTGCACAATCAAGACTAAACATACCAAGCACATGTGATGTATCATATGTATAAAGGAGGTAAAGCTTATGCTAAAAATTTGGTAATGTTAGAATATAATCAAAATTTTATTTTATATATTTTAAAATAGTTATAAGATATTAAAAAATACTATTAGTCTTTGCCTTACCAGGGATTATAGGAATTGTTTCGCAGTCAAACTATGTCGACTCTGTATTATATCGTTTTGCTTTTTCAATTTTAACTAAAGTTTCGGGAAAATGCCTAATATTTCAATTTTTGCATAAATTCAAAATTATTTTTCTAATTTCTTGTAAATCTTATTTCTATTTTTTGATTGGTTGAGGGAGCTCTGATGAGACAAAGGGAAATTTATTTTTTATATTTGTCAGTGTTTGACAATTCATTTATATATATATATATATAATTTTGTAAGTGGCCATTCCATTGGTGAGTGTTGTGACACTAAAGTGATTGCAGGTCCCTTATATAGGTGGGGTTGATGCTCTGACACTAACACTAACATTGTTATGCTAATGCTCTATCCAATGATGCAAGAACTAACGTAGTTGTAGGCTCTTGGCGAGGGGGACGGCTGAACCAGAGCTTCCTTCTACGGAGCATTCAAGATTTGCCCCTTCATTTCAAAGGCAATGGAATATCAGTAATAAACCTTCGCGCTCCACCCAAAAATACATATTTCTTATTACATTATCTTGATGAGTTGTGGCTCGACCCTATGGCAATGATCATTACACTTCATAGAATTGAAATACTCAAGCACACTAAACAAAATAAAATATGCATATCCGTAAGAGTGAAAGGTTATCTCACCTAGGAATTCTTTTAGAACTATTATTTCACCTTTACTAAATTTCATTAGATGAAATGTGTTAGGGCCTCGAGTTGGTGAGCGCCCAAGAGAGTTGAAAAAGTAACGATCGTGGTTAAAGGCGTGTGGTCGCAACAGAAGTGCGACGAGCGCCTGCGTTCATTTAAAGGCAATTCAGGTTAGTATGTTCAGTTAAAGACGACTCAGAGGTGGAATTTCAGTTATATGCGACGAGGGGCGCACCGTGTTGGGCAGGTTCCCACCTTTACGATGAATCATACGATGGATGTGCGATGGGAGCGTGCGACGGGCGGGCAACCCGAGTTGGGAGTTTGAGTGAGGCGCCCATGGGCGAGTCGACACGGTTGGAGTGGGCGCACTTGCACTTGACATGGGCGACCCATGAAACGATCAGTGGGCGAGCGATAGTGATGAGATATGTGGAACCAGAGTATGGAGGTTGAGCAGACTGGTGGTAAGGCCGACCTGAATGGAGAAACGACTTATACACAGACAACGACATGATATATCAAGTGGGGGTCGACATACATATGTGCAGGCCGATGTATCACTTGGAGGTTCAGTTGACCCCTTTCGTGAACGAAGGGTCACGTCCCTTGGAGTTACCATGGCATGGGTATGTATTGGAGGTTGATGAATTCTCCAAAGACATCATCGAGCTCAACGAAGATAAGAAGAAGCGAAAATAGAAAAACGACGAAGGTCGAGGCAACAGGTGAAATTGCAGGGCGAAGGCCGAAGTTAGCCGAGCGAAGAAGATTGGGTTTCTGGTTTTGGGTGAGCCAAGGAAGAATAGGTTAGACAATCGAACTGCGGCAGGGCCGAGTTGACAATCCCGATAGCATTTCGGGTGGAGTAACGTGTGGCAGATCAGCGGGGAAGCTCGAGTAGCAGGTGTGTTGGGTGCAGTGCGACTCGAGTAACCTGAGGTCGCTATGGCAGACCAACGGGTGGGTCGATACACCTTCTCACGCAGAGTAACGGGGTGGGTGGTGTAGCACGGGCGTTTGGATGAACGAAGGGCACGGTAAGGCGTCGGGTAAGTGAAGGTGCGAGCAAATTGCAGTAAGTGGGGACCGAGGGCATGAGTAGGCTGAAAACGGTGAACGGTGGCCACAGTAGTGTCGCAACAATTCAGTTGGGCATGCACGGTGGCACGACTTCAGCATTTTGTAAATAAAGGGTGTACAGGCCAAGGCTTGTTGGCAACACCGAATTGTATTTTTTTTATGTACAATTGAATTTGAATTACTGAATATATATATTCAGTAATTCAATTGTACAAAAAATAAATAATAAATAAAAATAAAAATAAAAATAAAATACAACTTGGTGTTGCCAACAAGCCTTGGCCTGCGCACCCTTTATTTACAAAGTCGTGGTTGCAAAATGCTGAAGTCGTGCCACGGTGCATGCCCAACCTAGGAAATAGGCGTGCGATTGCAACGGAAGTGCGACGAGTGCCCGTGTTCGGTTAAAGGCGATTCAGGTTAGTACATTCTGTTACAGATGACTCATAGGTGGACTTTCAGTTATATGTGACGATAGGCACGTCGTGTTGGGCGGGTGCCCACCTTTATGACGAATCATGTGATGGATGTGCAACGGGATGTGCAATGGGAGCGTGCAACAAGCGGGCACGTCGGGCGACCCGAGTTGGGCGTTCCACAATTGGAGTGGGCACACCCACACTTGACATGGGTGACCCACAAAACAATCAGTGAGCGAGTGATAGTGATGAGATGTGCGGAACTAGAGTATGGAGGTTGAGCAAACTAGTGGTAAGGCCGACTCGAATGGAGCAATGACTTATACACAAACAACAACATGATATATCGAGTGGGGGTCGACATACACATGTGCAGGACAACATATCACTTGGAGGTTGAGTCGACCCCTTTCGTGAACAAAGGGTCACGTCCCTTGGAATTACGATGGTGTGGCATGGGTATATATTGGAGGTTGATGGATGCCCCAAAGGCATCATCGAGCTCAACAAAGATAAGAAGAAGTGAAAACATAAGAACAACAAAGGTCGAGGCAACAGGCGGAATCACAGGGCAAAGGCCGAAGTTAGCCGAGCGAAGAAGATTGGGGTTTCTGGTTTTAGGTGAGCCGAGGAAGAACAGGTCGGACAAGTGGAACTACGGCAAGGCCGAGTTGATAGACTCGACAGGGTTCCGGGTGGAGTAACGTGTGGAAGATCAGCGGGGAAGCTCAGGTAGCAGGTGTGTTGGGTGCAGTGCGAACCGAGTAACCTGAGGCCGCTACGGCAGACCTGCGGGTGGGTCAATACACCTTCTCACGCTAAGTAACAGGCCAGGTTGTGTAGCATGAGTGTTCGGGTGAACAAAGGGTGTGGTAAGGCGTTGGGTAAGTGAAGGTGCGGGCAGACTGTGGTAAGTGGGGACAAAGGGTGTGAGTAGGCCGAAAATGGTGAACGGTGGGCACAGTAGTGTCGCAACAATTCAATTGGGCATGCACGGTGGCATTTTGCAACCATGACTTTGTAAATAAAGGGTGTGTAGGCCAAGGCTTGTTGGCAACATCGATTTGTATTTTTTTATGTACAATTGAATTACTGAATATATATATATATATATATATATATATATATATATATATATATATATATATATATATATATATATATATTATGATATTATGAGAATCACTGATTTTTCACTCTGCCATGAAAAATGCTTCTTGATATATATATATATATATATATATATATATGAGATTATGTTGTTACTTTATAGAAGTTATTATAAATGGCTCTTCTTTGGGTTGCACACGATCTAAAACTACCTCAGGCTGACTTACATGACTTTCCACATAAGCAAAGTCTCTTGGTCTATGAAAACCACGACTCTTGCAACACGAGGACCTGGAGTGTTGTAACATTTTTTTGGATGATAGTTGCAGGAATTAACAAGGTGGTGCACAATTGATCCCTCGTAGTTCCATAACATCGATTAACATTGTGGAAAATATTTATACAATAGAAAAACATTATGACAAGTATTTAAATGATCCCTCGTATTTCCATAACAATCGACGACCACAACTTGGATCAACGAGTGTGTTGGGGACAATTCAAGGTCTAGAATTTCTAGGTTGCATACAATATGCCTTGGTGTTGATTTTAGAGATGCGGTGTATGATTTGACATGATTCCATGACTGCATAAAGGAGATAATTTGAATGCATTCACTAAATTCGCTTCCACATATACATGTTTGTTAGCGTCGTCACAATATTCGAGCTCCATATGTCTTCCTACATCATGAACAATTATCCAACTGACGCGTGAAGGGTGGTGGCAATTGCTCTGAATACTCTGGAGAAGTAAGTTTGAGACTCTTATGGTCCACTTAAGTGTTACAGAAACAAAACCAAAACTGACAAGGGTTGCCTCGAGTACCAATTACAAAGGAGGAAAATTCATATTGTGGGAAGAACATATTCATGTCATGGATGAGAATTCAACCTCCGACAGTCAAGCTACAAGTGATTGTGCGAAGATGTGGATGAGTGGATGCCAATCATTCCAAGGGAAAAAATTACCTCCACACATTGGTTTGTGTGGAGGATTTCATTGTGAGGAGGTACATAATTACTTGGCATCTCTGCACAATGAAGGCCTCCACAGATATAACTAATAATTTATCCAACCAAACTTGACTAACATTTACTAAACCAAGTCAAGGTGTACACATAAAACCAACTTTTGAAATGGATCATCCAATCACATTCATTTTTCCTAAGTTAGCGATGGGTAATACTGCTCGAGCACACAAACTAAACTAGTGTTAGTTTTGCAAAACCATGAATTGGCTCATGTGGAGTAAATGTTATCACAATGCAATCTACACTCTAATCCACTCTTATGATTACACCTATTTGTGATAAGAAATGAATCTATTAATTCACTTAAATTGAAATCTACAATGTATTGTTGATTATTTTAACTCTTCGAGCTAAGGCTTTGTGTACAAAATCCTTGAAGCTCTTAGTAAAAAAAAAAAAAAAAACCAACGTAAGTTTTGAAAAGTTAATAACTTAAAATTACACTTTTATTAACTTTTACTCAAATATTGAACAAAATCTGTCAATTTTATTTTACCAAAAACCAAAAAAGTTACCTAGTTAAACCACTATGTCACCAACGATTCAGGATTTTTTTTGTGGGGCCAATTCACAACTAATGGATTGAACCATCCACGTAGCTACCCTATAGTTTTCGAAACAGTTATTTAGTTGTCATACACAAAGGTGCATTTTTCGAAATGGGTATTTCGTTGTTGTACACAAAGGTTCATTGTGATACCTCTTGTGCAGAGCTTTACATGTACAAAAATCTCCAGACAACCAAAGCTCTGTATAGCGCTAAAGATAAAATCTTAATACACTGCTAAATAGGGAACTTACCGTGCACTCCATAGTTGGAAATTACTTCGCACAATGCATATAATCCCCTTTCATCCCTGCTCTGATTCCTATAGCTTTATCTTTCAGTCCTTCGACTTCTTAATGTCAAAGCGGAACAACTTGGCTATCTCTTCAAGCTTCGACGTGTACGTCTACCTTGAATCCTCCTCCCTATCCTTGAACAATCTAGAGAGACTGAACATCAAAGAGCGGGAGATAATGTGCAAGGAGTTGAATTGGACGAGTTTAGGGGTGAAGAAGGTGGATTCGATGATGTCAAGGAGGCCAACATCCACATCATTCTCGACTTGCGAGCACTTTAAGCCCCGACGAAACCAGGGGACGTCCATCAGCTCCGGGTTAGATCATAGCAGGTTGATGAGTTGACTGGGTTTGATGTTCGACAATAAACCATCAACATCAATCTCCTACCTTTACAAATCATTATTACAACCAAAACCATAATCCATTGAATAACAACACAATTTTCTCAACTTAGTCTAGTGAATGAGCCATAGTTACAATGAGCGTATTAGGTCGTTGCTCGATGTTGTTGACACACTACGCAATCTTGGAGTAGTGAAAGAGGGTATTCGACTACCTGCTATTGTTGTTATTGGTGATCAGTCGTCGGGAAAGTTAAGTGTATCGGAGTCTCGAGTTGGCCTTCGAGTTGAAGATTAACCTCATTACTTATTGGAATGTGGCAAGGTTGAGGCTATTTGACCAGATTCCACTCCATTTGTGGTTCATGGCGAAAAATTTGGTTGAAAACAACATTAGCACGAAATTGTAAAGCATGTGGTTGAATGGGGTTTAAATATGATGGAATGTGTTTAATATTAAGTGTACAGAAGTTCATTATGCAAAGGACCTCCACACAATCAACCTCCGCACAATGAACTGAACTTTTGCACAAGCCCTCTTTGAAAGTTCATTGTGTGGAGGTGCTCCGCACAAACAAGTACCTCTGTACAAATGTCGTGATGGTTCTAACCCATGTGTGGGTTTAATTTACCGTGGATGTCCAATTTCCATAGCTCTAGTCTTGGATAATTCTGAGCAATTACACATATTACCCATGGTTATTCTTCAAGCTCCAACCTGCATTTCAGCCTGTAGCAACGATGATTCAACAAATCATCCAGGTTTGGTAGCTTTCTCCACGTGTCTACCTTTGCATCATAGATAACCGGTCATGTGATCCCCTCAAAATTGGGCCCTCTTAGCAAGATCTTGCATGCGCCCAATTTTATGACAAAGATGATCTCGATCAAGTAGCGTCATAGAATGATGCACCAAATATAATCATAATGCGCCTTTCTAAAGATGAACCAACTAAATTGGGATATGGGATTTGTTGTTATGTTTGCCTTTGCTATTGGTATACTATGGATAATGGATGAACTAGTATGTAGAAATAATAACCGAATGATCCACCAAAGATATGTTGGATGTGTGTCATATTCTTTCCACGACTAGACCCACGTGCTGAGCTAGGGGTTAGAGGGGGGGAGCTAGCCCCCCCTTTGTTATGCCAAGCGTAGCAGGGGGGTTATAGGGGGCGCGACAACCACCCCAGGTTGGGGGGTTTGAGGGGGGATAGTAGGCCCCTCTATGGGGTCTAGGGCAGCGCCCCAAGAAATTGTTTTTGGACCCTATATTAGGTGGGCGAACCTACCTATGGTTTTGTGCATGGATTTTGCACATGGTTTTGGGCATAATAATTTTCTGCCCATGGTATTTTGTAGATCCGATCAAGGGAACTATGGTTATGTTCTAATATAGGGTTAATGGATTGGGGTTTACGGATGCTTTGACTTGTATATATATGTATTGTAACATTGAAAGGAATATAATGAAAAATCAATCTGGTAGTCCCGATTTTGGTATCCGGGGGAAAATCTCTGTGTATTTGTTTTGTGTTTCTCGCCATTGTATATTTTCTATTTTTAAGAATTCGTTTGCAGGTAATTTCTACACAAGGTTAAAACCTACTAGATAAGCAGAATGTGTCTTTCTAAAGATGGCACAAGAACAAAAACTACAAGCAATAATGTGCCTTTCAAAGATAAACTCGACAAGCTTATGTTAACGCATGAGGTGGGGGTTTAGCATTCAGCATTCAGAAGTGCCGATGACAAATATGTCTCCCAACATAGACAAGGAGTTCATCAAACTTGTACGAAGGATATGTCATATGATGTGATACCATATTCCATATTACCATTTTGGGGTTAACACTTTGAAAATAATGTGATGTGGATGCGAGCATGTAGAGAGTAACCTAAGTTAGTAGTGGTTGTGGGTATTTTTTAAAGCTTACATGGAAGAGGATGAATGGAAAGCACGGTGCACGCAGGTTGATAGGCTTTCCTTTGGAGTTTGTGTTGGGTGTGGAGGCTGATTATCTTCCTGATTGTTCAGAGGTTTTTTGTTTCAGCCACGTTGGATCCTTGCTCCTAACGAGGCGGCAATGCGACCCGTTTAATTGTCGTCAAGGGTGTCCATGGGGGGCAAAGATGACTTTTATGAGCCCCCCCCCGGTAGGGGTTCAGGGGCAGTGCTTCTGAAGCTAAAAATAGATGAAAATTTGCCTTGTAAAACATCGTAATTTCGTAGTCAATTTGGGATGTTCATTAGGCAAATGATTTGACAATTGAAGTTATGTTAATTTAGAGTTTTTTGCCCTAGAAGGCAACCCTCAGTTTATATGATGGAATTGTATTGTGGTTGTGGATTATGATTCTGAGTGGGAAAGAGATAGAAGATCGTGTGATAGCGAAGAGGATATTACTATTGTAGGTTGTATCTCTTCATTTTGTTGGATAATATAAAAGGGAGGACTGTTTGTTTCTCCATGGCGTAGCCCAAATTGGGTGAACCACATATATTTGTGTCTATCTTGTTTTAATGCGTCTCTATATTTGTGTTTCCGCAATTTTTTTGTATTTCATTGCTCCGACAATTAATTTCTAACAATTGGTATCAGAGTCGAAGGTTTATTTGGCTGATAGACTCGCATGAAATAAGGGTACCTGGTTCGAGTGAGAGCTATGGCAAAAAATGGTAGGTTTAGGGTCAAGAAATTTAATGACCAAAACTACTAGTTGTGGAAGATGTAGATGGGAGATTATATGTGTCAGAAGATCTATACCTACCATTAAGTGGAAAATCAAAGAAGCTAACGAGTATGACATATGCATAATGGGAGATTCTCGACAGAAAGGCACTAGGAACAATACGATTATGTATGGTAGTGTCACTGGCATTCAACATTTCAAAGGAAATGACAACATAAGGTTTAATGACGGCATTGACCAAACTATATGAAAAACCCTCGACCTCAAATAAGGTATTTATTATGAAGCGTCTATTTAAAATGAAGATGTCAGAAAGTGGATTGGTTGTTGATCATTTAAATGAATTTAACACGGTTATAAGTTAGTTAAGTTCTGTAGGGGTAAATTTTGATGATGAAGTTAGGGCTCTGTTATTTCTGTGCTCATTTCCAAAAAGTTGGAATGGAATAGTTATGGTTATTGGTAACTATGTCTTTGGATCTAGCACTTTAAAGTTTGATGATGTTGTTTGTGGCATCCTTAGTGAGGAAATGTGACGGAAAATATCTAGTGAGACATTAGGTAATGTTTTGACTGCATATACTAGGGGAAGAAAAATGGAAAGAGGAAGGAGCCTAAGAAATTGAAGTAAGTTAAGAAAAGGCAGATCCAAATCCAAATCGGGGATAGTCTGCTGAAAATGCGGGAAGAAAGGACATCTGAAGAAAGACTACAGATATTGAAAGGGAAAAGAAGGAGATGGACAACAAGAGAACAATCATGAAGCGAATGTGATAGTTGATGTGTTGCAATATGCTTTGATTCTTTAATTAGAGAATAGTATTGATGCCTGGGTGGTATATTTAGGGGTCTTATTCCATGCCACACTTGATAGGAAACATTTTCATGACTATGTTCAAGGAGGTTTTGGACAAGTTTGCTTGGGTGACGATAAACCCTGTAAAATCACTAGAATGGGTAAGGTTTTTATAAAGCAACAAAATGGAAACCAATGGCTATTAAAGGAGGTAAGGCATGTCTCAAATCTGAAGAAAAATCTAATCTCAACAAGGTAGTTAGGTGGTGAAGGTTGTGTAACTACATTCACAAACAAAACCTGGAAGGTCACTAATGGATCCCTGGTAATAACAAAAGGAGAAAAGGTTGATACATTGTATTTATTCAATGGTATTTTTGGTTCTATTAATGCTTTAACCTCCACATGAGCAGACACGACATTGTGGCATCACAGGCTTAGGCACATGAGTCAGAAGGGGATGCAGATTCTTCACTCAAGAAAGTTGTTGCCAAGTTTGAAGCATGTTGATTTGGATTTATATGAGAATTGTGTTTATGGAACACAGAAGAGAGTGAGATTTATCAGAGTTGGGAAAGTAAAGAAGTCTGAGTGGAAAATTATAGTTTGTGCATATAGATGTATGGGGACCAACTCAGGTATCATTTCTCAGCGGCTCTCGCTATTATGTTACTTTTATTGATGATGCGACTAGGAAAACTTAGATTTATTATATTCAGAATAAATATGATGTATTTGATACTTTCAAGAAATGGAAAAAATTGGTTGAGAATGAAATAGGAAAGAAGTTGAAGTGTCTCAGATCAGACAATGAAGGTGAATACTACAAAAAAGGTTTTGGTAACTACTATTCAGAGCATGGAATTTGTATAGAGAAGACAAGAGTCCAGGAACACCACGGGAAAATGGTGTGTCATAAAGGATGAACAAGACAATCATGGAGCGTGCAAGGTGCATGAGATTGCATGTAGGATTGCCTTATAATTTTTGGCAGATGTTGTAGATATTGTTATTTATATAATAAACAGAGGGCCTTTGTTGGGACTCATAAATGTCATATTTTCATCCACCTTTTTCTTCACTATTCCTTACATTTCATCATTCCATTAACCTTTTATCATATCATTTTCATAAATACATTTGGGTTTCACCTTCTTATTTTCCATTTTATTCATTTTTGTATTACAAGTGAATTTATGATTAAATATTAGAAAATATACATATTTTTATATATATCTCAAGAATATGTGAGTTTTTTGATGTGTAGGAAATATGTGAAGAATTAATATCTCCTCCACCATATTAAGGAGATAATTATGCAAGCCTATTCCTAAGGAGAAAATCATGGAGAATTTGGTTGGCATATCTTATCCTATTCCTAAGGAGCAAATCATGGAGGATTTGGTTGGCATATCTTATCCTATTCCTAAGGAGAAAATCACGGAGGATTTGGTTGGCATATCTTATCCAATTCCTAAGGAGAAGATCATGGAGGATTTGGTTGGCATATCTTATCCAAGATATGTGAGAGATTTATGGAGGATTCAAAGGGATCATATTTTGTAATAATGGGAAAGTAGTTAAAAATGCTTGAGAGATTTGTGGGATCATATTTTGTAATAATGGGAAAGTAGATTAGTGGATGATCATTATGATTTTTTTACTCATCCCATTGTATAAATAGGAGTACAATCTCCTCCATTTGTAATCTGGAAGTTTTTGTAATCTTAGAATTTTGGAGTATGTAATCTTAGAAGCTTAGAGTTGGTTTGTAATGAAGATTTTGAAATAAAGGATCATACTTCAATTTTGCTTCTACATCTGAGTCTCCATTGAAGTGGTGTGTTGGTGGAGTTATGGAGGGCCCCCATGGCCTCATTTGCATGCTTATTTGTTATAATTTATTTTATGTTTTTGATTGATTTCAGCTTTCAAGTTTTGTTAAATGTTCTAATATTGGAAGAATCTTATTTGAAGGTGTTCTTGTAAGAGAACCGTAAGATCTCATACAATTATTAGATCTAGGTTTATTTCATTTCAGCTTTTAATTTCTTATTAGATGTTCTAATGTTGGAAGAGATCTTGTAGAACATGTTCTTGTAAGAGAATCATAGATCTCAAACAATTGTTAGATCTAAGTTTGATTAGTTATTGAAAGAGATCATAATGAATATGTTCTTGTAAGGGGACTTTAAGATCTTGGACAAATTAGGAATCTTTCTAGATCTATATATTTTAGATAAGCACTTCTAAGTTTACCTTCCCGGGTTGAGATTAAATTAAACTCTAATTTGCATCCGCATTTTAGACCACACATTTTGGCGTCGTTGTCGAGGAAGTGCAACTAGAAGGATTTAGTAATTGTTTTTATGCATTTGTTTTTATGGACTAATTTGTGGAACTTGGTGACAACAGGTTCATAAAGGAGTTCAAAGTTTGGAGCATTTTTATTTTCGTACATAGTTATTTTAAATTTAGTTTTTATTTTAAACCCCCCATTTCTCACTAATCCATCTACGGATGATGAATTTGACAATGTTGAACAGGTAATTCTTGGAGAGCAAGGACAATAACCTTGAGCCAACTCTAAGACAGGATTCTCACATACTTGCAAAACATAATGTAAAATTTTTAGTCTTGATGTCAACATGTTCGAATTTTAGTCCGTAGATGGCTTCATTGGAAGCATTCTTTTACTTAGAAAATAAAACATCTTTTAAGTTAATATATAATAGATTAGAAAAATAAAAATGAGATCTCATTAGAAGTCATTAGAAGTCGTTATCATTAGAAGTTTTTAGTTTTGTTTTCCAAAAATAAATCATCATGAATAAAAAGAACTGCTTCATCTTTGCATTTCTATGTCCTGTTTCTGTATCACGGGTGAGCCAGGAGCCTGATTATCGGAAATATTTGTCTTCCGAGAGTCTAAATGCCCCCGCGACATTGCAAAAAGAGTGTTGATAATGCAAGGTTTTGTCGCAGATCTTAATTTTTTTTTTTTTTTTTTTTTTTTTTTTGTCGCAGATTTTAATAGTGTTTTATCCATCCACGCTAACCTGCATATAAAATTAAATTAAATAATAATAATAATCAAGAGATTAGTACGATCTCTTCCCGCGCTTCGTGCGATCTGGAAGATCAGAAAATCTATTGATTTATTTCAAATAAAAATACTCTTGCTGTAGAACTAATATGCAATGCGACAATAAAGAATTTTGTGTTGAATGCTTTTATATCACATACTAATATGCAGACCACAACAGATCTTTATAATGCCAATCTTTTTGCCGAGCATATTTCATCTGACCCAAACAGGGAGTATTACTTTTCATGGTTATTTTAAGAATGGATTGATTTTAATATCATGATTAAGTCAATTTCAACACTTTGATTGTCCTTAATATGTTTTATTTGGTATGAAATTTTTGCGTAAGAATCATGAAGGAAATGGCCATTTCTTCTTGAACACACTTATGTTTTCTTTCTGCCAAGTTTTTTTTACAGGTTACAGGATAATCAAGTGATCATAAGGAGATTACATTGTGACGACAATTGGTCTTCCAAAGACTACAATTCATGAAAAATTCTAAAGACAAATCCAACTCCACAACCACTACCTTGCACCTCCCTTTTTGAAGCAGATTTTGAATTCCACCAATTGTAAATCCATAAAGCATGACATTTCCATATCCATTTTTCACAGCAAGAGTTCATCTTCATACACCATGCATTTCCTTACATTCATTTTTGGACGCTCGAAGTCATTCCCTTTCCATGATTACATTGCCTTGTTTTCCTCGCCATGCTGATCCACACTCCTTGTCTGTGAGTTCTTTCCATTTATAGTCCCACCAAATCTTTTTGTACAAACTCGCGTTGACTGATGTGGGATTCCTTAAGGCCCACCTTTCAACAAATCTTGCCCCATCGATATCAGCCCCTTATCTAGGAAATAGACTAGAGTTCCTTTTGAGTACCTAGAGGCTTGCATGCCTTAATGGCAAGTTCTCTCGCTGACGATCATGGGAATACATCAATGTCCCTTGATCTCCAGATCTTGCAAGTGGCTCGACCTCAACACATCCATTCGCACTTCGCAAGATGTACTCGGGTACCCTGGCACTCATTGACATCAATGGTGAGTTGCCTCGCATTGGTTAACGGCATACATCAATGGCCGGTAATCCAATGATTTCTATTCATGCTCGACATCGACACATTCTTTCGCATGATTTTAATTGTACCAAGAAGTTTAGTAGCAGGTGAAGACTATACACTTTTTCACGACTCCCTCAGCAGTTACAGCAGCATGAATTCTGATCTATGAGAGTACCACAGTCCCACTTTCAGCATTTATCTTTTCCATGATTCAACATCAGCGGTTCAGATTCCTTCATTTCCCAGGATCCAGTAACAACAACATCAGTCACATTTTCCTGATCCAGCAGCAGCAGCAGCAACTACATTCCTCTTGCATAGTTCATCATTCTTGGGTAAGTAGAGGTATGTTGTTTTCTAATCTTTAATCATGCAATTCCTTATATGCTAACTTGAATATTTTGGAAAATTCCCTCACCATACTACATTTCCTTTCATGAGCCATGTCAAGTTGCATGAGGACATGCAACCAATTCAGTTGAGGGGGGGAGAACTATATTCACTTCCATGATTCCATTTCTTCACCACACTACATATTCACTTCCATGATTCCATTTCTTCACCACTATCACTCCATTTTTTCTCATTTACCATTCACCAACATTTATTTTCCAATGATACTTTGTTGCACTTTGCTTCATACGTAATATTGGCATGCTTCATTAATATTACAAAAGGGCTTTCTTATGCACATTGATAGCTTATGATTTCCAGTGAGTGTTTACATTATTATTGAAGAAAAGAGAACAGAAAACGAAATGAATGTTGTTAACACAAGAACCAACATTCTTTGTATTCATGGTTGTCACACAAGAACCAACATTCTTTGTATTCATGGTTGTCACACAAGAACCAACCATAAGAAAATGTAAGTTGTTACTCATGTCTTTCACATATCCTGGAAACATTCATTATTAAAGACATCATCATGTAAAGCCAAAGTTGTTCAAGATGCCAAATGTTCTTAAAGAGACCCATGCATGGTTGCATGAGGACATGCAACAAGTTCAGTTGGGGAGGATGTTGGGACTCATAAATGTCATATTTTCATCCACCTTTTTCTTCACTATTCCTTACATTTCATCATCCCATTAACCTTTTATCATATCATTTTCATAAATACATTTGGGTTTCACCTTTTTATTTTCCATTTTATTCATTTTTGTATTACAAGTGAATTTATGATTAAATATTAGAAAATATACATATTTTATATATATATCTCAAGAATATGTGAGTTTTGTGATGTGTAGGAAATATGTGAAGAAGCTCATTACTCAGGAGCTTATGTGTTTTTTTCTGTTATTTGTTTGGGGATGGGTTGGGGTATCCTCCTGTTGGGGTTTACACACCCATTTTCTTGCTGCCCTCTCTGAGGGCTTTACTGCATACTTCTTTTGAAGTACTGTTTTTGTAAGTGGTTTACCCACACTATAGCATATGCGTTCAGCATCTACAACATGTAATTTTTTGATCTAATGAAAATTACGAATTCTATTTCTTCGGAAAAAAAAAGGAAATATGTGAAGAATTAATATCTCCTCCACCATATTAAGGAGATAATTATGCAAGCCTATTCCTAAGGAGAAAATCATGGAGAATTTGGTTGGCATATCTTATCCTATTCCTAAGGAGCAAATCATGGAGGATTTGGTTGGCATATCTTATCCTATTCCTAAGGAGAAAATCAGGGAGGATTTGGTTGGCATATCTTATCCAATTCCTAAGGAGAAGATCATGGAGGATTTGGTTGGCATATCTTATCCAAGATATTTGAGAGATTTATGGAGGATTCAAAGGGATCATATTTTGTAATAATGGGATAGTTAAAAATGCTTGAGAGATTTGTGGGATCATATTTTGTAATAATGGGAAAGTAGATTAGTGGATGATCATTATGAGTTTTTTACTCATCTCATTGTATAAATAGGAGTACAATCTCCTCCATTTGTAATCTGGAAGTTTTTGTAATCTTAGAATTTTGGAGTATGTAATCTTAGAAGCTTAGAGTTGGTTTGTAATGAAGATTTTGAAATAAAGGATCATACTTCAATTTTGCTTCTACATCTGAGTCTCCATTGAAGTGGTGTGCTGGTGGAGTTATGGAGGGCCCCCATGGCCTCACTTGCATGCTTATTTGTTTATAATTTATTTTATGTTTTTGTTTGATTTCAGCTTTCAAGTTTTGTTAAATGTTCTAATATTGGAAGAATCTTATTTGAAGGTGTTCTTGTAAGAGAACCGTAAGATCTCATACAATTATTAGATCTAGGTTTATTTCATTTCAGCTTTTAATTTCTTATTAGATGTTCTAATGTTGGAAGAGATCTTGTAGAATATGTTCTTGTAAGAGAATCATAGATCTCAAACAATTGTTAGATCTAAGTTTGATTAGTTATTGAAAGAGATCTTAATGAATATGTTCTTGTAAGGGGACTTTAAGATTTTGGACAAATTATGAATCTTTCTAGATCTATATATTTTAGATAATCACTTCTAAGTTTACCTTCCCGGGTTGATATTAAATTAAACTCTAATTTGCATCCGCATCCACACAGACTTCAACTTCCTTGGATGGTGGTATTCTCAAGGAGGCATGGACAGGTAAAAAGGTAAACTACTCATTTTTAAAGACTTTCGGCTGTGAAGCTTTTGTCCACATTAATAAAAAAAATAGAAAAATGCTTGAGGAAAAATAAAAGAAATGTACCTTTGTGGGATACGGTGTAAATGATTTTGGTTATCGCTTATATGATTATGAAAATCACAAGATCATTAGGAGTTGATATGTCACATACAATGAAAAGGTCTTGTATAAGGATCAAATGCAGGAAAAGAAGCAAGAAAAGGAAAACAAAGAATACACAATGCTTGATGAGATCACAAAAAAAGTAAAGGTGCCTAAAAATTATAATGATCAGTGGCCACAACAACCACAACAACAATAGGCACGTCAAACACCTGAGAGTGGTGTTAGAAGATCTATTAGGATAATTAGACCCCTTAAACGATACTCTCCTTCATTATATTATGTATTGTTGACTGATTCCGGTGAACCAGAAAGATATGAAGAAGTAATGTAGGTAGAAACTAGGACGAAGTGAGAGCAATCCATTGAAGAAGAGATGAACTCCTTGATGCATAAACAAACTTAGGACTTAGTCAAGTTGCCTGCAGGTAAAACAACATTGCAGAATAAATGGGTTTACAGGTTGAAGGGAGAAGATGGAGGTAAACAAAGGTATAAGGTTAGACTTGTGGTGAAAGGGTTTGCAAAAAAGAAAGGTATAGACTTTGATGAATTTTTTCCTCCTATTGTTAAAATGACTTCAATCATAACTATTTTAAGTCTAATGGTACCAAAATATTCACATCTTGAGCAGTTAGATATAAAGACAACCTTTCTCCATGGGGATTTTGAGGAAGAAATATATATGCAACAACCACAAGGGTATGAGGTCAAAGGGAAGGAGAAGTTAGTGTGAAAATTGAAGAAGAGCTTGTATGGCTTAAAACAAGCTCCAAGGCAGTGGTATCTAAAATTTGACAGGTTTATGTTTGAACAAGGTTATACTAGATGTCACTTTGACCATTGTGTTTATCTTAAAAATCAAAATGATGGCAACTATATTATATTGTTATTGTATGTAGATCACATGCTTGTTGCAGGGTCTAACATGCATGCAATAAACGTGGTCAAAGGAAAATTGGCAAATTCATTTGCAATGAAGGATTTGGGTGCTACAAAACAAATCCTTGGTATGATAATAACTAGAGACATGAAAAATTGCAAATTAACATTGTCTTAAAGTAAGTACATAGAAAAGGTGTTGGAAAGATTTAATATGCAGAATGCAAAACCAGTTAGTACACATTTGGCTAGCCATTTAAAATTAAGTAATGAGATGTGTCCCAAGGCTCAGGAAAAGATGGATTATATGTGTAAAGGTCCATATGCATCAGTGGTTGGAAGCTTAATGTATGCAATGGTATGCACAAGGCCTGATATTGCACATGTGATGGGAATTGTAAGTAGGTATATGAACAATCCATGAAAAGAGCATTGGATGGTAGTGAAGTGGATTCTCAAGTATTTGAGAGGTACCACAAATAAAACATTATGCTTTGGAGGTTCAAACATTGCTCTATAGGGATATGTTGATGCAAATATGCTAGGTGATAGAGATAACATGAGGAGCACCATAGGGTATGTGTTTATTATAGGTGGAACATGTTATCACAATAGACTTCGTTTTTATTTTGTTATAAAAAATGCTTACAATTTTAGTGTTATCATCTTAATTATAATAAACATGGAAAATTATTGATAACGGGGCTATCAACATTTTAGTAATTCGATATGGTCTATCAAAGGAATTCGCTGACAACGACTGTATCATCAATTTTCATTTTGGTTGACAAGCTAACTGTCAGCGCCAAAACCAGTTTTTAAATTTAAAAAGTGATGATTATGTTGACCACGTCAGCGTCAGCGTTTTCATTGAAACATGTCTCTATTTGTTTTGAAAGGGTAAAAGTATCGGTTAATCATTTTTCCTCCGTTGCAATGAGCGAATGTCATTTAATATGATATTACCATATGATATGAACTTCATTCGTAATCATAACTCGAAACTCCGTGATTATTCACTCACCATCTGTATTATCTCATTCGCATGTCAAGTTGTTTTACCTTGTCTCGTCAATAGTTTGCTTGTTGTTAGTTCGGAGTCAGTCACACTTGGCATTGAAAACTGTTTTGTTCACAGGGATTCAAGATTGAATCTCGGGGAGACCACAAAACACGATGAGGAAAGGAGGTAAAGCAAACCGGTTCGAGCCCAAAGTGCCAGATTTGTTGGACATATACCCCGAAATTCATCAGTTGTTTCAGCAAGCTAGTTGGAGTGAATTCTTCAACTGTTGTATCGACTACCATGATGTAGTGGCTCTGTATTTTTCTCAAGGCTTTGATGGAAATCACATGGAGGTGGGAGGCTTGTCATTTTTAGTTACAGAGAAAAACATTGTTGAGGCCACAACCTTACCAGCAAATAGATAAAGGATTTTCCATAGCCATGTGTTGGCAAGTACACCCCCGCATTTCGGCTAAGCAAAATGCTGGAAACACCCCTCAGATAGGGAAGAAATAGGCCACATAACCTTCTTTTTATCGAGCAATGGAGCGACAAGGTTCTAAAAATTATCGTCGATTTTTCTTCATAACATTCAAAAAATAGCAGATAAGTTAACCCAGATCTTTTACCATCAAGGATCGAAGATCAAAGTAGAAAACTCAAGGATGGGGCCCCTTTGCATCATTAATAAAGGATCAATCACCTTGAGGGGACTGCCTTACCTCATGTGTACCTGGGAGCTACTTTGAGAGTCGTAGTCCTAAAGGGGCGGGTTAACGGAGTTGAGGTTGAGGTTAGGGAGTTGAGGCAGCCTTACCTCTCCGCTATGGGTGCCACTCCTGGTGAATGTGAAAACGGGTGGGCCAGAGGGGGTTACCTAGATAATCTCCCAAACCGTCCTTGGTTGGGTTGTCCCTTTGCTGGTTAGGGAAGTCGGGTCAGTCTAGCCTAACCAGAGTGGTTACCACTCTTTGCGGCAGCAAAAAAGTATACCCCCCTTTTTGTCCCCCTTTAGGGTTTCAAACGGAAAAATTTGACCCCCCCTCTGCAAAAGGAACAAGGAACCAACCATTTCGATTGGGCTGGGAGTCAACTCAGGGCCCTTAGGCCCACCGTTGTTGCCGCAACGAGTGGCAACCACTCTGGTTAGTCCAGCCAGCTTCCCTAACCATCCATGGGACAACCCAACCAAGGATGGTCTGGGAGATTATCCAGGTAGCCCCCTCTAGCCCACTCGTTTTCACATTCACCATGAGTGGCACCCATACCGAAGAGGCAAGGCTGCCTCGGCTCCCTAACCTCAACCTCAACTCCGTTAACCCGCCCCCTCAGGACTACGACTCTCAAAGTAGCTCCCAGGTACACATGAGGCAAGGCAGTCCCCTCAAGGTGCCCCTAAATGACACCAATTAGTCATGGTTCCAACAAGTCATGGTGTTCCTGAGTTTGACACCATCTCAGGAATGAAATTGGTTATACTCGTATGCGGCTCACCCAATGCAGCTGCAATATTGAGCGTGAAGCAATAATGAGCGCTTAAGTCATTAGGGTGCAAATAATAGTACACCACACCTTTAAAAAGGGCCTCAATACCCCTATGCCTTGCCCTGGAATCATTATAGGGACTCAGTCAAGGTGGGATCGCGCTAGCATCCCAATCAGGCTCTCAGCAATGAGTATAGTTCAGTTACATTACTCTTGTTCCTGGGGATCGTTAGCACGCCCACTAGGGCTTTGTACCTATAGCAAACGGCTACCATGCATCATAAAGTATTGATTCCCATTTGTGCTCATCCCAATATTTGCTTGTACCCTTTTCTGCTTGGGGCCATCTTTCGCTCATTTGCTTGGGGCCATTTTTGTTCTTTGCATCATTAATAAAGAATCAAGGATGGGGCCCCATTTCGACTTTGCACCTTTTCAACTTTTTTAAGTTTCCTACTTTCGCTCAAGGCTCAAGGCTCAAGGAGGGGCCCCATCAAGGCCCCTCATTAGGAGACCCCTCCTACAAGGAAAGTAAGAAACTCAAGGATGGATCGAAGATCAACAAAGGCTCAAGGATTGGGGGCCCCATCAAGGCTCACGGCTCAAGGCTCAAGGAGGGGTCCCATCAAGGCTTCAACCCATCGGGCAAGACCACTGACAATGAATAAGGAACTTGCTCGACGGGTTGAAGCCTTGATGGGGCCCCTCCTTGAGCCTTGAGCCTTAAGCCTTGATGGGGCCCCCAAGCCTTGAGCCTTCCTTGATCTTCGATCCATCCTTGAGTTTCTTACTTTCCTTGTAGGAGGGGTCTCCTAATGATGGGTCTTGATGGGGCCCCTCCTTGAGCCTTGAGCCTTGAGCAAAAGTAGGAAACTTAAAAAGTCAAAAAGGTGCAAAGTCAAAATGGGACCCCATCGTTGATTCTTTATTAATGATGCAAAGAGCAAAAATGGCCCCAAGCAAATGAGCGAAAGATGGCCCCAAGCAAAAAAGGGTACAAGCAAATATGGGGACGAGCACAAATGGGAATCAATACTTTATGATGCATGGAAATCATTTGCTATAGGTACAAAGCCCTGGTGGGCATGCTAATAGATCCCCAGGAACAAGAGTAATGTAACTGAACTATACTCATTGCTGAGAGCCTGATTCGGATGCTAGCGCGATCCCACCTTAACTGAGTCCCTATATTGATTCCAGGGCAAGTCATAGGGGTTTTGAGGCCCTTTTTAAAGGTGTGGCGTACTATTATTTGCACCTTAATGACTTAAGCGCTCATTATTGCTTCACGCTTAATATTGCAACTGCATTGAGTGAGCCACATACGAGTATAACCAATTTCATTCCCGAGATGGCGTCAAACCCAGGAACACCATGAGCGATTGGTGTCATTTAGGGACATCTTGAGGGGACCACCTTGCCTCATGTGTACCTGGGAGCTACTTTGAGAGTCGTAGTCCTTAGGGGGTGGGTTAATGGAGTTGAGGTTGAGGTTAGGGAGCCGAGGCAGCCTTGCCTCTCCAGTATGACGCCACTTGTGGTGAATGTGAAAATGGGTGGGCCAAAGGGGGCTACCTGGATAATCTCCCAGACCATCCTTGGTTGGTTGTCCCATGGTTGGTTAGGGAAGCTGGGTCAGGCTGGCCTAACCAGAGTGGTTACCACTCGTTGCGGCAGCAATGGTGGGCCTGAGGGGCTTGACTTGACTCCCACCCTAACCGGAATGGTTGGTCCCTTGTTCCTTTTGGGGAGGGGCGGTCACATTTTTCCATTTAAAACCCTAAAGGGGGACAAAAAGGGGGGTGTACTTTTAGAGGGAAAAATTGGAGGGCTGTAGTTCGAAAGGAGTGGTTGCAGGACAAATGGCATGTCCCTTTACGCCTCTATCAACAATATTTTACTTGCGAAGGACAGTTTAATCGAGTAAACCTCTACCTTTTTTATTTCCTCACACATCTTGATGGTCAAATTAGAATTACTCCATGTTTTGATTTGTTAGAAAGCCTTAAACATATGGCAGCTAGGTTTAGGGATCATACAAACCCCTCCTCTCATTTTATATACCACAAAGCCCTGATAAAACTGTTAATAGAAAACCAGCTAGCCAAGGCAAGAAGGACTTGGAGCCATTCCCTTTCTTGGGTAAGTTTTCAACCTCAACCCCTTAAAAGATGAAGAGGTAGACCAAAGACTGCCAAAAAAGAGAACAAAGCTAAAAATCAAGCCCCTATTGAGCCACCTCCCAACCAAGAAAACCTATAAGTTCCATCTACATCATTTGGTCCAAAGATTCCCAAATTTTACTAGAGGAAAAGTGTCATGCTTCATAAACCAGACCTTGTATCCCCTGTAAACCCACCTATTGATATCGACTCTTCCCATGTTGTGACTCCACCTTCCAAAACTTCCCCTGTAGACACAACTAAAATAGAGGTTTCTAAAGGCAAATAAGTAGTGGTTGAAAGTGATGAGGAGGAGGAATTTTTTGAAGTTTTCAAGGGTGGCAAGGGACCCCATACAAGGCCAACTAACAAGTTAATATACAAAATCAAACTTAGAAATAACCTAGAGTTGGCCAAGGAGGTTATTGATGTTGATAATATGTCATTGAAGGACCTCAGCATTAACAGGAAGAAGGCTACAGGCTCTAAGAAGAGTAGAGGCAAAGAAACTATGAAAAAGGGACCCAAGGAGACAAGGCAAAGCAAAAAAAAAGATTGGAGAAGGTGGATGTATTTCTCAGGGCTGCTAGTACCCTTAGCTAAGATGCTTGGGGAATTAAACTTAGAATTTTGCCTATCCATTTCATGAAACAAGGTTTTCACTTTTATCACTGACAGTCAACCTTATAGTTTTTATATGCAGCAAAAAAGTCGGGAGAGCTGACATTCCCATCGTCAATGTTTTTTATAATGTTGACCGATCCATTGTTAACTATCTTGGGACGAAACTGTGTACCTATTGGTAAAAAAATGTATAGTGATGAAAGCCGAGAGTTAGTTTGTAAGTGATTTTGGAGTAAACATGGAGCACTGACATCTCCGTTGTCAGCGATATTTAGACAAGTGAAAATGTTGACCTTCCTATTATCAACAATTTTGAAACATGCGGAAAAGGAAAATGCTAACAGTCAGCGTGTCAGGGAAAGCTACAAACAGAAAACCAGTGAAGATGACAACAAAAATATCAACGGTTCTTCCAAGAGGTTCGAAGGAAAAAAGGATGAACAAAAAAGTAGTTTTGGAGGAATTTTGGACCTATTTTTCCAGCTAGGATGATGTGCTATCGGTTACGGACCTATTTCTATTTCCAAGGGAAACAATTTGACAATATATTTTACTTGACCTATATATCAACATGTTTTCCTGTAGCTATTTTAGGAAAAACTAAATGCATATAAGTTTTATATTTTACATGCATGAACTTGAAGATATCTTAGATATCTCAGACTATTGTAATTATGGAGACTATTATTTTGCAAACAATTCATGTAAGTTCTATAAAAACAATTTATGAAGAATGAAGAAGGTTTGGAATTTTAATGAAAAACATATTTGCATTTTGGTATATTTGAGCAGTCTTGAATATATTTACAGTTTTTAATGAGCATCTTGTAGGAAACTCATGTGTTGTAGTTCCCGGTCAGTTTCCTCTTTGTTATGCAAACTTTCTTCCATGTCTGAAAATGTTAGTATCTAAGATTAAATTTCATTTATGCTCCTTTATTGTATTTATCAACCATTAGTGTTTGTTGCCTTAGTCAATTATAAACTATGCTTCATTTCAGTTCTTTTCTTCCAATTTCTCAAAGAGTAAATGATTTGTTGTTATCATGTTTTTTATAGTTTGCTCATTAGATCAGTAACTTTACTTGTTTAGAACTTGACTCCATGCCCAATGGTATGTTTTGTAAACTACCCAACCAATTTCATCCTATGATCTAAATCTGGCCACCGAACTCAATTGCGAAACCTTCTACTAAGGTGACCATAGAGTAGTTGAGTTTACAGGGAGATCCCTCTTCGGGTTGAAGGGCCAACTTTCAATCTAAAAGAGGTTTTGAGGTTACCTTAGGGTTTTTCCCGCAGCCAGGGTTTTCCCTAAGTGATAACAAAACAACTTTCAGTTGGGTTTCAAAATTGCAAAACATTGTTTCACTTTCAACAATGGAAGCATGTTATGTTTTTGTTTCAAAGGCTAATAAAGAAATTATTTGATTACAAATGTTTATGGATGAATTGGGAAAGAAGCAGGAGATGGGGAGGCTATACAGTGACAACCAGAGTGTCATTCATCTTGCAAAGAACTCAACATTTCATTCCAATACTAAACATATACAATTCAAGTACCATTTCATATGGTTAGTGTTGGAAGATGGATAGTTGAAGTTGGAAAAGATACACACTAGCCAGAATCCTGCAAATATGTTAACAAAAGTTGTAACGAGGGGGACACTGAGATCCTGCTCAGTTTCAATTGGTCTTCAAGTATGATGGTGAAGATGAGAAACAACCAAGTCCAAGTGGATTCATTTTCCAACAAGTGAAGCAACGATGGAGTTTATATAATCAGTCTCCAAGTGGGAGATTGTTGGGTGTGGATCCTGATTATCTTCCTGATTGTTTAGATGTTTTTTGTGTCAGTCGCGTTGGATCCCTGTTCCTAACGAGGCGGTAACACCGCCTATTTAATCATCATTAGGGTGGTTCGGGGGGGGGGTTGACAACGAATTTTATGATCTCCCCCCCAGCGGGGGTTTGGGGGCAACGCCCTCAAAGCTAAAAATAAATGAAAATTTGCCTTGTGAAATATTGCAATTTCATAGTCAATTTGGGTCGTTCATTAGGTGAACGATCTGAGTTATGTTAATTTAGGGTTTTTTGTCCTAGAAGGTAACCCTCATTTTATATGAGGGAATTGTATTGTGACTTTGGATTATGATTCTGAGCGAGAAAGGGAGAGGAGACTATGTGAGAGCGAAGAGGAAATTGCAACGGATTTGTCGTAGGTTGTATCTATTCATTTTGCTGGATTATATAAAAGGAAGGATTGGCTGTTTCTCCATGGACGTAGCCCAAATTAGGTGAACCACATATATATGTGTCTCTCTTGTTTTAATGCGTCTCTGTATTTGTGATTTCACAATATTTTGTGTATTTCATTGCTTTGGTAATTAATTTTTAATAGTTTGAATTTAAATGGAAGCATAGAAATGACAATAACATAAAGTAGACTAAAAAGGTATTGTCTTCAAACATGCACTCACACGTTGATACAACAAAACAAAACAAATCTATATGCCCAACTCCATGATATGGTATTTATGGTCAACGATGTGTGCACGATTCGATTCACAAGACATTTTTTATTCACTGTGTCTTCCATATTATAAATAATTTATTCTGGTTACTTAATTACCTGCATCTCGCCAAAAATTTATGCGCTTGAAAATTACCTTCATGGCTTGCGTGCGAGAGTGCAGAGCTCCACACAATGAGCTAAGTTCATTGTACGGAGCTCCACACTCCCGCACAATGAGTGAAAGTACATGCACACGAATCTCTGTTATTATTACATATGAACCTATTAACCTATGCTATTGAAAAACACATGTTATTAACCTATGAGTACGTGTGTCAATTAAACTATAGTTGAAGCTTTTGCGAAGAAATTTGTGCAAAAAGCTTTTACTGTGCGGAGAGCTTTGTGCAGTGAGATTTTTGCTTTCATTGTGTGGATTTTTCTCCGCACTCCACACAACCTTTAATCAATTAAATAACTATAGTGGTAGAGGCAGGGACTATGCTGCATATCAACTATTAATCTTGTTATTAGTTATATTTTAGTCAATTTCAACGAGTTTAATTTGGAAAAGAAGATTAGCTTTTGGTTTGAAATCTATGGTAAAATAGTTAAAGGTCAAGTAAGAGTTATGAGATATCATTCAATTGTGGACCATCTTTTTACTCTCAGGTTCATTACAAAGGAATGCACAATAATAAAATTGATCTCTTTTGTTGTTTTGTTGACTTTAAAAAAGCTTTTGGACACATTCCTAGGACATAACTTTGGAAGAGGCTAGAAGAGACAGTGGGTCCTCTTGAGTTGAGGGTTGTTGTGACATAGTTGTACGAGAATGTTATTGTCAAGATTATGAACATTGAGGGTTGGAAAGAAGGAATTAAATGTAATATTACAGTCAATCAAGGGTGCCTCTTATCCCCTATCCTTTTTGGCACATACATTGATAAGATAAAAGAGTGCTTAGAAAATGCAGGTTGCGTTGGCCCCATGCTCTGTGGTATAGGTGTAACTCATCTCCTTTATGCTGATGATATTGTTCTTTTGGCTAGGAACCATTATGATCTTGGCAAGCGACTAAGAATCCTCCAACATTTCTACTCCAAGATGGGTATGATTTTTAATATCGAGAAAAATAAGGTCATGATAATTAAATCTGAAAATATCACCTATAATACTTTCATTTATGACAATGACTACTTAGAGGAAGTTCCTACATATAAATATCAGGGAACCAAAATCCATCATAAGCTTATTTGACATTATAACATTGAGAAAATGATAAATGGAGGGTGGAACACTTACTATGGGCTTGAAAACAATTGTAAGTTGATATATCTTTTGATATGGGATTACAAAAAGCTCCTTTTTCAAACTCTTGTCACTCGTTTTATTTTATATGGATGTGAGGTTAAGGGTTGTAGCATATTTAGAGAGTAGTGGCGGAAGATTGAATAGATCAAAAAGTAGTTTATAATCTATAACCTCAATATTAAAATAAATATAACCTATCCTATCCTCTTGATTGAAGCAAGACTTTTCCCCATCGAAAGCATGCATATGACTAGATATCTTATGTATAAGAGGTTATACAACTTGGAAGCCAAGAAGTTTCCTAAAATTGTTTCTAACTTTAACAAAAGCCCACTTTTCACTCAAGCAAGGACAACTAAAGGATGCTTAGTCTTGATTTGACCACTGGGGTTAAATAAGGAGACCATATTTCATAATAAAGAATATTAAAAATATTACTACTTCCAAATTTATGGAGAAGTTGTAGGGCGATAAAGAGTTAGAGGGGAAAGGTAACTAAGATATTACAAGGAGGTGATCAACCCCAATCTCGAAAGCCAAAAATATCTATCTTTATTCACTAGTGTCAAGAAGAAAATGGACATTACTAAGATAAGTATTAATTCTCATGAGCTTCATAGTGAAATTGGGCGTTGGTCAATTCCCAAAACACCATGGGATGAAAGAGATTGTCACCTGTGAGATACTAAGAAGGTTGAAGATGAAAATAAATTTCTCTTAGATTGTCCATCTTGTACTTACATTCATTCTGTTTTTCAAAATATTTGTCACACTACCAACCTTATTGACCTTTTAAGTCGCCAAAATTATGGTGATCTAGGAACACTTTTTCCACTTCTTTTCAATTGTAGAAATAAAATGTTAAAGAATATCGATTAATTTCTTACATTCTTAAGGTCCAATAGACCGTATTGGTCTTATTGGACATTAATCATCATCATCAACACACACACATGGGGATTTGAGGGCGCAGTGGGCAGGGTGGCTGAAACCGTAGTTGCCTCGATCCATGTTTCATGCCTCCATGCATTCATGTTGCTTAGACATTCATCATCATCAATGCAACCTGTGCCATGTTTTAGTTTTCTGAGGACGGATCACAGTCCTTTTAGTTTTGATACATTTTTGCATGGGTTCTTAGACCCATTATGTAAATGATGGTTGCTTATCACTGGGCTAGTTTTTTGTGTGGGCTCTCTAGGCTGTTTTGGGCCCTGCTTGGTTCCCCTCTGGATTGTTTTCTCTATGGATTTTGACTTTTCAGGTTATTGTACAATCCCTTTGGGTCTTTCACGTTACCTCTGTAGTTTCTTGTTTGAGGGAACTAGTTTAATGTATGCCATGTGCTTTCATTGCCGTGCGATATATTTTTTTGAATGCTTTCAGCATATGCAAAATGTAATTTTTTTTGAATAAAATTATGTGATATATATATATATATATATATATAATGTTAATATTTATTGTAATTTAGTTAATAAAATAGTTATAAAGATATAGAAAGATATTATTAAATTTAAAATGTATATAATATTTATTTTATCTTTTTAAATGGTAAAAAATATTATAACTTAGTTGTTAGTTGATAATGAAAAATAGTTATTTTGATTATTATTTAAAAATGCAAACTAACTCATCACTATTATTTAAAGGAAAACTATGTCATTTGAAACCATTTATTAATGATTTGTGAGGGGGCACACTTTTGTTATTGCCAAATGCACTTTGGTTTTTTGTAGTTAACTTGTTTCCTTAGATGTAATGAAGGCATGGACATTTTTAAGTCTTATTCCAAAACCTTTAGGTGGTGTCAACCTAGATAGTATGTATGAAAAGGCTAGCATTGCTTACTATCATCCTTGTGGCTATAATAGTAGGGCCATATGCTTTCAATTAATATTTAGCCTCACTTCCATAAATGAAACTAAACACTAATTCCAATTGCAAGTATACAAACATAGATCAATCTTAACTTTAGATCTATAAAATATTCATAGGGGTGAAATCTCTCAAAAAGAAAATATCTTTTTGAGTGTGAAATTTGAGGAATGGTTTGCACCTCCAAAAGTTTGATTTCTCTTAGGGCTTGATAGATTCGAAGTTAAGATGAATTTATGGTAGTAAATCATATGTGTGTGTGTAGTCTAACTAATAGACGAAACCACTTTTTGCTTGGAATTTGACAATACAAATTTTAGTAATGTTGTGATTTTTTATTGTTTAAAATGCACTTTTGAATGCATAAATGGATTTGACTCCCTAAAAAACCCTTTAGGCACTCGATCTTTGCAGATTAAACAACTTTAACTTATGATTTTAAAAAACCTCTATTGGATTTTGAACTAAATTGATAAAAAAAAAAGTATTCGAAATAGAGTCATTTCATCTATTAATTAGATCATGCGCGTGTGTATTTTAATTATATATTTATTAATTAAAATTTTTAATTTTTTATATGTTTATTAATTATATATTCTAAAACATGAAGCACTATTATTTGTATTTATTTTAATCTGATATGCATATTATAATTTTTTGCTAGAAAAATATTTATAATTTTATTAATAAAAACAGATTTGAGTTTATGCTGGTCCGAAACAATGGTTACATTTGATATTTACTTGCATTTTTAAAATTTACACGTCAACAGTGACACATACTTAAATTTTTAAAACATTTATTTGACATATATATTTAGAAAGTCTATATATAATATTTGTAAAGTTAACATATCTTAAAGATAATAAAAAATTAATATAAATTTTTCATTTTTTTATAACATAACAAAGAGTTTTGATTTTTCTATAAGATAAGAGGTAGTTTTATAAGATAACAAGTAAATTTAATAAAGATTTTTCCATAATTAATAATAGAGAGTCTTTATTTTCCATAACTAATTATGCATTCAGACTTTTTGATGGAAAATCGTAAATCCCAATGCTCATGAGTTGGTTCATCATTACTTAGGGTTATATTGGACTATATGACCATTCAATTGAAATATACTCAATTTTTGTATGTTAATCTCGTTAAACACAACACACTAACTTGATGCTAACAATGTAAGTTTTAATCTTTTGAGTTAGTTTAGATTTATTTATCATAGTTGTGTTTTGCTAAATTATTTTCATGTTTTTTTCAAGGATTCATCTATTTTGATTAGAATAAATATTAATGAACTATATTTATTATGTGTAAAATGTTCGTGATTATGGAGATGCCAAGTTGTACAATGAGAGGGCTCTAGCCAGAGGAGAGGAGGAGCACTGTAATTGTGAGTTTTATTTTGAAATTATTTATTATTAACAATTATGTATATAAGACTATCTAGCTATATGAGGTTGAAGTTTGATTATGATTTCCACTTATTCTTTCCATTTAGAAACCACCCATCATTGGATAGTGCATGCATAAGCTTGTTTCATCAATCCCCTCTATGAAACTACATAGGAAGAAATGCTACTTATTGAATTGTATTATCCCTTTCCAAATGGGCACCCCTCTATGAAACTACATAAGGAGAAATGCTACTTATTAGATTGTACTATGCCTTTTCGAATGACCAATTGTCACGACTGAACTGACTGAATTGACTCAAATCGCCTTAATCACTCCATTTTAACCTTCATTGGGAGGAATATAAGAGTAGTCAATTTGATTTAGTAAAACATATGGTAATCCAATCTTTCCCCTTTTCATTCTTCACTTCATTAGATTTACTTAGAATTATGGTGATCCGAGCTTTTCCCATTTCATTCTCATTTTCATTCTTCACTTCATCAAATTTACCTAGGCTCTTCTTCTGTGAGATATTTACAGTAAAGATTTTATTCAAAAAACAATATTGGTCATAGTTATATACATGTATATGAAATGAAATGAAATAATCGGCAAAAATAAATATAAAACACTAGGCGAAGGGCAATTTAGTAAAAAGGAATCTGTTATACAAAATTTACTTGATAGGAAGGAGTGCCCATCAAATTTATACCTTGGTGTGGAGAGGCGCTCGCCAACCTAGTATGGAAGAGATGTTATAATGTTTGTTAAGTTATTTAAACATTTTGACTCGATCACATAAAGATAAATAAAATAAAATAAAAGATTAAAATTAATAATCTACCATTGGAGGTTTTTGGGCTTCAGGTTTAATGATTTATTGTTGGCAGTTTTTGGACTTTAGGTTTTGATAACCCATGGTATTTGTTATGGTGAAGCCTATTTAAAGGCTTGAAGAAATCCATTATGGGATGCAAGAGTACTAGCTTAGATCCATCTTGACTCCAAACTTGATCCCTCTCGAATTTAAGATGGATCTGTGCTAGTTATTTTTAATTTAATGCTTCATTGCATTGAGAGGCATTCTCAAACCTAGTACGGAAGATATGTTGTAAGGCTATGTTATGTTATGTAAACATTTTGACCCAGTGAAATTGCATTTTTTAATAATTATTATTATTATTATTATTATTGTCCGTATGGGGTAGCTCAAGTGGCAATGGCCATGGAAATGAAGTCTTACCGAACCGGAGATCTTGGGTTTGATTCTTGTGCTACCCTCCCCAGAAATGGGGTGAATAAGGGACATGTAAAAACTCGAAAATGAGAGGGTCCTACCAAACTTACAAAAATAATAATAATAATTATTATTATTAATTAAAACATTTTGACTTTGTCAAATTATGTAAGTATAAAATAAAATAAATAATTATAATGATTAATTATTAATAATTAAACCAACCTATATCCATCTTAACTTCGGATCTATCAAGTGTCGAGAGAGATCAAATATTTTGAGGTGCAAACCTTTACTCAAGTTTTACACAAAAAAAAAGGTTTGCACCTTGAGATATTTGATCTCTCTTGGCGCTTGATAGATCTAGCGTTAAGATGGATCTAAGCTCATTATACTCACACCACAACATTTCAAATTTAATGCTTCATTTTATACACACTACACCATCTCTCCAATATTAAGCCAACATTTAAACGTTTATACCTATTTATAAACACTACATCTCTCCTATATTAAATTGTAGAGTGTAGAGTATCTCTAAACGCAATAACACTACTTATATATGGTATGAATTTAAATTCATTTTCATGTGTTTTATAAGTATTAAAAGGAAAAAAAATAATTTTACCATTTCATTAATTTTCTATTATTATTGTTTTTTTTTTAACAGAAACGGTTATGGATTGTTTGTATTCAACTTGGCCTGAATGCCGAAAATCTTATTACATTGGAAATCTCTTTGCCCTGTTTCCGCTCACTGCAGTGACTAAGTATGCAGCTGGAGCTTGCAGAATTCTTTCTTGCTAAAGAGTCCATGGAATCAATTTCAGAGATTTTCCCCCACTTGAAGATGCAGACAAATTTATTTAGTATCCAGCAGTAGAACATGGCAGCGATCAGATTATGGAATGGGTTCCCATGTTTCTTTTCCGTCTTTCATCTTGGTTCCGGCAGAGAGGAGGACAACTTTGTTGGCTTCTATGTCCGCCTCTTTATTATGGGTTCTCAGCACATGATAATATCTCAAATCCTGAAAGTAGCTTTCCAAGCCTTTGATTTTGGTTATCAGTCTTGCTAGATTAAGATCCAGAGTTGGGGATTTGGTAGCCATTGCGTTTACGATGATCTGGGAATCTCCTATAACGTTGGATTCTTTTATGTTTAATTCTTTGAGGCTCTTGAGTCCTTGAAGGAGGGCTAAGGCCTCCGATTGAATGCTGGAAGAATATCCGAGACCCCAGGCATATGAATGGAATTTTTCTCCTATTGGATTTAAAACAACACCTCCTGCTCCAGCTTTGCCCAGGTTACCCTTTGCTGCCCCGTCAAAAAAGAGGGAGTGTCTTGCTTGCGTTTTGATCCAGTCTTGAAAATCACTTTCAGACTTCCTTATCTGCCAGTCTTTAATGATAGGGGTGTTTCTGACTGCTGGTTGGAATTGAAGGCCTAGAATCGATCCCCAAATGATGTCCTGTTGACTGAGGTTGGAGTCATCTTTTATATCAGCCAAGCACTCCTTGATTTGGCATTTGATTTTGTTTTCTAAAATCTTGTGGTTCTGCTTTGTATTCCTGAAGATTCTTCTGTTGCGTTCAAGCCATATCTGCCAGCTTATGATCTTTGGGAGGACTGCCCACGCTGTTTTGATGGTCTGATTTTTAGGAGCTGGGCCAGGGTAACTGGTTGCCCAGTTTGAAAAGAGATCCGCCATGGTGCCAGGGAGCTTGAAATTTGGGTCTGGATTTTGAATAAGTGAAGTCCATACCTGCTTGGAGAAGTTACACTCAAGAAACAATCTGCGTTCTCACTGCACAATGAGCAGATGGAGGGACTGTAGAAACCTTTCTTCTGTAGAATGTCATAGGTTAATATTTTGGTGTGACAGAGTTGCCAGGCAAAGAAGTCGATTTTGGGCAGTGAAGGAGTGCACCATACACCTCGCCATGGAGTTGGATTGGGGGGAACATATGGTCGCTCATTCAGTTTGATATACCCCAGGGAGATTGTGTAGCCTCTGACGCTCGTTCCCCATCCTTTCTGATCTCTTTTCCTCCTATGTGTGGGCGCCATTCCGTGCAAACAATCCAGTAACGTGGCCCATTCATTTGACAGTTGCTCCGGCACATCGATACGTTTCCAACCTGCCCAGGTATCGTTGTTCCATAGTGAGATATCCCACAACGTGCGCAGACCCTCTCTGTCCATCCAGCTACGCAACGTGTTGATGGAGGCTCTGCTTTCAACCGGATCTTTATTCATGATTCTATCAATCCAAATGCTGACCTTTTTACCATTACCTGGAATCCAGTAGGAGTGCGTTGTTATTAAAGGGGCAGCTTTAGCATGCAGCTTCAGGAATGCCGAGTTAGGCCTTTGAATGACATTATCCAAACATCTGGTGCGAGATCCCCTGAAATATTTTTTCCAGAGAGCGACTTGAGCCCAACCCGGATTGGGTGCAATGATTTTCCATATGATCTTTGCTGCCATTGCCACATTCTGCTGGCAGAGATTTTTAAACTTTAAGCCACCCTCCCACAAAGGCTTGGTAATGATTTCCCAGCTGATAAGAGGAATTTTTTTTCATTTTGTTTTCCTCCCTTCCAGAAGAACCTCCGAATATATTCTTCCATTTTTTTGATGATGTTTGCCGGAGCAAGGAGTCCAGTGAATTGGAATAAAGGGAGACTGAGAAGCACTGATTTAATTAAAACTGATTTTCCAGCAGTATTTAGCCAAGAGTAGCCCCAGGCTTGTATTTTTGACTTGAATTTTTCCAACTGTGGGAGCCAGTCTTTGCTTGTAGGTTTCTTATGGTGTACAGGTAATCCCAAGTATTTAAAAGAAGACCAGGAGGAAGAGGCTGCGAAGCCCAAGCATCTAGAAATATCAGATAACACCCTTGGGGTAATGTTCCAGCTGTATATGTGGCATTTGCTCTTATTTACAGCACTGCCTGTGGCCTTACTGAAGTCATCCAAAACCACTTTGAATTTTGATGTAGAGGAGAGTGTGGTAGGTCCCAGTAACAGTGTGTCGTCCGCAAACAAGGCATGATTTATGTTTTTTACCCCTCTTGCAATGCACAATCCATTGATGTCTTGATCTTGCAACTTTTTGTTTAACAGGAAGCTGAGGACAGAAGCTTGGATGAAAAATAGCAGAGGGGATAGAGGACACCCCTGTCTAAGTCCTCTCGAAGCTTTGAAAAAGTCAGTGGCTCTTCCATTCACTAGAGGGGCGATCCATGGCTCCGAGATGCATGCCCGGATCCATTTAATGAAATTTTCTCCAAACCCAAATTTGCTCATAACATTTAAAAGAAAACTATGATTTACTTGATCAAATGCATTAGCTAAATCAAGTTTAATTGCCATACCTTGCTCTTTTCGGAGAAGACTTGAGTGAATTGCCTCTTGGACGAGAATGAAGTTGTCCACGATCTGCCTTCCTTGGATGAAGCCTCCTTGGTTCTCAGGAATTGTTTTGGGAAGGATGGGCTTCAATCTGTTTGCGATTATTTTGGTGATTAATTTGTATCCAGTGTTACAAAGGGAGATCGGACGAAATCTACTGAAGATGTTGGCGCATTTCTCCTTGGGGATAAGGGCTAAGAAGGCAGAGTTTGTGATGCCTCCTATTTTCTGAGTATTATGAGATTTTTGCACCATTTTGAGCAGATCATTTTCTATAATCGGCCAGCAAGCTTGGAGAAATCTGGCCGAGAAGACATCCGGCCCAAGGGCCTTATCCGGGTCCATATCAAAGAGGGATTTTTCCACTTCCTCTTTAGTGATTTTGGCCTCAAGAGTTTCCTTTGTTCGCTCAGATATTACAGAGGGTATAACATCTAGCAGATCTGAATATTGATTCGAATCCATGTCCTCACTATACAAGCTTTGAAAGTGTAAAAAGGCTGCTTTCTTTATATACTCAAAATCTCAAAATCCTTATGAATGTCATTATCCTCTTTGATCTCCGAGATAGTGTTAAAACATTTCCTTGCCTGGGCTTGCTTGTGAAAGTAGGCAGTGTTCCTATCCCCTGCATTGAGCCAAAGATTGCGGGATTTTAATCTCCAATATTCTTCTTCAGCTAAGCAAGCCTTGTGGTAGCATTACTGCAGATGAGATTCCTGATCTAGCACCTCCTTAGTAATTGTGTCCTTCTCCATGCTCTTTTGGTGGGAGTCAAGCGAGGCTTTCAAGGATTTTCTGTCTGTAGCCGGATTAGACAGAGTTTTAGCCCATCTTTTGAGAGCTCCTTTTACCCTTCTGAGCTTTTCTTCCCATATATAGAAAGGCGAGCCTTTGACCGACTAATTCCAGCAATCCTTGACAATTTGCATGAAGTCTGGCTCCTTAATCCAGAGCGGGCTAAAAGGAAATGGGATAGGGCCCAAATCAAGATGAGCTAGAAGCTCTAGTTTAATGGGCTTATGATCCGAAATGCTATTAAGAAGAATATGCATTCTTGGTTCTAGGCCTAATAGCAAGAAGGAGCTTTGAATAAAGAATCTGTGTAGCCTGGCAACAATATGGCCAGGGCCTAATCTTTTATTAGACCAGGAGTACTTATCGGAAGAGGATTTGATATCCAGCATGTCCCAGTCCTGCAAAATGTCCTCCACCCATTCCCTTGCTGGATCACGTACTATGTTGCCTCCCCTTTTTTCGGATGAATGGAGAATGAGATTGAGGTCCCCGGCTATAATAATATTCTCCATGTTTGTCAAATCTGCTTGTTGTCTTATGGAGTCCCAACAGTTCTTTTTTTCCCCAACATTGACTGGAGAGTAAACATTAAAAAGACAAAAAATTTCCTTGGTGTCTAGGTTCTGCATTTTCAGCAGCAACCAGTGGGTATTTCTAGCCTCAAATAGGACTGCAAATTTGCTCATGTTCCATAAAGTGTCGATTCCTCCCGAGGCTCCCCGGGCAGAGATTGCTCTTGCTTCACTTTTGTACCAGAGTTTCTTGCTTGTTTGGAGGAAGACTATGTCTTCCAGCTTTGTCTCCTGGACGAGAAGTATGTCTGGGGTCTCTGTTCTGATTAAGTTTCTGATGGCTTCTTCCTTAGCTTTACTCCCCATACCTCTACAGTTCCAGGAGATGATCTTCATTATTTGTGTTTCTGGTGGGCTCCCTTGGAGCCTTGGATCTAGCTTTTCAACATCTTTGACTTTGCAGCTAGCAGTTTTTCCAATGTTGGTTGGCTGCCCTGGAGTTTTTCTTTGTAGGTCTCCTACTCTCTTTTTTCTCTGTCCGTTTTCCGGCCTCTTGTAGATCTTCTTACTGAGGTTTGGGACTCTCCTATTTCCCCTTCCTCTTCTGATTCTTCAGATTCCTGTTCTTCTTCCTCCTCTTCTAAAATCTTATCTTTGGGATCTTTAGTGTTGGCTCCTTTTGGGGAGGCCGAGGGGGTACCTTTTCCTGAAGGAGCTGTTTTATGGACCTCGGTCTCCTGAGTCATTTCTATCTCCTTTTGTAGCTCGATCTCCTGGGTGCCCTCTGTTTGCGAGCTCAGAGGGTCAAACTTGTTTTCTGGCGCAGTCTTGGTCGGGATCTGGTGAGCAGTAGTCTGGTGAGGCCCTTTGCCGGTAGGGCCTCCCGGTTTCTGATTCTTAGGATGAGATTTGGATCTCTTGACTTGGTTCCATCCGTCCTCCTTCCCTTGCGCAGGCTCATTGTTGGTCGGGCAATCTCTGGCGAAATGTCCATAAACATGACATTTCCGGCATTTGAAGGGCAGCTGTTCATAGTCAAGTTTCTGTAGATGCGTCCAACTTCCGACCTTTATTGTGATGGCCTCTGGTAATCCCACCTCCAGATCAACCTCTACGCAGATCCTGGCACAGTCATATTGATCTTTGTTATTTGCTCGGTCTATGAATTTCCCCAGGGCATTTCCAATATGTCTCAGTGAGTCCCAATTCCAACAGTGCACTGGAAGATTTGGAAGTTTGACCCATATCGGGACTGCTTTGGGAACATCAACTATCGGATCAAAGTCCGGGGTCCAGTTGTTTAGATATAAACCCTGAGGGCCCATGAAGTAGGGGCCGTTTTGGAAGATCAGGTCCTTGTCTTCCTTTGATGTGAATTCGAAGAGGAAGAATCCTCTCCCCAGAAAATATGAGGTGACATTTTCTTTGATTAGCGGCGCCCAGTTTCTGTTGACCCAGCTCTCGGTGGATTTTGGAGACGACCATAGTCCTGTGAACTGGCCGATGAGAGCCCGTTCAGCTAACGACAGAGCAACTTGGATCGGGGTTTCTGGAGGAAGAGAGATCACCGGAATATCATCTAGTTTTTTAACAAACTTCGTTGCTTCTGCTGTTTTCTTCTTTGGGAGACCAGCCAAGAGCTGGGAGAAGGCCTCAGCAGGCGATCTCGGCGGGGGAGGCGGGGGAACCGCCTGAGGAGAGCCCAACCCCTCCATAGATTCAATCCCCAGGAGCGGGAGGGTCAAAATCCGGCAGATCGGTCCATGAAGCGGCCCAACCACTGCATGCAGAAGACCGCAGGGTTCAGAAAGGCCGAGAGCGGGCAAGATCGCAGCTTGCAGGACGCGCTGCGTGTGGGCCTCAGGGTTCAGCTGCAGAACGCGCGCGCAGAGCTCAGTCTTCTATTATTATTGTTATTATTTTAAATATCCACCAAATATTATAATAAATTATTTTAAACCACTTTCAAAAATTAATATTTACGTCAGTGCAATAACATTTTATATATTTCAAAAATTAAAATTTGAACATTACTAAAATAACATTTTATATACAATATTTTATAAGTTTTACTTTATAAATTAATAAAATTTAAAAAATTAATAAAATTTAAAAAATTAATAAGATTTTTAATATTAAAGATAAATATGGATCTTTGAGATGGGATAGATATAGATTGTTAAGATTTAATAAGATTTTTAATACTAAAGACAAACATGAATTTTTAAAATTTACTTATATTGAAAGTTTGCTATACTGTTTTATATTTTATATTTAAATCGTAAGAAATAATTAAAACTAATAAATGGAGTTGTCTATAATGCGACTTTTTGAAGATTCGGTGACGGAATAATTGAGGCCAAATCTTGATTTCTTGCAGTTAAAATGGTTTTTTAACTGCATATTTGGATTCAGCACCCTTGAAAAACCCCTGGGATGCTTTCACTGTGCAAAAACTAGCTATCAAACTTGCGATTCCAATAATTCCTGCCGGATTTCGACCGGAAAAATCCGCCGGAAAGGCTTTCAAAAAGTCGCGTTATAGACAACTGCCTAATAAATTAGTTGATTAATTAAATAATTATTTTACTTTTGACAAAAACATCTATAAAAGCAATACCTCCTTATCTCTATGATAATTAAATCATTATCAAATTATATTAATAATTTAATCATTACAAAATTTATATACTACTTTGTTGGGATTCTTTTTCTTTTCTTAGATTACTGTAAATGGTAAATTTGTCTTTTTTTTTTAAACAACAATATGTAATGTTATATAACAATTTTCAAAAATAAAATCTCTTTTCACAATTTGTTACAATATTTTCTTCTCATTTTTTTGCACAATTTGTTACAATATTCTCTTCTAGTTTATCTTAAAAACATATTTTACATTTTCTTACAATATTCTCTTCTCATTTATCTTTAAAGTTTGCGACAATATTCTCTTTTCATTTATCTTCAAAGCTAGTAGCATATTTGGTAAAGGAAGAATTTCAAATTAATAAACATCTTTTTTTCACTACAAAAGGTTACTTTTTTGTTATTCCATACAAAAAATAAATAAATAAATAAAATAAAATAAAAAATATATTTCTTCCAGATCAATAAACAATTTTTTTCACTACAAAAGGTTACTTTTTTGTTATACCATACAATAAAAAAAATACATTTCCTTGCAGAGTGTAACTTTTCAGTGATCCACAAAAAGGTTGCAATTGTAAATATCACATAAACTAAGATTTCAAGACTATCTAAGTATAACTTTTCAACTATTCACAAAACAGTTGCAATTGTAAACATCACATAAATTAAATTTCAGCATTGTCTGAGTAATACATTAAATTACATCTACCCTTAGAAGCTAAATGATCAAAGTATATAATTTGTATGCACTGAAATGATGGCTAGATACATATAGTATGTTCCAAAACATATGTAATAGTTTGAAAACTTAGAGAAACTGGGACCTGTTACATTGAACATGTAGAGCTACTTTTTCTAAATTGTTGACAGGTATAACTGCCACAAAGATTGTTGGAAAGAAATTTAATTAATGTAGGCTATATGAATGGATTGAATATCTTGGACTTTGTTGTTGATGAGATCTTCATATAAAATGAAGCCAGGGTCCAAAGTCAATGCAATAGTTTGTATGTTGTACTCTCTATATATATGTTGGAATCTAATGTCCTAAAAGTGTAGTTTTGTTTCCTCAATTCTATGCTTCCATGCTGCTAGGTTCAGGACCTCTAAGTGAGCATAACTCGACAACTAATCAATGACACATTTAGAGTCACTAAGAATTAGAATGTTTTTTAAGTTTTTCAATTTAGCTAGTGTCATGAGGGCCTATACGACAATCAATTCAACTTTAGTGTTTGTCCCAGGACCAATTCCAATTTTGAAAAGGATTGATATGTTTCCAGGCATCTTTATCAGTCACCTTCCCCTACAAACATTCTCTTGGGCTGCTCCATCAAAGAAACCAACATGAAGCTTATGAGGGATAATAGGATATTGGACTCTTCTATGAATTTTTATCTCTGCAGAGGAGATATTCCTTGTAGAGGGACATGATATTTGTGGATTGGAGAAGGATACACTTCCTTTCATTTTTTAATATTACATTATTCCTTAGGAGCCATATGCCCTACTCCACAAAGATATGTAGGGCATAAATTTGTTTATATTTCTTCGCCCAGAAGTATAGCAATTCTTCAAACGAGTTCCGACCCAAGTCTTCTCTAATGCCTAAAATTTGTAGAAAAATAGACCAAATATTATAGATAGAAAGGGATTTTACTAATAGATGGTCGACAGATTCTTCACTCTGTCTACATAAACCACATCCACTTGGTCCCATAAAGCCTCTTTTCTGACTTTTTTGTTACTCCATACAATTAAAAAAACATACATTTCTTCCAAATTAATAAACCACTACAAAAGGTTACTTTTTTGTTATACCATACAATAAAAAAATACATTTCCTTGCAGAGTGTAACTTTTCAGTTATCCACAAAAATGTTGCAATTGTAAATATCACATAAACTAAGATTTCAAGACTATCTAAGTATAACTTTTCAACTATTCACAAAATAGTTGCAATTGTAAACATCACATAAATTAAATTTCAGGATTGTCTGAGTAATACATTAAACTACATCTACCCTTAGAAGCTAAATGATCAAAGCATATAATTTGTATGCACTAAAATGATGGCTAGATACATATAGTATGTTCCAAAACATATTTAATAGTTTGAAAACTTAGAGAAACTGGGACCTGTCACATTGAACATGTAGAACTGCTTTTTCTAAATTGTTGACAGGTATAACTGCCACAAAGATTGCTAGAAATAAATTTAATTAATGTAGGCTATATGGATGGATTGAATATCTTGGACTTTGTTGTTGATGAGATCTTCATATAAAATGAAGCCAGGGTCCAAAGTCAATGCAATAGTTTGTATGTTGTACTCTCTATATATGTGTTGGAATCTAATGTCCTAAAAGTGTAGTTTTGTTTCCTCAATTCTATGCTTCCATGCTGCCAGGTTCAGGACCTCTAAGTGAGCATAACTCGACAACTAATCAATGACACATTTAGAGTCACTGAGAATTAGAATGTTTTTTAAGTTTTTTAATTTAACTAGTGTCATGAGGGCCTATACGACAATCAATTCAACTTTAGTGTTTGTCTTGGGACCAATTCCAATTTTGAAAAGGATTGATATGTTTCCGGGCATCTTTATCAGTCACCCTCCCTCGCAAACATTCTCTTGGGCTGCTCCATCAAAGAAACCAACATGAAGCTTATGAGGGATAATAGGATATTGGACTCTTCTATGAATTTTTATCTCTGCAGAGGAGATATTCCTTGTAGAGGGAAATGATCTTTGTGGATTGGAGAAGGATACACTTCCTTTCATTTTTTAATATTACATTATTCCTTAGGAGCCATATGCCCTACTCCACAAAGATATGCAGGGCATAAATTTGTTTATTTTTCTTCGTCCAGAAGTATAGCAATTCTTCAAACGAGTTCCGACCCAAGTCTTCTCTAATGCCTAAAATTTGTAGAAAAATAGACCCAATATTATAGGTAGAAAGGGATTTTACTAATAGATGGTCAACAGATTCTTCACGCTGTCTATATAAACCACATCCACTTGGTCCCATAAAGCCTCTTTTTCTGAAGGTTATCCCACGTCAAAATTTCGTTGTGGAGGACCAACGAAGCGAAGCATTTTAACTTATCGGGAATGCACCATTTCCAGATAAGTTTATTCCACCATCTGTCATTTGTTACTACCTCAGTATGTGTTATCGCTTCATAGGCAAAGTGGGATTTAATCTTTCCAGATGAGAAGTCCCAACTCCAGACCAGAGTATCCCTGGAATTGATAAGTCTCACCCCATTGAGGTTTATCCCTTTAATGAATAAATTCCATTCCATGGCAAGTGAACCAGCCAGTCCTAACTCGATGGAGGTCAACTAATAGTTTAAGGAGGGTTAAGTACACCACCTTTTATTTATTTATTGTGTAGGTAATAAAGTCCCTTGGAATATAAGCATTGTCTTAATTTAGAGGACAACTTGGAGACACTGGCACCACCTATGAAGGGGTCCTTACCAAGGATGAATTGCTTTCCATCCCCAACTTTCTAGACTAACTAGTTGAAAAGGCAAAGGAAGGAGGCCATGAGCACTTTCCAGAATATGGAGCCTCTTTTGGTTTATTGACTTGTCCTCTAATCTAGTCTACCATTGTTAGTCTCCTTAAATATTTCTCCTTTATAATTTGGCTCCAAATGCCCTCACCAAATAGAATTTTGCACATGTTTTTCAACAACAAAGCTTTTGCAAACCAGGTCAGATTTTTAAATCCTCAACCTCCTAAACTTTTTGGGATAGATAGTGAGGACCAGTTGGAAAGATGTACACCTTCTTTACTATTTTTTCTAGCTCACAAAAAGTTGAATATCAACTGTCCGATGGAGTTGAGGATAACAATGGGAATTTTAGCCAATGACAACTAATAATTAGGGATGTTTTCCAAAACATATTTTGCCAAAATCATTCTACCCCCTTGTGACAACAAATTGTAACACTGCAAATTTATTTTTTGCTCTACCCTTCTGATCATTCACATCCAATCATCTTTATGATAGTCATTTGGTTTAAGAAAGAAACCTAGATACTTTATACCATTTTCCAATGAGACAGTTTGCAAAGGCATGGAAGACTGAATCTCTGGGAGTATGTCGATGCTGACAACAAATTGATGGAAGGAGGATTTGTTAAGATTTATCTCAATTCCAGTAGCATTGCAGAAAAGGTTTACGATTTTGTGGAAAGCCCACCATTCAACTACAATGCCTAAGCCCAGGGGCAAAACATCTTCCATAAATAACAAGTGGGTGATGCTTTGTTTTTTGGATATTTTTAATGCCTTTTATATTGCCTTCCTATTTTTCCTGCAGCAAGAGACGACTTAGTCCTTCCATCACTAGCAAAAACAAAAGAGGTGACATGGACATAGGTCACTAATGAGATCTAATGATAAGCATCGAGTAATTTTTATACACCTCCAATGTAACAATCAAGATATATGGAGGTAGGGTGAGTTAACATGCAATGACATTTTTATGCACTATTACAAATTTAAACTCAAAACCATTTAATCTTTCACAATAAAAATAAATAAATAAAATCAATAAAATGAAATAAATTTGAATAATTTTAAAGATTTTATTCATTTTTTATCATGGTGAATAGATAATTTTTTTGGGTAATTTGAAGGAGGCTCAAGATCAAATCTAGCGTTCCCACTATAACATCAAGAGTATATCTAACAACACATAAATCAAATATACCACTAATTTATGACTCAACACAAATATCACCCATGAAATTTGAAACCATATAGAAAAAATAACATCACATTATGCCAACTACTCAAGCATCCCACGAAAAAACCACAATCAAAATTTCATTACCATAAACTTTCTTTCCTACATTAATATAACCATTAAAAAAACCGTAAAATAAAGATTAAAACTTATGATACACATTCAATATCGGAGTTGTCTTTAATGCGACTTTTTGAAAGTTTTTTCGATGGGTTTTCCCGGTTTAATTTCTCTAAAATCCGGCAAGAATTTTTTGAAATCACAAGTTTGATGGGTAACTCTTGCACAATCCAAGTGCCCTAGGGGTTTTTCATGGTGCCGAATCCATATATACAGTAAAAAAACCAGTTTAAATAACACAAATCAAGATTTCACCTCAATTTTTTCCACCAAATTCCGACACCAAAAAGTCTAAAAAATCACACTAAAAACAACTCCTTCAATATCTACATACATAAATAATAAACATTGAAATCAAACCAACCCTCATTTCTTCATAAAGGCCCTCATACATTTTGCCTACGAGAACAATGTGTAACCAGATTTCTCTTATAATACCATTAAAAAAACCTTAAAATAAAGATTAAAACTTATGATACACATTCAATATCTTCCTGCATAAATTATGAACCTCGAAATCAAACCAACCCTCATTTTCTTCCTAAAGGCCCTCATACATTTTGTCTACAAGACTTGGAACAATGTGTAACCGGATTTCTCTTATAATGCACTGTTTTACCATGTGACATAATTCTAAACGTATGCCACACTCCAACAAAAAAACAATGAATTAATTATTAAAAGATGATGTTTGTTAATATATAGTTATTTATATAAATTCCGGGAAAAATGCAATATATAATATTTTTTCCTCGGCTGTCCTAATGACCGATACTGGTTTCTGGTTTACCGTCATGTTTCCCGGACCGAAGCCGCCGGTTTTCAGAACGGCTGATACTTTCTGAACCCACAACCGAGAGAGCGAGACCAGGGTCTTTGGATTTCGATCCATGGTCGAGTCCTTCCCTTATGCGAAGTTTATGTTCCCTAAATCTGCCAAAAAAATAATTATTTGGCATACGACGTGGAGCTCTTTACTGATTTGCATACCGAACATCTCTGGTTTTGCTTATTGTGCTGGTTCAAATCAGGGTTTCGATGCATTCTCCATTAACACTCCTGCTCCTGTAAATTATCGAGCTATGTCGGTGGCAGAGCTTAGGGAACGTCATGCAGCGGCAACGGCAAAGGTTAACGCTCTCAGAGAACGGATAAAGGCTAAGCGCCTCCAGCTGTTGGATACAGACGGTCTGTACTGCTGGGAATCGAATTTTCTTTTGCCTCTTTCGTATTGAATTAGGGCTGTTTTAGTGAGATTTGGCTTAATGCAACGAGCTGCGCGCACTGATCAATAGGCTTTTTATGTCTTTTTCCACATCTTGCAGTTGCAACGTATGCCAGCAGTAATGGAAGGACCCCAATCAGCTTCAGCTTCACGGATCTGGTTTGCTGTAGAACACTTCAAGGTCACACAGGAAAAGTAGGTGTGCAGAGACTTCTGAGAAGCCGTATTTCGCTATTCTTTATTTGTTTTCGATGTGCATTACTATTGCCGTTAACTTAAAATAAGTTCTTGCTCAACCCCGACATGTGTCAACATAAATTTAGGCTCTCAAAAAAAAAGGCAAATGTCATTTCTTGTTCCAGAGAAATATGGTCAGGATCGCTATAAATTAAACCTCGAGAAAATGAATTTTAACAAAATTTCAACTTCTGTAGGTCACACAAGAACTTAGTTTGTAATCGTTAAACATTGTGGAGGTCAATTTATGCCTCTGCTGGTCTGGTCGCTTTTAATTTGTTCAGTTTCATGTCAAAGTTTCAGTATTCTCATATTATATCCCCGAAGGACTTTGCGGTAGACATCTTATCTGAGTTTTTAGGTTATCGTATGTGATAGGGATGGTTATATTTAAATCATTGTAGGCTATATTTGGAAGAAGAGAATGCGCCACATTATCTTATGTATTATCAAGGATTTAAATAGGATTTCTATTTTATTTTTTAGCAATTTCAGAGATTGGCAAGAGGTCCTCTGAATCTGATGTTGAAGCAAGTGTCATCCTTATAGTGGTATTGGTCATGATATTTTGTTGATCACGAAATGTCAATGACAGTAAAGCTAGTAATCGACATCATAGTTTGAAGAAAGCTGAAATGTATTCAAATAAGAAGTTATTTTCTAAAAATGTGAGAGGAGCGAGGAAAAATAATATTTTTTTTGCCAATTTTTTCCAACTTTCTCAGTTTTTCGATTTTTTGAGTGTTACTTGGCGATTTTTCGCCGGTTTTATTTTTCTTCCTTTAATCCCTATTTTTGTTTGCCAGACATTGGTCGAGTTGTAGATGATTTTTCCAATATTTGATGGGTCACTCAATTTTACAGACATTGATCCTCACGTTAACTTAATATATCGACCTGTACAAAGAGTCCGGTCCTAAATGTGGTTTAGTGTTATTTTTTAGATAGACTATGCTGAGCTTTTGAGTCAGGGTTCTCCTAGGGTTTACTTAGATTTTGAGAAAAGAAGCTTAAGATTTGTAAATAAAACAAAATATTAAGTCTGTATCGGGTATTTGCTTCTAACATTCGATGTTATACAATTGCCTTTGTTTTCATTCACATATCTCAATGTGCATGTGAAGATTATGTTCTACAAGGTGTCTGTAGACCATTAAGTTGGGAGGATTCCATTAATTTGTTCGCGGGTCAAGGAAGCACTTTCTGCAGGTATGCTGCATTTTTTGTAGGTAAGAAATTAAATGCTTGGGGAGGAAATTCCTTCTGCATTCCTTCATTTCACTTACAATCTCATACAAAACCTGTTTCTGTTTAAAGCCAAAGGCCAGACCTTTCAAACTAGTCATGAAAATGTATAGAAAGTAACAGGAGCATTTATGACATTGCTAATATTATTTATGCTCTGAATGAGTTGCGTTAGTCTTGATCCCTGTGTTTCACATGATCCCTTATTAGATTACAATCTGTGGATGATCTCAAGTCAGTCCCAGTAGAGATTCAAGCCTTTGCTAACACATATGCAATGATGTCTACTGTAACTATGGACAAAGTATATTTCACAATTGCTTTGCAGTTTTGTATTAGATTACAATCTGTTAATGATCTCAAGTCAGGCCCAGTGGAGATTCAAGCCTTTTCTAGCGCATATGCAATGATGTCTATTGTAAGTATGTACAACGTATGTTTTGCAGTTGCTTTGTAGTATTGTACGTTCTAAGTCTAGGGAAATTCTCCTGTAAATAGTGCCTCTATTCAAAACGATGGAATTCCAGTGATGCAAGAAAAGAATAACTTACAATGACATTAGAATCAGTTCCCAATCTTGGTGATTACGGTTCTGATACAGCTTGGAATCAGAGAGAAGTGAGCACTGAGAACCGATGTATAGTGGAATTGCCATATGATGATTATTCCAGAATCCAGATTCCCGGAAATTCCTCTCTGACAGCAACTGCCTGGTCAGTGAAGCTAGTTGCATCAGACATGAATCACTTTGGAACCATTTCAAGTGACTTGAGGTGATCCCGTTTATAGGAGGGTTACTCCCCGTCAAAGTTATTGAAAAAAAACCTAGAATAAGAAAAGCCTGTAAAATAACACAAACAGTCGAAATAGTGAATTTGACTATATTGAACTGAATTTTATAGTCTTAATTAGCTCAGGCCAATCCTTGAGAAACATGATGCTTAGCATAGCCTACTATATTTTATCTTTGCAGATACTTAGTGCTTTTTGCAGACATATCAACAACTGTGAAGTGGCTTTTAGTCGAGTTAAATTGTGTAAACTGAAGGCCATGTTTTATTATTTAATTTTTAAATCAAATTTTTAGGGAAGACAAAATTAATGGACAAATTTGCTATATGGGATTGAGTTTTGGGAAAATTGAAATGAATTTCATGTTCATCCATTCTTGAAAGATAAAATACAAAAGGATCCTTTAAAAAAGTGCAAGGGCTTACTTCATATAATGTTCAGACCATGAAGAAAATATAAGCTATTATACATGGATATATCGACATTATTTCTCAATCTCATTACTGAAATCTAAGATTTTGTATTTTGCTGGAATTTATTAACTAAATCAAGGGAACTGAAATTCTTAATAAGGATGATAATTCAATATTTTGCAAATTTATGTATATACTCTTGATTCTTGAACACTGAACATGGAGCACTGATGCATGTATTTTGAACTAGGCTGAGCCTAGGCCGAGGCCAGCCCCAATGATCTGTCCACCAGTGGGATGCTATCACCAAGATTGTGTGAAGCTCAGTTGAGCTTGGATGCTCCTTAAGATAGTTTAATTCCCCCAAATGTGGTTCCCATCCTCAACCCTTTCCCATGAGATTTGAACCTATGACCTGGTGGGGACAAAACATTAACTATGTCTATATGGATAAAACTGAAAGAAATTATCTAGAAAATAGCCACACTTCAAAGGCATAAATTGACAAAAAGCATTTGAAATTGGCTTCTATTCATTTATGACTATAAAATTGCATTATGGGGCTACCCGGTTGAGATCAGGGTGTTCAGGCTGGTCTGGCTTGACAGAGTTGATGAATGTAGTTTTCTTCCCTGCATCATGAGTTTCTCCTTTCTTTGTCTTCATAATTGCCTGTAGCTGACCGTGTAGGCATTGAAGGTCAAGTTTGAAATGATATAGCTGCTTTTGTATGAAGAGAGAATGTCTATTAATGTGCTTGTATGGACTGTGAGCTTGTCCACCTTCTTGTTTGTCAAGGCAATCTCCAGTCTGTTTGCCTCCTGAATTCTTTGAGCCTTTGAAATTCCACACCGTTTCTTCCCTTTGTTACCCATTCCCCCCAGTGAACTAGAGCTTTCTACTCATTGGATTCGTCTGCTTTTTCGATAGGTGTATCGCAGGTCTTCGCCCACAAAAACATAGGCAAGTCTTGATCATAATTCATTGCCTTCGCTGCTCCCATTATGGTCTTTTTCTTCCTTTCGTTAACCCCATTCTGCTGAGGGTTGTAAGGTACTGTGAGTTCCTTCTTGATTCATGCCTCCCTGCAAAAATCCTGAAACTCATTAGAGGTACACTTGTCCCCACTATCATATCTTAGTACCTCCGAATCTGGTTCTCTACAAGAATTTCGAACTCTTGAAACCAACCGAAGACGTCACCCTTCGTCTAGGAAGTAGATTCAAGTCTTCCTGGAATAGTCATCTAATAATGTCGCAAAGTAGCTAGACCCTATGATTGATTCTGTTGACACCTAATCCTCTGCGGTTGGGTGAATCTGGAATGTGAACAGTGATCAGAAGATGAACTGAGCAGTCACATTCTTGTATATAACAATAGCTACCTAATGTAATAAATCGAATCATCTTTTCTGCCTAACGGAGTTACTGCCTGGTCTGACATGGTATTAGAGCCAGTTCTAAAAATAGTTGATAGTTGTAACTCCCTTCATTTTTGCTACTGTGGGCTGTACACAGGCCTGAGATTCTATTGACATAGGACCACATATATCTGAATGCACCAAGTCCAATATCTCTTAGACCTAGTCTCACTGTGAGAAAACACTACCCTGGCATGCTTGCCAAGGGAACACCCTTTGTACAATCCCTCTTGCTCCACCCTATTCTTTGGAAAACCTGTAACCATCCTCTGTAACATAGGAAGAGCCTTGTGGTGTAGGTGTCCCATCCTCCCATGCCAAAGCTCACTTTGGTTATCACTCTCATGTACAAGAGCCTTCACCGGCTTTCTTCTCAACAAATATAGGTTGTTCTCCCCGCTCCCAAGTACTCGCCTCTTGCTGGAATCGACTCCTTTCAGTGTAACAACTACTTCACCCCTCGTGAATATGAACTTTCGTCCTCTATCCTCCATGGCCGAACTAAAAGGAGATTCTTCTCCAATCCTGATACAAACATCATTTGGTTCACCTCCATGATACTCCTTGAGTCCATCTAAAACTCAATGTTGCCAATGCCCTCTACTGAATACTTGGTGTTGTCTCCAAGCTCAACATGTAGTGCTCTAGGCTCTTTCGTTATGTTGGTGAAAATATCTCGAAATATCGTCATGTGATGAGATGCTCCACTCTCCACATACCACACGCCTTGTAATAGTGCCAGAAAGTCATGAAACCAAGGCAAAGTTCGTCTCAAACTTCTTGGCCAACTCATCCATCTGTGCTTTGGCTGCGGCATATGTCTTTCCCTTGCCCTTCTTCCTATTTAGACATTGTCCGACAAAGTGACTGAACTTGCAACATGAAAAGAATTTTACTTTGCTCGTGTCCTCCTTTTTACTTTGTGAAGATCCTCCTCCACCTTGGTTCTGCTTGGCCTTCTGTTAAAATTGGCAACTAGGGCCAAACTCCATGTGGGTCTACTTATTCATGGCAGCTGATATTTTTCTTGGATTCCTCTCGTCGCGAGATGTAGGATTGATCTAAAGATCATTTGATTCTGACAAGTATTCATGGAGATATGAATTTATTTGTGTTATGTGACAATTCGTCAAGGTCGGCCAACAACCAAATTACCCCCACTTGTCCTCCACCTTTTAGTATAAATAGAGGTGCCTTGCAAGTCATTTTAGACTCACCTCTTGTGATCTCTTCTCTCCACTGTTTTGGGTTTTAGTGGAAGGGGAAGCCCCCAAGAGGATACGTTGTCCTAAGAAGAGATTTGCCATGCCCTAAACTGCAAATTTGAAAGGGACTAGGACGCAGTCAAACAAGGGACTAGGATGCAATCAAACGAGGGACTAGAATGCAATAAAACAAGGACTTATATGCTTGTTGTAATAGCCCTAAATGTGGAGGAAAAAGGGTCCTCTTAAAGATCCTACAACAAGCCCTAATCGCAGTCATGATGGAGAATCCTTAACGCTGTTATAAAGACTTTAGTGTAGTCTTGGAATCACAACTAGGAGAAGCTAAACGCAGAGCCTAAGACGTTGTCCTCAACAGGCCCTAACGCTGTCCTAGAAGAGACATTTAGATGCTGAGTTAGGAGGGTCATATTATGCCCTAGCCACAAAGAATAGGAGGGCTAATCACAGTATAAAGGAGGCCTAAAGACAGGCCCTAATGCTGTCATAGAAGAGAACTTAACGCTGTCTTAAAGAAGCTCTACGCTGCCCTAATGTGGAGAAGCTTAACGTTGTCCTAAAGAAGCTCTATGCTGCCCTAATGTGGAGAAGCCTAACACTATCATGGAGAAGCTCTACGCTGCCTAAATATGTAGAAGCCTAACGATGTCATAGGAGATGACCTTAAGCATAAAGAAGGTCCTCTAGTACCCTAAACAATGTGTCATGAAGCCCTGTTGAAGGAGACTGTAGCTATAGCCTAGCTGCTCTGCGAGGCTGCAAGCCATACCAGGCAGCTAAGGCTAGTATGCATTTGCAGCATAAGTATTACAACAACTTGGATGTATTATAACACAATGATGATGATGAGTGCAACATAGTGTAATGAAGTGCAACATGACAGTGGTGCAGCACAGTGATGATGATGAGTGCAACATAGTGTAATGAAGTGCAACATGCTGGGTGCAACACAGTGATGATTGTATGAAGTATGATGAGTGCAGCATAGTGTAATGAAGTGCAGCATGATGGGTGCAACACAATGATGATTGTATGCAGTATGATGAGTGCAGCATAGTGTAACGAAGTGCAGTACAGTGATGAGTGCAACATTGTGACAGGTGTAGCATGGTGATGGAATCACCTTGGAGAATCAGTTGAAGTAGTATGCCTTCAACTGAGTTCAGATCAACTACCTCATGTGTTATCTTCTTAGTGAAGATCTCTGCTCTTATATTGTCAAGTTAAAATGTTGACTTCTGATGTATATGTACTATTTCTCTGTGTGCTGAACTATTGAAGAACATAAGAAGAATTGATCAAGGGTTTCCCCACATTGGGGTTTGTCCCTGGGTGGCGCCACATCTTGTGTCCTCTTATCTTGGCTTGTTTTCTGCGATTTATGTTTATGTTCTATCTGCATTTTACCATCATGCTAAATGTGATTGCTAATCTGGAATTGATATTGAGCTAATATGGAAAATTGAAGTAAATTTGCTCTCAACATAGAACATACCTAAAATTAACACCTTCCCCTTGCAGAACATGAGGAAGTTCGTCATCCCCACCACCACTCTTATAATGTTCGCTAGTTGTTGAACTCTCCTAGCGTTCTTTTTGGATGAAGTCACCCCACAATTTGCTCCAATCAGGAAGACGTTGTCCATCTAGAATCCCCTCCATAAAGGTGGTCCATTGCTTAACGCATCCCTTTAGAGCTACCTTAGTTCCAAATCACTCACAACTTCTCCCACAACTGATAGCTCATGGTGAGAAATGAGGTTATGGTCTATGGTTTGTTCATCCAGATGCTGATCAACTTCTCTTGCAACACCATTATCCTATTCTCATTTTTACTCTGATAAAGACTGGTTAAGGTTGCCCACATCTTATGTGTTGTGTTGTTCCCTGTTATGTGAGGAATTATATGATCCCTCACACCATCGAAGATAATACCCATCGCTTTCACATCCTTCAAGTTGTGCTTGACCGCTTGGGCAGGGTTAAAAGGAACCTGGATCTTTGTTTTTGCAAATTCCCACAAACTATTCATTTTTAGAGCAATAATGATCCGCTCCTTCCATGGACCAAATTTAGCGGCCCCATCCAACTTGTCTTCGTATCTCAAGCTTATTGATGCCATTTCACAAATCCACCTTGGCCACAAAACCCAAGTTGCAAAATAAAAATTTTGCTGCCAAAAAAAAACTTGCTGCTGTAAAACCTTTGTGATATCTCTCCCTCAGAGTTTCTAGTGCTTTGATACCATGTTGAATTTCCAATACCATCCCAGATTTATTTATACCTCAATAATTTTTATTCCCATAAAATTCTAAATTGCTAGAAAATAAAATCATTGGTATTTAACTTATGAAAAAGTTAATTTGCATCAGAAAAATAAAAATCGAGAGATTAATCACATCACAACAATAAGTATACACCCATAACAATTTTCCTTCATTAAAATTCTAGGGAAAATATGGGCCTAGACCCACAGAGAAAATGCACTGTTGGAACTTGTAACTCGGCCCCTCTGGGAAATCAACCCACCAAAAAATCAACCTCTTGAAGAATTCGACCCTATAGAAACTTGGCCTTCGGCACTAGTAAATCGACCCTCTCTTTTCCTCCTCATATGACCCTTGTGCACTTAAGGAAATTGATCCACTTGATAAATCAACCTCCTTCGTGCTTCAACTACTCGGCCTCTTGGAAATGCTCTTGAAATTTTCGTGCACTCTTTCTCCCTTCTCTTCAGTTTAGCTGGGCCTCTTGCTCTGGAGAAAATTGTTAGTTTTTGTAGCATCAGACAGGTGTTCTAGCCTTGATTTGTGTCTAAGAGACTAAGGAACACAAGATCTCTAAAACCCATAAAAGGTTTCAGGAAAAAACACTTAGAGACAACTCAATTAAGTTAATTGATCAATAATTAAAAAATTCCCAAGTCTAGCTTAGCAAAATTGATTAATTAACAACAATTAATTGAGAAAGATCGAGAAAGATCTAGAGACTCACACAGATAGAGTCTAAGATGATCTTTAGCTGTTGATGACGATTTCATCATGGCCGTTTGTGCTCCAACGAGATATTTTAAGTGTAGGTCGATGGGGATGGAGATAGACACATCGAATGAGATGGAGAGCGAGTTCCTTGGGTCGATCGAGCTATCCAGTTGTAGAGATTCAAAGGAGAGAGTTTGAGCCAGAGCACAGTTGTTGAGGGAGCAACAACAGAAATTTCCGGTGGTGTTCTAGTGCTGGAAAGACAACAGAAGGGAGGTTGCATATTTCCACAGAGAGGCTACGTAGGGACTGCGTAGAACCTCCATTGAGGTAGTTCAATTCAGCCAAGTAGGAGGTCGATTTAGTCGCTGAGTGCTGGGAATTTCTTTTAGAGGGCCAGTAAATTCATCTTAGTGGCAGAGAGAGCGGGATTGAGGCACATCAAAGTAGTTTCAGGGAGTGTGAGTTACAGGCTGCACAAAGGTAGCGCAGAAGTTTGCACAGGGGTGTTTCAAGTGGCCAAGTAGAGGTTGGATTACTTATGGAGAAGGGAAATTTTCCCTCAGATTTGTACTCAAAGATTTTGCTGGAAGATTGCTAGTTTGGCATCCACATTATTGTACTTAGATTTTGCTGCTGCATATTAATAAAAATAAACCCTCATTTGTTGCACTGGTTTTTCCTCTCGGGTTTTTCTGGTGGCGTTAGTCCAAAAATATTGGTGCCATTTTTATTTTGTGTGCGCATCTATTTTCTTAGTTCTAGTTTATTTTTCGTTGCGTAATTTTATTGTGAAGAATTGTAGTGTGATTTATTTGTTATTTGCTGTAATAATTAAACTGCATAATTAATTAGTTAGAAGAATAAATTCTAGTTGCTGCATTTAAGGAAATTTTAACATGGTATCAGAGCCAGGTTTGAAGATAGATTAGAAGCTCTGTAGCGAAGGAGAATTTTGCAACTTTAGAGGGATTTTCTGGGCAAAATTTCTCTGACCTGCACAAAGGCTAGCCCGTAGTGCGAATTGTAGAGGTGGGGGTTTGATTTTCAATAACAGCTAGCAGAAAACTTTGATTAGCCTCAGAAGTAGAGATTTGTAGGCAATGGATTTGTCAGGAAGCAGTTCTAGTGAGCAGATAAATGAGTTCGTTGAGCAAATCTGGGCGTAATGATTTTGTAGGAGCAGATCAACGACAGGTGGACAAAAGCACATGAAATTATACTCAGGATGTCTTCAGTAGATTTCTCAGATTTCTCCAGTATGGCTGCAGACAGATTCAACATTTAGGAGGCTACAAGTTTGTCTTCCAGATTGGAGGACAGATTTGCTCAGTCGCTTGCCTATCTAGCTCAGCTTCACAGGGAGGTTGGTATATAGACAATGGAGCGTCAACCCACATGACAAGAGTTAGAGAATACTTCTCTAGCTAAATGAGGAGGAGATGGACTTCCAGGTTACAATGGGAAACATGACCAATTGTACTCCAGTATGGAGAGGTACCATTGGCATTCAGAGGGAGTCATGAGCAAGCACAGATGTATTGCATGTGTTGGGACTAGGTATGAACCTAATTTTAGTACCCAGTTACAGTATAAGGGATATGATGTCTACTTTGTAGGGAAAAAGATGTGCATCAAACACCAGAATTGGAAGAAGGTGAAACAAATTGGGGTATGAAGCAACAAATTGTATAGGTTGCAATTCGACTATCCAATGGCAACTAGTTAGCAGTAACAATAATGGTAATAGCAGTGTGAGAGACCTGAATGAGTGATGGCGTAGGAGGATGGGACATTTACACCATGGCGCACTTAAGATGCTTAAGCAGACAGTAACAGGTGTGCCAAAATTAAGCACGTAACACGATGATGTGTGCAGATGTTGCGTGCTTGGGAAATATGTTAAGGCAACATTCTCAAGATGTGGCAGTAGATTAGGTGGAGTGCTACAACTTATACAATCAGATATTTGTGGCCCTATGTCCACTAAATCTCTCAGGGGGCACAGGTATTTTGTCAACTTCATTGATGACTATTCCAGGAAAACCTAGATCTACTTCTTGAAGACCAAGAATGAGTCAAACACCAGAATTGGAAGAAGGTGAAACAAATTGGGGTATGAAGCAACAAATTGTATAGGTTGTAGTTCGACTCTCCCATGGCACTAGTTAGCAGTAACAATAATGGAAATAACAGTGCGAGAGACCTGAATGAGTTATGGCATAGGAGGATGGGACATTTACACCATGGAGCACTTAGGATGCTTAAGGAGACAGTAACAGGTGTGCCAGAATTGAGTACGTAACACGATGATGTGTGCAGATGGTGCGTGCTTGGGAAATATGCTAAGGCAAGATTCTCAAGATGTGACAATAGATCAGGTGGAGTGCTACAACTTATACACTCAGATATTTGTGGCCTTATGTCCATTAGATTTCTCAGGGGGCACGAGTATTTTGTCAACTTCATTGATGACTATTCCAGGAAAACCTAGATCTACTTCTTGAAGACCAAGAATGAGGTCTTCAGTCGCTTTAGGGAGTTTAAAGCTCTAGTAGAGAATGCAACAGGGAAGAAGATCAAGGTGCTTCGCTCGGATAACGGAGGAGAGTACACAGATAGTGACTTCACAAGTTTCTGTGCGAAGGAAGGAATCGGGAGGGAATGGACAACTTCATAAAATCCACGACAAAATGGGGTGGCAGAGTAGAAGAATAGGTCTATAGTTGGGGTTGCAAAGGTGATGTTATATGACTAGGATTTGCCCAAGTTTCTATGGGCAGAGGCATGTAACATGACTGTGTATATATAGAACAAAGTTCCTCATAGGGCATTGGAGAAGATGACCCCTGAAGAAGTCTTCTTAGGGAAGAAGTAGAAGTAAGTCACTTCAAGATCTTTGGCAACATAAACTATTGCCATGTTCCAAACAAGAAGCGCACTAAGTTGGATCATATTGCAGAAAGGGGTTCTTCATTGGGTATAATGAGACCTCAAAGGCATTTAGGATCTACATTCCTATCAGTAGGAAGATTATCGTGAGATGGGACGTAAAGTTCATGGAGGACATAGCCTTCAAGAAGTTTCGCGAGATGCTAGCAGGTGATCGGAGTGAGCCAACAAAAACTCCATTGGTTCAGCAATAGGGGCAACCACGGGGACAACAACATGGGCAGTCACAGGGATCTAGTATAGTCACCAGTACGAGCATGACCTCAAGTGCAGGAGACCTTGTGAGTTCGCTACAAACGGAGCAACAAAAGCAGGATGAGGAGTTGGTCGATCCTCCCACTACTAGTGGTCGAACCAACAGGGAATTTCGTTAGACATTGAGAGATGCAGAGGAGTTCGTAGGAGCTCCTAAGACGAACAAGAGAGAACATAGACAACTAGATAGGTACCAAGCATTGGTGGCACAGGTTGTTGAACTTTCCAACTATCAGGAGGTTGCACAACATTAGGTGTGGGTAGGATGCCATGGTAGAAGAGTATAGCTCAATCATGACGAACAATGTTTGAGAGGTAGTGCTGAGGCATGTGGATAGGTTATTGTGGGCTCTTAGTGGATCTATAAGATCAAACACGTTGCAGATGGCAATGTGGAGAAGTACAAGGCTAGGTTCGTGGCAAAGGGGTATGCGCATAAGGAAGGCATAGATTATGAGGAGACCTTTGCCCCAGTTGTTAGATACACTTCCATCCGGTTCGTTATATCCCTAACAACCCAAATGGGATGGGCGAATCACTTGATGGACGTCAACATTCTTGAATGGGGAGATAGAGGGGGAGGTATATATCGAACAACCAAAGGGCTTCGAGACACATGAGTGGGGCACACATGTGTGCAGGCTGAAGAGAGCTCTATACGTGCTCAAATAGGCTCCCAGGGCATCATATGGTCAGATTGATAGCTACTTGCAAAAGATAGGATTCGTTAAGAGTGATGCAAATCTCAACCTTTACTATATGATGGTAGAGAGTGAACCACTTATTTTAGTGTTGTATGTGGATGACCTCTTTCCAATAGGGTCATCAGGGCTCATAGAAGACTGCAAGTGAAACATGGCAACAAAGTTTGACATGAAGGACTTGGGATTGATGCATTACTTCATAGGCCTGGAAGTATGGCAGAAGGATGGGGAGATCTTCTTTGGTTAAGGGAGATACACTTCAAAAATTCTGAAGAGGTTCATAATGCAGCACTGTAAGCCTATGTCTACGCCTATGATTACAAACTGGAGGAAGATAGATGCATCAGAGGACGAGGACGTTGACCCAACCTTGTATAGACAACTCATCGGTTCCTCATGTATCTGGTCAACACTAGGCCAGATATCTACTTCACAATCAAACTCTTAGTTAGTTTATGGTGGGACCTAAGAGAGTGCATTGGACAACAACGAGGCACATTCTGAGGTATTTGCGTTGCATGGTCGAGTATGGATTGAGGTATACTCGAGGTGATGGCATCAGGTTATGTGGTTTCACAAATGTAGATTGGGCACTGTGGATCAGAAGAGCACATTTCCGTGTTGCTTCATCGTTGGATCAGGGGTCGTATCTTGGTGCAGTATGAAGCAGAAGTCCGTGGCATTGAGCTTTGTAGAAGCAGACTACATGGCTACTAGCATGGCCACATGTGAAGCAATATGGCTTTGGAAGCTGCTAGTAAGTTTGTTCAGTCAGAGGATGGAGGCGACTAGTATCTACTGTGATAATCAGAGTTGCTTCAAGCTCTCTGAAAATCCAGTTTTTCATGAGAGGTCGAAACATATAAACATATGATATCACTTCATCAGAGATTGTGTGCAGCGTGGAGCAGTCTAGCTACTGCATGTTCCCACAGATGAGCAGGTTGCAGATATACTCAGAAAACCTCTAGGGAAAGTTAAGTTCGTCCATTTCAGAGAACAAATGGTTATAGTGGAGAACCCATTTCAGTAGCAAATTCAACAGGCGCAGTCAAATTCAGATGGATAGTTGTAGAACTAGTAGCAGTCAGTTACTGAGGGGTGCAGAGACAGTTGGGCACAGATAGTTACGTAGTAGATAGAGCATAGCTAGTTGCAGCCAGAGACTCAGTGGACAGTTGTAAAGCCAATTGCTGGGATATGGTTCTCAGTTGCAGTAGTTGCAGCATCATGGATGTTGATGTGGCAATATGAACACCACCTTCTACGCAAATTGATGTAGCTACACCCACCAGTTGACGTTAGATGGATGACGTAGGACTTCTAATGGAAAACAAGGCATGGCCTTTTCCCATAAAAGGCGGAGAAGGATTTAATGTTAGATAGCTAGTTGATAGATTTGTCATTATAGATGACTCATGATGATAAGATACATTTGTATATTTGATGTAATTTTTTATTCATTGTGTGGGGGGCAGAGGAGGAGTTTGATCTCGTGGAGAGTGATATGGCAACATCAATACTACCTTCTACACAAATTGATATAGCTACACCCACCAATTGGTGATAGATAGATGATGTAGGACCCTCTATTGGCAAACAAGCTATAATCTTTTCCCATAAAAGGAGGAGAGGGATTTGATGCATGATAGTTAGCTAGATTTGTCATTGTAGATGACTCATGATGATAAAGCACATTTGTATATTTGATGTCATTTTGTATTGGTTGTCCACTTTTGAATCCTTGATGGGATAGGTATGAAAGTTTTGGATCCAATATCATGTTTGATGTATCATTTTTGATTTGGCATCCTCCACATCCTAAGTTATTGAAAATGGCCCTCCCAACCCCCCAAAACGCTGTTCAACATTTCAGAAATAGAAATGGGTATGAAGCGACACGGAAATGACACTGAAATGTTTCCGTTTTCTTGGAAACGCAGGATCCTATTTCCGAAACGTTTCGGTTTTTTTGGAAATGCAGGATCCTATTTCTGAAACATTTTAGGCATTTTTAAGGGTAATGGATATGTTGCTAGAGTTTCTAGACTTGAATATGATGTTGAATGCCATGTCTTATACGACTTTGTTTGATGAAGAGGCACAACCTTTAGGCTATCAGACGATCTTCTGGCTTCATGACACGACCTTGATATCTTCTCCCTTTGGGATGCTAAGGCACGGGATCATGGCCAACTTGGAAGGTGAGGCTCAAAGACAGAATTCAGCTTGCTGAAAAATGGCAAGGTTTCATGGGAAAGTTATGCTATAATCATATCAAATTGGTTGAAGAAGACAAGGACTCCTTATGCTGGTCAAAAAACTTTCGGAAAGGTGATTACACAGTCAAACTGGAATATAAAGCGCAAGCAAAGTTCAGTGGTACTACCACATGGCGGTGGGATCGTTTGTGGAAATTATTTGGAGCACTGTATAGGACGAAATTATTTCGTATCCATTCCCATATTTTTCCCATATTTATGTGCTAATGTGTTTGTTTGGTGTTGTTGGTTTATATGTTTAAAAATTTGGAAAAAACTGAATCTATTTTGTATTTTTAATGCTTGTTGCAGTTTGTTAATTTTTGTTGTTATTTTTCATGGATGTTGTTGAGAAGTTGTATTCTAGATGCTCAACGATTTTTTTCCAATGATGGTTTTCTCAACAATGGAACTTTTGATTTCATTGAAGAGCCTTCTGCCCCCTTTTGAAATTTTTGTTGGAACCATGATTGTCACTTAAGAGTCAATTGACATATTTTTGAGAGTTTTTGTAGTAGATTATTGTAGGACAATAAAAAAAAAGTAAATGCAGAGGCAACAATGGAGCATCCAAGCGTGCCTTTGTATCATTTATTAAAGACAAAGCGAGGTACATTCAAGAGGGAACTAATAGTGACAACAACATACCTTCTAGATTAGGTAAATCAGCTAAGGATGGGAAGTACTATCGCTGTGAAAAGTTGCCCATATTAGAAAAGATTGTAGGAAAACTTTGAGGGATGAGTAGTACAACCATGAGTAATGGGAATGAAGGAGGTGAATGTTGCAGAACATAAAGATGAATTATTTAATGCTTTTGGTAGAGTAGGTGGGAGGTAAGTCCACAACTTGGTTTTTTGATTTTAGGGCTTGAAAGCATATGGATAATAAGAGTAAATGGTATGTGGAAGACAAAAACCAAGTCAAAAATAATCATTATGGGTGATGGGACAGATCACATTATACAACGTTAGGGTAATGCCCAGGTGAAGATGAGAGGTAAGACCCTCATGTTTAAGATTGCAATTTTACAATCTTGGTTTGAGTAAATTTGTGTTCATTTAGTAAGATCACAAAGCATTATCCATATATTGATGTGATATTTTGGGAAGAAAGTCGTTGTACATTGATAAAGGGAGCAATAAGTGTTAGTTTTTGTAGCATCAGAGGTGTTCTAGTCCCAAAACTTTGTGGAGAGGCTAAAGCACATGAGTTCTCCAAAACTCAAAAATCTTTTTTTCGAAATTCCACCTAGAAGTGTCTCAGTTAGATCATTAACCAATTTTTAAATATTTCCCAAGTCTAAACTTAGGAAAACCGGTTAATTAATCCATATTAATTGAGAAAGGTGAGAATTCTCTAGAAACTCACATGGAACAACTAGGAAATAATCTCAGCCATTGATTAAGTTTTAATCTTGGCTGTTGGAGTCCCAAAGTGAGATTATGAGAAAAAGTTGATGGGTAGATGGAGGAACACACTTGAGATCGATTTCCTTGGGCATTTCGATTTTTCCAGAGAGCAACAGTAGTCGCTGGAAGAGTTCGAGCTAGTGAAGGGAAGCAGAGACATAAAGGGGCAGAGACAGTTAGTTCGGAGGAAGTTTTCCAGTTCCAGAGAGTTAGCTATAGGAGGGTTGAGTTTCCTTAGTGAGGTTGCGCAGTGTTGGCACGAAAGCTTCAGAGGTAAAGTTCGGTTTGGTCACACAGAGGGTCGATTCAGTTGCTAGAGGCTAGGATAATTTCCGGAAGGGGCCAACGAGTCATTCTTAGAGGCTGGATTGGGTAGATGACTTGATCAGTCGCAGTTTTAGGCCGAGTGTACAAGTGCCTGCATAGATTTGATGTAGAGGTTGACGTAGGGGTTTTGTAGAGCCCATTTGGAGCCAATTTTGGAGTTGAATCAATGCCGAGATAGACAAAATTTGTCTCACTAATTTTTTGTGGCCAGTTTCTTCTGTAGATGATTGCCAGTTTGGGCATCCAGTTGTACTCAATTTTCTCCATGCTGCTTAGTAATAAAACCCTCAATCGCTGCACCAGTTTTCCCGCATTGTGTTTTTCTTGGGACTTTTGTTAAAAAATAACGGTGTTAAATTTTTGTGTGTGCCAGTATTTTGTCAGTGTCTAGTTTATCTTCCTCAGTATTTTGTTTGTGAAGATTGCAGTGTGATTAATTCATTGCTGCTGTAGCAATAAGCAATAAATTAATTAACAGTTAGAGAATTAATTCCGGTTGCTACAATAGAATTTTGATGGTGAAAATTTCACATGGTATCAGAGCGATTTTGATTAGATATGGAAGCTTAGAAGCGGAATAAGAAGTTCATCGTTTAGAGGGAGTAGGACAAATTTTCAAGGGCTGCGCAATGCCTAAGCCAGGCAGTAAAAATTGCTAGGTAGTTCGATTTTTTCAGCGCAGGTTGCAGCACAATTTGGCTTGCCAGATTGAGTAATTCCAGCAGGCAGAGTGTTAATTTTAGGCAACAATGGTATGTTCTATGCTTTAGAGCAATTTTACTTCAATTTCTTTATTAGCCCAATGTCATTATTCAGATTAGCAATCACATCAACATGATAGTAAAATGCAGATAGAACATAAACATAAACAGTAGAAGACAAGCCAAGATAAGAGGACACAAGATTTGGCACCAGCGAGGGACAAACCCCAATGTGGGGAAACCTTTGATCAAATCTTCTTTTAGTCTTCAATAGTTCGACAAAGAGAGTACAATTTACAAATCTAATAATTTATAACAGCAACAAAAGAGCCCTAACCAAAAAAGTCAATGCTGGTCAACAGGGTAGATTTGACCCTCGACAAATCGGTCAACTTTAGTCAACTTCAACCTCCAAACAACAAGATAAAACAACCCTCAAAACAGTGAAATTCAACCTAGTCAAAGTTTGGTCAAACAACCCACTTGTGGTCAGCCCTAGCTGCAGTCAACGCTGGTCAACAATCAATGTTTAGCCTCGATTTCTGTGCCCAGAAATGCGGCCTGCCCAAATAGAGATAGTCCTCACAAAAAGCACAGTCAAAGGAGGTCAATGCATGTTGGTCAACGCTTGGTCAAACTATCCAGAAATTCGGTCTTCTGAAATTGCGGCCTCTTGAAATTTCGCGCTCTTAAAATTTCCGCCCCTTGAAATTTCGCTTTCCTGAAATTTCGGCCTCTTGAAATTTTGCTCTCCTGAAATTTCGGATGTGTGGAGAGAGAGAGGCCCAGAAATCCGTACCCAATCAATGAGGAGAGAGAGAGAGAAGTGTGAAGATGAGTGTGTCCAAATGAGGCTAAGTCACCTTCTATTTATATGCAACGTTGAGGATGAATAGACGTGACTGTTGGGCTTCTGAGCCTACATAAGTTTGTTGGCCGACCTTGACAATTTGACCATAATCAAAATAAATTCATAACTTCATTTGTACATGTCAGAATCGGATGATCTTTAGATCAATCCTACACCTCTCGGAGAGAGAAATCCAAGAAAAATATCAGTTGTCATAAATAAGATGACCCACGTGGATTTTGGCCCTAGTTGCCAATTTTAAAACGCCCTCTCAACTAGGGAGAACTCCATTTGCTAATCCATCTGCCAATTTGTACTATCTCTGCCATCAATGCACTGCTCTGCTTTGCTGAACTATGAAGAAGAAGAAGTGATTGAGAATGTATCATACCATTCTCTACTGACTCGAAGTCAGTCCCAATCAAAGGAGAGTGTGTTATACCACTCTTACTGACCCAAAGTCGGTCCCAATCAAAAGAGAGTGTCTCATACCAATCTTATTGACCTGAAGTCAATTCCAATTGATCCTAGATCAACATCGGTCATCCTAGCATAGGGAGTACAGTAGTACACGATGCGTCCATCGGTAGTACTATGGTCCCTATCCTCATTTCCCTACTCATTTTCCAGATGAGAGGTACTTCCCATGAGTTTTAGACTGCATGGGTAGGATGTCTTAGCAGGAGAAGGATGAACAACTCATCCTGACTACACGTCGCCAAGGGGTATCGCAGGGGAAGGCTGAACCACTCACCCTGTACACAACAAACCGCTAGGGGAAGGCTGAACCACTCACCCTATGGTTGCTCATCGCTCCAAGAAGTACCCCAAGCCCCTCTGAGCTCCCAAATCTCAATGTCCATCTCATACAAGACCCTCATAAGAGGGTCTCCTCACGACTCCAAGTCCTTCTCAGAAGGCCAAGAACTTGGCCTTCCCTAGGGGCTTTGTCAGAATATCAGCGACCTGCTTATCAGTCCCAATGTGATGGAGCCTTATTGCTCCTCGTTGTACCATATCTCGAATAAAGTGGTAGCTAATATCTATATGCTTGGAGCGATCATGAAGCACGAGATTCTCTGATAATCAGATCCCACTATGGTTGTCGCGGAGGATCACAGTGGTATCCAACACATATCCAAACAACTCACTGAAGAGCTTCCTCAACCAGACAACTTCACAGGAGGCCATACTAGCAGCTATGTATTCGGCCTCGATGGTGCTCAAGGCAACCGATTTCTGCTTCCTGCTCATCCAGGATATCGAAGCAGAACCTAAAGAAAAACAACATCCAGAAGTGCTCTTGCGATCCACCGCACTGCCAACTCAATCGACATCAGAATAACCATGCAACCTCACATTTTCGGCAGTGTATCTCAGTCCATGAGTGATTGTGCCCCAAAGATATCTCAGAAGATTCTTGGCACCAATCCAATGTATATGATGTGGCTCAATCATATATTGGCTCAATGTGTTAATTGCAAAACATATGTCCGAACGGGAGTTCACCAAGAACATCAATGCTCCTATGAGTTGATGATACTCAGAAGCATTTCCCAATTCAGGTCCAGTAGCACTACCACAAAACTTCTTAAAATGAAGTTCCATCGGAGTAGTCACAGGCTTGCAGTTCACCATCCCAAATCTTTCCAATATCTTCACAACATATTTTCCTTGAGAGAGGAAAATTTCACCTGGCTTTTGCCAGACCTCCAACCCTAGGAAATAGTGCATCGATCTTAGGTCCTTCATTTCAAATTCAGAAGCCAACTCCCTCTTACATTTGTGAAATGAGAGGGTCTGCACTTCCATTAGATCCATGCTTGATTTTGTAGAGCCACTTAGAGGTGACAACCGATTTGACCTTGGTTCTAGGGACCACATCCCATACATCATTCTTCATAATTAACTCGTATTCTTCATTCATAACATCCTTCCATACTTGATGCTTCACGGCTTCTTCAAATGATGAAGGCTCATTTTGAATGATAGTGCTCATGGCGGTCAAATATCCTTGATACTTGTTCGGCTTCTTGCTTTCACGGAAAGTCCCCCTTGGTGCAATGTGTCTCTCGGCATCTTCGAGAGTCTCCCTAAGCCATGAGGGTCTCCTTTTGGAGGAGGGCTCATGAGGAGGAGGATTAATAGGATCCATAGGTTTATCAACATCAGGCATGGTTTTGTCTTCTTTTGCACCCTGATTTTCGATGTCAGCTTCTTTGTCCTTAGGATAGGAAGGTTGTTGATCTTCCTGAGGGTCATATCTTCGTCGAAGGTGACATCATGACTTATCTCAACTTCCTTTTGACCAGCCACATAAATTCTATATCCCTTAAAATTTTCACTATAGCCCACAAAGATTCCTTTCTTCCTAGATGCATCCAATTTGCTTCTTTTCTCTTTTGGCACATGAAAATATCCGAGACTTCCAAAAATTCTAAAATGAGAGACATCGGGTTTTTTACTAGTGAACATTTCTTCGGGACTCTTGAAGTCCAATGCTTGATGAGGGCATCGGTTTTGAACATACGCGGTGGTATTTGCAGCTTCAGCCCATAGGATCTTCGGAAAGCCTTGATCATGAAGCATGGCACAAACTGCTTCTACAATAGAGAGATTCTTCCTTTCAGCCATACCATGTGGAAATTTCTAAATCTGACACATCAGAAATCCCTACTGCATTATCTGGTTTATTATCTCCTACTTGTTCTTTACATCAACAAGTTATTTATTAATATAAACATCGAAATAAACACAAATGCAACCTTCACACATATACAGATCAACAACTGAAATAACTAAGACAACACAAGGGACACCGTTATTTTTGGACAATTGTCCATGAAAAAACCCAATGTGGGAAAACCGGTGCAACAGATGAGTGTTTTATTATTATGCAGTTTTCTGAATATAACTAAGGCGCCAGAAATGGCTCACCCAACAGAGAATGCCCTCGGCAGTAGTACCTCTCTTCGGAGACAGATATTTTGGCTGATCAACAATCGGATGATGAGCCCCACAGTGACTTTGACTGTTCCTCAGCTGGACAACGAAAGCTGCTCCAAGCTCCTCTATGGGACTACATCACCCTCTATGGCTCTACATCTACCTCTCAGCTCTCAGTTTGCCCCACAGAAACACCACAAGGCAACTCCTTCTGCCCAGCGTCAGCTCTGCTAGCCTCTGCGTGAGCTTCTTGGCCTCTTGCGTCCTCAACGCTGGCCCTCCAAGCATCTGTGTTAGCTCTGGCTGCCTCTGCGTCATCCGAGGCTGCCTCTGCGTCATCCAAGGTTGCCTCTGTGTCATCCCAGGCTGCCTCTGCGCTGTCTCTCTAGCACTCTCTGCCTCTCTGCTATGTATTCTCGGCTTTCTGCTGAACTGCCCCTCCCTGCAACAGATCACTAACTCGATTTCTCAGCAAACCCCACCCCAGAAAATCGAATTGACTGATCAACTTGGTGTATCTCCAACTGACCCTCAAGCCTCCTCTTATACTTTTTTTGTTGACGATTCAACGGTTGAGATTAAGTCCCTAATCAACGACTAAGATTAGATTTGGCTTGATCCTCGTCTTTTAGAACTTTCTCACCCATTTTATATTAATACACATTAATATTTTAATTTTCGTAAGTTTAGACTTAGGAACCTGTTAATTTTAGGTATGTTCTATGCTTAGAGCAAATTTACTTCAATTTTCCATATAAGCTCAATATCAATTCCAAATTAGCAATCACATTTAGCATGATAGTAAAATGCAGATAGAACATAAACATAAATCGCAGAAAACAAGCCAAGACAAGAGGACACAAGATGTGGCGCCAGCTAGGGACAAACCCCAATGTGGGGAGACCCTTGATCAATTCTTCTTATATTCTTCAATAGTTCAGCAGAGAGAGAGATAGTACATATACATCAAAAGTCAACACTTTGACTTGACAAGAAAAGAGCAAAGATCTTCACCATGAAGATGACACAAAAGTTCTGATGACAAGGGTTGCAGCTTTGAACTCAGGTGAAGGCACACTTAGCAGATCTCGTTCTTCAACGGATTCTCCAAGGTGATTCCATCACCATGCTGCATCCATCATCACTATGCTGCACCCATCAACATTACGCTGCACTTCATCACTATGCTGCACTCATCATCACTATGCTGCACTTCATCACTATGCTGCACCCATCATCACTATGCTGCACTTATCATCACTATGCTGCATCTCATGATGCTGCATCCATCACCATGCTGCATCAATCCACCGATGACAAGTTGCTCCTGCAATTTCGATTAGGGCATAATATGCAACTCTAAACTCCCTTGCTATGTGATATGTAGCTGAACTGATGAGGGCACTGATCTCAATGGATCAGCTCTTAATAAACCCTTTGCTATGATGCTATATGGCCTATGGCCTAGCACATAACAATGCTAAAGTAAATAATCAAACACCAAGGTAGACTTCAACACTTTCCTTTATAGTAAAGTTGTGGCTTATCTAACAGTCCTTAGGGCATGATTATACCAACTCCCTTCATCACATAGTTACCTACAACAAACATTATTAATGCTGTGATAAGATATTTCCTTACAACCACCTTTGCTGTGAACATAGCTGTCAATGAGTTCTTCTTTAGGACTACTTCAAGCCGAGTATAAGGACCTCCATTAACAACATTTTAGGGCTTCGTCTGAACCATGTATAATAGTAGATTAGGATCCTTAATAAATGCGGATTAGTCTTCCTCCTAGATCTTGGTAGAGCTTCCTACATATAGCATAAGAAGCCTTACCTTTACTGTGGCTAGCTGTGAGTATAACCCTTACCTTGACTGCGGCTAGGGATCCTTGATAGCGAATGGAAGGTGATTGATAGACCTGCGTTTAGGGCTTCTTTGGAGCTTGACTTGACAATGGATGAAGGCTCCCATAGACTGCGGATTAGAGAACCCTTTTAGGCTGTGAATTGTAGCTCCCTTAGACTGCATTTAGGGCACATAAGAACCCTCCTTAAACTGCGGCCTAGTCTCTTTAAAGATTGCGGATAGAAGACCTCTCCTTGCGTAGATAAATCCTCCTTGACTGTGTAGAGGTGTCTCCTCATAGGGCCGCGTAAGTCCTTCTTGTGTGACAACATCTAGGGCTGGGGTAGCGTATCCTCTTTAGATCTCTCCCACCATCAAAACCCAAAGACAAGTAGGGAGAGATCACAAGAGATGATTTGTGAAATGACTTGAAGACCTCTTCTATTTATGGTGAAACATTGAGGACAAGTGGGGGTAGTTTGGCTGCTGGCCGACCTTGACGAATTGTCACATAACACAAATAAATTCATATCTCTATGAATTTATGTTGGAATCGGATGATCTTTAGATCAATCCTACACCTCTCGACAAGAGGAATCCAAGAAAAATATCAGCTGCCATAAATAACTAGATCCACATGGAGTTTTGACCTAGTTGCCAGTTTTAACACTCCCTCTCAACTAGGGAGAACTCCATCTGTTAATCCATCTACCAGTCCGTACTATCTCAGCTATCAGTGCCCTGCACTGCTCTGTTATGCTTGGCTCTACTAAACTATGAAGAAGAAGAAGTGATCGAGAATGTATCGTAGCATCCTCCAGTGACCCGAAGTCAGTGTCATATAAAAGAGAGTATCTCATACCACTCTTACTTATCCGAAATCAGTTCCAATAAAGAGAGTGTGTCATGCCACTCTTACTGATCCGAAATCAGTTCCAATAAAGAGAGTGTGTCATACCACTCTTACTGATCCGAAATTAGTTCCAAATAAAGGGAGTGTATCATACCACTCTTACTGATCTGAAATCAGTTCCAAATAAAGAGAGTGTATCATACCACTCTTACTGATCCGAAATCAGTTCCAAATAAAGAGAATGTGTCATACCACTCTTACTGATCCGAAATCAGTTCCAAAAGAGAGTGATTTATATCACTCTTATTGACCCGAAGTCGGTTCCAATTGATCCCAGATCAATATCATCCTAGCATATGGAGTACGGTAGATACACGATGCGTCCATCGGTACTACTATGGTTCCTATCCTCATTTCGCTACTCATTGGCCAGATGAGAGGTGCTTCCCATGAGTCTGAGACTCCATGGGTAGGATGTCTCAGTAGGAGAAAGATGAACCACTCATCCTGCCTACATGTCGCCAGGGGTATCCCAGGGGAAGGTTGAACCACTGACCCTATGGTTGCTCATTGCTCCAAGAAGTACCCCCAAGTCCCCCGGAGCTCCCATAGTTCAATGCCCATATTATATTGGACCTTCAGGAGAGGGTCTCTCCACGACTCCTAGTTGTTCTCAGAAAGTCAAGAATTTGACCTTTCCCAGGGGCTTCGTCAGAATATTGGCGACTTGCACATCAGTCCCAATGTGATGGAGCCTTCTTGCTCCTTGTACCATATCCCAGATAAAGTGGTACTTGATATCTAAATACTTAGAGTGATCATGGAACACAGGATTCCTCAATAATCGAATCCCACTCTGGTTGACACAGAGGATCACGGTGGTATCCAACACGCGTCTAAACAACTCACTAAAGAGCTTCCTTAACTAGACAGCTTCACATGAGGACATACTCACAGCTAGGTATCTGGCCTCATCGGTGCTGAAAACAACCGACTTCTGCTTCCTGCTTATCCAGGATATCGAAACAGAATCAACACCCATAAGTGCTCTTGTGATCCTCCACACTGCCTGCCCAGTCATCATCAAAATAATCACGCAGCTTAACATTTCCGGCAGTGTATCTCAATCCATGAGAGATTGTGCCTTGAAGATATCTCAAATGATTCTTGGCACCAATCCAGTGAGGCTCAACCATATATGAGCTCAACATGCTAACTGCGAAACATATATCCGGACGGGCGTTCACCAAGAACATCAATGCTAGTATGAGTTTATGAAATACAAAGGCATATTCCAAATCAGGTCCGGCATCGCTACCGCATAACTTCTTAAAGTTAGGCTTCATTGAGGTAGTCACGAGCTTGCAGTTCACCATTCCAAATCCGGAATCCAACTCCCTCTTACTTTTGCAAATGAGAGGGTTTGCACCTGCTAGAAAGAGGTCGTCCTTATAAGGTACCAGTGTGAGAGGTTTATCATCCACAACCTTAAAGCAATGGTTTGGATCGACTTCACTCCTAGTGAATCTCAGCTTCATCAGCGAGCTATCAATCCTCTCATACCAAGGTCGAGGTGCTTGCTTCAAACTATAGATATCTTTCTTCAACCCGCATACATGAGATTCCCGATTATGAGTCTCAAACCTCTTGGGTTGATCCACATCTGTGGTCTTGCTATTATATGAGGGGAATGGTCCCCTTGTAAGTTTTCCTTCGGTACATCTCGGACATGTACCTCCATGCTCTTCCTTGAATTTAGGCATCCCTGTCACCATCCGACTCCCATAGGGTAGGGCCTTATAATGAAGATGGGCAAACCTCCGGTGCTATAGAAGAGATGTGTCACATGACATGGTCCCTAATGGGCTTCCTGCAACTTGATACAAAATGGCAACCCTGAACCCATGAGTAAAAGCATCTTGAAAATTCCTTTTTCAAACACGTACCTTTCCATCGATGAATGCCACCTTGAAACCTTTGACTTCCATTGCCGAAATGGACACTAGGTTCTTTTTGAGATCAAGTACATAAAGAACTTCTTGTAAATGAATCGTGCTACCCTTATTCAATTGAAGGGTAGCATTCCCTACATCCTTTCCAGAGTAGGTGGCATCGTCTCCAAGAATAATCTCCACGATTGTTTCTTTCTCTATTAGATTAGAGAGTGCTTCCTTGTATTCGGTAAAGTGCCTTGAAGCACTAGTATCAATAAGCCAGATTCCCAAGGAGTTCAGAGGAGAAGTGGTGGAGAGGGCCAACATAAGTTAATGCTCCTTTTCATACCGGGAGTTCCTTGCTTTCTTGACGAGTCCGCTATTTCCTTGATGGCCTGTGTTCCTTTTTCTTTTGCCATTGAACCTGTCATTCCTCCGATCATTGAAGATGCCCCTGGAATGATTGTTATCATCATCAAGTGATATGTCCCTTCTATTTGAACACTCCTTCGCATAAAGGACAAACTCATTGCAAGCAAGGTATCTGCCTTTCCTTCCACCTTTTGATCTGGACTTCCCATTGAAGTGACCTTTAGGTAGGCCACTAGACGTTTCCGTCGCACCACTCTGATAGTCTTCTTTGCTTCGACTTCACTCTTGGTGAATATGAAGAGGGAAGAGGAACCCATTGAACCTTTTATCCTTTCCAACTGTCTTCGATGATTGCTCTTTCACTCTTGCTTGGGCTTTGTCTTCACCTCAGCTCTGATACCATGTTAATTTTAGGTATGTTCTATGCTTAGAGCTTAGCAATCACATTTAGCATGATAGTAAAATGCAGATAGAACATAAACATAAATTGCAGAAAACAAGCCAAGACAAGAGGACACAAGATGTGGCGCTAGCGAGGAACAAACCCCAATGTGGGGAAACCCTTGATCAATTCTTTTTATATTCTTCAATAGTTCAGTGGAGAGAGAGATAGTACATATACATTAGAAGTCAACACTTTGAATTGACAAGATGACACAATAGTTCTGATGACAAGGACTGCAGATCTGAACTCAGGTGAAGGCACACTTATCAGATCTCCTTCTCCAACGGATTCTCCAAGGTGATTCCATCACCATGCTGCATCCATCATCACTATGCTACACTTCATCACTATGTTGCACTCATCATCACTACGCTGCACTTCATCATTATGTTGCACTCCATCACTATGTTGCACTCATCATCACTATGCTGCACCCATCGTCACTATGCTGCATCCATCATGCTGCATCCAACACCATGCTACATCAATCCACTGATGACAAGCTGCTCCTGCAATTCCTATTAGGGCATAATATGCAACCCTAAACTCCCTTGCTATGTGATATGTAGCTGAACTGATGAGGGCACTGATCTCAATGGATCAACTCTTAATAAACCCTTGCTATGATTCTATGGCCTATGGCCTAGCACATAGCAATGCTAAAGTAAATAATCAAATAGTGCTTAGGGCATGATTATACTAGCTCCCTTCATCACATAGTTACCTACAACAAACATGTATTAATGCTATGATAAGATATTTCCTTACAGCCACCTTTACTGTGAACATAGCTATCAATGAGTGCTTCTTTAGGGCTACTTCAGGCTGAGTATAAGGACCTCCATTAACAACATTTTAGGGCTTCATTTGAACCATGTATAAAAGAAGATTAGGATCCTTAATAAATGCGGATTAGGGCTTCCTCCTAGATCTCAGTAGAGCCTCCTACATACAGCGTAAGAAGCCTTCCCTTTACTGTGCTTAGCTGTGAGCATAAGCCTTACCTTGACTGCGGCTAGGGCTCCTTGACAGTGGATGGAAGGTGATTGATAGACCTGCATGTAGGGCTTCTTTAGAGCTTGACTTGACAGCGGATGAAGGGTCCCATAGACTGCGGATTAGAGAACCCTAATAGGCTGTGAATTGTAGATCCCTTAGACTGTGTTTAGGGCACATAAGAACCCTCCTTAAACTGCGGCCTAGTCTCTTTAAAGATTGCGGATAGAAGACCTCTCCTTGCGTAGATAAATCCTCCTTGACTGTGTAGAGGTGTCTCCTCTTAGGGCTGCGTAAGGCCTTCTTTTGTGACAACATCTAGGGCTAGGGCAGCATATCCTCTTTAGATCTCTCCCACCACGAAAACCCAAAGACAAGTGGAGAGAGATCACAAGAGATGATGTGTGAAATGACTTGAAGACCTCTTCTATTTATAGTGAGACGTTGAGGACAAGTGGGGGTAGTTTGGATGCTAGCCGACCTTGACGAATTGTCACATAACACAAATAAATTCATATCTCTATGAATACATGTCGGAATTGGGTGATCTTTAGATCAATCTTATAACTCTTGACGAGAAGAATCCAAGAAAAATATAAGCTGCCATAAATAAGTAGACCCACATGGAGTTTGGCCCTAGTTGCTAATTTTAACAGAGCCCCATTAATATATTTTATTTTTTTATGTCTTCATCCGGGTGGAATTTCTCCAAACGATTTCTGGGCCTTGGAGATTTCTGCCAAACTGCCCCTCGCTGCAATAGATCACTAACTTGATTTCTCAGCAAACCCTGCCCCAATAAATCAAATTGACTGATCAACTTGGTGTATCTCGAAATGACCCTCAAGCCTCCTCTTATACTTTTCTTGTTGACAATTCAACGACTAAGATTAGATCTGGCTTGATCCTCGTCTCTTAGAACTTCCTCACCCATTTTATATTAATACACATTAATATTTTAATTTTCCCAAGTTTAGACTTAGGAAACCCATTAAAATATTAATTATTTTAATATCTCTTCATCCGGGTGGAATTTCTCCAAACGATTTTTGGGTCTTGGAGATCTCATGTGCCTTAGCCTCTCCACCAATTTTCATGGCTAGAGCACATCTGATGGTACCAAAAATCAACACTCCCTCGTAGTGAGGAATGTGCTTTAGTAATGCATCACCATAGAAGCATCACATTGATCCTCCGCATCAGTACCTGTGCTGATGCTTGGCCTGCTGCCTCACATCCCACTGCACTACTGCTTCTTGTACTGCTGCCCATGTCACTGCCACTACCATTGCTACATTTGTATTGCAGGGCCCTCTCAACAAGTTGCCCATGCTGCCCATAACATTGCCACTGCTAATTGCTGCACTGCAACTCTATTACCGAGAAGTAAGTAACTGATCTCACCCAAACTCTAACATCCTTGTCACTCTGGAAGCTTCGTGATGTTGAAGCTACCTCTACTGCTATCCTGTGCTCCCTTTGCTGCCACTGCGTTGCTGCAACCTTCTCTGTGCCTCTCGCACTGCTGCAACCTCCACTGTGCTGCTATAGACTTCTGCACTCAAGCACTGCCTTGTCGCTCCATCACACCTTGCTCCACCAACACTTGCCATCATGCTACAGTCCTTAAGGGCTCCCATAGCCGGATGTGATCCAAGAGTTTGGGCACCTCAAGGATCGTGCCCCTGCACTATAGTCCTCTCGACTACAGCTATATGTCACCCCACCTCTTCCCTAGAGGCGCATGAGCACTCATGGCACATTCGTCATCATCCTCGACAACCTGCTCCGCCTTTGTTGGAGCTACTTTCGAATCAAAAGCTTCTCCCTTGCCTTTCTTCCTGGGACATTGGGATGCATAATGACCCAACTCCCAACAATGGAAGCACTTGATCTTGGAGATATCCTTCTTCTTCCTCTTCTGTAGCCCTTGCTGTCCCGCAAATGCGAGCGTTGTATCCTCCTTCTCCTCCTTCTTGACTCTGACTCCCTTACCATTACTCCCTGCCTTGGTCAATCTCTTGAGCTCATCCTGTCGAAGAGCTGCCCACATTACCTTCCAATTGGGAAGAGTAGCCCTGCCCAAAATAATTTGGACAAATGTCTCCCACTCCTCCGAGACTGCATTCAGGGCGGTCTTGACCGTGAACTCCAGATCTGGTGTAGACCCCACAGAAGTAAGCTAGTCGCAAATCTCCTGCAACCTGAGAAGGAATGGATCTATCTGTGCTCCCTTATTCATTTGATATGCCCTCAGCTGGTTCTCTAATAGCATCTTCCTCTGCACGGAAGATCCTTGGTATAAGGAGGTCAGGGTGTCCCACATCTCCTTTGCTGTGTTCTTCTCAGCAATATGTGGTATGGCATGATCTTTGACCCCGTCTAGGATCATGCACTTCACCCTTGCCATTGCCTCCTCATACTTCTCATTCTCAGCTGGGTCAACTGGGATAGCCACTACTTTCAAGGCATAGTCCTTGATGCGATGTCGATCCAAGAATGCCAGGATCCTGGCCTTCCATATGACAAAGTTAGAAGTGCTGTCCAACCTGTCCTGATCCCTCAGTTTGTTCATTGCCATTTCAGCTCCTCTTCTGGACTCCCTCTGAATCTCGACTTCCCTCCTTGAAATCTCTCTCTGAGTCTTGATTTCCCTCTTGGAAATCCTCTAACCAACTATCGAATCACTCCTCTCTAATCCTCCTTTTCTTGCTGCAACTCGGATCTGGATTTCTTGGCTAGAAATCTGTCGAGGTAGTAATTCCCACTACCTTAGTTTCGTCTTCTTAGACACTGCTCTGCACCGACAAAAACAACGTCCCACCAACTCCTCAAATCACAATCTGCACACAGATCCCCAAGCCCCGACAACTGAAGAAATTGAGCCTTTCAGGCTCTGCGTAATCTTGACAAACGTTGAATCTGCTCCTTCGGCCAACTGCATCAGTCCTACTTGGATGAGCATGATGATGTGGCTCTTCGTGAGCCTCTTCTGCCTCTCTCTGCCTCTGCGCTGGCTCTTTCCTTAGCTTGATGTGATGACGCAGGTTCTGCATCACTTATTCTCTTGTTGCTTCTGCTCTGGAACAACGCTATCTCTCGGGACAACTGCTTCTGCTGCAAATTTTCAGATTTCTGCTGGTGTCTTCTGTCCTCGTGATCTGCAATCGTTCTGATACCATGTGGAAATTTCTAAATCTGACACATTAAAAATCCCTACTGCATTATCTAGTTTATTATCTCCTACTTGTTCTTTACATCAACAAGTTATTTATTAATATAAATATTTAAATAAACACAAATGCAACCTTCACACATATACAGATGAACAACTGAAAAAACTGAGACAACACAAGGGACACCGTAATTTTTGGACAATCTTCCCCGGAAAAACCCAATGCGGGAAAAACGGTGCAGCAGATGAGGATTTTATTATTATGCAGTTTTCTGAATACAATTAGGGTGCCAGAAATGGCTCACCCAACAGAGAATGCCCTCGGAAGTAGTATCTCTCTTTGGAGACAGATATTTTGGTTGATCAACAACCGGATGATGAGCCCCACAGTGACTTCGACTGTTTCTTAGCTGGAGAGCGAAAGCTGCTCCAAGCTTCTCTCTGGAACTATGTCACCCTCTATGGCTCTATGTCTACCTCTCAGCACTCAGTCTGCCCCACAAAAATACCATAGCACAGCTCCTTCTGCCCAGCGTTAGCTCTGCTAGCCGTTGCGTCTGCCTGCATTAGCTTCTCGGCATCGTACGTCCTCAGCGCTGGCCCTCCAAGCCTCTGCATCAGCTCTCGCTGCCTTTGTAGCAGACTAGGCTGCCTCTGCGTCGACCAGGCTTCCTCTGCGCCAGACCAGGCTACCTCTGCGCTGTCTCTCCAGCACTCCCTCTGCCTCTCTGCTATGTATTCTCGGCCTTCTGCTGAACTGCCCCTCGCTGCAACAGTTCACTAACTCGATTTCTCAGCAAACTCTGCCCCAGAAAATCGAATTGACTGATTAACTTGGTGTATCTCCAACTGATCCTCAAGCCTCCTCTTATACTTTTTCTGTTGACGATTCAATGACAAAAATTAAGTCCCTAATCAACGACTAAGATTAAATCTGGTTTGATCCTTGTCTCTTAGAACTTTCTCACCCATTTTATATTAATACACATTAATTTTTTAATTTTCTTAAGTTTAGACTTAGGAACCCCATTAAAATATTAATTATTTTAATATCTCTTTATCCGGGTGGAATTTCTCCAAACGATTTATGGGCCGTAGAGATCTCATGTGTATTAGCCTCTCTACCAATTTTCATGGCTAGAGTACATTCGATGCTACCAAAAATCAACATACTATTTTGCTCAGGAGTGTATGGTGTTGTAGTGTCCCTCTTAGTGCCAATTTCTCTGCAATAATATTGGAATTCATTGGATTCGTACTCGGTCCCATTATCAATCCTCAATATCTTGATTTCTTTTTGGATTGGTTTTCGATCAAGGCTTTAAAGTGTTGGAACCAGGTGAACACTTCATCATTCTTCTTCAAGAAGTAGATCTAGGTCTTGCGAGAATAATCATTTCTAAAGGTGAGATAATATAAGTATCCTCCCAAAAAGTTTACGGGCATCATACCAGATATGTTGGAGTGGATCAATTGCAATATATCTCTGGTCTTGCTATTATTTGAGGGGAATGGTCCCTTTGTAAGTTTTCCTTCAGCCCATCTCAGACATACACCTTCATGCTCTACTTTGAACTCGGGCATACCTGTCACCATCTATCTCACATCGGGTAGGGCCTTATAATGTAGATGGGCAAACCTCCAGTGCCATAGTTCAGATTGTAGAGATGTGTCCCAAGACATCGCTCCCAATGGACTTCCTCCGACTTGATACAAAGTGTCAAGCTTGAAACCAAGAGTAAAAGCATCTTTAAAATTTCTTTTCCAAACACGTACCTTTCCATCAATAAAAGCCACCTTGAATCCTTTGTCTTCCATTGTTGAAATGAACACCAGGTTCTTCTTGAGATCAGGTACATATAGTACTTTTTGCAAATGAATAATGTTACCTCGATTCAATTCAAGGGTAACATTCCCTACTCCCTTCACGAGATAGGTGGCATCGTCTCCAAGGATGATCTCCAAGTTTTTCTCTTTTTCTATCAGATTAGAGAGGGCTTCCTTGTATTCGGTTAAGTGCCTTGAGGCACCACTATCAATCAGCCAATTTCCCAAAGTGTTCGGACGAGAGGCAGTGGAGAGGGACGATATAAGATAGTACTCTTTTTGCTTATTGTTAACAACATTTGATTCTTCATACCCGGAGCTCCTTGATTTCTTGGAGGGTCGACCATTTCCTTGATGTCCCACATTCCTTTTTCCTTTGCCATTTGACCTGCCATTCCTTTGATTGTTGTTGTTGAAGTTGCCCCTGGAGTTGTTATGATAGTCATCATCTCGAGGTGTATCCCTTCTATTAGGACACTCCCTTGCATAGTGGCCAAACTTATTGCAAACAAAGCATCTTCCCTTCCTTCCATTTTTGAATCCCAGTCTTCCTTGACTTTGCTTCTTTGAACCTGCATTGTTCTTCCTCTTGGCATGAGCAGAGAATGCAGTGGGGTTGCTTCTATTAGAAGGCATTTCTTGCTCCACCATTCTTGTTTCTTCTTGAATGCATCTCGACATCAATTCTTCAAACCCTGGAATTCGATCATTGTTGAGGACAGTGGTTCTAAATACATACCACTCAGGTGGGAGTCCTCCAAGGGTGGTGAGAGTAAGTTCCCTGTCAGGAATGACTTCTCTAATCGAGAGTAGATCATTCTTGATCTCAGTAATCCTCAAGAAATAGGATTGAATATCCTCATCCTTGCCCTTGTTAATATCCTTCAACTAATTCATGAGAAATGGAATTTGATTAGCATTACTAACATTGAACATGTCGACCAACTTGTTGTAGATCTCCTTGGATGTCTTCAATTCAGAGATGTAGGCCACCAGATGCTTGTCAATGGAATCCCTGATAATCTTCTTTGCTTTGACTTCAGCCCTATTGTACTTGGTCTTCGCAGCAGCCGATGCATTTGAAGGAGGTTCAGGGATTTTACCTTGCACATAGTCCATCACTTCTTTTTCTTCCAAGGTCAAATCAAGAGACATCTTCCATCCATGATAGTCAGATTTGTCATGGAGCTTTTCTTCAGTCGGAATGTAGGATGAGGAACCCATTGAACCTTTTGTCCTTGTCCAACTGTCTTTGGTGATTGCTCTTTTACACTTGCTTGGGCTTTGTCTTCACTTCAGCTCTGATACCATGTTAATTTTAGGCAACAATGGTATGTTCTATGCTTTAGAGCAATCTTACTTCAATTTCTTTATTAGCCCAATATCAATATTCAGATTAGCAATCACATCAACATGATAGTAAAGTGCAGATAGAACATAAACATAAACAATAGAAGACAAGAGGACACAAGATGTGGCACCAGCCAGGGACAAACCCCAATGTGAGGAAACTCTTGATCAAATCTTCTTTTAGTCTTCAATAGTTCAACAGAGAGAGATAGTACAATTTACAAATATGATAATTTATAACAACAGCAAAAGAGCCCTAACCAGAAAAGTCAACGCTGGTCAACAGGGCAGATTTGATCCCTAACAAATCGATCAACTTTAGCCTCCAAACAACAAGATAAAACAACCCTCAAAATAGTGAAATTCAACCCAATCAAAGTCTGGTCAAATAACGCACCTGTGGTCAGCCTTAGCTATAGTTAATGCTGGTCAACAATCAATGTTTAGCCTCGATTTCTGTGCCCAGAAATGCGGCTTGCTCAAATAGAGATAGTCCTCACAAAAAACGCAGTCAAAGGAGGTCAACGCATGCTGGTCAATGCTTGGTCAAATTATCCAGAAATTTGGTCTTCTGAAATTTCGGCCTCTTAAAATTTCGCTCTATTGAAATTTCGGCCTCCTGAAATTTATCTCTTCTGAAATTTTGGCCTTCTGAAATTTCGCTCTCTTGAAATTTCGGACGTGTGGAGAGAGAGTGGCCCAGAAATCCGTACCCAATCAACGAGGAGAGAAAGAGAAGTGTGAAGATGAGTGTGTCCAAATGAGGCTAAGTCACCTTCTATCTATATGCAACGTTGAGGATGAATAGACGTGACTGTTGGGATTCTGAGCTTACGTAAGTTTGCTGGCCGACCTTGACAATTTGACCATAATCAAAATAAATTCATAACTTCATTTGTACATGTAAGAATCGGAGGATCTTTAGATCAATCCAACACCTCTCGGAGAGAGGAATCCGAGAAAAATATCAGCTGTCATAAATAAGATGACCAATGTGGAGTTTGGACCTAGTTGCCAATTTTAACACAGAGGGAGCACCAGTAGCTCATATTTTCGCTGAGAAGATTCTTTGTTTGAGCGCAAAAGGGTTTTGCAGCAGTTACTACAACAGAATCAACGTCGGGTGGAAGATAAAGTGCACTCAGAGGGGGAAGTTTCTCTCCGAGGGTTTCTAGCTAGAAATCCAAATTTCTAGCCGCAGTGGGCAGTTGCTGCAAGTAGATTTTCTCACTCCAGAAGGGAGTGCGAATAGCAGTTTCAACAACTAAGCAGGTGAAAGGAGGAGATTTCTGGTTCATTTTCAGAGATGGCCATGTTTGCGCTTAGAGATCATGATAAGTTGGAGGGAGCCTCCAACTATGTCATTGGAAGGCCAAGATGTCCTTCTTGCTAGATGAATTTGGCCTGAAGACCTATGCAGAGAATTTGGCGGTATCCACTGATGCGAATCAGCGGAAGGAATACAGGAAAGAGATGGCAAAGGCAAAGCGGATGATCTTGGATGGAGTCCGGTACCATATAGTCTCAGATATATCAGCCAAGAATACGACCAAAGAGATGGGGGATACTCTCGTTCAACTATATTAGAATCCTTTCGAGCAACGAAAGATGTTACTGCAAGAGAAGCTGAGAAACATCAAGATGCAGAAGGGTGAAAGCATAGATCCCTTCCTCACCAAAATTCACGAAATTTGGGATGAACATTCAGCGGTTGGAAAGGCGCCTCAACCAACAGAGCTTGTTCGTTTGGCCCTGAACAATGTCTAAAAGGAATGGCAAGTCTTTGTCCAAAGCATCTTAGGAGGAGACACATTACCAGGATGAGACATGATGTGGTCTGACCTGTAGCAAGAGGAGATGAGGCAAGCTCTAGTAAAGAACTCCATTAGTGGAGGCAACAATAAGGGTTCAAAGGGTTCGAAGGAAGAGGAGAATGTGGCCCTTGCATCAAAGGGTCTCAATCAGGGACAAGGGGAGAAGAAGAAGGACCTATCTAAGGTCAAGTGCTTCAGGGGTGGCGAGTTTGGCCACTACAGTATTCAGTGTCCTCTCAAGAAGAAGGACAAGCATGAGAAGTTGGACCAGGCGACAGCGTCTGCAGAGATAGACAAATTGCCCTCCAGGTTGGAGGAAGACTTCGCCATGTTTGGAGCTATACCTCTAGGAGTGAGGTGGGGCGATATGGAGATATAGTCCCAGAGCAGTGCAAAGATTGGTCAGGGTCCATTGAGGTGTCTTTGTCGTGGATCATTAGCTTTGCCCACAGTATTCAGTAGTAGGATGGATTAGTGTTAGTTGATGCATTAGATTCCAGAGTGACAATTGCAGAGTAGTCACAGTGAACGGTTGAGGAGCGTATAGCAGTGTTGACAACAGAGAAGGAGGCTCAGTAGTAGAGTCAACAACAACGCAGATTGCTTAGTGGACAGTGTAGAGGCTAGTAGCAGTCAGATGCTTAGGAGATAGATACAACATAAAGACATAGTAGATTCAGTATTTCAGATGCTTCTCAATTGTAGTAGCAACAAGAACAATTGAGGAGTTGCAGTGCAAATGTAGAGTTGGCAGTAGTACAACAATGTCAGCAACAACATAGATGCAACATTAGAGTTGCGCAGTGGTTGATGGGTAGTGGCAGACAGTCACAGTGGCCAGACATCAACATCGTATAGAGGGTGATGCAGAGACATGGCATTGGAGCAATTCAACACTAGAACACCTTCCTTGCTAAGAGGGAGTGTTAATTTTTGTAGCAATAAAGGTGTTCTAGTCTCGAACCTTTGTGGAGAGGATAAAACACAGGGGTTCTCCAAAACCCATAAATCGTTTTTAGAAATTGCACCTAGAAGTGTCTCAATTAGATTATTAACCAATTTTTAAATATTTCCTTATCTAAACTTAGGAAAACTGGTTAATCAATCAATATTAATTGAGAAAGGTGAGAATTCTCTAGAAACTCAGATGGATCGACTAGGAAATAATCTCAACCATTGATTAAGTTTTAATCTTGGCCGTTGGAGTCCCATAGTAAGATTATAAGAAGTCGTCGATGGGTAGATGGAGGAACACACTTGAGATCGATTTCCTTGGGTAGTGTTATTTTTCCAAAGAGCGACAACAATTGCTAGAAGATTTTGAGCCAGAGAAGGGAAGCAAAGATGAAGAGGGGTAGAGACAGTGAGTCCGAAGCAAGTTTTCCAGTTTCGTAGAGTCAGCTACCGGAGGGCCGAGTTTCCTTAGAGAGGTTGCGCAAAAGCTTCAGAGGCAGAGTTCGATTTGGCTAGACAAAGGGTTGATTCAGTTGCTGGAGGCCTGGAGAATTTTCGGAAGGGGTAGCGAGTTATTCTCATAGGTTGGATTGGGTAGATGACTTGACCAATTGCAGTTCTAGGCAGAGCGTACGAATGCCTGCGCAAATTTGACGCATGGGTTTTGTGGAGCCCATTTGGAGCTGGATCAATGTCGGGTGAGGCAAAATTTGTCTTACTAATTTTTTGTGGCTAGTTTCTTCTGTAGAGGATTGCTAGTTTGGGCATCTAGTTGTACTTAGAATTTTCTGACTGCTACTTAATAATAAAAACCCTTAGTTGCTGCACCGATTTTCCAACATTGGGTTTTTTCTAGGGACTTTTGTCCAAAAATAACAGTGTTAAATTTTTGTGTGTGTGTGCCAGTATTTTCTCAGTTTCTAGTTTATCTTCCGCGGTATTTTTATTTGTGAAGATTGCAATGTGATTAATTTGTTGTTGCTGTAGCAATAAACAATAAATTAATTAACAGTCAGAAGAATTAATTCTAGTTGCTACAATAGAATTTCAGTAGTGAAAATTTCACATGGTATCAAAGCGATTTTGATCAGATAGGGAAGCTTAGAAGCGGGAGAAGAAGTTCGTTGTTTAGAGGGAGTAGGAGGACGAATTTCCAGGGCTGTGCAATGCTTAAGCCAGGCAGTATGAATTGCTGGGTAGTTCGACTTTTTCAGTGCAGGTTGCAGAAAAATTCGGCTTGCCAGATTGAATGATTCTAGCAGGCAGAGGCAGCACCAACAGTTGCTAGAGTAGGATCAACGCCGGGTGGAAGAGAAAGTGCACACACAGAGGGAAATTTCTCTTAGAGGGTTTCTAGCCTAGAAATCCAAATTTCCAGTTGGAAGTCGGCAGTTGCTACAAGTCGATTTTCTCATTCCAAAAGAGAGTGTGAATAGCAGGTTCAACAACCGAGCAGGTTAAAGAGGGAGATTTTCGGTTCAGTTTCAGAGATGGTCATGACTGGGATTAGAGATCAGGAATAGGATGGAGGGAGCCTCCAACTATGTCATTTGGAAGGCCAGGATGTCCTTCCTGTTAGATGAATTTGGCCTGAAGACCTATGCAAGGAATGTTGTGGCAGTTCCCATTGATGTGGATCAACTGAAGGAGTACAGGAAAGAGATGGCAAAGGTGAAGCAGATGATCTTGGATGGAGTCTGGGACCATATTGTCTCACATATATCAGCCAAGAATACGACCAAGGAGATGTGGGATGCTCTCGCTCAGCTATATCAGAATCCTTTCGAGCGACAAAAGATGTTCCTGCAAGAGAAGCTGAGAAACATCAGGATGCAGAAGGGTGAAGGCATAGATCCCTTCCTCACCAAAATTTAGGAAACCCGGGATCAACTTTTAGCAATGGGAGAGGAGCCTTAACCAATAGAGCTTGTTCGTTTGGCCCTAAATAACATCTCAAAGCAATGGCAAGTCTTTTTCCAAAGCATCTTGGGAGGAGACACATAACTAGGATGGAACAAGATGTGGTCAAACTTGCAACAAAAGGAGATGAGGCGAGCTCTAGTAAAGAGCTCCATGAGTGGAAGCAGTAGTAAGGGTTTGAAGGGTGAGAAGGAAGAGGAGAATGTGGCCCTTGCATCAAAGTGTCTCAGTCAAGGACAGAGGGAGAAGAAGAAGAAGAAGGACCTATCTAAGGTCAAGTGCTTTAGGTGTGGCGAGTTTGGCCACTACAGTACTTAGTGTCCTCTCAGGAAGAAGGACAAGCAGGAGAAGTAGGGCCAGGCGGCAACATCTGTAGAGATAGACAAATTGTCCTCCAGTCTAGAGGAAGACTTCGCCATGTTTGCAACTATATCTCCAGGAGTGAGGTGGGGTGATATGGAGTTATATTCCTAGAGCAGTGTAGAGATTGGGCAGGGTCCATTGAGGTGTCTAACTCATGGATCATTACCTTGCTACAGGGACCCATCATATTCAATAACAAGATGCATCAGTGTCACTCGATGTAGTCAGATTCCAGAGTGATAGTTGCAGAGTAGTCGCAGTCAGGTGTTGAGGAGCCCAGAGGAGTGTTGACAACAGAGCATAAGGCTCAGTGGCAGAGTCAACAACAACGCAAATTCCTTAGTGGATAGTGCAAAGGCTAGTAGAAGTAGATGCTCAAGAGACAGATGCAACACAGAGACAAAGTAGGTTCAGTATTTCAGATGCTTCTTAGTTGTTGTAGTTGCAGTAGTAGCAACAACAATTAAGAGGGAGTTGCGGTGCAGATGTAGAGTTGACAGCACTGAGCAGTACAACAGTGTCAACAGTGACACAGATGCAACATCAGAGTCGCGCAATGGTTGATGGGCAGTGATAGGCAGTCATAGTGGCCAAGCATCAACAACGTATAGAGGGGGATGCAAAGACAGGGTGTTGGAGTAGTTTAGCACTATAACACCTTACTTGCTATGAGAGTGTTAGTTTTTGAAGCATAGGAATTGTTCTAGTCTCGAAACTTTTTGTATTGGCTAAAACATAGGATTTCTCCAAAACCCAGAAATCGTTGCTGGAAATTCCACCTAGAAGGGTCTCAATTAGATTATTAACCAATTTTTAAATATTTTGCAAGTCGAAACCTAGGAAAACTAGTTAATTAAGCATTATTAATTGAGAAATGTGAGAATTCTCTAGAAACTCACATGGATCGACTAGGAAATAATGTCATCCATTGATTAAGTTTTAATCTTGGTCGTGGGAGTCCCATAGTGAGATTATAAGAAGTCATCGATGGGTAGATGGAGGAACACACTTGAGATCGATTCCCTTTGGCAGTTCAATTTTTCTAGAGAGTAGCAACAGTTGCCGGAAGAGTTCAATCCAGAGAAAGGAAGTAGAGACAGAGAGGGGCAAAGACAGTGAGTCCGGAGGAAGTTTTCCAGTTTCGGAAAGTCAGCTATAGGAGGGCCGTTGCGCAGAAGCTTCAGAGGCAGAGTTCGATTTGGCCAGACAGAGGGTTGATTTAGTTGCTGGAGGCCGGGAGAATTTCAGGAAGGGGCTAGCGAGTCACTCTCAGAGGCTGGATTGGGCAGACAACTTGATCAATTGTAGTTCCATGCTTAGCGTACAAGTGCCTACGCAGTTTGGACGTAGGAGTTTCATGAAGCCCATTTGGAGCTGGATTGATGTTGGGTGAGACAAAATTTGTCTTACTAATTTTTTGTGGCCAAGTTCTTCTTTAGAGGATTTCTAGGATGGGCATCCAACTATACTTGGAATTTTCTCAATGCTGCTTAATAATAAAAACCCCTCAGCTGCTGCACCGGTTTTCCTGCATTGGGTTTTTTGTCCAAAATAGCGGTGTTAAATTTTTGTGTGTGTGCCAGTATTTTCTCAGTTTCCAGTTTATCTTCTGTAGTATTTTTATTCGTGAAGATAGGAGTGTGATTAATTCGGTGTTGTCGTAGCGTTAAACTACTAAACTAATTAACAGTTAGAAGAATTAATTCCAGTTGTTGCAATAGAATTTTAGTAGTGAGAATTTCACAATAAGAAGACTGCATCACGGATAAAGGAGCAAGAATTGTAACAATATTGTGGATAATGATGTGGAATAATCACATGTCTTGGTTACCAAAAATGGAAATACTAGTAACAACAATACTAGTAATCAAAGCTATGGGTATTCGAGTTTTCATTATCTTTCACTGTTGATAAAGGGTAGAAATAAAATGAAATCTATATTAATGTCCACTAGGGACCAAATTTGATTGAAGGGACTAGTAATTACATCCATCATGAGATGCCCATACAAAAACAAGGGATTACAAGGCTACCTATAAGGTGAAAAATGAAATGAAATGAAAGGGAGTATACTGACAACAAAAAATAAAACAACATAACCTAGTCATACAAGTTGGATTCCTGAGAGGGAAATTCCTAGAAAGTTGATGTGAGTATGTGAAGAAAAAGGATTGGATAGAAATAGCTGTAACTAAGAGAAGAGGGAGCAAGCCCTACCCATCCCTTGAATTAGTAACATGGATGTCCATACCTAATGTCTAGCAGATAATGTCCTCAAGGGAGTGGCTCAAATTGAAAAGGCCCTTGGAAGTGATGCCAGGTGGCATGAGTGTACTACTACTCCCCTTTAGGATGGAAGTAGATGGAAAGCCTCCCCTAACAGCCAAGGCTAATGAACTGTCCATAGAAGAAAAGAAACTACTAATGTATTGTCGAGAAGATGGACAACTCTCGGTTCGCTTTGATCCTCATAAAATCCCTTGGATTAATAAAATGAAGAGATTGAGTGGTGTGGTCAAGAGAATGAAGTTGAGCTGTCCAACTAAGTGTCATTATGCTTTGTTCGCCATTTCCCAAGACTTGAGAAAAAAGGAAGTAATCTATGTAATTGTGGTGGATGAGCTGTAAAGTAAATGTTGCATGAGAGAACAAGCTGCCTTAAGTATAAGGCAAAGCACCATTGATCATAATATTTGAAGGTTGATATATGTGAGGAGGAAAAATCGTGTGAAGCGTGCCTGTTAGCAAAACAGGTTGGCCTTTAATAAAGAGAGAGTTTGGAGAGATAGGTTTTTGAAATCTTGCCCATGGTGATATTTGTGGTACTGTGAGGAGTAAATTGTGAATGAAATATTATTAAATATGGTAGTTGGGTTGTATCGGTAGCACAAATATGTAGCAAATGAAATAGAGAGAGTTTAACCCCTTTGTATCAATTTTCAAATGAGACCATTGTAATAAAAACATATATTTTACATGATTCCGTTTCTAATAATGTATGAATCTTTCTTGCGTGCTTAAAAGTTTAACATGAGTAACTAGTTTGCTATCGGGAATATTTTTCGCCTTTGACCTTTGATGGTAGAAGAGCAGGGCTCCCTTGGTTGTTCCATCCCCCATAGCTGGGTCCCCTCAATAATGGCCATTGCTTGAGGGATATCATTTGTCATTGCATTGGCCCCATACAATGATCAATTACTTTGATAGTGAGCCCGCATTGTAGCCCCCTCCCTCACCCTCGACCATCAAGACCAATAGGGTTTGACACCATTATCTCCCTCTCTCTCTCACACACATACAGCTAAGACACATACAGCTAAGAGATCCTCAATCATGGGGGCTTTGATTTTATCATGACATCTACATTATCATTATCATATCATTTTGTTGGATGACTCGTATATTGTTGAAGCTAGTGGTAGCTTCGAAAGGTCTTCTGCATAGGTGTGGTGTCTTGGCATGTAGGAGATGATTTATTGCCTCTCTAGGTATTTATGCCTTCTTTTCTAAGTCTAACATGGGAAAAGTACAATAATTAAAGTCAATTAATTATTGTGGACTATTAAGTCATTTTCTAAGGATAAATGACTTAGAAATAATCTCAACCATTGATCTCTTAGATCTTTTAGAAGAGAGATTAGGGATAGGGATAATGAAGATTATAAATGAAAGCCTTAAGGGAGAGGTGAAAACACAGACAGAAAATAGAGGCAGCTACAATGTTTTTGGGAAAGTGATTTTCTCGAGAAGGAGATTGTGAATTCTTTGGAGCGAGAGGTTCAGTTCGACTGAGGAGAAGGAAGGAGAATACTGGGATAATTTCGTGAGTGTTCCATGAGACTGATTTGTTGGAGATTGGAGATGTCGAATTGCTGAAGCGAGGAGGAGGCACAGTTGTTGGGGAGGCCGATTTACCAGGGCTGATTTGTGAGTGTGCAGATGCTGAGCGAGGGCAAGGCGCAGGGGCTGATTTTCTCCAGGTCAAATTTCTTCAGCAACTAGTTTCCAGTAGGCCGAATTTCCTTGGGTCGAATTATTCCAGTGGGGCCGAATTTCTTTGTAAATTCTTTGTGGGTTGAAACCCTGATTTTTCAGATTAATAGATGAAGGGGAATTGTTGTGGGTGTTTATCTGTTGTGTTTGTGGCAATTATTTTGAATCAATGCATAATTTCATCAACCCTTTTTCCAAAAGATGCATACACTATCCAAGTGGCACTGTTGTGTATTTCAGAGTGATTATGGTAGCAATTACAAATGTGCAGCAACTGAATTTGCTCAGCAAAAAATAATATTGTTTGCATGCTGATCAAAGCTTTTTGAGAACTGTACACAAAATGTTTTTCTGAGCTGCAAAATTGCACCATACATTGTCTTTTCTTTGAGCTCGTTATCTACTTTCTGAAATGGACAATTTAAAAGCTGGACAGATAGCAAGATATATATGATTGAATTTGATTCAACAGAAATGTGGAAATTCCTTAAAATCTCTGGCATAGGATAGGGAATCAGTGTTTCCAAAGGTATTTTTCCTGTCTCCCCTCCAATGTGCGTTGATGCTTAACCATGAATTATGGGGCATGTGGTATTTCGCTACTGTTTTGAACTTATTAGTTGAAATTACCAACTGTTAGGGTACATCTTTAGGATGTAATTACTTAACCTGATAATCTGTGGCAATTGAGTGTAAAGTTTAAACATGAAGAGATTTTTTTTTCCCTTGTACATCCAAAATAGTTCTCTCCTAATTAATGTCAGCACATCTTCATCTAATTGATGTAATGGACAAACTTGTAGCCTGTCAAACATAAACATTTCATCAGGTTGTTACTATTAGATACTTCTAGCAAGTGTTGAAAAGGGCCACAGTTGGACTTTGACTGGCTGTCAATTTAATATCGAATAGAATTTAATAAATCAACTCAAGGTATGAATCTTTATAAGGCAAGGAGAAATATAGAGTTCCTAGTCCTTACAAAATCATGCTGAAAAGGGAGAATGGATACTATTGTTGAATTTCTGAGATAGGTGAATGCATTTGTGTATTGCCATTGGAATTAAGTTTGAAATATCTCATGCTTTTTTCCTGAGAGAGGTGAAATTAAGCACTGTCCAATTGTTTATAAAACAATTCTCTGACCCTTTTTATTTGGATTTTATTCTCATTAACAGGTTTATTCATTGGACTGGACATCTGAGAAAAATCGCATTGTGAGTGCATCTCAAGATGGACGGTTGATAGTTTGGAATGCTTTGACAAGCCAGAAAACACATGCAATTAAACTTCCCTGTGCCTGGGTGATGACATGTGCATTTTCTCCTAGTGGGCAGGCAGTTGCATGTGGTGGGCTTGACAGTGTCTGCTCCATTTTCCAGCTTAACAACCAGTTAGACAGAGATGGACATCTACCTGTTTCTAGAATTCTTAGTGGTCATAGGAGCTATGTCTCTTCTTGTCAATATGTTCCAGATGGGGATACACATGTAATAACTGGCTCTGGTGATCGGACATGCATTCAGTGGGACGTAACAACAGGACAAAGGATTGCAATCTTTGGAGGTGAATTTCCATTGGGTCACACTGCTGATGTTATGAGGTAGGCCATCAATCAGCTGCAAATGGGATCCATCCATTGACCACAAGAGTAAATGTTTAGTGGGTTGGTAGTATATGTTTCATTACATTTTCTGTGTTGTGCTTTACGTGATCACTGTTTAAGCTTGTGTCCATATGTGATGTTGTCTTACGTTCAATGTTTGTGATTTGGTCACTAGTGTCACGTGTGCATATCAAGGTATCTTGGTCGATGCCAAATAGTGTAAACATGAATTAAATTAAATGTGAACGGAGAATTGGTTCATATTTAACTGTCAAAACAAGAATGGCAAAAATAGTATTTGAATGAAGAAAGCTTTTGAGCATCATGGGCTAGGAGAAAGATGAGTGGTTTCAACACTCCTAAAATCAATTTATATTCTAGTATTTGGATAAAAAAATAAATAATTTAGTCACAGCTTCAGAAGGGAAACAAATATATCCTTTATAGAATCCATCATCTTCGTGTGCACAATCCTTTTTTGGTTAGTTTAATTAGAAGTTTTTGTTTTTAAGTTTTGCTGGTGTTTCTGCCTTTGAAGTGTCATTTTAAATTTTAATTGTGTGCAGTGTATCCATCAGTGCAACAAACCCCAAGGAATTTGTTTCAGGCTCTTGTGATACAACAATCCGTTTATGGGATACGCGAATTGCTAGCAGGGCCATGCGAACATTTCATGGACATGAGGCAGATGTGAATACTGTGAAGTTTTTTCCTGATGGACTAAGATTTGGATCTGGCTCAGATGACGGTACCTGTAGGTTATTTGACATACGAACAGGGCACCAACTGCAAGTCTATCGTCAACCTCCCAGGGAAAATCAGTCTCCAACTGTGACTGCAATTGCATTCTCATTTTCTGGTAGGCTTCTATTTGCAGGATATTCCAATGGGGACTGCTTTGTGTGGGACACAATATTGGAAAAGGTATATATGCTTGCTGTTCTCAAAGGAACCTCTTTCTAGAATTTTATAAGTTATTTTTTGCCAATGCTAGGATGACGGACCTGGTTGAAATAATTTTCTCTTGGGAAGTATCTCTAATGATTTCATTATGTGCATTATCTGTCTTTTGTAAATATTGATAAAAGTTTTCCTAGGGATATATTGATCTTTCCCACTTAGGGTACATTTTCTTCGCTGTATTGTAGCCAGCCTCTGGTCGTCTTCATATTCTAATTAAATAAAGTGGTAATAGCTAAGAGACTTGATCAACAAGGGTACAAAAATAAATGCTTAGCACCGTTGTCTACTGAAAAGCATGCAGAATAATATATTTTGTGATTTAACGTGTCTGTTGAGTCTTGATACAGCTAGCTAACAGTCAACTGGTTTCTTCCGCTTGTGGTCAGATGCACTCCCTTCATATGAAAGTATGAGCTTGGAGGTGTAATACAACTGCCTCTATTATGGGGTGAATCGGTTAAGAAGAAAATTATCTTATAGCATGTACGATGCACAGTTTAAGCTGATTAGGGCTGCACTGTATTGTCATATGAGTAAACATTTGCATAGGCCTATAATGGACATATTACATGTACTATCTATAAGTACACCAATAAAAAGGTTCAAACTATGTAGCTACCCAAAGTGCTTGATTATTTTATTCAAATAGTAAATACTACGCACTTGTTTATGTCATATCACTATTAACAAAAGAAGAATAACTTATGTGTCGTGCTGATATTTAAAGCTATGAACTTTGAAGCTTGGAAGATGTGTTAACCCTTAGCTCATCTAATGCACTATTAGCTCTGTCGTTGCTAATGTTTCCTCTCTTTTCTTGTCAAATTTCATGTCATTTTTCAAGTTTCATTTTGTTGACTCATTTCCTATAGATGTCCAGACTCCATCTCATGTTATTAGTCGATATTGATGTTAAAATTGGCAATTAGGACCAAATTCCACTTTAGACAGCTCATTTGAATGAGCTGATGATTGCATTAAATTCCTATTTTTGAGAGGACCAAAATCGACCTAAAGATCATCAAATTTGGACAAGAAGAAACATGTTTTTGAATCTATGCCCACACGTGTAAATTGCTCAGGTTGTCGACATCATCACGTAGGCTCATGAAACCCAATAGTGTTAGCCTCACTCTCATATGTTAAAACAATTTTAAGTCCAAATAATTAAATTAATTAAAATCATGAAAGTTAGGATTTAATCCTACCTTTCTAGATTGAGTTTGTTCCTCATGGGTAGGAGTTAGTTTAGGCCTAGTTGGTTGAGAGATTCTCTCCAACTAGTTAGGCTCCTAGATGAGTGTGTTGTAGGCTCCTAGATGAGTGTGTTGTTGAGATATTTTTTCAACCATAGTGTCCAAGATAGACGTAATATCTTGAAACAAACTTCCTTATGTATTTATTTGTACTATTATCATTCTTTGTAGATTACATTGAGAGTGTGAGGAATATAATACAGTGAGGCTCTAGCCTTTTCCGCCATGTCTAGTTCGGGTATATTTTTGCGATTTATTTTATGAGTGTTTTATTAGTTGATTGAATCTCCTTCATGTGGTATCAGAGCGTTCAATTCTTTGGGCTTGGTAGCACCATGATAGTATTTTTGTCTAGGGAGTATTTGGGATTTGGGAGTAGCATGGATTTTATTTAGCAGAATCTTGGGGTCTTTCGCTCTCTTCTTCCCAAGAGTATTTTGCATCTGTGTTTGCTTTCCAGTTGCACATCTGTATGAATATAATGAGTGATGATTTCTGTATTGTTCCAAGCAGGAGTGACGGATAATCTTTGTGAATCTTGGTGTAACTGATGACGCAAAGTGTGTAATCGAGGAATCAAATGGTGAGCAGAATATAATACAAAATGAATCAAATTCCAAACTGATTGCATGGGCCTTTGTCTTCTGACTTGAGTTCCTTTCTCAATCTCATTCCTTAATCTTTGAGGCGAATGGAGTTCGACGTTTAGAGAAGTCCGTGCCACTGTTTGAAGGATGTCGAGAGAGTGCACCAATATTGTTGCGTGTGGAGAAGTCACCCAGTGCTGCATCTTGGTTCTGTGTATTTGTCATTGTTGAGAGAATCCGTCGTATGCTCTGTCCTGGATTAGAGCCGTGGACCGGAAAGCCCTGTTTTTGAATATTTGAGAGAGTTTGTCAAAACGACGGGCTTGATTCCTTCAGCCTTCACACCAGACATCAAGTTCGAACACGCAACCTACCAGAAGAGGTTCTTCGAACGCTGTTTTGAGGTGGGCATGGCGGAGCAGCATGCTATGACATTTGCAGCAGTGCTTGCCAATGACTGATAGTTGAAGGCATTGCTATTAAAGAATCTGATCCATAACATAGATGTGGCTATGAGCGTGTGGAACCAGCGACAACATCGCACGTTAACAAAATCTTACGGATCAACCAAATAGGCGTCCATTTTGTTGGACACGTTATTTGCTTTCTGCAGCTTTAGCTTCATTTTGTGGATGCTACTAGATTCGATCCCGAGACCATGAGACTGACTCTTAGTTTATAAGTTGACACCTTAGATGAAGATGAGAGGGAAATAATAATCACAGAAGAAGAAGACATGCTCAGATTCAAGTATAAGAGGATGGGTGGCAACACCCAATAGTTGTTGGGGCAGCGATGTTAATAACGGTAGTGAAGCAGCGCGATAATCAATTATCATCGTTCACTGGAGAGCTAGAGGATGCATCAAAGATACTCTTCAAAAGGCGTGGAGGAACCTACATAAAAAACTGTGCGGGAAATGTGTTAATCTCTCCAACGAAATTTTTAAGGTGTGCTTTAAGTCTGAAATGACAATTCCTTTTTTGAAATTGACTTTTCAACGCATCAAATTTAAAGTATATGGCGTAAAGCTTTTAACGTGGAGCCCAAGTTAAAGTATATGGTTTAAAGCTTTTAACGTGGAGCCTTTCTTTACATAGTATAAAACAAAACCATTACTTTAGGTTCACAAAAAGGGAGACATAAGTAAATTGAAAAGTTTCTTTTTAATTATGAGTGTTTTTGGGGAGAGATAAGGAGTGGATAAAATAATTTTTATTTGGGAGTCATAAGGATGAAGATTGAGATTAATTATGTAATAAGGTTGATGTTTTGTGGAATGATAAGGTGAAAGTATTTTGAAATTTGGAGCGATAAGGTGTGATTTATAAATCTTTGGAGTGATAAGGTTGTAACTCGTGGTTTGAAAAGTTCCTTTTAATTTTGAAGACAAGTTGCTTCAAGAATTTGTTAGCTTGGCATTCTCATTGTTTGAGAAATTTCAATCACAATGTTGTGAAGGTTGATGTACTTCAATACTTAATAAAGACATAATTTTTGTGTGGTGTTGAAGTGTCCTAGATCTGCCCGAAATTGAATAAGGGGATCTTAGGTACACTGTGAGAGTGTTTGTGATTGCACATGATTCTTGATATTGTTTTTGTTTTGTGTCTAGTTTTGACACTAACCTTCATGTGGTATCCTTCTAATATGGTACACATGTAGCACACAACAAATTAGCGAATTGCATGCACATAATCATTTTCATTCAAGCTTATGTAATCAAGTGAACTACAAACAATCAAGAAGCAACAATACATAATCAAGTTGTCAAAGACGATTCTACATCAACATCCAATCAAGTTAATGAAGTTGTCATCTACATCAACAACATTTGCATCAATTCAAAAGCAATTTTTTTGAAAATGAACTTGCACCATTTTTTTAATAAGCTCAATACAAAACTGTAATTTGCAAATCATAATTTGTAAGTTGGCTTGTAATCAAAGTCACATTGAGTTGAATTGTAAGGGTGCATTCTCGGTTGAAACCGACACCCAAGCTTTGAATTGATAGGGAGTCAAATAAGTCCAGTGAATCCATTGTTTTCAACTAAGTCAATTCTCCTCAACTGAGTCAATTAAGTGAGTCAATTCTCTTCAACTGAGTCAATATCATTTGAACTTGTCATTGTAAACATTGGGTGCATTTTCGGTGGTATTCGACACCCTCATCCTTGTACAAAATTCAAGCGAGTGTGAAGTTAATTAAAGCAAATCAAGTGAGCGTGAAATTGATTAAAGCAAGTTCAAGTGAGCATGTCAAAGATCAACATGGGTAAAGGAGGAAAACGTCTTCAAAGTGCAGAACTGGAGATTAAATATTTGAAAGATTGCAATCATGAGTTACAGAACACAGTTGAAATACTGGAATGGAAGTTGAAGCAGAATCAAACCTTAATCAATCAAATGACCAGTACATTAGAAGCAACAAAAGATTTTCAAATTGAGCTCGAAGTGAAAGAAAAACTCATTCATGCACTTCAAATTAAGTTAAGTGAAAAGCAAGATTTACTAGATGCACAATGTGTAGAGAAGACAGATGCAAGTTGTGACACAGAAGACCTCATCACAACAACACATGAAAGTTGTGATACAAGTGATCTTATTCAACATAATAATGAAGGTTGCAACACAGATGATCTAATCAATCAAGTTGATATAAGTTGTGACACAAATGAACTAATCAAACAAGCTGATGTCAGTTGCGACACAAGTGATCTTATCCAACCAGTTGTACTACTTAATGATGCAACAAGTAGTACCAAAGATCAAATTGATCAGTTTGATGCAGCATGTCAAACAGATGAACTGTTAATGCTTGATGCCCAATGTGACACAGAAGGTTTAATAAATCAAGGACAGGATGTTAGCAGCAACAACAAGTATGAAGAACAACAACAGGATATTCTTTCCAAGAAGGTGATCAGACCTTGGGAAGAAATCTCCTTCAACAAAGATCGACATGGCCTAGGATACAACAAAGAAAACACTTTGTTTGTTCCAGATTTCTCAAAGCCAGTTCAGTTTGTAAGTGTTGGTTTTCTAGACAGTGATCAGAATATGGTTAAGTGTAACCATTGTAAGCGAAATGGCCATATGGAGAGTAAATGCTTTGACCTCCATCCTTGTCACCATTGTGGCAAGAAAAATCATTCATCCGAAAGATGCTGCAAGCGAAATCAACCACCCAGAGTGAAGATCAATTACTCATGGATTGATCCTTGGAAGTGGTCATCTACATTCAAACAGTTGTCTATGTGTTACCGAAGGATTCAGTCTCACATGAAGACCAATTCTATAGTAAAATGAAGATGGTGAAACTCTCCTACACCTGAAGGGGGGGAGTTCAGAAATCAAGTGAAAATAATTGTCTCTCCTTTCAGCTGACAAAGGGGGGAAATGATAATGGAATTGAAGGTGGTTGTCAGACTGAAAGTCTCGAAAACATTAGAAAAAGCAGCCAGTGGAAAGTTTTCATCAAATAAGCCAGTGGGCATCCTCATCAGCCAGTGGGCATCGAAAAAGCATACAGTGGGCATCATCAACAAATTCGCCAGTGGGTGTTCAACAAAAAAAAGCAGCAGTGAGCAGTTTTCAACAAACAACATTGAGCAGTTTTGACATCAGCAAATTTGCCAATGGGCGTTCTCAATATTTTGTCAGTGGACAAAGCAAATTCGCCAGTGGGCGTCATCAACATTTTGTTAGTGGACAAAGGATGCTGATTGAAAACAAAGGACAGATGGATCATTTTGCAGCTTGGCACATGATGGAGTCATCAAGCAAGATTCGGAGATGAATCAGACTTGCAGCTGATTCATGTTCTCTTCAGATTGAAGGTTTTTTTGGCATCCATCTTTGGCGGTTTTTCAGGCAGTGTTTTTTGAGGATCAACACTTTTAGCATGAGGACTTGGAGATGGTACCAGGTTCTTATTTTGGACTTATCATTGAGGGGGGGAATGTTAGCTTCACTGTCATATGTTATAACAATTCTAAGTCCAAATAATTAAATTAATTAAAATCATGAAAGTTAGGATTTAATCTTGCCTTTCTAGATTGAGTTTGTTTCTCATGGGTAGGAGTCAGTTTAGGCTCCTAGATTAGTGTGTTGTTGAGATATCTTCTCAACCATAGTGTCCAAAATAGACATACTATCTTGAGACAAACTTCCTCATGTATTTATTTGTACTATTATCATTCTTTGTAGATTACATTGAGAGTGTGAGGAATATAATACAGTGAGGCTCTGGCCTTTTCAGCCATGTATCGTTTGGGTACTATTTATTTTATGAGTGTTTTATTAGTTGATTGAATCTCCTTCAAATAGACATGTCTCTTCACCCTCCACAACTTGCATAAATACAAGTGTCGTCACACCGTCACTCACACATTCTTCTCTCTCCTCTCATTGCTTCATACAACTATTGGGCATTCTCTTTCTCTCACACGTGTGGCAAGGAGGATGAATTTCAAGGCCGAAAATTTAAGAATTTTCTGCAGTTTGACCAGGGTTTTACTAGCGTTGACTTTGACTTTATGGGCATCCTTTGACTTTGATTTTCAGGGTGAATTTTTGTCTTAGCAGGCCGCATTTTTGGGCACAGGAACCAAGGAAAAAGGAGGACTTTGACCTGCATTGACTGCAAGCCTATTTGAGTGCAGGGTTGACTTCAGGTTGACTGAGTTTGACCACAGATTTTATGACTTTTTTGGGTTGAATTTGACCGTTGCTGAAGGCCATGTTTGACTGCCTTTGACCGAGCTGCAAAGGAGAAGTTTGACTGCTGCGTTGACCATCTTTGACTTTCTGGTTAGGGCTGAGTTTGACTGCAGATTTGACAGAGCTTTTTTTGACTTTGATTTGGCAAGTCAAATTTGACTTTTTGTACTCTTTTTTTATGTTGAACATTTGATATAATAATAAGAATTGATCAAAGGGTTTTCCCCACATTGGGGTTTTTCCCTTGCAACCGCCAAATCTGGTGTCCTCTTGTGTTGGCTTGTCTTCTGCATTTTATTTTATGTTTTATCTACAATTATTGTCAATGTGATTGCTATTGGAAACTAATTTGGAAATCATTGGGTTGTGTCATGCCCCTTCTCGAAAGCATTTGTAACAGGGCTTGTCTCTACACAATTTTGCCAAGGAAAAGGACCCAAGAAATTTCGACTTAGGGACTTAGGCGAAAATACAGGTAGATTAGTTTGCTAGTGGAAGGTGGGGGCCACCCACGTGGGAATGCATACTGGGCAATTTGAATTGCTTGGAGGGAAATCATATAGCTGTTGGAGGGGCCCACATGAGGCAAAGGGAGGCCCACAAAGTCATAAGGAGGGAGAGCCTCTCACTTGGTCATTCATTCACTCTTGCATATCGAAATTTACTTTACTGTTTTCTTGAGTTGCTTAGCCGAGTCAACTAGCTGTTCAGCCACGAAGCTCTCAAGCGGGAGATTCAACCTTACCTTCAGGGGACTACAAGTGCCACCCTAGGAAGGCAGTTCCATAGCATCTTGAGGAGCACCAGGGAGTATTCTCAGCACATCCATTCAACTATCACCAGGAAGTGCGTATTTCTTGGTCAACAGGTAGAGAACATGTAGTAGAGGGAGGAGCTTCATTGGGCCAGGGCATTAGCCAGGGAAACCATGGAATTCAAAGGACATCAATGGGTCAACACTCAGGAGGAGTTTGAGAGCTAGGGAGTGTAACAAACAAGCAGTTCGAATTCCAGTCTTAGAGGACAGCGTAGTGGGCCAGTCCAGGCAAACACATGGGTCTTGAGGGAAAGAGCTACAACTCGAAGCCTCAATTGGAAAGGAAGGGAATTCATAGGAGGGCTCATCTCAGTGATTTGGGGTAGTTTTTGGGAGGTTTTCCAGCTTCATCCCAGCAGGTCGAGTTTTGCAATTGTAGCTGAGGTTGGCTCCTTGGGGTTCGAATTTGAGAAGTCTGAACCAGGCCAAACCCTTCCTGGGTTTGGCTAAGGATTCGGGAGATGAAATCTCATAATTTTCTAAGCACGAGAAGTAGTGTTTCCATCCCTTTGATTCTAGTAGACAATGCAGTTTCTGGGCAGTGCATATCAGTTTTGGTGCAACAGTTGGGGCAGCCTTCATATCAACATTTGCTCCCCTAGGTTATGTCACGCTTGTCCTTAGAGACAAGCCCAAGCGCACCATTCTATTTTATCATTGTATTTTCCCTTGAAGATTTAATAAAATGGCTCAACAGTTCTCTATTTCTAGTGTTTTCATGGGTGCTTGATGTGTATTTCGTTTTTCTGATTGCTGGACTGTTTGCTTGCTTTGTTTATCACTTAATTTCCTATTTAGGAACATTACAGGTTGCTTAAAGTACATTGAAGTAATTTTGCTAAGCATAGAACATACCATTGTCAACTAAAATTAACATGGTATCAGAGCCCAGGTGAAGACAAAGCCCAAGCAAGAGAGAGAAAAGCAATCACCAAGAAAGATTTATTGGACAAGTTTCAATGGCTTCTTCATCTTACTTCAAGGCTGAGGATAAGCTCAATGGAAAATTTGACTATCATGCATGGAAGATGACTTTTGACCTGACTTTAGAGGAACATGAAGTATTGGACTATGTGCAGGGAAAAGTGGTGGAGCCTCCTTCAAATGCATTGGCTGTTGCTAAGACGAAGTATAGAAAAGGTGAGGTCAAAGCAAAGAAAATCTTGGTTGACTCTATTCAAAAACATTTGGTTGCCTATATTTCTAATTTGGGAACTTCTAGGGAGATACATGATACGTTGGTTGGGATGTTCAAAGTGAACAATGCAAAGCAAATCCTCTTTCTCAAAAACAAGTTGAAGGACATCAAGATGGATAAAGGGGCGTCTATCGAATCCTACTTCATGAGCATCACATAAATCAAGAATGGCCTTCTATCTTTTGGAGAAGTTATTGCTGTAAGGAAGCTCACTCCCATTGCACTTGGGGTCTTTCAAGAACATGGGATGTGTTTAACACCACCATTCTCAACAATGACAGGATTCCTAGTTTCAATGAACTATTGGCTAGATGCACTCACGAGGAGATGAGGATGATGGAGAGAGACAAGCCTTCAAATGGAAATGAACTTACTGCTTTCTCTGCTTATGCTAAGAGGAAAAATAAAGTTGGTCCAAGGAGACAAGGTCAAGGATTCAAGCAAGGATTCAAAGAACGAAGGAAAGGAAGGTGCTACAATTATAACAAGTTTGGCCACTATGTTAGAGAGTGTCATCACAAGAAGAATTCTCCAACAGATGACAACAACAACAACAACGATTTCAAAGGCAATAGCAATCAAAGGAACAACAGGTTCAACAATAAAGGAAAGAGGAATGCTCTCATTGCTCGATTGGGAAATGGTCGACTTCCCGAAAGGATGAGAAACTCCAGGTATGAGGAAAGTAATGTTGTAGAAAAACAAAAATAATTTTATCTTATTTACACTATCTACTGCCTCTCCTTCGGATACTTTGGATCATTGGTTGATTGATAGTGGAGCCTCAAGGCACTTCACTGGGTACAAAGAGGCTCTCTCAAATTTGATTGAAAAGAAGACTAATTTGGAGACCATACTTGGAGATAATGCCACCTAACCTGTGAAAGGGATAGGTATTGTCACCCTTCGCTTAAATCAAGGTCAAGTCATTCATCTACAAGGAGTATTATATGTGCTCGATTTGAAGAGGAACCTAGTGCCTATTTTTGCAATGGAAGATAAAGGCTTTAAGGTAACATTCATTGATGGAAAGGTACGTATTCGGCAAAGAAACCCTAAAGATGCATTCACAGTTGGATTTAGGGTTGATGGTCTCTATCAAGTTGGAGGAAGTCCTTTAGGAGCCTTGATTTGCGATGCCTCACGTCAATTTGAGCTATGGCACCGAAGGTTCGCCCACTTACATTACAAAGCCTTACTTGGGGAAAGGAAGATGGTCACAAATATGCTCGATTTCAACATGAATCATGAAAGAGTTTGTCAGGGTTGTGCAACTGGGAAACTTACAAGGGGACTATTCCCTTCAAGTGAAAACGAAACTACCAATATTCTTCAATTGGTCCATTTTGCCCTATCTAGTATGTTGCTCGTAACATCATTGGGAGGATACTTATACTATGCAATTTTTGTGGATGACTTCTCTCGCATAACATGGATCTATTTCTTGAAGAAGAAGGATGAAGTGTTCAAATGTTTCCGTTCTTTCAAAGCCTTGGTGGAAAATCAAACAGGGAAGAAGATCAAAATATTGAGGACCAACAATGGAACTGAATATGAATCAAATGAATTCAATGACTTTTGCAGAGAGGCTGGTATTAAGAGGGAGACAACCATTCCATACACTCTTGAGCAAAATGGAGTTGCTAAAAGGAACGTCAAACAATTATGGAAGCCACCCGTACCGTGCTCCATGATCAAGGTCTACCGAAGTTCTTATGGGGAGAAGTTGCCAACACTACAATGTATGTTCAAAATAGGAGCCTGCATCAAGCACTGGATTTCAGGACTCTCGAGGAGATCTTCTTTGGTAGGAAATTTGATGTTTCTCATTTTAGAATTTTTGGTTGTCCCATATATTTTCATGTGCCTAAAGAGAAAGGAAACAAGTTGAAAGCATTTGGAATCAGCCATAGTGAAAATTCAAAGGCATATAGAATCTATGTGCTTGGTCAAAGAGACGTGGAAATAAGGCATGATGTCACCTTCGATGAAGACACTGCCCTTGGGAAAGCTAAAGATCTCCCCATTCCAAGGAAGGATAATGATAACGCTGTAGAAAAACAGGATGAACCTCTGACAGATGAGCCTATGCCCGATGTTGAAGGCCCGATGGATCCCATTGATCCACCGCTTGGTGATCCCTCTACCTCAAGGAAAAGACCTTTGTTTCTCAAATATACTCTCGAAGATGCTAAAAGACATATTGCTCCAAGAGGGACATTCCGTGAAAGTACGAAGCCAAATAGGTATCAAGGGTACTTCATTGCTCTGAGTACTATTGTTCAAACTGAGCCATGTACGTTTGAAGAAGCCATAAAGCACCAAGTCTGGAAGGATGTGATGAATGAAGAATATGACTCTATCATGAAAAATGATGTCGGAATGTGGTGCCTAGACCAAAGGACAAGTCCGTAGTCATCTCAAAATGGCTATACAAAATCAAACATGGAGTAGATGGGAGTGCTGAGAAATACAAGGCTAGGTTCGTTGCTCAAGGATTCTCTCAAAAGGAAGGAGTGGACTATGGCGAGATATTTGCATCGAATGCTTGGTATACCACTATCTGATCTATTATTGCTCTTGTTGCTGCTCAATGATGGAGCCTACATCAAATGGATGTTAAGACTGCTTTCTTGCATGGCTCGCTTAAGGAGGAAGTCTACTTGGAACAACCTCAGGGGTTCGAAGTACAAGATCAAAGGACACATGTATGTAGGTTGAAGAAAGCCTTCTATTGGTTGAAGTAAGTCCCTAGGGCTTGGTATGAGAGGATTGATAGCTATCTTATGAAGCTGGGATTTACAAGGAGCGATGCTGATTCTAACCTATACTTCAAGGTTGAAAAGGACAAGCCTCTCATTTTGGTCCTTTATGTAGATGATCTCTTTTTGACAAGTGCAGGCCCTCTCATTTATCAATGCAAGTGGGAGTTGGCTTCCAAGTTCAAGATGAAGGACCTAGGATTGATGCACTACTTCCTAGGTCTAGAGGTCTGGCAAAAACCAGGTGAGATTTTCCTTTCTCAAGGAAAATACATTATGAAGCTGCTTGAGAGATGTGGGATGGTGGATTGCAAATTTGTATCTACTCCGATGCAACTGAACTTCAAGAAGCTATGTGGTAGTGCTGTTGGGCCCAAATTGGCAAACCCCTTTGAATATAGACAACTTGTGGGTGCCCTAATGTTCTTGGTAAACTCCGTCCGGACTTATGCTTTGCTGTGAATACGTTGAGTCAATTTATGGCCGAGCCTCATCACATACATTGGATTGCTGTGAAGAATTTGTTGAAATACCTCTGTGGCACAATCAACTATGAATTGAGATACACTGTTGGGAATTTGAGGCTACATGGATATACTGTAGCTGACTGGGCTGGCAGTGTGGTGGATCGAAAAAGCACGTTTGGATGTTGCTTCTCATTGGGGTCTGTTTCAATTTCTTAGATGAGCAAGAAGTAGAAATCGGTGCTCTAAGCACTGCGGAGGCTGAATACATTGTAGCTAGTATGGCTTGTTGTGAGCCTATTTGGTTAAGGATTCTCTTTTGTGAGCTATTTGAGCACAAGCTGGATACCATTGTGATCTTCTGCGATAATCAGAGTGGGATTTGTCTTTCAAAGAATCTCTTGTTCCATGACCACTCCAAGCACATTGATATCAGGTACCACTTTATCCAGGATATGGTAAAACGGGGAGCAATAAGGCTCCAACACATCAGGACTGATGAGCTGGTCGCAAACATCCTCACGAAGCCCTTAGGGAAGGTCAAATTCTTAGTCTTCCGAGAGAGACTTGGAGTCGTGGAAAGGCCCTCCTATGAGGGTCTCGCTTGAGTTGAATATTGAGCTCTGGGAGCTCCTGGGGGCTTGGGGTACTTCTTGGAGCTATGAGCGACCATAGGGTGAGTGGTTCACCTTCCCCTATTGGTGCGCTGTGTACAAGGTGAGTGGTTCACCTTCCCCTATTGGTGCATTGTGTACAGGGAGAGTGGTTCACCTTCCCTTGTGATACCCTTGATGGTTGACATGTGTGTAAGGTGAGTGGTTCACCTTCGCTTGTTATACCCTTTGATGGTTGACATGCGTGTAAGGTGAGTGGTTCACCTTTTCTTATGATTGGCATATGCATAGGATGAGTGGTTCACCTTCTCCTATGGCATATGAGTAGAATGAGTGGTTCACCTTCTCCTGTTGATGCCCTAGCATACATCCTACCCATGTAGTCCAAGACTCATGGGAAGTACCTCTCATTTGGCCAATGAATTGGGAAAAGTGGATAGGGACCATAGCACTATAGATGGATGCATCGTGTATTGTTGTATTCCCTGTGTCTAGGATGCATGGTGTTCAACAACTTGATCTGGGATCAAGTCTAATTGAGGTTCTACCTCTGGACTGAGTTTTGTCAGTGGAGAGTGGTAAGGTCTTGTGACTCACTCTCAATTGATTTTTCTTCATTATTCATATCAGTGTTCAGTAGAGATGAGATGAGATACAAAGATGGTACATGACAACAGGATGGCATGATGATCGATGATGATGGATAGATTGAACGGTGAAATTCTCCCTAGTTGAGAGGGAGTGTTAAAATTGGCAACTAGGGTCAAATTCCACTTTAGACAACTCATTTGATGGATATGATGATTGCATTAAATTCCTCTTTTTGAGATTACCAAATTCGACCTAAAGATCACTAAATTTGGACAAGCAGAAATGTGTTTTTGAATTTATGCCCACACGTGTAAATTGTTCAGGTCGGCCACATCATCATGTAAGTTCATGAAGCCCAATATACACATCTTCTCACTGTCAACGACTTGTATAAATATAAGTGTCCTCTCACCTCATTTGGCATCATCATCACTCACACATTCTTCTCTCTCCTCTCATTGGTTTGTACAACTATTGGGCATCCTCTTTCTCTCACATGTTGTGGCAAGGAGGACAAATTTCGGGGCTGAAAATTTCAGAGTTTTCTGCAGTTTGACCAGCGTTGACTTTAACTTTCTGGGCATCCTTTGCCTTTGATTTTCAGGGTGAATTTCTGTCTCACCAGGCTGTTTGGGCACAGGAACTGAGGTAAAAGGAGAACTTGGACTTGCATTGACCGAAGGGTTGACTTCAGGTTGACCACGTTTGACTGCAAATTTTATGACTGTTTTGGGCTGACTTTGACCGCTGCTGGAGGCCGAGTTTGACTGCCTTTGACTGAGCTTCAAAGGAGAAGTTTGACTGCTGCATTGACCATCTTTGACTTTCTGGTTAGGGCTGAGTTTGACTGCAGATTTGACAGGGCTGTTTTTGACTTTGATTTTGATTTGGCAAGTCAACTTTGACTTTTTGTAGTGTCTTTCTCTGCTGAACATTTGATATAATAATAGGAAGAATTGATCAAAGGGTTTTCCCCACATTGGGGTTTTGCCTTGGCATCCACCAAATCTGGTGTCCTCTTCTTTTGGCTTGTCTTCTGCATTTTATTTTATGTTCTTTCTACAGTTACTTTGAATGTGATTTATGGTTAATGTGATTGCTATTGGAAATTGATTTGGAAATTGTCATTGGTCTGCTTAAAGTACTTTGAAGTAATTGTGCTAAGCATAGAATATACCATTGTTGACTAAAATTAACAATTGAATTCCAGCAGTTGTCATTTCCGGGAGTCTGGTTCTTGCACTCCCGACTTCCTGTTTTCTGAATCTTAGTACACATTTCTTTCATTTTCTAACCCTCCACTGCATTTTTTTATCATCTTTGTTTCAATCCTTGTTGGAGCTTCTGCTGTATGTTTCCTTTATGTTTCCTTCTCTGCTTGCTTTTATCTTGATGCAGATCTTGCTGTCTAAGTACTATGGTTGTCAAGCTACCATTTTGATGGCTGGGTTCCTGTTTTTTCTTTGTCGGGGGGTGGCTGGCAGAAATGCATCACATATTACTTCATGGAGCTTCTAATTAACCAATATAACAAGAAGATTAGAAGGAAATTCCTATCCTATAAATGCCATAAATCCTCAACATTTGGGCCTGTGCCCCAATAGGTAGGTAGGTATTCAGCATTTGATGGAAAAGACTGAATTTGGCTTTTTCAAAAAAGAAAAAAGTTCTTGCTTCAGAAGCATCAATTCCCCTAAGCTAGGGTAGGATGGCTCCTCATGAAAATTAGCCTTCAACTGGATTGTAAGCAAAAGGTAGGCAAACATATGGGGATAGGCATTATATGTTTAAATAAGAGAGGTCTTTAAAATAATGGACCATATGATAGAGACTAGTTAAAAGCCTATTGAAGGGTCTAGATATTAAGGAGCAAGGTTTATGACATGATTAAGACAATTCCTCTAGAAATGACATATAACCATTGCACATGACAACTTATTCCTTTACTCTGAAATGTTTCAAAGATAATCTTGGAGGGTACTCCCTGGACCCTTATATATGATTTAGAGGTAAGGGAGGATTCGTATAAGATCTCCTATTAATGTGTTAGATATTGTAATGATGATTTCGTTAATGTATTAATTAATTATGTAAGAAAGTGAAAATAAGTGTTATGTGATAAATGACATCTACGTTAAATGTACTTATGAAATTCAGTGAGTGGTTCCTAATGGAAATAACAGAATGCACTAGATATATATATCAATGTTACACTTTGCAATAATATTGGAAGTATTGCAAAAACCACTTGGCTATAATATTGCTGGTATTTGTTGCAATAAATTCACTTTTTGAAATTATTGTGAATCTTTTGTATTTATCATGAGTCAAACAAGATTATCACCTTACTTCATTCTAGCCAATTGAAGTCGTAATTTTCAGTTTTAAAACCTCATTTTTGCAAAATTTGCGAAGGGGGATTGGGCTCTGAGGATATTCTAACATTTTCCCCCAAGCGAACAAGGGTAAATCTATAGTTTTCATTGTCATCAATTAAACATTTGTGGAGTGAGGATTTAATCTACTGTATCCATATTTCCTAGTATGTCAAAAGTATTTATGCCTTCATTTTCTTTGTTTTTCACGATTTGGTACAAGGTTATACCTCTTCTTGCCCTTTTCAAAAGGGGGATCTAACACTTGTGTAGCTATGATATTTTAATTGCAGCATTCTTCAATTTTTTTGTGCATTTCGATTCTAAATTTCCGCCATTGTTTTTGTGCCATAGGTTGACAAATTTAATCAGTGCTCTACTGCTACACATTTCAAAATGCTAAAGCCATTGGACCAAATGTGGGATTATGGTCTACCATATAATGGTCATAATAGAGTGAGGTTGAATTGCTAACTATGTGGTATGAAAATGTTTGGCAGAATTGGCTGCTTCAAATACCATCTTGCCAAAATCCCTGGGAATAAAGTGGGGATTTGCCTAGCATCTACCAAGAAATCGCCCATTTTGCAAATGAATCAATTTTTGATATGTATAGGAAGAGAGATTAGAGAGAAGAAATGAGGCTTCAACTTTGCAATCAAATGTGGGATTATGGTCTACCATATAATGGTCATAATAGAGTGAGGTTTAATTGCTAACTATGTGGTATGAAAATGTTTGGCAGAATTGGCTGCTTCAAATACCACCTTGCCAAAGTCCGTGGGAATAAAGTGGGGATTTGCCTAGCATCTACCAAGAAATTGCCCATTTTGCAAATGAATCAATTTTTGATATGTATAGGAAGAGAGATTAGAGAGAAGAAATTAGGCTTCAACTTGCAAATAAAATTGCAAAGCATCTCAAGGGTTGGGGACATCCAATCCGTGGGCACACATTTCACAATGCCTAGCTCCTCAACGTCCTCACCTTGTTTTGTGCTGAGTTTAGTGCCTAAGGGACAACCTTTTATTTGGTTGATAGTGAAACAAAGGAGGAGGCTGAGAAGATTGTGGCAAGGTGTTTCCTATGTAGTCACATACCATTCAACATTGCTAAGAACAACCTATTCTACCATTTCATGTTTGAAGTCACTGCTATTGTTGGTTTGGGGTACAAGGGCACCCTCCCTATCATTGCTCGAGAGGGCCTCTCCTTCAAGGTGAATAGGTTGATTGGACAATGAGATTGGGTGAGATTAGGTAATCATGGGAGATCATAAGATGCACTGTAATGTTAGATTGTTGGACAAATGGGAAGGGCAACTCCATTCTCAATTTCTTGGTTAATTGACCTAGGGGGACAATGTTTATCAAATATGTTGATGCCTCTGAATATGTTAAAGATGCACAATTACTATGTGAATTGTTGGATAGCGTCATCTAGGAGATAGGTCCATAGTATGTTGTCCAAGTCATTATGGACAATGTTGCTAATTATGTTGTTGTTGGCAAGTTGTTCATGGAGAGGTATTGAACCTTATATAGGTTTCCTTGTGCTTTCCATTGCTAGAGGACATGAGAAAAATTCCTTGGATTAAGGAAATTGTTGAGCTAGCCATGAGTGTTACAACACACACACAAACACAGGTATATGTGTGTGTGTGTTCTTACACTCATGAGATTGTTCACAAGGAACATAAAGTATGTCCATCCAACCATCATGTGCTTGGTCACTAGTTTCATTCCTCACAATTCTATATTGGAGTTGCAGAGGATGTTTATGCTTGATGAGTGGAATGGTTGTTTCTATAGAGCTAAAGTGGATGGGAAATCCATAACACAACTTGTGAGACACAATTGGAGTTTTTGGATGGGAGTGCAGGAGTTGTGTGCCATTAGTGAACCTTTGGTAAAGGTTCTTTGCTTGTAAGATCGTGAGAAGCCCACAACAGGCTACTTGTATGTGGCTATGGAGAGGGCCAAGGAAGCTTTCCATTGGTATTATGAGGACAAGGGGAGGAGGGATTCACTAGACAAGTCGAGATATGGAGTGTGATTGATGAGCGATGGAAGCTATCCATTGGTACTATGAGGACAAGGGGGAAGAGGGATTCTAGACAAGCTGAGATATGGAGTGTGATTGACAAGCAATGGAACAACATTGATTCAAGCAGTAGGGCTCTACCTCAACCTTGCATACTCTTGTGCATGTGGATTTAGGTTTGATGGGAAGTTCATGTATGGATTTTTTTGATGTGTTCCAAACAAATTAAGATATATAAGCTGAGTGGTAGGACATTTGGGTATGGTATGGCTATCCAGTTAGGACCGCTAGGATGCCAGGTAAGCTGCAACTAAAATTTGTTTCAAGCTTTCTAATTTCAATATCTTTCCTTTCTATCTATTTGTTACTCAATGAAAGTATAATTCGTTGTGCTTCCTTTCCATTTATTTGTTGTATATGCTAGATGGGCGAACTATGGCAATAGTCCTAGAGTTGCAAAAACTTGTCATTTGGGTGTTGAGTTAAACTTGTAGCTCTTTAGGGTGTGAGTGCCACTGGAGTGTCTTTCAAAAATACAATCCAAGAAGCACAACAAATTAGAAATGTTCATATTGAAATTTTAGTTTTTTACAATTTCATTAATTTTAATTTATGCTTATGTGACATCATCCTCTAATTACAAAATGGTCCTCATACAAGTTAGATGTCCACTGCCTCAATGACATGGTCTATGCCCACTACCATTTTACATTGTGGATGAGGTTGATAGATGAAGTACGCGACATGGATGCCATTTCATTGGATGTGCTTGACACCATGAATCTTGGAGAGTGGAGATCAAGATACTTGTCACAAAGGAGGCATTTGAGTGGTTGAAGCATGATGTTGATGAGTTGAAGCAGGACAAGGTATTAGAAGATGTTCCATTCCCAGGAGAGACAGATTTGGCACAAGAGGAGGACATTAAGAGTGTTGCAACAAGTGCCACCACCTTTGCAGAGGCTGATAGATGAAGTACGCGACATGGATGCCATTTCGTTGGATGTGCTTGACACCGTGAATCTTGGAGAGTGGAGATCAAGATACTTGTCACAAAGGAGCCATTTGAGTGGTTGGAGCATGATGTTGATGAGTTGAAGGAGGACAAGGTATTAGAAGATGTTTCACTCCTAGGAGAGACAAATTTGGCACAGGAGGAGGACAAGGTATTAGAAGATGTTTCACTCCTAGGAGAGACAAATTTGGCACAGGAGGAGGACATTAAGAGTGTTGCAACAAGTGCCACCACCTTTGCAGAGACATGCAACTAGGGTAAGAGGTGAAATATATCCCATTAAAGCTTCCACCTTATCCCCAAGAGTTGCACCTTCTACCTTAGGCTCAACCTCAACACGACCTCAACACATCCACTTATTGCTTCTAGAGGTAAAGCAATAAAGGTGCAGTAGAAGCCCCTGGCCCTGCACCTAATGTCAAACGATGACTGCTGGGTATGGAACTGTGCTCTCCCATATCTGTAGCAGATGATATTGATGCTTTCCACATTCTCCTCTTGCTCCCCCAAGTCTTCCTCTTGTTGCCCCTGTATTAATGGTTCCTCCTCTAACCATGTAGGTGACTCCTCCATGATGGGAACCTCAAACTCCACCCTCCACTTAGACAATACATCAATATTGTCTAAGGAAATGGCATCCACATCCAATGTTCTCTCTATTTGCTTCACCCGTAGTCGAAGATTGTAATGGACATACACCAAGTCATTGAGGCGTGAGAACTCCAACCTGTAAGAGTGTCATAAAAAATTTAATGAGTCTTGACACTTGAGGGTCAAGACTCATTACATTAAATATAATTACATTAAATATAAATTACATTAAATATAATTGCCCAATTAAAGATTGCAACTCAAAATTATAACTTGTTACAATTATTTGAGTGTTTTTCTCAAATACACTCCAATTGCGCTCCCACTCTGAAGCACTACAGGTCTGACTGAGGATTTTGATGCCCAATTTCTGCAAATTTGGTGCCCTTGCACCATAGCTTCACCACCAAACATCGACAAAAAAATAAAGAAAAGTTAAAAACTTAAAACATAATTAAACTTACAAATAAAACATAATTGAATTTCTAATGAGTCATACCTTGTCACTTACGTGGCATGAAGATGGTCCTTTAACAAATAACACCATCAAAGCCAAATAGTCCAACACCATCCTGATACCTCTGTATCTTGCGATTGTTTTTGTTGCGAAGCTCGAGATCAGGTACCGTCTTATGAATATAGGTATGGAGCCCTTCCATCACCTCGCCATCAAAATCAAAGTAACATTTGTAGGAAAATGTGGGTTTGAGGAAAAGTGCTATTGCATGAATGGGTCGATGAAGCATCCCTGTCCATTGACTATCAATCACATCCTATAACATCGTATGTCTATTAAACCCAATGTAATCCTTTTCTGCATAATAAGCATGAATGGTCTCTTTGGCCCTATCCACAACCTCATACAAATAAGCCATTGCGGGCTTATCCCCATCTACCAATCTTAGAACCTTTACTATAGGTTCACTAACTAAGCACACTTCTTCTACTCCTTGCCAAAAGGTATTTGTGTACACCATTTTTGCAATGGCTCCCCCATCTTGTCTCATGCTGTATCTACAATCACGCCACTTATCAGAAACAAACATTCACTTAAACTCAAACTGACATTGAAGCAAAGACTGAATAGTAATGAAATTGGTGGAAAAACATGTGATTGTAGGATGTCACAACTCCCTGTTTCTGGTGCATCTCCTCATGAGGCTAAGAACAAAAGCATGGTTATATATGAACTTGGGGATGCTCCTAGCCATATCAATCACCTCCTTGATAGAGAGTTTCCCCATATCCTCAAGCATCAAATCAATACAATGTGTTGTGCATGTAGTCTAGAACAATGAGTGGTGCCTGTCCATAAGCATCCTGCTAGTAGCCACATAATTAGCTGCATTATCTATTACGACTTGCACCACATTCTGCACACCAATCTCCTGGATGAACCCATCTAACAACTCACATATCAATGTTGCGTCTTTTATATGTGTTGATGCATCCACTGATTTAATAAACATGGTACCTTTAGGACGATGTACCAAGAAATTTAGAAGGGTCCTACCCTTCCTATCCATCCAACCATCAAACATCATTGTGCATCTAGAGACCTTCCATGACTACTTCAACTCTGCCAATAGAGTTGATGTGCTTCCTTTATGCTTGAAGGATTGACCCTTGCAACTCTTCATATGTCACACTTTTGTACCTTGGGCACATAATAGCAATATCATCACACATTGACTGCCAAAATGGATTGTTTTTGGTGATGCCGAGAGGTAAGTCACTCTTGTAAAGACACCTCCCCATAACTCTGTTTGCTCTTGCTTTTGTTTTTTTAACCATTGACTTTATTGAAGGTTGTGCTCAATGTCCGGTTCATGGAACAAAAAATGACGACCTCGCGGTTCCAGCAACATCAGTAGGTGAAGCTGTGGAGCCCCTCCCACTACCCTCAGGCTCAATCTTGAAAGCAAATAGCCCTGAAGATCTGCCCACACGTTCAACCTTTTTTGCAACTACCTCTTCTTTCTTTCTATTTTTTTCCACATTTGCTTCATATGCAACTCTTACAAGCTCCAGGCTAGAATTCTTACAAAGCCCAACATCATGTCTAGAGAGTCTAGCCATATGGTATTTCAATTGGGTAACCTTTGTTAAAATTTGAAAGTTCTGTGCAGAAATTTAAAATTTATTTGCAGAAACTTGAAAGTTCTATGTAGAAAACTGGATGTACTTTGCAAAAAACTGATGTACTATGCAGAAAACTGAATGTTCTATGCTGTTACAGTTACTTAGTATTAAAATTTGGCAGCTTAGGGATGAATTTCTCCTACAAGAAATCATATTTTTCATTTATGATGATTCTAATATGAATTTCCCAAAATAGTAAGTCACATCTCAATGCGGAAGTGACTTTCCAAAAATAGAAAGTCATGTCTAAATGATCAAGGATGATCTCAACATGGAATCCTCTTGAAAATCAAATCAATCATGATTATACAAGTCAAGAATTATTATTTTTATCCTTACTAGTATTATTATTATTATGATACTATTATTTCGAAAATAGTTTAAATTCATTCATCTTTAATGCATTAATAAAAACTAATTCTCTCATGGAATGAGTAAATTGTTAAATTTAGGTATGTTCTATGCTTAGAGCAATGTACTATAATTTTTCATATTAGCCCAATGTCAATATTCAGATTAGCAATCACATCAGGATGATAGTAAAGTGCAGATAGAACATAAACATAAACAGTAGAAGACAAGCCAAGACAAGAGGACACAAGATGTGGCACCAACTAGGAACAAACCCCAATGTGGGGAAACCCTTGATCAATTCTTCTTATATTCTTCAATAGTTCAGCAGAGAGAGACATAGTACAAATATACAAAAATGATATTAATGACAGCAGTAGAAAAGACTTGACTAGAGAAGACAATGTTGGTCACACAGGACAAAATCTTCTTTTGAAGATCATACATTTGGCCTCAACAGGATGTTCAACAAACTAAGCCAATCATGGTCAGACCTTGACCCAAAACATCTCCCAGAACTCTAATGTCTTCTTGCTACACTAGCTGTCACTGCTTCATGAAATGGGACACAGTCAATAATAGATTGCAACTGTCATCATGATGACTGTTTAGGGCACCAAGCACTATTGTAACAGTCCTCCAACAGTCATCAAAACAGCCTAGGAAAACTCCTGGGATATGCTGCTGATCTGGGCATATAAATAAGCCCTCAAACATTCATAAACAAACCTTAACTATGGTGTTATGGTCTGTGGCCTAACACACAATCTTCCTGTAGCATCCAGGCAACAAAAACATTATACTTGTTCCTTCAACGATACCCCAATAGATCTGATCTAGAGCTACTCTAACTCAACCCTCCTACAAGAAGAAAAAACAGTCAGAAAACGATGCCTAAACTATCCCTTGACCCATGCCTAGGAACATCCTTCTTTCACGCTGATAACAAAATTATTCTTGCTGCATTTAGGGCAGTTTTGCTACGGCCTAGGGTCAGTCAATGGCTGCGTATTATGGCTCCTCAAATCTGTTGCTAAGTCTTCTTCCTTTGCTGTGCATTAGGCCTACATAGACTGGCTTTCGGCCTCAATCACTGCAGATTTAGGGCTCTTTTGACAGTGAATTAGGACTCCTTTATCACTACATATTAGGGCTTCTGGGACAACGGATGAGGGCCTCCCTTTAAGTGTGAATTAAGGTCTGCGGTTAGGGCACTAGGGCACCTTCTAGACTGCGGCTATACCTTCTTTGTGACTGCAGCTAGGGCATGGCTAGATCTCCTTCAACTGCGGCTAGGTGTCTCTCCCTTGAACTGCGTCTAGGGCACCTTGTCTTGTTGTGTCTAGAACCCTTCCTTCATTGCGTCCAGGGCTTCTCCTTCTTGACCTCTCTAACCACCAAACCCAAACAAGTGGAGAGAGATCTTAAGAGAAGTGTGTGTGTCAAAATGACTTGAGACCTCTTCTAGTTATAATGCAACGTTGAGGATAAGTTGGGGTAATTTGCTTGCTAGTTGACCTTGACAAATTTTCAATAATATGAATAAATTCATATCTCCCTAAATACATGTCGGAATCAGATGATCTTTAGATCAATCCTACACCTCTTGAAGAGAGGAATCCAAGAAAAATATCAGTTGCCATAAATAAGGTGACCCACATGTAGTTTTGTCCTAGTTGCCAATTTTAACACTCCCTCTCAATTAGGGAAAACTCCATCTGCTAGTCTGTACTATCTCTACCATCAATGTAGTGCCGTGCACTGCTCTGCTCTACTAAACTATGAAGAAGAAGAAGTGTTCGAGAATGTATCATACCATTCTCTACTGACCCGAAGTCAGTCCCAAATAGAGAGTGTCTCATACCATTCTTACTGATCCGAAATCAGTTCCAAATAAAGAGAGTGTCTCATACCACTCTTACTGAACTGAAATCAGTTCCAAATAAAGAGTGTCTCATACCACTCTTACTGATTCGAAAACAATTCCAAATAAAGAGAGTGTCTCATACCACTCTTACTGATTCGAAATCAGTTCCAAATAAAGAGAGTGTCTCATACCACTCTTACTGACCCGAAGTTAGTTCCAATTGATCCCAGATCAATATCATCCTAGCATAGGGAGTACGGTAGTACATGATGCGTCCATCGGTAGTACTGTGGTCCCTATCCTCATTTCCCTACTCGTTGGCCAGATGAGAGGTACTTCCCATGAGTCCCAGACTACATGGGTAGGATGTCTCAACAGGAGAAGGATGAACCACTCATTCTGCCTACATGTCGCCATGGGGTATCCCAAGGGAAGGATGAACCACTCACCCTGTACACAACAAATCACTAGGGGAACGCTGAACCACTCACCCTATGATCGTGTTTCGGCAGGAGAAGGATGAACCACTCATCCTACCTACATAGCAAACCACTAGGGGAAGGTTGAACCACTCACCCTATGGTTGCTCATTGCTCCAAAAAGTACACAAAGCCCCTCAGAGCTCCCAAAGCTCAATATCTATATCATACAGGGTCCTCAGTAGAGGGTCTCTCCACTACTCCTAGTTGTTCTCGGAAACTCAAGAATTTGACCTTTCCTTGGGGCTTTGTCAGAGTATCGACGACCTGCACATCAATCCCAATGTGATGGAGCCTTATTGCTCCTTATTGTACCATATCCCGGATAAAGTGGTACCTGATGTCTATGTGCTGGGAGCGATCATGAAATACGAGATTCTTTGATAATTGGATCCCATTATGGTTGTTACAGAGGATCACAGTGGTATCCAGCACATGTCTAGACAACTCACTAAAGGGCTTCTCCAACCAGACAACTTCACACGAGGCCATACTCGTAGCTATGTATCTGGTCTCAACGATGCTCAAAGCAACCAACTTCTGCTTCCTGCTCATCCAGGATATCGAAGCAGAACCCAAAGAGAAACAACACTCATAAGTGCTCTTGTGATCCACCATACTGCCTGCCCAAACAACATCAGAGTAACAATGCAGCCTCACATTTCCGACAATGTATCTCAGTCCATGAGTGATTGTGCCCCGAGTATATCTCAGAAGATTCTTGGCACCAATCCAATGTGAGTGATGAGGCTCAACCATATATTGGCTCAACATGCTAACTGCAAAATATATATCCGGACGGGAGTTCACCAAGAACATCAATGCTATTATGAGCAATGTTTTTAAAACCGGAACCGGTGACCGGACCGGTCCACCTAATGAACCGGTTTACCGACCGGAACCGGTCTAACCGGCACTGGTTTGGTCTAAACGAACCGGTTTTAAAAAAATACATTAAATAATTAATTTTTAATGAAACAAAACTATTTTTAAGATGTAAAACCATGATTCCAAGCCAATAGAGACAAAATATGCAAAGTTTGCTCATTTATATACCATGTAAAGGTGAATACATCAAAATGGCACCGAGTGCAATACATATCATCAACAAAATAGCAAAATACATAACAAATGAGGCTCTAAATGGCCTGTAAAGTCCAAAAACATTGCTGCAAGCTATGAGGCCATTGGCCTACTACAAGTCTACAGTATACACATGATCAATCATCAAGTTCATTACCACTACTAGTAGTAGACACAAGATCATCATCAGGAGCTACATAGACATCATCTGGTTCAGAGTCTGAGGATGCCTCAGCCTGATCTGCAACCTCAGTATCAATGCCACCAATGACAATAGAAGTGGACCTAATGGAAGCACGAGTTTGTCGACCTGCATGACTAGTGCCTTCCATTGGTTCCTTGCCTTTCCTTGATGCCGCTATTGATCCTGGTTCTGATGCCACCACATAATCTGCTTCATCCCCCGCCAAAGCCATGTCGATATCAAAATCAGCCTCAAACACAGGTTCTTCAGTCTCCTTCACCCATTCTGATGTTGGATCAATATCGTCCAACACAATGGGATCTAGATCAGGAGTTTTTCTTATCATTTGGAGCTCTAATTGCATTTATTGTTTACCCCCAAACCATGAAATCCTGAAAACCATTAAGTCTGCTGAATTTTGAGTGAAATCTAAAATTCTAGTTTCTCCATATGAAATCCAATGAGGTCGAAACCACTCTCAAACATCCTGAGTCATTTCATGGTAATGTTAAAAATTTAAGTAAAAGGATGAAAATGAAAATTAAAGGAAATGTCACTTTTACTTTAAGAATTTAACATTACCATTAATTGCCAACATTGTTAGGGTTGAAACACCCTAGTCCCCCCCCAAAACCCCTCAAACACAGTCAAAAACATGTTTTTTTAACTTTATGGTGGTTGTGCCTAAAACCGGCCGGTTTAGGACAAAACCGGCCGGTTTTCACCGGTTAGGGCCAAAAATTGGGCAAATGAAGGGTCTGACCGGGTTTTTAGGCCGGTTCGGACCGACCAGCTAGCTAACCGGCCGGTTTGACCGGTTACCGATTTTTCTGAGCGGTTTTTAAAACTATGATTATGAGTTGATGAAACTCAGAGGCATTTCCTAATTCAGGTCTGGCAGCACTACCGTATAACTTCTTAAAGTTAAGCTCCATCAGGGTAGTCATAGGCTTGCAGTCCACCATTCCAAATTCGGAATCCAACTCCCTCTTACGTTTGTAAATGAGAGGGTCTGCACCTGTCAGAAAGAGGTCATCCATATAATGCAACAGTATGAGAGATCTATCATCTTCAACCTTAAAGTAAAGGTTCGGATCGACTTCACTCCAAGTGAATCCCAACTTCATCAGATAGCTATCGATCCTCTCATACCAAGTCTAGGGTGCCTGCTTCAAACTATAGAGAGATTTCTTCAACCTGTAAATACGAGATGCTTGATCATGAACCTCAAACCCCTCAGGTTTTTCCATATCTGTGGTCTCGCTATTACTTGTAAGTTTTCCCTCGATACATCTCAGACATATACCTTCATGCTCTTCTTTGAACTCGGGCATACCTGTCACCATTTGTCTCACATGGGGTAGGGCCTTACAATGAAGATGGGCAGACCCCCGGTGCCATAGTTTAGATTGAAGACATGTGTCACACGACATGGTCCCCAATGGACTTCCTGCAACTAGATACAAAGTGCCAACCCTGAACCCAAAAGTAAAAGCATCTTTAAAACTCCTTTTCCAAACACGTACCTTTCCATCGATGAATGTCACCTTGTAACCTTTGTCTTCCATTGCCGAAATGGACATTAGGTTCTTCTTGAGATCAGGTACATAAAGAACTTCTTGTAAATGAATTGAGTTACCCTGATCTAGTTGAAGAGTAACATTTCCTATACCCTTTATGGGATAGGTGGCATTGTCTCCAAGAATAATCTCCAAGTTTGTTTCCTTCTCTATCATATTAGAGAGAGCTTCCTTGTATCCGGTGAAGTGCCTTGAGGCACCACTATCAATATGCCAATTTCCTAAGGAGTCTGGAGGAGAGGTAGTGGAGAGGGCCGATATAAGATAATACTCCTTTTGCTTATCAGAAACAACATTTGATTCTTCATACCTGAAGTTCTTGGCTTTCTTGGAGGGTTGACCATTTCCTTGATGTCCTGCATTCCTTTTTCCTTTGCCATTGTACCCTTCATTCTTTCGATTGAAGTTGCCCCTGAAATGACTGTGATCATCATCATGTGATGTGTCCCTTCTATTTCGACACTCCCTTGCATAGTGGCCAAACTTATTGCAAGCAAAGCATATGACTTTCCTTCTACCCTTAGATCCGAGCTTTCCATTGAAGTGACCTTTAGACCCTGCATTGTTTCTCCGTTTGGCATGAGCAGAGAAAGCAGTGGGGTTACCTCTATTAGAAGGCATTTCTTGCTCCATTATTGAGAATAGTGGTTCTAAATATATACCACTCGGGTGGGAGTCCTCCAAGGGTAGTGATAATAAGTTCCCTGTCAGATGTGATTTCTCCAATCGATAAAATATCATTCTTGATCTCTGTGATCCTTAAGAGGTAGGATTGAATATCCTCGTCCTTGCCCTTCTTAATATCCTTCAACTTATTTTTGGGGAACAAAATTTGATTTGCACCACTAACCTTGAACATGCTTACCAACCTGTTGTAGATTTCCTTGGAGGTGTTTAGATCGGAGATGTAAGCCACCAGACGCTTGTCAATGGAATCTCTGATAATCTTCTTCTCTTTGACTTCACCCTTGGTGTACTTGTTCTTTGTAGCAGCCGGTGGTTTAGATTGGAGATGTAAGCCACCAGACGCTTGTCAATGGAATCTCTGATAATCTTCTTCCCTTTGACTTCACCCTTGGTGTACTTGTTCTTTGTAGCAGCCGGTGCATTTGATGGAGGCTCAGGTATTTTACCCTTCACATAGTCCAACACTTCTTGTTCTTGTAATGTCAGACCAAGAGACATCTTCCATCCATGATAGTTAGATTTTTCACGAAGCTTATCTTCAGCTGGGAATTGGGATGAGGAACCCATTGAGCCTTTTGTCCTTTCCAACTGTCTTTGGTGATTTCTCTTTCACTCTTGCTTGGGCTTTGTCTTTTCCTCAGGTCTGATACCATGTTAAATTAAGGTATGTTCTATGCTTAGAGCAATTTACTTCAATTTTTCATACTAGCCCAATGTCAATATTCAGATTAGCAATCACATCAACATGAAGTAAAGTGCAGATAGAACATAAACATAAATAGTAGAAGACAAAAGAGGACAAAGATGTGGCACCAGCCAGGGACAAACCCCAATGTGGGGAAACCCTTGATCAATTCTTCTTATATTCTTCAATAGTTCAACAGAGAGAGAGATAGTACAAATATACAAAACTGCTATTAATGACAACAGTAGAAAAGTCTTGACCAAAGAAGACAATGCTGGTCACACATGACAAAATCTTCTTCTAAAGATCATACATCTGGTATCAACAGGATGTTCAACAAACTGAGCCAATCATGGTCAAACCTTGACCCAAAACATCTCCCAAAACTCTGATGGCTTCTTGTTGCACTAGTTGTCACTGCTTCATGAAATGGCACACAATCGATAATAGATTGTAGCTGTCATCATGATGACTGGTTAGGGCACCAAGCACTATTGTAACAGTCCTCCAACAGTCATCAAAATAGCTAAGACAGCTACTGGGATATGCTGCTGATTTGGGCATATAAATAAGCCCTCAAACATTCATAAACAAACCTTGTTGTGGTGTTATGGCCTGCAGCCTAACATAGTCTTCCTGTAGCTTCCAGGCGGCAAAAACATTATACTTTTTCCTTCAACGATACCCCAACAGATTTGGTCTAGAGCTACTCTAACTCAACCCTCCTACAAGAAGAAAACATAGTCACAAAACAATGCCTAAACTGTCCCTTAACCTATGCCTAGGAACGTCCTTCTTTCATGCTGATAACAAAATTATTCTTGCTGCGTTTAGGGCACTTTTGCTGCGGCCTAGGGTTAGTCAATGGCTAGGTATTATGGCTCCTCAAATCTGCTGCTAAGTCCTCTTCCTTTGCTGCGCATTAGGCCTCCATAGACTGTGGCTTTAGACCTCTTTATCACTGCGGATTTAGGGCTCTCTTGACAGTGAATCAGGGCCCGTTTGTCACTGCATATTAGGGCTTCTGGGATAGCAGATGAGGGTCTCCCTTTAAGTGCGGATTAAGGCCTGCGGCTAGGGCACTAGGGCAACGTCCAGACTGTGGCTATGCCTTCTTTGGTACTGCAGCTAGGGCATGGCTAGATCTCCTTCAACTGCGGCTAGGTGTCTCTCCCTTCAACTACGTCTAGGGCACCTTGTCTTGTTGTGTCTAGAACCCTTCCTTCATTGCATCTAGGGTTTCTCCTTCTTGACCTCTCTAACCACCAAACCCGAACGAGTGGAGAGAGATCTTAAGAGAAGTGTTTGTGTCAAAATGACTTGAGACCTGTTCTATTTATAATGCAACATTGAGGATAAGTCTAGGTAATTTGCTTGCTGGCCGCCCTTGATAGAATGTCAATAATATGAATAAATTCATATCTCCATAAATACATGTCGGAATCAGATGATGTTTAGATCAATCCTACACCTCTCGAAGAGAGGAATCCAAGAAAAATATCAGTTGCCATAAATAAGGTGACCCACATGGAGTTTGACACTAGTTGCCAATTTTAACATGAATTAAATTGAGAATCTCTTACTTGGCAAATCGAACATCTCTCTTGGAATAAAATAGTAACTCCACACTTAAGAGAATGTAACTCTTCTTAACTATGTATGGCAAAAGTGTAATTCATTAAATGCACTTGTAACTCTCTCATTCAATTCGATTTGTAACTCTCACCAAATATTCTGTTATGTCTAAGAGTAACTCTCTCTCTTCCTAATTCGAATTGTAACTCCTCAATACAAGTGTACCTCTCTCTCTAGTCCTGGGATGAGTTACACTTCTCCTCAAGTAACTCCTCCCTCATGGAATTTGATTCTCCTATTATTGGCTCAAGGTATGAATTCATTTTGTAACTTCCCTCCTTTCTCATCTATTTAAGCAAGAGCAAGTGAGAGTTGAGAATAACGTGTTCATTGTGAAGAAAGAGAGCAAGTGTTGAGTGTGTGCAAGAGAAATGTGATAATCAGTGAAGAGCAAGAGCAAGGGAAGCGCTGGAGCAAGTGTGAAGGACATGATCTGAAAAAGAGAAGAAGGAGATCTTCAAGCAAAGCGCAAGTGCACTTCAGCTGCAAGTTGATTAGACATTGATGACTATTCATTCTCATTCTCATTCTCTCTCTCTCTCTCTCTCTCTACTTTGCTGAACAATTGAAGAAATCTAATAGAAGAAGAATCATTTGGGTTTTCCCCCTTGAGGGGTTTTGCCCTAGTCATTGGACCAAAATATCAGTGTCTAATATTTGTGCATGGCTGTCTTCATAGGATCTTTAAGTTCATGTTCTATCTACAATTGTTGATTTGAAAAGTTTTGAAGAAGACATCTGCATTCTAAGTAATTTCAATAACATAGAATATTCAGTTTTCTACAAAGTGCATTCAGTTTTCTGCAAAATACATTCAATTTGTTGCAAAGTACATTCAGTTTTCTGCAAAGTACATTCAACTTTTTGCAAAGTACATTCAGTTTTCTGCAAAGCACATTCAACTTTTTGCAAAGTACATTAAGTTCCTTTCAGTTTTCTGCAAAGTGCATTCAGTTTTTTGCATAGAACTTTCAAGTTTCTGCAAAGAATTTTTAAATTTCTGCATAGAACTTTTAGATTTTAACAGGGGTTACCCAATTGAAATACCATATGGCTAGACTCCCTGGACATGATGTTGGGCTTTGTAAGAATTCTAACCCGGAGCTTGTAAGGGCTACATATGAAGCAAATGAGGAAAAAGAACATTCTAAATAATTGCAACAACATAGAACATTTTGTTTTCTGCAAAGTACGTTCAATTTCTTGCAAAGTACATTCAGTTCCATTCAGTTTTCTGCAAAGTACATTCAATTTTCTGCATAGAACTTTCAAATTTCTGCAAAGAATTTTTAAATTTCTGCATAGAACTTTTAAATTTTAACACTTATAATGCAGATTTCTTCTTCAAAACTTTTAAGATCAACAATTGTAGATAGAACATAAACTTAAGGATCATATGAAGACAACCAAACACAAATATGAAACACTGAAATTTTGGTCCAATAACCAAGGCAAAACCCCTCAAGGGGGAAAACCCAAATGATTATTCTTCTATTAGATTTTTTCAATTGTTCAACAGAGTACAAAGAGAGAGAGAGAGAGAGAGAGAGAATAAAGTCACCAATGTCTGATCAACTTGTAGCTGAAGTGCACTTGCTCTTTGCTTGAATATCTTCTCCTCCTTTTGATCAACTCATGTCCTTTACACTTCCTCCAATGCTTTCCTTGCTTTTGCTCTTCACTAGTTCTCACACTTCCCTTGCATACACTCAAGACTTGCTCTCTTTCTTCATAGTGAACATGTTACTCTCAACTCTCACTTGTTCTTGCTTAAATAGATGAGAAAGGAGAGGAGTTACAAAATGAATTCGTGCTTTAAGCCAATAACAAGAGAATTGAATTCCATGAGGGAGGAGTTACTTGAGGAGAATTGTAACTCATCCCAAGAATAGAGAGGGACGTACACTTGTCTTGAAGAGTTACAATTTGAATTAGGGAGAGAGATTGTTACACTTATGCATGAGAGAATATTTGGTGAGAGTTACAAATCAAATTGAATGAGGGAGTTACAAGTGCATTTAATGAAGAGGAGTTACACTTTTGCCATATATTGAATTAGTGAGGGAGAGTTACATTCTCTTAAGTGTGGAGTTACTATTTTATTCCAAGAGAGAGGTTCAATTTGCCAAGTAAGAGATTCTCAATTTAATTTACTTATTCCATGAGAGAATTCATTTTTATTAATCCATTAAAGGTGAATGACTTTAGGCTATTTAATCAATGTGCCACCAAGGTTCCGGGACTAGGGGGCGAGGGAGCGAGGGGGCGCAGGAGTGGCCTATGCAAAATCTCCCCACCATTTTTTAGGAAATGTGGGGGAGCGTCAGGGTCTTAAAAACTTATAAATATAAAATATAATTTATTAATTGAGTCCACTATGACAGTTTGGTTTGAATTGAAAGCCTGCAGAGCATGATCATTCATATGAATATCATTATCTAAATTTCTAATATCATATAAAATAATAAATTTAAAATTCTAATTTATAATCATACATCAATGATCATACATTATAACAAAATACAAAGACAGCAAAACCACCATCTTCAGCATTCTGATAATACACAGCAAACCTCAACAATGTCGTTGTAGAAGATCACTGTAGATCTATTCTTCCTGCATCTCTGTTATCAATAAAAGATCTTAATCTTAGAATCTTAACACTTCTGTCCTCTGCAACTGTAACAATATGTTATCAAGGCAACTCTGTTCAGTTCTAGGCCAAACTGCTATAATCATTGGTGAGTTTTGCCCATCTGTACATAGTATCAATTACAAGGATATATAAAACAACAGTGTTGTGTTATGCTCGTGTAAATTCTATTGTCAATTGTATCCTTGTTGAAGAGTGACTGTTGTGTAGACCCCTGATGGCATAACAAGATGCTAATGCCTCTGTCCACTGATGCACATTTGTGTCTAGAACATTACTCATACTTCTATCATAACTCCAAAAATCTGCAATCTAAACCTGTAGCTTCCATATCTGACAATTTGGCTATATGTATTACAGCTTCTGCTCCTTTACTTTGAAACTCTTGTTTAAATTCAAATTACAATGACCTCAAGGACTATTGTAACTTGATTATACAAATACTTGTAAGACACCAGTTAGGGTTACTTAGAGAATTCAAAAATACTTCAACGTGATCGGTGTGTCTTTTAGAAAGCAAGCACTGCGACACAAAAGTTAAGTTAATTTGATGCTGAACTTCTTTGCCTTCTAATATTTCTTATCGTCACAAACTGAATTCTTCACAAGAGGGAGCCTCTGATGTTGATCATCCATAGTGAAACTTGAAGAGCCGAGCTTTAAGAGAAGCAGAGAAGCATTGATGAGTAACCACTTCAGGGATGATCTCCTCACAGAGTGTGTAGGGTAATATTGAGCAACAACCACAGATAAATGAATTTGTTTGGATCAAACTCAGAATTTGTCTAATCAGAGGGCCGACGGTTCATAGTGATAGAAATCCTCAAGATCTGTCTTCAATTCTGTTTAATATGTGCACTCCAGAATTCTTGCAAATAACCAAATCACATTACCAATGTGATAGCCATATCAAGGGTCCATTCTGCAATCTGCAATGTTCCAACAGATGCCATCGAGGCTCCATGCATGGGAGTGATCAGATCTAGTAATAACAACACACACAACGCGCGAAGGTTGTGTGTGTTGTTATGTGTTCACCTTGCCGTTTTTATAACATGAAACAACTAAATTCCAAAACCCTACGCTTAGTTTAACTGTTAATTAAAGATTAGTTTTAGGGTTAAGTTAATTAAAATCGTTTTTTTTTGCATAAACATGTGCCACGTCCCCCCATGCCCCCTCTCGTCCCCCCTCGCCCCCCCACGTTCCCTCACGTCCTCTTTTTCGGAAACGCCCCCTCAGGAAAGGGAAACGACTCCTTGGCATGCCCCCTTGAGTTTCCTCATTTTTGGGGGTGTGGGGAAACATCCCCTAGTCGTCCCCAAGTCCCCGGAGCGCTGGGGAGCGAGGAAACTAGATCCCTGGTGGGGGGCGAGTCCCCGTGGAACATTGTATTTAATAAATAATAATATCATAATAATAATAAGCAATGGTTTAACCAGACTGCTTTTTTGCCCTGAAAATCATGAAAATTCCGACAATATTTTATAAATTCCGGTAGGGATTTTTGTAAATCTGGGTTACAGCTGTCAAACTTCAAGATGTTGGGTGCCCCTAGAGGGTTTTGATGGTGCTGAATCCATTTCCACCATCAAAAACATGATTTAAACACTACTTTTGCAAGATTTGTTGAAATCTTTTTGCCTAGATTCCACCACTTTTGACCATCCAAGCAAATCCTCTGCCTCGGTAGACGACACCTAATAATAATACTAGTAAGGATAAAAATATTAATTCTTGACTTGTATAATCATCACTGATTTGATTTTAAAGTGGATTCCATATGTCGAGATCATCCTTTATCATTGAGACATGACTTTCTATTTTTGGAAAGTCACTTCCAAATTGAGATGTGACTTACTATTTTTGGAAAGTCATATTAGATTGTCAAAAGGGAAATTTTATTATAGGTGGTTCAATCAACACTGAAAGATATGATTTCTTATAGGAGAAATTCATCCCCGAGTTGCAAAATTTTAATGACCCCTCCTGTCATCTTGTCCCCACACAATTTGCAACTTGGATATTGGTGATTTGTCCTACTATCAGGTTCTCCATATTGCCAAAATGGGTCCAAAGACTTTAGCATATTTGTAGTGGAATTGTTTAATGCACAACTTCAAAATTCATTCCTAGGGCACCAAAAAGACAAAAAAATGGCATGAAACCCCCACTACACAACAAATAACATCCTAAAAAAAGGAAGAATTTTTTACAACATTATTTTCAACGAAAAATGACAATAAGCGGGGTGCATAAGAAAATTGAAAACATAAAATGAAGCTTGCTGTCCAAATATGGAGAAAACCCTTGCACTGGTTCATGGGCATGAAAATTATTGTAAATGAAAAAAAAACAAAGAAGGAAAATGTTGGTAGGCAAAGAGGTAAGCAAACATAAGCCTAAGGCCCTAGTTCTATGGAAAAAATCATTAACATATGGGTTTCTAAGAACATACTTGTGAACGAAAGAAATGTAGTTTGACTGATCTTGAATCTTTGTTCCACAATTTTTGTTTGTTTGGTAATGATAATGGTTGTTTGATACTCAATCCCTCCTAAAAATTGACACAAAGCTCTTCACCTTCCTTCTCCAAGACCAATAAAGCAAAATGACAAATGAAAACCTAAAATCCCTTTTGAGAGGTGCGGACCTGCGCGCTTAATGAAATTTTGTGTCGTTGCGTGATATTTTGCTGAAATTTCATTTGCCCAAAAGTATTGCATTATTTGCGAAATTTCGCCGATGTTTTCAACACTGGTTTTTTTCATAAACCAATTCTTGAGTGCTTCTTTGATAGAGTTCCCCTTCCAAGCATTTTCAAACTAATCAAACGATCAATTTCTTGCTAGACTTCAAAAGTATAGGCATAAGTCATAATAAGGTAAGTGCTTTTTTTCTTCTATTTCGAGTTAATGTTGTAGAGGCAACCAATGGTGATAATATCTATGATATTTCGCGAAATATCACAAATGTCACGACATTTGCAAGGAAATGAAATTTTGGCAGGTAAATATCGTGATATTTTCAAAATCTTGGCTAAATATTGCCAAAGTATCACAAAATGATGGTAAATATCGCTGGGCGTGTAGGGCCGTGGCTACAAAAGTGATTTTCTTGGTTTTATTTGGTCATTTTATTTTGTTGGTATTGGAAAAGGAAGGGGAAGAGCTTTGTGGTGGTTTTCAAGGAGGGATTGAAGATCAAGCATCCATTATCATTACCAACCAAAAACTTCTTGTGGATCAAAGATTCAAGATTGGTGAGATGAACTTCATTTCTTCCATTAAGAGGTATGTTCTTAAAAACCCTTATGTTGTTTTTTTTCGTAGATTTAGGCTTATACTTGCTTGCCTATTTGCCTACCAACATTTTGATTCTTTGTTTTTTTGTCATTTGCTATTACTTTCATGCCCATGAACCAATGCAAGGGTTTTCTCCATATTTGGACAACAAGCTTCATTTTTTTTAAAACTTTCTTATACCTCCTCTTTTTGCCATTTTTCATTGCGAATAATGTAGTAAAAAATTGATTTTTTAAAATTAGGCGGCTATTATTTTTTGTGTATGGGGGTTTGATGCTATTTTTTGTCTTTTTGGTGCCCTAGGTTTGAATTTTGAGTCTTGACACTGCCCATTAATCCACTACAAATATGCCAAAGCCCTTGGACCCATTTTGACAGTATGGTGTTCTTGATGGTGGGACAAAGTAGACATATCTCAAATGCAAATTGTGTGGGGACACGATGACAAGAGGGGTTACGCGATTGAAATACCATCTGGCTAGACTCCTTAGACATGATGTTGGGCTTTGTAAGGAGTCTAGCACTGACCTTATAAGAGTTGCACTTGAAGCAATTGAGGAAAAAGACAGAAATAAAGAAGAGGCAGCTATGAACAACACCGAACATGCAGGCAAATATTCATGGATATGGATATCTACTTCTGATATTGAACTTGAGGGTAGTGGGAGGGGCTCCACGACGTCACCTGCTGATATTACTGGGAGCAGGATGTCATCATTTTTTGTTCCACAAACTGGACATGGAGCACAACCTTACATAAAGAAAGTTGTTAAAAAAAGGAGAAGAAAGAAGTAGATAGAGTTATGGGGAGGTGTCTTTTCTGGAGTGACTTACCTCTCAACATCACCAAAAAAATCCTTTTGGTAGCCGATGTGTGATGCTATTACTATTGTGGGCCCAGGGTACACAAATGCTACATATGAGGAGTTGCGGGGGCCAATCCTTTAAGTGGAAAAGCAAGACATCAACTCTAGATTGGTGGGGTTGAAGCATACACGGGAGGTGTCTGGATGCATAATGATGTTTGATTGCTGGACAGATAAGAAGGGTAGGACCCTTTTAAATTTCTTGGTACATTGTCCTAAAGGTACCATGTTTATTAAATCAATGGATGCATTAACACATAAAAGATGCAACATTGATATGTGAGTTGTTAGATGGGTTCATCTAGGAGATTGGTGTGCAGAATGTGGTGCAAGTCATAACATATAATGCAACTAATTATGTGGCTATTAGCAGGATGCTTATAGACAGACACCACTCATTGTTCTAGACTCCATGGACAACACATTGTATCGATTTGATGCTTGAGGATACGGGGAAACTCTCGTTCATCAAGGAGGTGATTGATATAGCTAGGAGCATCCCCAGGTTTATATATAACCATGCCTTTGTTCTTAGCCTCATGAGGAGATACACCAGAAATGGGGAGTTGCGGTGTCCTGCAAGTTTTTTCACCAACTTTATTACACTTTATTCTTTGCTTCAATGTCAACTTGAGTTGAAGCAAATGTTTGTTTATGATGAGTGGCGTGATTATACAGCGTGAGTGGGCCTAATGGTTAAGAGCATGTGTTTCCTCTTAAGAGGTCACAGGTTCAAAACCAGACGGGGTTAGAGTATGTATGCCTTCGTACACTTAGCAGTCAAATCGCTGCGCGGAGGTGGGTCCCTTGTCCCACAAACAAGGGGGTCTCATACACCAATTTGGTGTCTGGCTTGCCTGTGACCTTAAAAATGGATATTATTATTATTATTATTATATACAATAGGAGAAAGGATGGGAGAGCCATAGCAAAAATGGTGTACACTGACACATTTTCGCAAGGAGAAGAAGTGCGCTCAGTTAGTGAACCTATAGTAAAGGTTCTGAGATTGGTAGATGGGGATAAGCCTGTAATGGCTTATTTGTATGACGCCATGGATAGGGTCAAGGAGACCATTTGTGCTTATTATGCAAACAAGGGGTCCACTGGGTTTAATAGACAAATGATGTTATGGGATGCGATTGATAGTCAGTGGACAGGGATGATTCATTGACCAATTCATGCAACAACACTTTTCCTCAACCTCGCATTTTCATCCAAATGCAGCTTTGGTTTTGATGGTGGGGTCATGGGAGGGCTCCATGGCTGTATTCATAGGATGGTACTTGATCTCGAGCTTTGCAACAAAATCAATCCTGAGATATAGTTGTATTAGGATGGTGTTGGCCTATTTGGCTTCGATGATGCTATTCACGAAAGGACCCTCTTCATGTCGCGTAAGTGACAAGTCACAACTCATTAGAATTTTCAATTTACTAATTTATAATTCTTGTTTTTTTAAATTCAATTATGTTTTATTTGAAAGTTTAATTATGTTTTAAGTTTTTAATTTTTTTCTTTATTTTGTTGTAGATGTTTGGTGGAAAAGCTATGGTGCAAGGGCACCAAAATTGCAAAAATTGGCCATTAGAATCCTGAGTCAAACTTGTAGCTCTTTAGGTTGTAAGCACAATTGGAGTGTATTCGAGAAAATACACTCAAAGAAATGCAACAGATATAACTTTGAGCTTCATCCTTTAATTGAGCAATTACATTTATTGTAATTTATGACCCTGAAGTGTCAAGACTCATTAATGTTTTTAAAACTCATGCAGGTTGGAGTTCTCATGTCTCAATGATTTGGTGTATGTGCATTACAATCTCCGATTACAAGTGAAGCAAATAGAGAAACCATTGGATGTGGATGCTATTTCCTTAGACTATTGATGTATTGTCTAAGTGAAGGGTGGAGTTTGAGGTTCCCCTCATGGAGGAGTCACCTTCACGGTTAGAGGATGAACCATTAGTAGAAGGGAAACAAGGGGTATAACTTTGAGCTTCAACCTTCAATTGAGCAATTACATTTATTGTAATCTATGACCCTCTAGTGTAAACTCATTAATTTTTTTGACACTCTTACAGGTTGGAGTTCTCACGCCTCAATGATTTGGTGTATGTGCATTACAATCTCTGATTACGAGTGAAGCAAATAGAGAAGCCATTGGATGTGGATGCCACTTTCTTACACAGTATTGATGTATTGTCTAAGTGGAGGGTGGAGTCCAAGGTTCCCCTCATGGAGGAGTCACCACATGGTTAGAGGAGGAACCTTTAGTATAGGGGAAGCAAGAGGAATTAGGGGAGGAGGAGGAGGAGGAGGAGATTATGGGAGCATCATCGACAACATCTTCTGCTACAGATATGGGAGAGCATAACTCTATACCCAATAGTTATCATTTGACATTAGGTGCAGGGCCAGGGCCTTCTACTGCTAGGGGCAGGCCTGGAAAACAACCCATCATGTTTTCCCGTAAGAGGGGGAGAGGGAATTGATCTTAGATAGCTAGCTGTTAGTTTTGTTTGTTTTGCTACGTATAACTCATGATGATGAGATGCTTTTATATATGTGATATTATTTTGTATTGGTTCTCCACATTTGAGTCCCTGATTGGACAATTATCAGGGATCAACAAGATTTGGTATGGCCTTTAGTGTATCCTTTTTATTTGACATCCACTACATCTCATATATATCAGTGCTTTCTTCATATTTATGTGCCAATATGTTAATTTCATGTTGTTGCTGCTTTATATGTTTAAAAATATGAAAAAAATGAATATATCATGCATTTTTTATGTTTGCTGATATCGCTGAAAAGATGTTTTCAGGATACTCGCAGATGTGTTGCTAATGTAGATATTGTCAACATTGGAGGCAACATCAACTCGATCCCTTAGTTTCTCTTTTGAAGGATGCCCTATGTTAAGGTTTTGTTGTTTAACAATAGTCATATCAAGAGTTTTGATTTGGATGGGCAATTGAATTTCCATAGAAATCTTTACCACCGGGGTTTGGTAGTCATTACTCTCAAGCTAGGGCCTTGTATCCTAGTCTAGGCTTGTAGTTACCTAAAGGATTCAAAGACCAAATGAGTTGATTTTCTTGATCATTCAAATTTATGAATCAACTTCATAACTTTTAAGTATAGTGTTCCTATATCTCTTCATTTTCCTTTTGCAATCCAATCTCTTCCCAAGAAAGCCAATATTGTTGTTAGTTTTTGTAGCATCAGATTGGTGTTCTAGTCTTGTCTTTGGTCAGAGAGGCTAAGAAACACAAGATCTCCAAAACCCAGAAAAAGATGGTTCAATTAAGTTAATTAATCAATAATTAAATATTTCCCTAGTCTAACTTAGGAAAAATGATTAATTAACAATGATTAATATAGAAAGGTGAGAAAGAATGAACATATGGGTGTAGTGGAGAACGCTTTTTGGTAGTAGGGACAGGAGTTTTGGTTCTCAGTTGCAGTAGTAGCAACAACATGAGATCAGTTGTAGTGCAGAGCAGAGTTGGTAGCACTGCAGAAGGCACAATGCAGTGTTAGCAGTAGCGCAGATGCAGGGTAGTTCAACTATAGGAATGGCAGATGAATCAGAGTATGCGCAATGGCTTGGTGGGTAGTGGCAGGTTGTAATATTCCTAGTGGGAAATATTAAGTGATAGCAACAAATAAAGCATAAATGTGTAACCGTAAAACTAATACACCAACATAATGACAAATTGCACCAAAAATTGTACCAAGAGCTGAGCCATTTTATTAACTGAGAAAACAAGGTACATAAAAATGAAGAAGAGGAACTTGGGCTTGCTACAACAAGCTAGTCAAGTCCCAGGTGGAAATGGAGTTGCCCAAGTGCTGGGAATTGCTCTCCCAAGTCTCTGCGCTGGCCCAGTAAATTCTGCTATTGCTGGTTGGAAAGGAATTGGTGTCTCGAGCCTCTAAACTACTTAGAAAATTCTAGGAAATTAACAGGAGCCTCCTCATAAGGAACCCATAATAACCCGGAAAATCTCATGGACCCAAGTGGTGGAAATGGTCCCTGAATAAATTGCGTCCTCCAACAATTTCTGCTGCTGACTGTTGAGTGGTACAAGGAATTCTACCCTTAGGATTGCTCATAAAATTTTGCAAAATTAATCCTAGCCTCCTGTCGTAAAACCCACAAAAACCCAGAAACAGTTTGGGCTGAGTCCAACATGCCCCGGTGACCCCAATATGTGCGTGGATCTCTAACTGGCTGTAGATGAAATATGCTACAAAATGCTCCAAATCTCTCTTAGAAAATCACCTTCCCATTGGGTTACTTCCTCTCAAATTTTCCCTTATTCCTCTGTAGCCACACCATAGATTCTCCTTGCCCAAGTGATTGTGCAACAATGCCCAGTGAGCCCCTGCGCAGGCCCAGAACTGGAGCAACTTAGCTCTCCCAAATGCCTCACCAACAGACTTGCAAATTGACAAGAAACTCCAGCCCTCTTTGTGGAATGATTCTTTTCTTATTGGCTGGCCCAAATTGCCCTCTTTGCTGGCCCTCCCAAGAGCCACAAATTTCTCTCCTGTGTCCAAGGAAACTTGCTCTAGCTGAAGGAAATGACTGTAAATGTGCCCAATGAAAACTTTGAACTGAGCTGCCCAATTGCCTCACTAGGGAGACACTCGAAGTTCTCCAAAATGAGGGTGGAATTCCCACTTGGGAATTTCTTGTGCTGAACAACATGGTTGTCTTGGCTAAGTAGCTCAAGAGAACTAATGTTAAATTGTCAAATGATCAAAAGTACCAAATGGAGGCCTCCAAGCTCTATTTATAATTGTTGGCCCTCTTTCCCTTGGTGGTCCTCACCTTCTACTAATTCACACCCCTTCCTTTCTCTCTCTCTTCTTACTAGTGGATCGAATTTCCTTCTCTTGCGGCCCCCACATTCCACTAGTGCCATACTTTTGTATTCCTTCTAAGTCCCATACGCCAAAAATGTCTCCAATGCCCAAATTACAAAATTGTGCTATGCTTAGCACCTCCCTAATAAACTCCATTAATCCCCTCAAATGAAAAATCAAAATTTGGGATATTACATAAGTTGTCACAGTTGTCAGACATCAACAACATATGGGGAGATGTTAGGAGATAGTAGAACACCTTCCTCGCTAAGACAGAGTGTTAGTTTTTGTAGCATCAGAGAGGTGTTTTAGTCTCGACTTTCGTCAGAGAAGCTAAGAAACACAAGATCTCCAAAACTCAAAAAACATTCTATGAGAAAACACTAGAGATAGCTCAATTAATTTAATTGATCAATAAATAAATATTTCCTAAGTTTAACTTAGGAAAAATGATTAGTTAACAACAATTAATTGAGAAAGGTGAGAATGCTCTAGAAACTCACATGGGTTGAGTTTGAGATGATCTTTGCCATTGATGGATTTCTAATCATGGCCATTGGTTCGCCAACGAGAGATTATAAGAGCAGGACGTTGGGGATGGAGAATATACACTTGCGAGGTCGAGTTCCCTGGCAGATCGATCTATCCAACTACAAAGATCAAGTGGGGAAGAAAAGTTCGAGCCAGAAGGGACTTAGAGACGGAGAGGGAGTAGAGATAGTTATTCTGGAGGAGTTTCTAGTTCTAGAGAGGCAACAACAAAGAGGTCGAGTTATTCCACTAGAGGTTGCCTAGGGACTATGCAGGCAATTTTAGTGAGGCAATTTGATTTGTCCGAGCAGGATGTTGATTAAGTTGTTAGAGGCCGATATAATTTTACAGAGGGCCAGAGAATCATTTTTAGAGGTAGCAGTAGGCAAGACGACTTGATCAAAGGCAAATTCAGGTTGTGCGTGTGAAGGTTTGCGCAAGGGTTCTTGGAGGGCTAGTTTTCTGAAGTAGGTTGTGTCGAGATTGCTTGTGGAGAAGGGAAATTTCCCTTAATAATTTGTGTCTAGATTATTTGCTGAGGATTGCCAGTGTGGCATCCAGATTTGTACTTCAGAAATTTCACTGTTGCATAGTAATAATAAAACCTCAATCTGCTCCACCGATTTTCCCATTGTTGCACACATTTTTGTCAAAGTCCATGGAAGCGGAAGTACCAATTTGTTTCGATAGAATCGGATCGTCTATCAGCAGTTCATGTCATTAAACTCATTCTGTAAGTTATGTAATGTAAATGATGTTAGTAAGACCGTGAATGTATGCGACAACCTAGGTAAGCCTATTTTTTTGGCGAGAGTTTCATTCTAGGAGGTTTTTTGTCTCACTGATTCATTTGTCTTTCTAAACATGGATGGTCAGCAGAGTTTTTCCCTCCAGCGTCACCCCAAAGCTAGGGTGGAGTTCTTCGTCAAAGTCTTAGTGAGTACTAGCGTCTTATTGGAGTCTTATGTAAAAGTGATTTGAGAATAATTTAAGCTAATTGGCTAAATTATTTTATTACAAATTACTTGGTCTACTAGATCATATTGTGTCTCAAATTGGGCATGTTTTTGAGGTTTAAGACGAACAAGTATTCTCCCTTTGAGGGTTGAAATTGTAAATCTTATGTAAAATAATATTTTAATGCATGGTCCCTCATACTTAGACACCATGGTTAAAATATTAGAGGGTGGAAAACAATAAATATCCATCGTGTGTCAATTAATTAAATTTTATGGCAAAATTAAATTAAAATCCGAAGCCACAAATTTAACTAATTAGAGTCAAAATTAAAATGTCTTAGGAAAATTAAATTCTCCAAGTGAAAAATTCGTGGGTCATAAAAGAAGTAATTTTTGGAGGTCCTCCACCAAGGAATTATTGGATATTTCAAGAAAAATGGACCTTTGGGCCTTGGTGGTTAAGTCAAAGTCAAATTTTTGAGGAAATTATCTCAAAATAATTAATTTTGAGCTAATTAAAATGGAATTAATTGATAAATTCGAAAATTCCTCAAAAATAAAAATCCAATGGCTAAGTTTAAAATATGATAAAGTATTTTTCAATGGCCAAGATTATTTTGACAAGGATCAAGGAGACTAGTTGTTATTTTTCATTTGGAGGATTTATTTATAAATTAGAGTCATTTGAGTCTCTAGCCATCTGATTTCTGGCTAAGAAAATGCTGCTGAAGCATTTGTGTAAACTATTGTCCCGCTGATAACTATTTCTTCTATCATAATAAAGACTTTGGGGTGCAACTCGAGGTGTATTTGTTCATTGATTTGTGGTATGTACTGATTACGGGCTTCCTATGTTGTGCTAATATATGATTATTTTGAGATAAATACAGTGTTTTTAGGTTTTGATCTCTAAACCCCCACTTTGCCTCTGTTTTATTACAACAGTAATAACAATGATATAATAACCTAAAATCACATTTGAATTGGTCAAAATCACTTAAAATTGCAAATTTTAAATTTTCCTAAATTTTGGCCACTTGGGCATCTTAGATCTAGCCTAGATCTAAAAATTTGCTTGTTGGAATTTACTGCGTAAATTACTGAATCAAGTCTGCAATTTTCTGAATCACACATCTAAAGAGGGCTCAAAATGTTGTTTTTTTAGTTTCGGTAAATTTTTCCTATTTTTGGGCATATTGGGCATTGGTTTTAGCATCATTAGCTTGTTGATCTGTTGGTTTGTTTACTGCTGTAATAAGTTGTTTCAGATCTGATATATTACTGAATACATCATCATAAAGTGGGCTAAATACATAAATTTACATTTGCTAGCCATTGGAAAATTTTATGCTTTATATGTTGGGTAAATGCTATGATCTAAAGTGACTTCCTTGCTGCTGTCATAAGTCTAATAAAGTGCTGAAATTTTCTGAAGTATTACTGCTGATTTGATTTTGGGATCTAACACTTGCTTGTCTCATTCTAAGTTTACAATTTTTTTTGAATTTTGCACTAAAAACACTCGTACACTTAAGCTCTAAATCTCTAATCTTGTGATTGCTATAAGCTGCTTTAACACTTGAGATCTAATCGACATCATTGTGTTTGACATCTAATTGAGGCATTGTTAAAAAATCATTGGATAATTGCTCTAAGTTAGAGATCATAATCTTAAGAGGCTTTAATATCTTGGTTGTCTATCTTAAGCACTTGGCATCTTAAGTTTCATTGGTTAAACACTTTGTGGAATATTGTTGAACATTGACACTTCTGTCTTTAAGCACCTATATTGTCTTAAGATTGTTATCTAATCATTGTTAAGTACTCTTTCTATAAGGTAATTTACACTAAGTACTTAAATAAGATAAACAATCTTAATTCAAGAAGACTTCACTCAATCTATCTTGCATAAGCATCCTAAGACTTAATTTGCATTAATAATTTACTTCCAAGCATAAGCTTGGTTTATAGACTCCTAGGGCAACCCTTTTCCAATTATCTTTAGGGATTCAACTCTTCTTAGTGGTTAACACAGTGACATTGCAGTCGTGACTCGTCAGGGCCACAATCTTTGTAGCGCCGGAGGTAGTGGGTGGGTGTAACACAGGGGGAGTTATTGTTAATCAGGGCACTGCCTGCTTCCCATTGGCGTCCATTTCACAACCTACTTTGAAGATTGTTTCTCAAAACAATTAAGGGAGAGGTTCAACTTAGATAGGCATTTAAGCTAAAAATAACCAACGCCCTTGCTCACACATAACTCTTAGGAATTGCATATCATATAGGTTAGTCTATCATATTAAGCAACGGGTGTCCTTCCAATTACTTGGTCTAAATCTATAATAAGCAAGATTTGCGACTACATAAGGCACTAGTCTTATACTGAAAATCTAATCTAATAATTAATCTTGTTAAATTTTACTGAGTAGCTAGGCCACTTCTTCGTGTCTCCCAAACAAGTTGGTGCATGACTTGCTTTCCTTCACCTCATTTCCATAGGGACTACCTCCCATAGCCTGTTGTTGGGAGACAACTAGAACGAAGTGGGTGGGGATCAGAGTGACAACCCTCGCCCTGAGTGGTTGTTGCGGTGCCTATACAATCTGGGCGACAACACCCAAATTAGGTTTCTTGGGGACATTTGTCCAAAAATAAGTGTCAATTTTATTTTGTGTGTGCTATCATTTTCTCAGTTTCTAGTTTATTTTCCACAACGTTTTTATTGTGAACAAATTGCAGTGTGATTTATTAGTTATTTTGTCGTAACAAAATAAACTGCATAATCAATTAGCTAGAAGAATAAATTTCAGTTGCTGCATTTCAAGGAGTTTTCACATTTGTGACGCGTATAAATGTTTTGACTCCTCGAGAAACATATCTTAGAGTATGGTATTCCCGACTTTTTAGATCCATAACTAGATGGTGTGGGAACCTATATGTGTCATTGTTGCCTATCTAGGGGTCTGAGCAAATTTGGACGTTGTTTCGTTTGCCAATTTTCCAAACAACCAATTTCCTATCAAGGGGAAGGTCATAACCACTACTTTCCATATTATTGATGCATTTTGAAAGTGTCAAATTGGCTTCTTGACCCATTCTTCTATAGATTTAGGAAAATTGTACTTATCTTTGATTACCTATGCTCAAAGTCTAGAGCCTTGTATCAGTCTCATAGATTTTTGGCTACAAGGGACTTTGACAAAAGGAATATGTTCTTAAGGCCTTATTTGTTGGAAATTGGGTAGCCTGGAAGGTATTTCTGAGTGGTGAAAACACACCAAAAGTTTGTTGGTTGGGAAAAGTACCCAAGTGTTTGGGGTTTTGACCGAAAGTTGTGGTCTTGAGAGAGTGGTAAAATAGGGCTTTCTTGATGGACAAGGAAAACCCCCAAGATCACTCACACAAAAGTATAAATAAGAGGCCAAAGGAGAGGCCTAGACGCACAAGTGGAGGACTTTCACTTGTGGAGAGAGGGAGGCTAAAGGACCTAGCCACAGATCTGCTTTAGGGTGAAGCCACAACTGTCCAAGAAGGCCAAGTATTGAGGTCAGATCTACAAGAAGATAGTCAAATATGAGTGCTAGAAGGTTAGATCTACAAGAAGAAAGTCAAATCTGATTGCTGGGAGGTCAAATTTGCAAGAAGAAAGTCAGATTTGAGATTTGAAGAAGTAGATCTAGCAGTTTGAGAAGCTGTAGTGTGATTGTAGAGGGATTGTTGCCAAGGACAACAACAATACAAGGACCTTGAGCTGAAGGCACTGGCTTAGGTATGCATTTGATTTATTGGATAGATTGAAGATCTAAAGGATCAGATCTCAAGCCCTAAACTAGTGAAAATACAAACTATGTATTTTACTGTATATTATGTATGCTAATTTGTATCAGGGTTTATGAAGGGCCATGATCCTTGGTACGAGAGCCCTAGTTTTTTCTTATTGATGGACTAATGAGAGACGAGATTTGGGCTCATATATTCTTGTGCACTATTGTTGATTTCAATGTTGTTATTTTTCTGTCGTATAAAGGTCTTTTAGTGTTGTGTATCTTCAATGTGTTTAGGATCAAGTCTAGACATAGACTAGATCTGGGGTACAAGGGAAATTTCAACATTATCCACCTTGAGATTTGAGTATTGCAAGTTTTTATAAAGAGGTTAGAACTATCCCTTTCTTTCCTACCTCCCCAAGGTAGATGAACTTGAAGCCTACTTGTTTGATCTTTTTCCAAGACTCCAATTAGAGTCGATGCTAGGGACATCCAATAGACAGGGATGGCTTCTAGGATTGATTTGACAAGAATCAATAAGCCTCCTGTAGAGAGGCATCTATTGCACCATGTGTTGAGTTTTTTGCTACCTTGGCTATTAGTCACTGAAAACAACCTTTTTGATACTAATTTTCTTGCAAATGAAAGATTGAGTATTGCAACCCCTCCTCTGTTGCCAGTGCTTGAAAAGGAAAGACTTGGGAAAACAAACCTTTTTCATTCTCTGAGAGGCCATAGTAGGAGATTGTTGACTTGTTAATGTTAAACTTCATATTTATTGCTTCACAAAAGAGATTGATAATCTCTCTAAGATTTTCTACCATCCTTTTGCTTCCTTCATAGAGGATTAAAATGTCATCAATGAAGAGTAAATGGGTGATATATAAGTACCAACATTTATAATGTTTCTAGATCTAGTGGCCTTCTTAATATATCTACTTAGACCTTTTGCAATAGTGATGAACAACAGGGGGAGGAGAGGACAACATTGTTTGATCCCTCTTTTAGACTTAAAAGATGGAGACACAACACCATTGATTAGGATTGCAGGAGAAAGTAAGCTAGTGCAGCTCTTTACCCATGTAAATAAGCCATGACAGAAACCAAGATGAATAAGGATGAGTCTGATGTAAAGCCAACTCACCCTATCAAATGCGTTAAGGTCCACCTTTAGGGATAGGGCTTTTAGGTTCCTAGGCTTGATTGAGTGGAGACTCTTCTATGCTACCCTCACTACCTCGTGAAGTTTCCTCCCTTCTAGAAATCCAAACTACTTTGGAGAGATTTGGTGAGAGAAAATTCCTATCCTCCTCTTGGCTATTATTTTGGAGATAATTCTGTAAATGCCTTTATAGAGAGAAATTGGCCTAAACTTAACTCAAAGTGACTGGGATTATTTATCTTCGGGATCAAAGACTAAGAAAGAAGTGTTAAAAGCTGCTAATTCATTCCCTAAGGTCCTAGAGACTGATTACTTGTCGAAGGTTGTCTACAATGAAATCAAAACAATTCTATTTAGAGATTGTCCAACCTCGGGTTTTTGTTTTTTGGTAGCTATGGAGAGTTCATAGAAGTTCCTTTTTCTCGACTTAAACCATTAGTTATTATTATCTTCAATGTTAGTAAAGCTTGTAAAGAAGTTGGTCGGTTTGATCATTGTTGCTATGGTTGATAACCAGAAATAATTTACTCGTTTAGTAGGCATTTTAAAGAAGTTTGTGGCCATGGAGCCATCCTCTCTCTCTATCTTCCATATAGAATTAATGTTTTTCCTATTATTTGCGTACTCGTGGAAAAATTTAGTATTTTTGTCTCCTGACTACAATCAAATAGCTTTGCTCTTAATTTTCCATTCTTTTTTCCTATCAAGATTTTCCCTTTTTTATCTTCTAGGAATTTGATTTTTTCCTTTTGATTTTCTCCGAGGAAATCAAAGCCTTATTCGTTATAGTAGTATAGGATCTTATTATCCTTCTTTTTTTTCTCAATAAACCAATGAATTGCTATCCTCTAACCTTTTTTAGGTTTTGGAGAAATTCAATGAAGGTTGATTAATCAAGAGATTCATCAAAAGGCTTCCATGTATCTTTTAGTTTATTCAGGAATCTTCATCCTTTAACCATTCAGGATTTAGTTTGAAGGAATTCAAATTTTTTTCTAGAACCACCTCCAAGAACACAGGATTGTGGTTAGAGTCACCTCTCGAGGAAACCCATTTACATCATATTAGAGCTTTTTTTTAACAGGGGCTGGAAAGTTATATTATCAAAATGGCTATAGTAGAACTAACGTCACTGAAAATACATATAAAGTCTGCATGATTCACACTAAACATGTCTATATAAAGAATTATAGATAGTTTGCTAATGTCTTTTGAAAACATTTCAAAATATATCAAATGCTATAAATCCTGTAAAAAGCTCCTAATATACTGATTGTTTTAAAAAACATAGCCTAAAGGGAGTGATGACTCACTGCTTCAGCCGGTCCATTGCACGTTGGTCCTTGTTCTGCAATATCTAGTGCTTTGATCAGTTGGATTGCTGTGTTCTCATCCCCACTGTTTCATTTTTTTGAGGTCCACTAATTGGAAGCCATTGAAAGAGCATCCTTGTTCATAGCTTCTACGATACTCTTAAGAAGATTGCTCTTTGCCTCTAGGATTGCTCACTATTTTTTGACCCGCAAGAGGGTTCATGATTTCTGTAAAGTGTGCCATGTATTGTTGCTCAAATTGCTTAAATTTGGAAATGGGGAGTAGATGGAACCAATGTTCCACGACTCGTACTCGTATAAGACTCGTCACAACGTTGACTCATCGACTCGTAGAAGACTCGGGAACGACCTTTATAAGACTTGTACAAGACTCGTCAAAATACAAAAAATGTTAAAATATGGTAAATTTTAAGCACAAAAAAAGAAACTAATGACAATTCCAATCTTTATAAGTTATAAAAACCACAATATATGCAATAGTTCATAACACCATCTCATATCTATAAAAGTACAACATAACATATTCGATTTTTGTTGAGCAAAACATTTAGATACTGAATAAGAAAAGGACTCGTGATTCCATAGTTAAAATAAAAAATGTCAGCAAATTCAAAATTCATATACATATGTCATAAATGATAAATGATTGTCTCATAAGTTCATAACAATCTTGAGTCTCATTACTCATGGACGACTACACCTACAATAAACCCTCCTGGAGCTAGTGCTAACATCAGAAGGATGAAGCAACTGTGAGGCAGGTGTATTTGGAGTCTCCATTTGAGATGGAAAACTAGAGAGATCCTCTGTCATCAAGCCAACTCAAATTAGGGGACTCCTCCTCCACAACCCACTCATACTCTAAATCAATAGTATCCAATAAAATTGAATCTGTATCCTTTGGTTGCACTTGTTTTGTGAGCATTTGAAGGTTGTAGTGGATGAAAACCAACATCTCCAACTTGTTACTCTTTTTGCTGTGGATGTGCTCAAACACTGACCAATTGTGCTCACAAAAAGAAGCATTGTAGGGTTGACTCATAACTCTGATGGTGAATTCTTGTAATTGTGGTGTCTCAGTGCCACAATCTATCCACCAATGAGCTATAAAAAAATAACAACAAAGATTATTAGTTTGCAAGGGCAAGCATATAAAAGAGAACTAACAAAATTACAAGCTAAGTTCTAACAATTTGCACTTACAAGGCATTTTCATGTCCTTGAGATGTTGGCTTGAGTTGAATCCAAACATGCCAGATGCTTCCTTGTACATATCTCGTTGTATGTTGATTTTCTCCTGAATATCTTGATTCAAGAACATCTTCTCAATGCATATCATGACACCTCTCATCACCTCAGGATCTCTTTGAATGTTAGACCCCTCACTATAGAATAAGCTTAGATTGAGATATGCTTCTGCTGCATGCAATGGTGAATGTAGTTGCCTGTCTCACTTGGAATCAATAATTTTCCATATAGGGATATATTTAGATTCATTTCTTTTATAGAAAGTCTTGATGACCTCTTTGGTCTTGTCCATGCCTCATAAATATATCCCATTGCAGGTTTCTCTCCATTCATCAATCTCAAGACTTTCACAAGGAGCCAGTGAAGCTGATAATCGCAGTGACTTTGTCCCACAACTATCACCAGAGACGGATGCTTTCACAAACAATGCTTCTGGTTTTGTGCTATCTTTCCAAAATACCCATCGCTGGCTACAAAACATTCTTCTTAAAGCTTGCTACTCATACAAAAGGCTTTGGAGGGAAAGATAGTTTGTAGTAGACTGTGTGACAGCTGGGTGACTAAGCTCACCCTGTGTGAATTACCTCATAAGGTTCAACACCCAAGCATGATTATAAATATAATTGGTAATTTTCTTGCATTCTTGTATACCATATTGCACCCACTCCAACTTCCTAATGTCCTCTAGCATCAAGTCTATGTAATGGGTAGCACATGGAGTCCAAAAAATGGTGGGATATTTGGCACAAAGCAACCTTCCAGTTGCCACATAATTTGCTGCATTATCTGTGATTACTTGGACAACATTTGTAACCCCAACTTCCTCCACCACGTCAGCCAACAATGTAAAAATTAAATGTGCATCTTTTACATTTGCAGATGCATCAATGGATTTTAGGAACACGGTTCCTTTAGGGCAAGCTACAACAAAATTTATTATTGTTCTACCCTTTTGATCTGTCCACCCCAGTGTTGCACGAAGCGCCCCCCCCCCCCCCGCTCCGAAGCTCCGAAGCGCGCCCCGTACGGAAGTGCCGTACGAAGCGCCTTCCGAAGCGCGCTTCGGAAATGCGGAAGCGCGATTCGTAAATTTTTTTGCGCTTCCTGGAATTTCCGAAGCGCGCTTCGTACGGCGCTTCGGGCCGCCGAAGCGTGGCGCTTCGGAGCAGGAAGCGTGCGCTTCACGCACGCTTCCGTACGCTTCGGCGGAAAGGGGCGCGCCCAAGGGAGAAAAACAATTTTTTTTTTAATTTTTTTTTAAAGTTAAGTTAACTCAACCTTAAGGGGGTGGGTTAGGGTGAGGTTAAGGTGAGGAATGAAAAGAATAAAGCCCCCATTCATTCCTCATTTTCTCACTTTGAGTTTATGAGAGTTGGAGAAGAGAAGAGAGGAGAGGAGAAGAGAAGAGAAGAGAGGAGAAGAGAAGAGAGGAAAGGAGAGGAGAAGAGAGGAGAGCTTGGAGGAGTGAAGAAGGAGGAGCTAGGAGAAGGAGGAGGAGCTTGGAGCAAGAGCTTGGAGGACTTCATCTACAAGAGCTAAAGAGGTAAGTTCAAACCCCAAACTCCCTTGTTTTTTTGAATTTTTTTTTGTATTTTTCTCCTCCCTCTCCTACTCTTTCCCCTTGTTTCTACTTGCTCCTTTATTTACAGGTTGCCGTTGTCCACCACCTATATCCATATTCCAAGATGGTGTTCTTTTGGCTTCTATGTATCATTCCACTCTTGGTTTTAATGATGGCAAGGGTGAGGAATAGAAGGGAAGAAACAGAAGAGGACATTGGTGATGGTCCTAATAGTAGTGACCCAATGTATGATGAGGAGGAAGGGTTTGAAGAGGAAGGGGATGAACTTGAAGGGGACACTGAAACACAAGATGGGAAAGCTACATCAACACCCTTGTGGAACTATGTGACCAAACTTGATGGGGGAAAGGGTGGTGGATCTTACAAATTTGTGTGCTCTCATGGTTGTCATGGAGGAAAACCATATTGTGGTTCATATACCCGTCTGAGGAGGCATCTTTGTGGGGTGCTGGACAGTGATGAAAAAAAGGGTTCTGTGGGGGTACAAATTTGCCCAAACATTTCAACTGAAGAAAGAAGAAAATACATCCAAATAGAGATGGCTGCACAACAAAAAAACAAGAAACAAAAAACTCATTCTGAATCAAGTGCAACCTCTAAATTTGGTAGTTGCTCATCTCCTCATGGTACTTCTGCAAGCTCTGGAGGTAGAAGAACAATAGGGGATTTCCTTAATGTTGCTGGGAGGGATGATGTGGATGGAAAGATAGTCCGTTTTCTTTGTGCTTGCGGTGTACCATTCAATGTGCTTCGCTCTCCCTATTGGCATGAAATGGTAAAGGCCATCAATGAAGCCCCAAAAGGATACAAGGCCCCCAACTATGAGAAAGCTAGAACAGTGTTATTAGAAAGAGAAAAAGCTAAGGTTCAAAGAGCTTTGACACGTTTTACAAATGAGTGGGTAGATTCTGGGGTATCCATTGTATCAGATGGGTGGACAAATATTAGAAACCAACATTTGATAAATGTTCTTGGTGTTTCTTCTAGTGGTGCAGTATTTATTGCATGTCATGACTCCTCCTCCATCACTGCATCTGCACAAAACATTGCAGATCTCCTATTGAAATCAATCAAAGATGTTGGTCCGAATAATGTGGTTCAAGTGATCACAGATAATGCAGCAAATTGTAAGGCAGCAGGAAAAATTATTGAGCGTACTCATCCACACATCTTTTGGTCTGGGTGCCTGGTTCACACATTGAACCTTTTGATGCATGATATTGTGAAACACAAAGAATGTGGGTGGATTGCTGAGGTTTACAGGAAAGGGAAGCAGCTCATTAAATTCATCACAAGGCATACAAGGGTAAACTACTTCTATGGCACTTACTCCAAGTTGCAATTGCTTAAAATTGCAAAGACAAGATTTGCTAGTTATTACCTCACCTTTAGGCGGCTAGTGAAGGTGAGACAAGCTTTAACTAATCTGGTGTGTGCTGAAACATGGGATGAAATTAACACTGACACAGATGGTGCTAATGCAGTCAAGGACACTGTTCTTGACAGTTACTTTTGGTCACAGGTTAAATATGTTTTGCAATTCACCAAACCAATTTATTACATGATCAAGTTTGCAGATTCAGATCGACCAGTAATTGGGGAGGTGTATGAGCAAATGGATAGCATGTTGGGGCAGATTAAAGACATTGTTGAGCCTAGAGATACCACCTTGTACAATTATATTCGTGTAGAGGTGCAAAACCGATGGGAAATGCTAAATATTCCATTGCATGCATTAGCATATGTTTTGACACCTAAATACTATCATACATCATGGCTTTCAACACCAGCACCTGGGGGGGGAAGCAGGAGAAAACCACACCAAGATCAAGAGGTTCACCAAAAATATATGGCTGCATTGAGTAAATTAATCCCTGATGAGGAGGACGCTGCATTGGTACGGAGACAGGTGAGCAACTATACGCTCAACACTGGTCCATTTGGGAGCATGCATGCAATTAAAGATCGAGAGACTTTTTCTGCTCTTGAGTGGTGGAACATGCATGGAGGGGGTACTCCACTTCTACAGAGTTTGGCATTGCGGGTGCTATCACAGGTGGTAAACACTTCTTCTGCAGAGAGGTGTTGGAGCTCTTATTCTTTCATCCACAGTGTTAAAAGGAACAGGTTGAGTTTAGACCGGGCAGAGAGCTTGGTTTATGTTCATTACAACTTGCGATTGTTGTCCCATTACTGTGAAGATGCAAAGTCTAATAAAGACTTGTTGATTTGGGACAAGAATCCAGAGGAGCCCAATTTGGAGGATGGAGTGTTGCGACTAGAGCAATTAGAGGATGCTCTTATCCAGGTATGTCCATTGTGGTATGAATTTTCCAATTTTCCCTTATAAAGCATTTCTCTAATTCATGTTTTTAATTTTTTTGTTAACTAGTTTTTTTTTTTTGCATGAATTTTTTGAGCGATTCTAGGATGATGATGACCGTGTTGATATGCCACCACCCCCACCCCCATCTGGTCCCTTGGTTCCTAGGTTCCATGGTTCAACACCAACAACAGGGGGTTCTTCTTCATCAGTTTCAGTGCCACGACTTACACAGGCACCATCTTCTTCATTGCCACCACGTGGAGGCCCGCCACCACGTTCTATTCGTGGTGGAAGGAGGAGAGATTAGTAGATATATTCACAATCTACTACTTTTTGTCATAGATTACTCATTAGACTTGTAGACTTGTGAATTTGAATTTTGAACCTTTTTGGCTTGGCGGTGACCAAGTGACATATTTTGTAAACATTATTATTTGAATTTTGGACATGACAAATGTTGACAGTTGCTCACTTGCTAGATAAATCATAATATGCTCTATGTTTTGTGTTTTATAATATGCTTAAATGTTTTATGTTTTATAATATGCTTAAAAATTTGATGTATGTTTGTAATAGCTAGAATATAGATGATTGTTGTACATACTAGTAACTACAATGGAATCATGGATGCCATATCTATCTTGATTTATGCAAAAATATGCATGTTTTCATGTCTTCTACAATTAATTTGGTATTTGGGATGTTTGTTTTGAGTATAAATGCAAAAAAATATAAATATATATATATATAGCAGACGCTTCCGCGGACGCTTCGCTTCCTAGATTTTTGGAAAATGACGCTTCCGTGCTTCCGCTTCCGCTTCCGCTTCGCTCCGCGCTTTCCGCTTCCGCTTCGTGCAACATTGGTCCACCCATCAGACATAATTGTACAACCTGTAAATTTCCATGAGCTTTTAATGCTTTCCAATTGTTCCTTGACACACTCAAGCTCCTCATCTAGCTCTTTCCCCCTAAGTGCATTATAAGATGGGACTTTGTGTCCAGGGCCAACACTTGCAATGGCATCCACCATGGGTTGATAAAAATAAGACTTTGCATAGTTGAATGAAAGACTATTATGGTACCAAAACCTCCTCACTGCCATATCTGCCTCCTTCCTCTTCTTTTCATTAAAACTATCCAAGTTTGGTTGAGACCCTGGAGTTGTACGAGGACTGAAGAAAGAAGAGGTTATACTCTTGTTTTCCACAACACTTGAAGAGGAGTTACCAATACTTGGACTTTGAATCTGTGTTTCACTCTGAGATGAAGATCTACCTATCCCAACAATTTCATCCTTCCTTCTTGCCCTCTTAGAACTTTTTTCTTTAATGGATTCCAAAGCAGCTGCCATTTCAGTGGTGACTTCATCAGGGCAATTTGACAACATCCCACACCATTCCAGGAATTCTTGCTAGGTGGTATTTTAGCTTGTTTATGCCTGCATGCATTGTGGCATTGCAATAATTGCACTTGACATGGTGGTCATTACCGACAATGATTCGTTGACCATGTGCCCATGCCGGATCACGAGACTTTCTAGAACCCTTTGGTGGCATGGTGACAAAATTTGGAAGATCTATTTTTATTTTTATTTTTTATTTTTTATTTTGGTTTTGATTTTTATTTTTTTTAATTTACAATTTTTTTGGGCCTTGTGGCTGAGTTTCTGAGCCACACAATGGCCTCAGTTTGCAGGCCCTGTGGCTGAGTTCGTGGCTGAGTTTCTTAGCCACACAACGGCCTCCTCCTCAACCCGTAGGTCCTCTGAGAAACTCAGCCACATAGTGAGGCCGCCACACAACGGCCCTGTGTGGCTGAGAAACTCAGCCACATGCCCAAACATATAAAAAAAAATAAAAAAAAATAAATAAAAAAATAATTTGAATACAAAAAAACTACATGGGAAACATTCAAACAAGGTTCATGAAGCCTACCTAAAGCTGGGTCTGATCCGATGAAGCCTCCTTTAGCCTCCTCCAAGAGCTCCTTCACTGTGCAATGGAGTCACTCAACACTCATACAAATTAGCCAAACACTCAAATGACAAGTGAATGACAACTGGAAGGGAGAGAGGTGCTTATAAAGCATTTTCTTCCCTCCAATTTCCATTCCCTCCACCTCATTTCCGAAAAGAAAAAAGAAAAAAATCAAACAAAATGTGCCTTTTGAGGCTCGACGGGTTCTATAGCATACCCACGGCTCTTATACAGGTAGCCGGGTATAATAAAATACCCGCCGAGTCGGGTCTTAAGTGTGGGTTCTATGCGAGTGACCCGGCTCGGTATAGAACCCGCCAAGACCCGCAGGTCTAATATGGGTCATGCTTCATTGGATGGAACCTTTATTTCGCTAGACCATATCGTCGTGGGTCCTGAAGTTTATTCTTAATTCCATTAAATTTCAAGGCTCCATAATGAAAAGGCAAACTAAAAACAGGTGACAAACCTCCAATTTATGCTCAATGAAATCCAAGATGCCCAAGCACCAAGAAGACAATAGTTGCTCGAATGTTAAACAACTCTTTGGAGTTGTGTAGACGTGAAATATTCTTGCCTTTTTCTCAGAAAGGGAAACTCTGCCCCAAATATGTATGCAAACTGTAGGGGTCAGAGATTTAAAGCCAAAAGGAGAAAGACATTGAACAGAATTATAACCAAATAACTGAATCAAGCCTGCAAATGAAAAGTGCTGCAAAAGTAACTAAGAACCCCATACTGAGATGCTGGAACCAATGACAAGGTTCACGATGATTTGGGAGATCAAGGACTTAGAGAATAACTTATACCCAACTATAACAGAGGGAGATTCACGATGATTTTGGAGATCAAGGACGTAGAGCATAACTTAAACCCAACTATAACAGAGCGAGATGCAGTACCGACAAATATAAAGCTGTTCCTGCAGAAGATAGTCTAAAAGTAAGCCAAAGAGAATAATGATAAACCAAAGGTCAGCATGGAGAGGAGCAAGTGAGAAATATGAATACCTTCCCACCTGAGTGGAATTCAACTGAGTTCTATCCCACCTACATCGAGATAGAATAAATCTGTGGCTTTAAAATCAAATGCTTTCATAGCTTGAGGCATCTGTGAAAGGTTGGGAGGTTGTTTCATGTTAAATGCTTTGCCTTAATGGGAATTCCTAAGCGTGAGTGACATCTATTGATTAATGACGTTGGTGCTTGTCATTAAAATAAAGGATTAAATTATGCAATGGGTAGATTGGATGTCATTTACCCATAACACCCTCATTTTGAACCTAATAGCCATGTTAGCCATTGTGTCAACTTCTTGTTTCTTGTTTCAGAGGACTTGATAATAGGCTATTTCCCAAATCTTCGAAGCTTCATGTTGCACTCTAACGATGGTTGAGTCTAGCCTATGATATGCTTGTTGTTTCTTGATTATAACCCTAATGGCTGTGGCAGAATCTCCAACTACAATTAATTGAGGGATACTCTTTTTTGTTGCTAATCTTAACCCCTGAAGTAATGAATAAGCTTCCACTTGGTCATTAGAGGGAGTTCCTAACCTCAAGGCATGTGACAGATCCGCTCTTCCTTTGGGATAATAAAAGATTACCCCTTTTCCTACCACCTTTGATGTAGTCTTACAGCTTCATATAGAAAAGCTTATGAGATTAAGAACTGGTCCAATTTTTTTGCTATTTGGACTTTCCCTGTCTTCTTGTTTCTCTAAATTGGGGTTAATTTAGCAGACTCCATGTCAATGGGCGCTTCTAGTTCCAATTTATTTATGAAGAATTTTGAGAGGTTATCCACTTGAGTTGCTGGTCCATAGACCTCAGAAACTCCTAGGCAGAAATTTAGGTCTCCACCAATGTTCACTAGACATTTTATAGTGCAATGTCTGCTCAAAAAAAGTTTCCCGATATTCCAACCTGTCAGAAAAGGCCCATGAACGTTTATACAAGTGATTGCTTTTCCCATGTCCATGGAGAAAGGGTAATTCTCAGTCCTGATATAAAGTCCGATAGTTAATTGGAGTGCATGATCCTTTTTACCATCCTGTGATTTCTTCCCTAGATCTTTCTAAAACATCAATAAAGCAGAAATCCTAACCCTTCAAAATTCTTGGCAAGTTATTAATAACCTTCTCCCCATATGTCATAATCTCTTGCAAGAAGATGATAGATGGGTTGTGAACTTCAATTGACCTCTCAAGGGCTTATTTCTTTTGAGGAGTTGGCTAGTTCTCTGCACTACACAGTTAGAAGAATCACTTGTTATCGTCCATAGGGGCATTTGCGCAAGAGTTTTGTGGTGGCCATGATTCTCCATATTATTTTTCGGATAACATCATTGATCATTTGAGTGTCGATGTTTCAAACTATACATATCTCGGTTCATCTTTAGGAAGATTTGTTGATCTTTGTAAACCACTAACTAAACCTATTAATATCTGTGTTCACCAAGAAAAGAAGAAAATGAATGGATCACACCATCATTATGAGATGCTAGATCTCATACTGTGATGTTTTCTGCTGCTGGATCAGAGGAATCCAAATCTTAGTATTGTGCAATCCTCCCTCCTCCTTCAAGTTATCAAGATGTATCTCATCATCATAAGTCATGCACAATGATTAATCTAGCAACTAGCTATTGATTCTCTTTACTGCTTTTACAGGAAAAAGTAATGGCTTATTCTCTTGTAGAAGAAGCCCTGTGGATGGTAACAATGGGCCATTGGTGAGTGTCTCACTCTGTGTAGAAGATAGTGTTGACACTTGCAAATCAGCCTTCTCTCTCCTAATGTCCTCCCTCCTCAATAGTTGTGGGCATTCTCCCTTGCCTCTTGCACCCCCTCATGTAACCACTCCAGTGTCTCCTTCATAACTAGTCTCTTGGTCTGCACCCTGTCCACCTTGTGAATTTTAATAAAAATAAATAAATACTCATGCACATGAATGTAAATCCAAGCCATTAGACAACAAATATGCAAAAGTTGGTTCGTATCTATACTATATAGCATGTGAGGGTGAATACAGCAAAATGGCACAAAGTGTGTTACATATTTGAAACAAAGTACATCATCATCAAGGCTTTAAATGGCCTCCAAAGTCCAAAAACATCATGCCACATCAAATAACTACATATCATAAAAATCGTTCCCTATACTGGGATGATCTTCATCATCAGTTGCATTCTGTGCTTCCTCTAGTCTTCACCCCAATCCTATAGGAACATTGGTACTAGTGCTTTGTGCTATATGTGGATCCATGTCCATCCATCTTCTTGTTGCTCAACTCAACATTCCCAATTTTGATGAATATGGATAATCAACGTATTAAAATATTCAGAAAGCATTAACATGCTTGGTTACTGGTTTTGGCTTGAGTGTGACCAGTACACTTTAGTAAGGTAATGATAGATGAGTTCAAAAGTCAACACCACCAACATCAGGGTACATAGAGGGGTTGGCACTTTCAATTAAATGCCAATCCCATATCCTCATACTTGATAGAATCTAGTCACGAGACACTACAGTGTCACCAGTGCCCAATGCTGAATCTTGAAAACTGTTTAGTCTGCTAAATTCTGAATGGGATATGAAATTATTCTTTCTTTATATGAATTCCTACAAGGTTGGAACTACTCTCAAACATCCTTGAAATCTTATAGGGTGATGTTAAAAATTTAAGTAAACTGATAGAAAAGGAAGATCAGGGAAAACTTCAACTTTTACTTTAAGAATTTAATATTTTGTTAATGATGGCTTTCACTAGAAAATAAAGTCATAAAATAGAGTGATGTTTAGAAAAGTTTGCAGTGTCATGATTTTTTTTTTCAAAAAAAGTTATTTTTCAAAGTAATTTTTCGTTTTGTGTTTGATGGCATAATTTATTGCAATTTTGGCAGGAAATTGCTGATATTTTCATTTAATATTTTCAATTGCTTCTCTGAAGTGATGCTTCGAGTAATACTAATGATCAATCTTTGCGATCACCTAGGTGCTCTCAAGAGTCAAGACAATTGTGGTGATTTGTCTTCTTAGATTGTTTTGCTAACACCAAGATAGGAGCTCTATATTAGTAGATGCCAACTTATTGTTCCTCTATCCTTAGTTCAATGGACCATCCCATTTCTTTGATATATTGTTTGCCACAAAGAACATGCTATTTTGAAAATGCTTTTATGATGACGTGGATCTGTCAGATCTTGAACAGATTTCATCGTATGCCTAATGGTGTTAGGAGGCTCGAAGGAGGATTTTAGCTATCCTATCAGTGACACCTTGAATGTAGAGCAGAAAAGCCTTAGCAAACATAGATTGCATACTTTGTTCTCTATTCTAACCATTCAACCAACTCTTTGACAAGTCTTCTTGACAAACTAAGTCACATGACACAATGATATGGAGTACATCGAAATAGGAGTGTCCAACATGAGACACGGCGACACAGGACTCGGAGGACACATTTTATATATAATTAAAAATGTAATAAATTAATGAATTACACATTCAAAAAGAAATTTAGACAAAGATTCAATTTTTTAAGAATTTAGAAACTAAAACATTCACAATTTTACATGATGAAACAAATTCAGTCATCCAACTTTTTCTCCTGAGCCTGTTGTCTTGCTAAAACAATGTTTTTTTCCAGCCTCTGAAGCTGTTGTTGCAACCCCTCTTCCAGCAGATAGAGGACTACCAGACCCTGAAAAAAGTGGAGTGGGGACAACATCATTGGAGGCATTCCTCTCATTCCTTTAACCTTTTGCAGCCGCCCTTGATGATAGAGCCATGATTTTTGTGAAATGAGAAAGACAATGGACTGATGTAGGAAAAACAATGAAACAGGAATCGGCGATTCTGCCGATTAATCGCGATTCCTAATCGGCTCGGCCACGAAACGAGTAGAGTCGAATCTTCCGGAGTCAAATCGCGTTGACCGAGTTTGACTCGTGGTCAACGCGATTTGAGGCCGAGCCGTTTAGGAATCGCGATTAATCAGCAGAATCGCCGATTCTTGTTTCATTTCTGTGGAGAGGAATTATGGAAAATAAGGAGTCTGATCGAGGTTTCATCTCCGGATTTCTTTGCGTGGGCATACACAGGACAATCCATCACATAATTCAGCACATCCACATCGCCCATCGCTGCAAGAATGAGTTCGCAGATTTGAAAGAACTGGTAATGAGCATCGAGCTGACCATTGTGACAAGATTCCCGGAAAACCCTTGCGAAAGTTTTAGTCATTGGGCTTGAACTTGGGTTGCTTGAAAACAACATACGCAGGGATGCTGTGAAATGGAGAGATTTCGACAATGCGTTCCTTTTTGGCGTCACCCATAGCTGTTGTAAGGATTCGATCATTAGCGGACGCTCACTCTCTACACACATATTTTATAATACAAACTAAACTATTATCTTAGGTTTGATCATATAATATTATTTCATAAAAGTGATTTATTTATAATAGAAATTATCGATTATATTTTTAAGTTGAAAGATTGAAAATATTTGTAACTTTAAAGATTGAAAATATTTTTAATAAAATATTGGGAATTATATAGTGGAAATTTACAAAATATTTAATTAAAATTAAATATAAAAAATGTAGGCTTTTATAGTCCATAATTATAGTAGTGTTTTTTCTTGAGATCCTCACTATGTCGTTGGTGTGAGGAGTGTAAAATAAATCCTCCGCAATACATATTGGCCATCTCCAAAAACAACAATAATAAAAATCAGATATTTTTATTAATGATTTATTTTTTTAATAATGGTAAAATTTAATAAAAGTTATGATGGGTTATAAATTTATGAAAATTTAATTATTATTGATCATTGTTTACAATGTATATTGACTTATTATTATTATTTAAAGAAATTTATAACATTTAAATATTTTCATTCTTATTAAATATATTTTGAACCAATTTAAAATAGTTTTAAGTTTTATTTGAGTACTAAAAGATAGCTTAATCTGTAATATTTATAAAAAAGAGGTGGATAAGCCTTAACATTCTAAGTTATGTATAATTTTTGGTAATTATCATTTATATATAATTGTTGTTAGAATAATGGAGAAATTTCTAGATTATATCATTTTGAGCATTTTTTTTTTTGTGTTTCATAGAGACTTTTTTGTGTCTCATTAAGATTGTGTAGATTTTACTATTATGCATTGTTTGGACATACCTTTACCCAATATTAATGAAAAATGGTTTTTTTAATTCAATATATGTGTATATTTTTATTTAATGAAATTGCCGATTTTTTCCCGATTTTTTCCCGATCCGATTAAAACTTTCGCTCTTTTGCCTAGCCGATTTATTGCCGATTCCGTGTCTGGTAACATTGAGGAAAAACTTGAATATTGGTGGATAAAACCACTTGTCTATCACTTGGAATCCCTTACATTGCACAACAATCCTCAACTGCACTCCAAAATGTCTCACGCCTTCAACTTGTTGAGTGAAATGAGCTCAAGTGAAGGGGAAAACATGTTTTTACGGGACACGGGTCTCTTTTACGGGGGACAGGCTTAGGGAGTGTGTTCCACACATGTCCTCATGTATCGGTGTCTGACATGTAGGATACAGGACACTGGCCCTGTTTGGACGTGTCCTGTTACTTTGTTATCTGTTATTGTGGCTATTTTATAACAGTTCCTTTTTCATTAAGACTGCGGTTTGGTTTAGATTGTAAGCATATTGCAGAAATGTAGATTGTAAGTATCATCCACTGTTTCAGACACCATTTTTCTCTCCCTTTTCCTACTACTATGTTGTTTTGTTTGATATGATTGCTTTATCTTCGTTGTTGATGCTTTGCAGGTAGTTCTAAACTTGGGAGAGTTACAAAATACACATAATGGCCGGATAAGCTGTCTTGGATTGTCAGCCGATGGGAGTGCTTTATGTACGGGGAGCTGGGACAAGAATCTAAAGGTATCTGATGATCTTGTTAAAACTGGTATAGAAATAGCTAGTATATTTGATAGTTTCTTTGCTGGAATTCCAGGCAGGAGCTTGTGCTTCTCTTGGACTTAGGGATGTCTTGTATACAAAGTCATGCATACTTATCTCTTGATTAATTCTCATATTGGAGGAAAGCTATCTTTGAGTTCTGTTTTTTTCATTAAAATTTCCTCATGGAAGCTGTCAGTAATGAGAGTAAAAGAGTATTAAATATCTGGGAAATTTATTGTACGCATTTATGTTTGCAGATTTGGGCATTTGGAGGCCACCGAAAAATAGTTTGATTGGTGAGAGATTATAAAAACGAAATTCACTTGAATGATTAGCCTTGAGAAAATGCACTCTTTATAAAGTGGGATGGGGTATGTGTTTTCTTCCTATTGGCTAACCTGAATTCCTCCTGCAGCTCCAATTATTAAATGCTATCCTGCAACAGTCATGATTCGATGGGCCTAAGCTGTTTTGATATTCTCTTGATCATTGGAGAAGGCAGATCATTTGTAACTTTGTAATATGTATTGATATTTTATTTGTGTTTTCTCATTGCATTTGAGCTGTGCTACACAAAAATGATCCTTGGCTCTATGATTCCCAAGTCTCAGTTCAAGTACATGTGAAGGATCTGGAGTTTACAGTCACATTTCCATGTTCAATAATATATGAAGGCTTGTGGATTTGAATGAAAAACAATGTAATTGTTTTAGTGTGTTACAAGTTTATGATTACAAGGTTTAAATCTGCCAGATCTTACTTTTGTGTTCTTTATTTTGAATCTCCAAAGATTATGCAGAACTGACCTGATTGTGAGTCAAAGTTTTACATTCCCAAAAGCCTCAATTCAAGTTCAAGTGAAGGATCTGGAACTTGCAGATGCATTTCCATGTTCAATTATATGTGAAGGCTTGTGTGTTTGAATGAAAACCAATGTAATTGCTTTTAATGTGTTACAAGTTTAGGGGTACAGGGTCTAAATCTGCAGATCTTATTTTTGTGTTGTTTATTTTGAATCTCTGAAGATACACACAGCTGACCTTATTATGAAGGAAATCAAAATCTGATTGCGAGCCAACGTTTTTACATTCCAATTCTTATTGAAACGTAATGTTTTTTGAACCCACTACAATGAAGTCGAGTGTGTTTAATGGATATTGTATCTATGTTTCAGTAGAAAAGATTCCTTGATAATGGGTTTTTTGAGCAAGATCTATGAGAGGTCCAAGTACAGAATATAGAAAACCGACAATTTTAGTAATCACTTGACATGCACTGAAAGATAAATGGTTTGAGTGCATATATTCGAAATCTCAAAGGATTTTGAAAGTGTGGTTGAATTAACATTTTGTTATCTAAGTTTTGTTGATGGTTTAGAAATTTAACATTGACTAGCAAGTGACCATGAAATGTGCTTTGCATTGAAGCCCCTACAATGATATCTTGTGATTTTTGTATTATTCCATAGCTGTAAATCTCTAAGAAATTTAGGGTGTGGGTTATCACATTTCACTGAGATTCTTTCTGCCCACAATGGATTGCTAAAATAACGTTTGAGCATACTATCATTAGGATTTGTAAGTTTGTTTTGAGAATTGATATTTGCACATGTGAAACAAATTCAATTATTCTTGCTTGCCATATGGTGGTGACATATGCCAATTTACATATGCCAATTTATTCAACTTATTCTTAACCACTTGCAGCTGAAAAACTGAATAAATACAATCCAAGAGCCTCAAGTTTGGGGACTTCCAAGTTTGAATGAAGGAATATTTGACTATGTTCAAGTGTTTGAGTTTCACAATGTCAAACGTCTAAAGGTTTTGCCGAATTCACGTTTCTTATACTCTATGCAGTTATGCATTATATCTCTTCTGCCAGATTACAATGTGTTGGAATGGCTTCACATGCAAGAATTGGATGGGAAATTATGTAGTTATATTGGTGTTTGTGTTGAACATTTCCGGGTAGCGTTTGTCTGAATTAGCTTGTACGCTAACATGGAATTAAAATATGGGAAACTGTTTGGACATCTTTCCAGGTCCATTTTTCATTGAAAAGGAAGGGAACTAAATCAAAGCCTCCTTTGGGGCAAATGGAGAAGCCTACTTAAACTCGAGGTCGCTTATGCTAAATTAAGTTTTACCGTGCTAATCTCTAGAGGTTTTGGTTCAGTCTTAAATTTTTTGCGATATTTTCTAGTGCATCATATAGCGGAAATTCCCAAATCAAATATTTTTTTAATGCCCATATGAGTAATGTTGATCGTCGAAGGATGAGGTTGAGTAACATCGACATTTACGGGGAGGTGTTCCTTGGGGATCGTGGTCAATTTGGAATACACTAGAAGATTCCGCATATTGGTCTAACAGGTCACCAGAGCATGGCGTAATAACATCACAATTTATAGCTTCTTTCAGGTATCTCTAGTGGTACTTTGACTGCTTGCATATAATCACTAGTTTTATCTTCTGCCTGTTGCATTCATCCATATATTTTGTTAAGAATAGTGGTTGCCAGTTGCGAATTCTTTGATACTTCGAGGAGAAATTTTATCTGGGCGACCATTTGTATGGACTTCTGAAATTGGATTCGTTCAAACAGGTCTACGTGCCCTGAATCCGGCGAATTAGACACGATTCGTGCCAATTCGTGTCCAGAAATCGGGAGACGTCGTGTCCGATTGGGACACGATCGAATCTAGATCGTGTCCCAATCAGAGACATAGTGTCCTGAATTCTGGACAGGTCCAGAGAAAAGGGACCCGCGCGGCCATAAAAAGGCCCCTGTTCTTTTTATCATTTTCACTCATCTCTTTGGCAACAGGGTCACTGTGACTTTGTTGTGAGAAGTTTGGAGCAAGGAGCAAAAGGTGTGGGAGCATTTCAAGGAGATTCAAGCAATAGATAAGTGCATTTCCTCTTTATTTTTTTGCATTTGTATTACAACAATTTTCATATGCATTTGTTTTACAAATTTTTTGTTTTGTTTTTTTTGTTTTACAGTATTTAGGGCTCAATCAAGGGCAACATGTAAGGGGTAAAGGAAGGGGAAGATGTCCCCATTGGAGATGCCCCTCCTCCCCCAATTTCATTAGAGTTTGCTAAAATTATTCCCTCTATTGCAAGTAATGTTGAGGGAAGACTTCCTTCTAAAGGTAACATTGAGAAATATCCCTTGTGGAAATATGTCACAAGAGAGCAAGGGCCAAGCAACAAGGTGAAGGGAGGAGGCAATGTGAATTGGAGATGCAACTTTTGCCACAATACTTTCACGAGCACATATTTCCATGTGAAAGGCCATTTGTTGGCTTTACCAGGTTGTGGAGTTGGAGCTTGTACAAAAGTTCATTTACAAAGGAGGAAATAAATGGAAAGAGAGTTCAATGTTGGTATGGCAAATGTGGCTGCAAAATAAAAAAAAGCCAAGAATGATGACCCCCTTCCATTTTTGAAGAAAGGCAACAACAAATTCCCATTTGAGAGTTCTAGTGGGGGACAAGTAGCAAAAATAAAGGCAATTTCACTTGGTCTGATGGACAAGATTTTTCAAAAGGAGAAACGGGAAGAGCTTGATCTCACCATTTTTTGTTGTTGTTGTTGTTTCCTATAAAAACTTCATATCCTTTAATGTTGCACGCTCACCTCTATTTATTGAGATGCGCTGAGCTCTAACTCAAAGGGCTCTATCATGGTATGTGCCTCCTGGTTCAGAGAAGCTTAGAACCACATTGTTGACGAAGGCAAAAAAAGAGGTGCAAAAAATGCTTGAGCCTATTAAAGCATCATGACCAACATCTAGGGTTAGCATTGTTTCTGATGGATGAACAGATCCAACACGACACCCACTCATCAACTTCATGGTGTTTTCCTTGAATGGTCTAGTTTTCTTGAAAGCAGTGGATACACTTGGAGAGTACAAGGATGCACAATATATCAGTGAGTTGTTTATTAAAGTTATTGAAGATGCAGGTGTTGATTCTTGTGTGAAAATCATTATAGATAATGCACCCGATTGCAAGGCTGCTGACATGATTGTGGAAGCTAAATATCCATAAGTGTTTTGGACACCTTGCATTGTCCATTCATTGAACTTAGTGCTGAAATCCATTGCTTCTGATGTGCTTTGGATTGGTAACATTATTGAAGATGCATGACATACCCGTAAATTTGTACAACATCATACAAATTCCCTCACCATCTACAAGGAGTTCAAATCTATCATTGTTGAAGATTGCATATACACAGTTTGCCTTTTCATTCATCATGTTGAAGAGGTTGAGGGAGGTCAAGACCGCTCTTGGGGCCATGGTTATTTCAGAGTTTTGGTCTTTTTGGAGAAATAAAGATCAAGTAACCTCTAAAAGAGTGAAGGACACACTGCTAGAAGATGCTTGGTGGGATAGGGTAGATCTACTTATTGAGATCATGGACCCTATCATTTATTTGCTATGATTTGCAGATACAGACCAACCCATCCTAGGAGAGGTTTATGAGGGATGGGATTCCATGATTGACTTTGTGAGGAGCTTTATTTTACAGAGTGAGTGCCCTGAGTATGAGACATCACAAGAGGCCTTTTGTAATACTATATAGGATATTCTTGTCAGTAGATGGGACAAGAATTGCACACCTTTACCTTGTTTGGCTCACTCATTGAACCCAAAATACTACAACCATGAGCGGCTGAATGGTGGACCTTCCTACAGATTCCTTTCTCACATGGATGGTGAAATCTCACAGGGGAGGAAAGATGCATTTACGCTGGTTTTTTAGGATAGAGCATTGCTTGATGACGTGGAGGATGCCTTTGCAAAGTTTTCCACTGGCACTGGTCGATTTGCAGGATATGATGTGATTAGAGACAGGGTGGCTAAGAAGCCCTATTCTTGGTGGGAAAATCATGGGGCAACAAACCCTCCTATACAACAGTTAGCCATGAGGCTCCTCTCTTAGGTGACTTCATCCTCTTGTTGCGAGAGGAATTGGAGTACATATGGGAATTTGTATAGTGTTAAGAAGAGTAGGCTTGAGCAGTCCAGGGCAGAGACAATGGTGTATGTGCACACCAACCTTCATCTTATTTATAGGTAGAGGGAAGAGTGGTTGAAGGGAAAGACAAAGATGTGGGATGTTTTTCCTAATGATATTGGTCTGGACAACAGTGTTGAGTTGGCATTGGCCAACATGGATCTCAATGATCCAGTGCTAGAGCCTGTTAGATTTAATGATGGTGATACTGTAGAGGGGTCATCCTCCACACTAGCAGATGCAGAGACGACTTTGGATACAGGGGAGGAGGATGCAACAAAGGAGAGCAATGGTGACCATGATGATGAGGACATTGACGCTAATTTTGATGATGACTATGAAGATTGATGACTCATGAGTCATGAGCTACCTATTGCCTTGAGGCTTGTATACTTGTAGTCGTTTGTATTTTCTATTTCTATTTTCCATTGGCATTGCACTACTTATGTAACACATTTTGATTTTGATGATCTAATGAGAAAACTACCACTGTCAGCGTCTTTATCTTACTATCTTGTCTTTCTCCTATTGGATCATTGATGAATTGAATATGTATTATGATTTATCATTTATCTGACATGTCACAAATTACAATTGTATTTGAATTTTGTATGTACTATGCATGCTATAATGTTACTAACTTACTTTGTAAATAATAAAATTTACATCTAAATGAAGATCTATGTTTGAAATCAATGAATTTGTACCATGAATGAGAATTTGTATAAGAAATATATATATATATAAAACATATCTGAACGTGTCCTGTTTCGGGGTCAACGTGTCCAAATCTGACTATATATATATATAAAACGTATCTGAACGTGCCCTGTTTCGGGGTCAACGTGTCCAAATCTGACACTCAAATCCCTGTATCTGACGAATCCTGAATCCACGTGTCAGGTTACTTAGGTATGAACCTTTTTTGTATAGTGAGCTTTGAGTAGTAGTGACTATAGTTGCGGAGGAGTACATGACATGGTTCTCTGAGTGTTCCTTGGGGATAGTGGTAATTTGGAATACACTAGAAGATTTCACATCTGGGTGGATTCCTAGAATTGGTTTGTAACTGGACTGGAATCGATGCCTTATTAGGGTGGTGGTTTATGTTATTATTTGTGACTGGCATTGTGGACATTTATTGGTTTCTGGGGCTTGGTTTTTTTACTCATACACTTGGGATGTTAAATTACCCTTTACTGGAGATTATTCAGATTGGACTACTTCTGTTTGCAGCGCTTTATATTCTCTATCTAATTGTCATTGAGCACTCTGGTTCTCGGCGTCGGAGACCACATGTCTGTTTGGAAACATATTCTAAACGCAATTAAACCAGAGGACAACATTGAGATTGGGATCCCTCCGAACCAGTCGAAGCTCATTTATCTCTGGAGGAAATGGATTGATTCTTTTTACATCTCACGTCCATGCAAACATCTTGGCTTGAGATGCTGCCATAAATGGTGGAAGTGTTGGGGATGCTGGTGGTGGTGGTGGTGCTAACAGGATTACATCCAGCCTATTTTGTTGTTTACGATTCATTTCGTCTGGTGCAGTGCTTGCGATTGAGCTGCTCTCAGAGGCGGGGGGTGGTGGAGTTCAGATTCCGACCGACTCATCGGGTTTCTACTATTTTCCAGGGAAATTTGAAGCATTTCCTGTGTTGTGGCTTTTTCTAGCACCCAGAACACAAGTGCTTTGGGAGACATAAAAAGCTTCCTAGAGACGACCTCTCGGTTGATTGTAGACCAGTGCATAGGACATCTTAAAGAGAGGAGTCCATGGAAGACTATCTAAGAGGGGTTTTTTGAAGCACTCCAATTGTCACGTAATTAAAAGAGAATAAAGGGGGCTTGGTTCAATAGTCTGTCATAGAGGGAAACTCAAGTCGATGTAAAAAGTACAAAACCAGGCACCAACCTTAGAGAAATCTCTGGCTCTGGTGGCCAACACACGACAACAGACAAATTTATATTGAAGTTGTAGTAAAGTGAAGAGGAAAGGAAGGAGGGAATTCGATGCATAGGGTTGTCAACATGATAGAATCCTAAGCAACAATGTTTTGGCAGGAGGGTGGAATTCGGGGCATAGGGTTGTAAACAACACATAATCCTAAGGAACGATTTTCCAATAGAAATATGGAAGAGGGAGGAGATGAAAGAGTGGAAAGAGTGGAGTGTTTACTGAGGTTTCATACCAGATATAACATGGGTACCATTATCACCAAACAACAAGAGTAAATTTGGGCTCACACAAGTACCGCAGGTTAATCAAATAACACAAATAAATCTGTCTTGTACATAGGTATTGTAGGTTATAGACTAACACAAGTAAATCTGTCTTATACACAGGTATTGTTCGCTGTTTACTAGCATAGATAAATCCATGAATCAAAGAGAAACCGACAGATTCATCACACTATTTTAGAGGAAGAAAAACATATATGGAATGAGATTACAGAGGGAAAAACATACTGCGTATTGATATGCTTGGAATCACTAGGGAGTTTCATTAATACTTGAAGGGTCCAAATACCAGTCCATTACATTCAGCATGCGTCACTCTGATCCCTCATGAACATGCCATTTAGAACCAAGAATGGCATCTCATTATTTAGACCCCCGCGGTTGCGAAATTTCGAAACCTTTTTAAGTGTTTCTCCCCCTTATTTATACAGAGAAGGGGTGATTTGAGTCACATATACAAAATATATCCACTTGAGCTCCAGCAGTCTTAGCGTGCAAGGCTCTGCTGCCCCAAATGATTACAATCGGGTTTTGATTTCTTTCTTGGAAATATGGAAATTACAGAAATCATAAGAAAGGGAAAATTGGAAGATGATGGAGGAAAAGGTCCTTCTTCTGTTCATGTGAAAGCCTCAGGTCAGGGTACATCTTTGTCATCATGCATCCATCTAGCTGCTCAGCTGGTTTCTGTTGATTTCGCCTTAACTGCCTGAGTAGCTCATTCTCTGACATTGGGAGTGGGTCAGCTGTGAATGCCTGTCGTGGACTGGAAATGGAGCATGTCATGGCAGTGCTTTGCTGTGTATCGGAGTGGAGCCCCATGCTTTCATTTACTGTCTGAAGTCGTGTGGCGAAGCAGTCGAATTTATTTCAGTGGCCCGTGTAGTCCTTAGTTTCTAGTTGTAGGGGCTTCTACAGGACTGACCCATATCAATTTCCCACTGCCCCGTGCCTTTATTCATTGCCTCAGCTGTCGACTCATACACCTTCAATGCCTTGTACCATACTCTCGAGGCCTCGCTGTATTGGGGTTTTTAATTTTGAAACATTATGAAACCGCGAGCTACGGTGCACCTTAGCCCCCTTTGGTTTAGCCCCTTTCTGCATTTCTTCATCATAGGACCTCGTGTTGTGACCTGGGGCTCAACCTCTGTATCAGAGCCCCCTTATCGACGATTTTAATATTATTGGCATTCGACGGTTCATGACACTGCCTTTGTTTGCTCCCTTTGGCCCTTATGATCGCTGATATGCGGGGTTGCTTGTTCGGCTCAACTCTTGGTTCTTCGTTCTTTCCATGACCATCAGGTAGCCCCCCTTATCGGAGCCCCTTTCCAATCTGCAAATTCCTTATGATGCCCAATGTGTTGATACTTTTGATCACCGATATGTGGGATTGATGACGTCATCAATGCCACGTGGCACTTCTTGAGTGGTGACACGTGTCACTCGAAAATTCCCCCATAGTATCCCTGAAAATGCCAGATCAACATGCTGCGTGTCCTCCTCACTGCAACATCATGATGATGTCAATTGCCATGTGTCTTTATCGGGACCAATCCTGCTCTGCCACATGCCCCCCCTGGAGGAGAGAGAAAGGGTCTACTTGCCCTTGGTTTTTCACTGATTTTCTTTGTTAATAATTTTTCGGCCCTCTTGGCGCTTTACACTATCTATCACAACAGTGCGATATCGCACTGTTTTAACCCCGGTGTCACACCGATTCGCCGATGTGTGATACCTTGGACTTGTCGATCGCCGATAAGCCTAAACCTTGAAATCGCTGATCGCCGATATGCTTGGTCCTTGAAACCCCCGAGCTCTGATTGCGATTTGCGATGCGCTCTTGGAGTGCGATATCGGTGATCAGTGACCACAAGTTGATCTGTCCTTTTCCCTGCCGCTGCTCTTAGGGAACTGCGATTGCAATTAGCCTTCCCTTGGTCCTTTCCTCTTTGTTTTTTAGCTTTCAAAGGACAACTTCAATCTGCTCTAACTTCTGAGCCATAAGTCTACCTTTGGACTTCCATATACCGTTGGAAATCTTATCACGAGCGCTATGCAATGGAGAGGGTCCGACTTAGCTTGGAGAGATTCTGTGGCTTGGGAGATGGCTTCAAGCTTTACTACTCTTTCTCACCCTTTTCACAACTAAGAACACATCTAGCAATGAGTGACAACATTGGCTCCAACTGGGGACAGTGCCTTGCGGGCAAGGCGCTGAGAACCTGCAGACCAGTGTCCTTCACCATTGGGCATGGAGTCAGAAATATAATGAATTTATACAACCATAAAATCTCCATGGGACTTCATTTGCTAGGAGTACTTTCCTCATCAAATTAAAATGCAGAAAAATAAATTCTACCAATTGGAAAGTAAATGCTCAGTGAGTGAGCTTATTTTTATACAATTCCTACCTATGTACAGGGCTCAATTCACCTAAGTGAGTTCAACCCTCCAATGGAGCCAGGCCAACATTTGGGTGTTGGACCTAATGCCTCCCTGTTGTTGAAATTCAAAAATTAAATTAAGCATGCACCATGGAAAATCTTTAAACAAAGAACTTGATGCATACTCTAGAAATACCCTGTGATGCCGACTTAAGAATGTCGTCTTGTAGTTAGCTACAGGGTCATAGAACTGACAAGGAAAGGTTGTAGTTGCCTCTTTTTCACAAACAATGTGCGGACGAATGTCTTCTTGGTCAGGGCAACCACAAACACTATTTAGCTCCTTAGCCTTAGATTTTTCAAGAAAAACTTGTCGCTGATCATTTGCTACCCATTTGTCAACAGGGCAACCCTCTTGGGAATCTGCAATGGAATCTTCAGTTTCTGAATTGTAAGAGTCATAGACTGGAGGGCCTACTGAGAATTCTCGGCAGGGACCTTTCTGCAATAGGTAATCACATACACTGCTTCGTCCTTCAGCATTGGGCTCTTCTTGAAAAATTTGTTGCTGGAAGCCTACTCCCCACTTGCTGGTAAACAACTCCTTTTGAACCTTTGCGGCAGTCTCATCCTCTGAATAATATGAATCGTAAATCGAAGGAGGTTCTTGATCTTGTTCTCCAAGTGAAGGGTGTGCGTTGTAAATTGGAGCCTCTTTATTAACCTCCTGGTAGGCCTCATCTTCTTGTGCAACTTGCCATCACTGGGATTGTGGTGGCTCTACATCACTTGACTCTCCATCAAAGTCATATACATCATAAGGAGGAGGAGCATCAGATTCAACTGAATAAGATCTCTGAGAGTTTATTTGCAGCTCGATGATGTTTCCTTCTTCTCTTTTTTACTCATTGGGTGATGCTTCTTGATGCAAGCAGATGTTTTCTTGGAGTGGAGCTCCACAAACATCTTCAACAGGGTCATCAACCTCGGGAATGTCTTCACGATTAAAGTGTGCACAACAATATTCAAACAGAGCATTCGGTGGATATAGTCTTTTGCAATAGTGATTGCATGCTATATGAAAACTTTTTAAGGAAGATATGTTGCCACGAGGTATTGTTTTGTACCAAACTCTAGCATCCTTGTCTAAAGAATACTTGAACAATTTCATTTGTACATCTTCAAGAAAAATACCTTCTTGTTCTATGCATTCATGAATTCTTTGAGGTGCTGGTTAGGCCTTCTCTTTGTGTTCCCACTGAATATAGGCAAATAATAATCCATTCATGAAACGAAGGGACCTGATTAGGGTAACCACTAATAGAAGAAAAATCTTGTGGTGCAAATTCGCTGGCCAAGAATGCAGGAATGGCCATCTCGAAAACCTCCCTAGATGAGTGATTGCATGTTTAAAGGTAGGGAAAGTTTTCAGTTGCTTTAGCATCAGAGCGAGTATGACGTAGATTGAAAACTAGGATGATCAAATAGAGATATGGACCGTAGAGTCGCCAGGATGTTTACCATAAAATTGAAATAGTGGGGTCGTCAAGGTGAGAGATCTTCATCCCACACTTCCCCTGCTCACCTAACAAAGGGAATGTAAAAATTTGTCGTACCCAGTGAAAAATATTCTAATCCGTTCCCCAGTAAAGACGCCAGAAAGATGTTGTGGCTTTTCTAGCACTCGGAGCACAAGTGCTTCGAAAGACATAGAAAGCTTCCTAGAGACAACCTTTGGGTTGATTGTAGACTAGTGCCTAGGACATCTTAAAGAGAGGAGTGCATGTAAGATTATTTGAGAGGGGTTTTTGAAACACTCCAATTGTCATGTAATTAAAAGAGAATAAAGGGGGGTTGGTTCAATAGTCTGTCATCCAGGTAAACTCAAGCCGATACATGGATCCAAATGCTCAGGGGGTAAATCGGGCCAACCTCAAAGAGAAATGTCTGGTTCTGGTGGCCGACACACAACAACAAGCAACTTTATATTGAAGTTGTAGTAAAGTGAAGAGGAGGAAAGGAAGGAGGGAATTCGATGCATAGGGCTGTAAACATGACATAATCCTAAGCAGCAATGTTCCAAGAAGAGGGTGGAATTCGATGCATAGCGCTGTAAACAACACATAATCCTAAGCAACAATTTTCCGATAGAAATATGGAAGAGGAAGGAGGTGAAAGAGAGGAAAGAGTGGAGTGTTTATTGAGGTTTCCTACCAGAGATAAAATGGGTACCATTATTGCAAAACAACAAGAGTAAATCTAGGCTCACACAGGTACCGCAGGTTAATCAAATAACACAAGTAAATTTGTCTTGTACACAGGTACTGTAAGTTATAGAATGATACAAGTCTGTCTTATACAAAGGCACTGTTCGCTGTTTAACAACCTAGATAAATCCATGAATCAAAGGGAAATTGATAGATTCATCACATTATTTTAGAGGAAGAAAAACATATGTTGAATGAGATTACAGAGGGGAAAACATACTGTGCATTGATTTGCTTGGAATCACCAGGGAGGTTCATTAATACTTGAAGGGTCCAAATACCTGTCCATTACATTCAACATGCGTTGCTCTGATCCCTCATGAACAAGCCATTTAGAACTAAGAATGGCATCTCAGAATTCAGACCCCCGCGGGTGCGAAATTTCAGAACCTTTTTCAAGTGTTTCTCCCCCTCATATATACAAAGAAGGGGGGCTTTGAGTCACATTTACAAAATATCTCCACTTGATCTCCAGCGGTCGCATAGACTAGCTGTCTTGGTGTGCAAGGCTCCGCTACCCCAAAGGATTACAACCAGGACTTAATCCCTTTCTTGGGAATATGGAAATTACAAAAATCATAAGAAAAGGAAAACTAGAGGATGATGGAGGAAAAGGCCCTTTTGTTGTTCCTGTGAAAACCCCTAGTTAGGCTACGTCTCTGTCATCGTGCATCCCTCTAGCTGCTCAGTTGGTCTGTCGCTTTCGCCCTAACTGCTTGAGTAGCTCGTTCTCCGGTGTTGGGAGTGGGTCAACTGTGAATGCCTGTCGTAGAGTGGAAATGGAGCATGTTCCAACAGTCCTTTGTTGTGTATCGGAGTGGAGCCCCATGCCTCCATTTACTGTCTGAAGTTGTGTGGTGAAGTAGTGAATTATTTCAGCGGCCCGTGTAGTCCTTAGTTTCTAGTTGCAGGGGCTTGTACAGGACCGACCCATATCAATTTACCATCGCCCTGTGCCTTTATTCATTTCCTCAGCCGCTGACCCATATGTCTTCAATGCTCTATACCATACTCTCAGGGCCTCGCTGTATTGGGGTTTTTACTTTTGAAACATTACGAAACCGCGAGCTATGATGCCCCTTAGCCCCTTTTTGCATTTCTTCATCAGAGGACTGCAGGATGTGACCTAGGGCTCAACCTCTGTATCGGAGCCCCCTTATCAAAGATTTTTAATATTATCGGCATTTGGGGGTTTTGTGATGCTGCCTTTGTTTGTTCCCTTTGGCCCTTGCGATCGCCGATATGCAGGGTCGCTTGTCCTGCTCAGCTCTTGGTTCTTCGCTCCTTCCGTGACCATCGACTTGCCCCCCTTATCGGAGCCCCTTTCCAATCAACGAATTCTTTATGATGGCCAATGCACTGATACCTATGATCACTAATTTGCAGGAATGATGATGTTATTAGTGCCACATGGAACTTCCTGAGTGGTGACATGTGTCACCCAGAAATGCCTCCATAAGACCCTTGAAGATGATAGATTAGCATGCCACGTGTCCTTTGTACCGCCACATCATGACGACGTCAGTTGCCATGTGTTTTTATCGGGTCCATTCTTGCTCTGCCACGTGCCCCCCCGGAGGAGAGAGAAAAGGGTCCGCCTGCCCTTGGTTTTTCACTGATTTTCTTTGTTAATTGTTTTTCGGCCCTCTCGGTGCTTTACATTATCATATCGCAACATCGCGATATCACACTGTTTTGGAGTTGTAACCCCGCCGTCACACCGATTCGCCGATTCGCCAATGTGTGATGATGCCTTGGACTCGCCGATTGTCGATAACCCTGAACCTTGAAATCGCCGATCGCCGATATGCCTGGACCCAGAAACACTCGAGCGCTGATTGTGATTTGCGATGTGCTCTTGGAGTGCGATATCGGTGATCGTTGTGTTACCCTGTTGATATGTCTTGATCACTGGGACCTCTGATTGTCGATTGCGATTTACGATGAGCCTGGGACCTCTGACGTTTGCGATCACCGATATCGACGATCGTTGATCACAATTTTCTCTATCCCTTCCCTTGTTGTTGCTCTTAGGAAACTGCGATTGCGGTTAACCTTCCCTTGGTCTTTTCCTCTTAAATGTTTTCTAGCTTTCAAAGGGCAACTTCAATCTGGTTTAACTTCTGATCCATAGGTCTACTTTTGGACTTCCATATACCGTTGGAAAGCTTATCACGAGCGCTATGAAATGGAGAGGGCCTGACTTAGCTTGGAGAGATTTTGTGGCTTGGGATATGGATTCAAGCTTCACTGCGCTTTCTCACCCTTTTCACAGCTGAGAACACATTTAGCAGTGAGTGACAACATCCTAGTTGTGCAACCCCATTCATGCATTGTCCTCACCTGCAACACATGATCTTGGTAGATTTGATATTACTACTTATCGGGGGTGGTGCATTCATCAACTTATAAGTGTCATAAATTCGGGTTGGTGGTATAATCACTGCATGATTGGAACGTTGGAATATTATATTCATAGTCTTCGGGTTGGTGGTATCTGTGATCAGTGCCCTCTATTGGATTTCAGAATATTACGATGCGACATTCAATCTGATTGACAATATTCCTTCATTCCCTTCGTCCATTTCGGGAAACGATGATGATTACCTCTAAATTTTATTTCGGTGGGGAGTTGCGCATTTATAATTTTGGCAGGCCCTCTCCTCGAGAGACTTGTGATTGGACTATTTCTCAGGCCAGTACCCAGACTTCTCTCGTGGTGTTATTATCCCCGACTTCCCACCTTCTCAAGTCACTGACGCTGTCCCAGATCACCTTACATCCACTATCCATTACGAGATCTCCACCCCCTATTTTGGTATTACACCTTTATTCTCTTTGTTCTCATGGAACACCTCGCTGATTTCATCGCCTCCCTCGACGCTGATGTGTCGGCCATAAAGCATTTATCCATACCACCCTTGCCGCTGAAAATACATGCCCTCCATATCATCCCTCGGGGTCCCGCCACTCCCATGTAGACCATACGAGCCTCCCAACTTCTGGTGCATGCCATACAGGTGGAACACATGCGGCTACTGGGAAATATGTTCAATCATCTCTACAGGGAGGTCATCGGGCTCATGGAAAACCCATTAACCCTTCTACTATGACAAAACTCCTCAGTTCTGGCTACGATGTTATGTGGGATCGAGTGGTAGGCCTGTAGAAGCGAGCACAAGTAGGCAGGTGGTACTTCGTTGATTTGAAGGAACAAGATATGCAGAAGTGGGTGAATACTAAATGGACTCCTATTCTCGACTATCCGTCGAAGGTGAGTAGACTCATGAACGACTAGTTCAGTTTTCACTTTCTGCATTAGGAAGACCCAACGAATTAGACAAATTCCTCGGGTTTCGGGGCACAGTTTATTACTTCATAACTAGTATGTGGGGTTTAATCCATTACGGGACACTCCGAAGAATAACTTCATCTGGGTGAAACTCCCAGGTCTTCCTTTGGAATTATGGACCCGTAGGATATTTGCTGAGATCGGCAACTCCATTGGTCATTTCATTTATGTTGACCCAAAATGTATGGGGGCCAGTGACAAACGAGTGGCCTGGATCCTAGTGGAACTGGGGTTCTCCGGGGGCCTTCTGGGGTAGATTGATTTGTCTTGGGATTGCATTGTTCATCTACGATGTTTGGAATATTGGTGCATTCCATTTCAATGCTTGCTTTGCCACCATACGGGACACTTGCTGGAAAATTTCCCAAGAAGATTATCACATATTGGCTTCCAGCAGCGACAAAAAGGAGGATGATGGAAGCACAAGACGGGCGGTGTACAAGACCCGTGGCAACACACAGGTGGGATGGCCGCTCTTTGGGACCCAAATGGGCCATCATCACTTCTTATAATTTTTTCGGGGGTATACTTCTGTCTGGCTATATTCAGCGTCATCCATCAAGACTTCACTTTATCAACTTATATGCTCCATACAGTGGCAAACATACATTTTGGAAGTGCATGGATGACTGTGATATACTCAAAATAGGGTCTTTAATCATGAGAGGAGATTTTAATGCTACAGTTCCCAAGGAGGAATGCTGGGGAGTTCGATGTTGGGTGGATCCTCTCACTGACCACTTATGCCAACTATTTGACTCCAACCATCTTTGGGATGTTCAGCCTCATACATTGACTCCTACCTAGCATAATGGAAGAGTAGGAGATGAGCACATCGACAAAAGATTGGATCGATTCATAATTCATGAAAACCTTCTAGAGTGACTTGGGTGTATGCGATCCTGCTTGGACAAATCTATGATTTCAGGGCATATGCCCATTGTACTTCAATGGTGGCTGGAACATCCTTGTTTGGGTATACCATTTAAATTCAATAGAACTTGGTTGGAGGATGTAGAGTTCAATACTCTGGTCATCAATTATTGGAGGGCACATACCTGGGAGGTGGGTCACTCCCCGATGCAACATCTTTCAGGATTACTACAATCTTTAAAAAGTTGAGTAAGGATTTGGGAAAGGGAGAAAAAAAAGGCTATGTCCATTGAATTGAAGTCTGTCATGGTGGAGATTGAAAAACTTTGCAATATGGTGGATCGAGATGCTCCATCTGCAATTATTTGGGACAAGCTAAAATCGTTGGAGAGCAGAAAGTGATAGATCCTACTCATCCAAGAATCGACCTGGAGATTAAAGAGTAGAGCCCTATGGTTACGGGAAGGTGATAGAAACACAAATTATTTTCATAAATATGCAAATCAAAGGAAAAATGGAAATACTATTTGGAAAATTCGGAGTCATGGTGGGGATTTAGTATATACCACTGAGGAAATTCAAAGGGAAGTTGTTCATTATTTTCAGTCCTTCTTTCAGAGGCGTTATGGGAACTTCATAGAAGATCAGTTATGGGGTACATCCGACTACCCACTTATGTTCAATGAGGAGTTGAATGAGGAAATGTTTAGGCCAGTCACATCAGAAGAAATCCTCCAGGTGTTGAGATCATTTACTAAAGATAAAATTCCGGGCCTGGATGGTTGGATGATGGAATTCTTTCTCCATTTCTATGATCTGGTGGGGGCGGACCTGTTAAATATGGTGGAAGAGTCCCGATCCCTGGGTCGTGTTTCTGGATCTATCAACTCTACTTTTATTGCCATGATTCCTAAAGCATTAGTCACATCCTCTTTTCTTGACTATCAGCCCATTTCACTCTGCAACATCACTTACAAACTTATTTCAAAAATTATTGTAGAGCGCATCAAAGGAACCCTCTCGCTTCACATATTGAGGGAACAATCGGGTTTCCTACACAACACGTTGATACACGATGCAGTGGCCACTGCTCAGGAGATTATTCATTCCATCCATACTAGAAAGACTAAGGCTTTAGTGATGAAAGTGGATCTTTGGAAAGCTTATGATTGTGTTGACTAGGCATTCTTGTGCCTCATTCTATCAAAGATTGGCCTATCTACACCAATCATTGAGTGGATCATGGCTTGTGTTTCTAGTGCACATTTTGTTGTTCTGATCAATGGATACCCTTCAAATTTCTTTAGTGCTGGCAGGGGGCTTTGACAGGGTTGTTCACTTTCTCCTTTGTTATTCATTTTGATAATGGATTGCCTTAGCCTCAAGATTAAATTGGCTATTTCAGGAGGTCAATTCAATATTTTAAGTCTGTTTTCACATATTAAGGTCTGACATAATTTCTTCGTGGACAACACAAGAGACGTGGGAATGGTGTCAAGAACACAATGGAGGGTGTTCTATGATATTTTGCAGCGATTTGGAGCTGCATCTGGTATGTTGGAAAATGAAGGTAAATCTTATATACTATACTCATCGAGAGATTCAAGGGAGATTAATGAGATTGTTAGATTATTCAACTTCCAATCTCAGCGATTAAGTGATGACCCCACATACCTGGGTTTTAGAATCAAGCCTAATAACTACAAAATTGCAGATTGGCTTTGGATAATTGACAAATATAGGGGCCGACTAAATGGATGGACTCATAAATGGTTGTCTTTGGGGGGCCGATACTTATTTGTACAAGTTGTTCTTCAACAACTAACTGTTTATTGGGCGAATTTATACATCCTCCCCACAACCATCATTAACAAAATCAAACAAATCATGGCTCATTTTATCTGGGCGGGAAGGGAAGAATTTCAAATATCATCTCACAAAATGGGAAAGTATTACTATTCCAAAGGACCATGGTGGCAGGGTTATTTTAGATATAAAAATATTTGGAAGGGCTCTTATTATGAAATCCATGTGGTGAGGACTATTCAAAGAAGGAATTTGGAGGGACATCATCTCCACAAAATACTTGCAAAGGAAAAGGGTAGAAGACAAGATCAGATCGGGTCTACTTGGGAGCAACTCTGGATCCTATATCTGGAGAAGTTTCCAAAAAGTGAGGGATTTGTTTTTGCAGAGAATATGTTGGACATTTGGCAGGGGGAATCAAATAATTATTGGGATCGATAGCATCAAGGAGGTGGTTGTTGCACAGGATTTGACTGGGGATATGATACGATGTCTACACACACGAGGTATATTCCTGTTGGAGGATGCAATCGCTAGATGGAACATAAGTTTCCTATTTGAAAACATATGGGGGAGTTGGGCTTGACAGACACATATGCAGTAGAATGGGAAGTTTATATTTAGTCTCTTAGACTTGTAGGGCTATGCAGAACTAAGGAGGGGGACATCGTCACCTGGGCCTGGAAGCTGTGATCTAATCTGGTGGAAGTGGCAGAAAATTACAAGCATCTCATTCTCACCACCCATGCTCTACATCATACTAGTTGGTTCTATATGGTCTGGAAACTTGACATCCCTATCAAGATCATTCTATTCAACTGGATGGTTTGGAGAAACAAGAACCTCACCTGGGAGAATCTATGTAAGAGGGGATTCAATGGGCCAGGGAGATGCCCTGTAGGAACTCTTCCGAAAACAATACTCACCTGTTCTTCGAATGCTCGACCGCTATCATAGTCTGGAATGACATTTTCTCTTCTTTAAATCTTCCTTGCAGAAGTTTTGGAAACATAGATGATTGTCTTAAATGGTGGTTGAAGCGGGGAGGTAAGGTTAAGGCGGCTCCTTTTCTCACTATTTGGGAATTATGGCGTGCCAGAAATGGTCACATATTTGAGGGACATCTGATCATCTCTCACCACATCATCCAAAAGATTTTACTTTAGCTGGAAAATGTAAGAACTCCCATCCAAGCAATTCGGGATCGATCTCACAAAACTCTTTCTCATCCCTTGCACTTCTCGACGAGGTTCTTTGATGGTGCTACATTGCGATCTCTATGCTACTATGGTGTATGGCTTCGAGTGAACCAAGATTGTCAATACATGATTCATTGGAATGGCGGACCAGGAACAAACATGAGGGTTGAAATCTTGGCTCTCTGGGGACTTCTGTGGTTTTCCAGACAACTGTACATTGACACCCTATTTGTATATGGGGACTCGCAGGTACTTATTGAAGGTTTTTTTGTCAAATTCTGAGTTCTCCCCCCCCATCTTATTGCTTGGATCTCCCAGATAAACATCCTCAGAGGGACTTTCTCTTCAATCTCTCTCCAACACATTCCGTGAGAAAAATGGGGTTGCAGACTCGCTGTCAAAGAAGGGGATCTCTGATAATTTTGGATATATGCATTACACACTTCTGGAGGTTGATTCCATCAGTGCCGAGGGCACTATTCCCCTCCCATAGCAATACTTTCTTCTTCACATATTTTGATTTGGGATTGTTTCAATGGTTATGCTCCTTTTTATGTCTGGCCTTTTGATTGGAAATATATTTTCTTCCCTTGTTTTATACTATTAGCATTGGTATATCATTCTAAAAACAATGGCAGATATGTCTCTTTTTCTTACTTCTTTGCCTATTGGAAGACCTATGCAAGTTTTTTGTACAAAAGACACATTTTGAACTTATGCATTGGTACATAATATAAATCAACGTTTTTTTTTTTCATCTGGAAAAAAAATGTTGATCGTCAAATCCTTTTATTTGCATATGACATCAAAAGAACTTAAGATTTATATTGGGCATTCTATGAAGTATATTTTATAATTTAGGTGAAATACAATCTGGGGTTATTGGTTTCTTTGTTGGTATGGATAGCTGAAACCCGAATGGCAACAACTTTGCTTGTATGCCTTTTGAGGGATGATGTTAGAGAAGTTCCATTTAGTCTTCTAGTAGTTTTGAAAATATTGCAATATACTCATTTGTGACATTGCCCAACTGTAGTAGCATGTATTTAGTGATTAAATGAAGAATAAGGTTTTTCCATGAAATGTAATTGCATTGATAACTTGAGTTCAAATTCATAAATATTTGCTTCATTTCTTATGGTATGAGGGCTAGATCATGTTGACTTGAGAGTTCTTGGCAGTATAATCTTGTACGCAAGAGTTCATTTGCAAGAGTCCATTAAGTTGTGTTAGCAGTAACATGTGGAGTCATACCATGTTCAGTTTCATGTATGGAATATTGATGAGAATTTGTTTCAAACTTGTGCTAATATCAATATGAATGGCACAACATTGTATTTTGGAAAATATTATAGGAAACTGCTCATTTTCCTGAAGTGATTGCTAATAAATATTACAGGAAACTGCTTATTTTGCTGAAGTGATTGCCAATGGTAGAAAATTTTGGCCCAAGCCAACAACAAAGGGGAAAAAATTGCATTATTTCATTTTTTTTTTCGAGGTGAATGAAATGGAATTCTAGTTAGTGAATTATTGTTGAATTTTTTCTTGTGGAAAACTATTTGTACCAGGGATATCCACTTGAAAGGATCACTTTTTGTCGACTCAACCACGAAACTCAATCCTGAGAGTGTCGAGAGAGTTGAACCCATGACCTCTCAATAGCCAAGGTGCTTTAACGACAGGGACTCAAACAATTGAACTAACTGTGGAGGTTGATAGCCCTGTCTATTTTGGAATAGGGTGAAGCAACAAAACTTATAGCTTGTTGACTTAAACATAAAATACACAAAGGTATTTGTAATAATAATTTATTAAATATATAAAATGTACAAGTGATGGACCAATATTACAATGAAGGCTTGCTTTATATACCTAAGCATGTGCCTCTTTATGAACGGTCATGTCCTTTGGGGATGCACATCTTCACTAAACTAATCACTACTTAATCATTGTTTTTGATGTAGTGTTATTATCTATATTTACATTATTTTACATCTATTTTTGATTCGTAACATTGCCCCTTTCTTCGAAAATATTTGTCCTCAAAGCTTAATCGCTAATAATTTCTTCACTTGACTACGACATTTTAGCATTTGTAATTGTTGACAATAACACCTTCGAATTAGGGTTGTCATTATATATATATATATATATGTTTTTTTTTTTGTTTTTAAGAAAACGTGGTTGAATGGGTTACCGGTTTCGTGCTGTTTATAGCGTATGAGCATGGTAGACAGAAGTGATGGGTGGTCACCCCGTTTGACAAAACACGAGTAAACGTGGAGGGTGGCCAGCGGACATGAGCAGGTGCAGGTGGCTAGCAGACATGAGCAGGGGTTTCACAGGAACAATGGATACGTGGGTGTTTCACGGGAATTGTCCCGAGAGAGGGTGTCACAACGACGTGGGAAGCAGATAGGGCGTCGATCGCAGGGACTATCATCGCAGAGGCATGGTCAGGGCCATGGTAAGAATCCAAGGAGCCAACAGATATCGTGGTAGAAGGCCGATGGATATTCGAGGACGAAGCTCTAGAGCCCCTGTGACGCAGAAAAATGGGCAATGCAATCTCATAATCACCCTTGTTATGATAAGACCATGCAATATTATAACATGAATGAGATTTCATCAAAGCATGATCCGTTGAAGAAAGAACAATCTTGGTTAACTGTTCTACAAGAAAATGCCGCAATTATTCTCTCCATTTTTCTTGTGTTTCTAAAATGTAGATAAATGCTGCCTCGAGAGTGGCATTGTCTGCATCTAGAAATTCAAATTTTACTCGTTCTGTAACTTGGAACATTGGGCACTGAGACGACTTTTGTAGGCGACTCTCTTGAAGCTGCTGCTTCATTGTGGCAATCTCAGTGGCATGTCTTCGCTTCAATTTTTGCATGTCCCGACGCAGTGCTTCGACATCTTGATCAACATGGAAAGCAACATATTGAACCATTGATACAACTTCTTCTACCTCTTTGAACTGGACACCAGCTCTCCAGTTGCTTGAACTACTTTTACAGTGTCCCTTAATTGGTCTTGTAACCCATTTATCTCATCTTTCTGGGCTTTACATTCTTGTTCATTATCAAGCTTCATGTCTGCTAGTTATGCTTCATGTCTGCTAGTTATGCTGCCTGAGATTCAATTAAGGACAATGTAGCACCCCTAATTCCAACCAATATAACAACCTGTCTGGCATTCACTACATCTTCTCTACTCTTTCGATGCTTGGCACACAAGATCATGTATTTTTCTTGAAGCTCTGCGTATTAATCTAAAATGCATGCATGACCCTCCATAGCCATATGGAGTGCTTCTTTCAGCTCTTTAGAACATATTTGCTTATTTTCCACTTCTTGATTTCTTTTCTCTGCTAAGCAATTGATAGAATTAAGCTCTGCTCTCAAGTCATCAACCAAAGAGATCCATTCATTTTTCGTCTCTGTCCATTGCCAATTCTCCTCCTACCATTTCTTGTCTGACAAAGTGTCTTTGGTTTCATCAGGTGCTGCAACAAGCAACTCATAAATGGTACAGAGACCCAAGTAAAGAACAAATTTGTTAAATTCAGGCCTCTGTGTAGATTGGTTGACAACAGATAGATGCAACTTATTGGCAGATACAAAATTATTCAAATCTAAACAATATTGCAACTAAGTTCAAAAATTCTTTATCTCTTTTGTTAATGCATCCCTTTCCCCTAATTCACAAAAGCTACAATACTTCTCTAGTTTCTTTGTTCCTCAATCATTGCTCGTGTCACTTCTGGATGATTCTGGAATTTGTCTTCCAATATCTTGTGTTCAAAAACCAATAATTTCGGTTCATCTTTGAAAATATTGGTGTAAGCATTGTAATCAAGATATTCCTTTACAAAATTTCAATCCTTCAAATAAAGCAATGATGAGTAATTATTATTATTATTATTTTTTTGACCAGAGGTTTTGTCCTCAGCAGAGATTTAGAATACCGTTGGAATCAATATCAAAGCGCACGTTGATATGGGGAACTCCCCTGGGTGCAGGGGGTATACTAGAAAGCTCGAATTTACCCAATAAGTTATTGTCCCTAGTTCGAGCTCTCTCACCCTTATAAACTTGAATCAACACACTAAGCTGGTTGTCTGAGTAAGTTGAAAATACGTTCTCCTTCTTGGTGGGGATGGTAATGTTCCTCGAGATGAGAAAAATCATAATCCCACCTACAGTTTCAAGCCCTAATGAAAGGGAAGAAACCTCCAAAAGCAACATGTTTTGCAGTTCTTCATTGCCCTTGCCTCTCAAAATAGAAACTTGCACCGCAGCTCCATTTCTTGCTTGCTTATCATCACAGGTCTGTGAAAGACTCTCAGGTGATGCCTCAATGAAATGTTTCCCTCCACCATGTTCATTACCTTCCTCCAATGAGGAATCTGGAATTCCTTGCTTTTCTTCTAACACAATGTTCTTGCAATAAACATTTTCAACATGCTTCTTATTTTTTTTTACTCTGAAATGGATCTGGCATATCAACCTTCATCGAAGTGTCTGCAATGTTTTCTTTAACAATTTATCCCAAGCTTGGAATGCCATCTTTATCATTTCCATTTGGATCATCATCTTGATCTATATCATTCTCATCCACATCAAGACTAGCTTCATCTAAATTCTCATCTTGATCTATATCAGCGTCATCAGAATCATCATCTAGATCATTTTTTTGTGACATCTTCATCTTCAACATTATAATCAAAATCTTCTTCTCCTGCTTCAACTTGTTCTGTTTCTTTATTGTCGCTATCATCTTCCTTATTATCGATTTCCTTTAGACATGCTTTAACTTATGCATATGGTTTTTCTAAACATTGACATGCTTCTTGAATTTTACTAAACTACTCAACGCAATTAGGACATAAACGTAATGGCATATTGTGCATTGAAAAATGTTCAAAGACTCGCATGGTTATATTGTGTGGCATGGCTTTGATACCACTGAAGCAACAAAACTTATAACTTGTTGACTTAAACGTAAAAATACACAAAGATATTTGTAATAATAATTTATTATATATATAAAATGTACAAGTGATGGATCAATGTTACAATGAAGGCCTGCTTTATATACCTAAGCAAATGTCTCTTTATGAACGGTCATGTCCTTTGGGGACACACCTCTTCATTAAACTAATCACTAATTACTCATTGTTTTTGATGTAATGTTATTATCTATATTTACATTATTTTATATCTATTTTTGATTCATAACATATGGCTTCATAATTTTAATTTAATTATCAATAATTATTACTTAGATGGTGGGAATTTAACCTCCATAGAATATTTTGAAATATTCTTAGTATACACAAATCTAAAGCTGAAATCTATTTTCAAAATATGTCTTTTTTGTCCTTTTAATTAAATTTCATTAATTATAAAAATGTCATTTGAATAAGTGCTATATGAAATGAGTTATTTTGGACATGTGGTATTGATAAGCCATGGTATTGTAGCAAAACATATTTACAAATTGTGAATATCCATGATAAAATGAGGTGAATCTTCATGGTTAAGGATCTTGTTACATATTTTTTTTAAATGTATATATGTTTAATTTATATATTAATTTTTTTGTTATCAATAATAATAATAATAATAATTTTAAATAAAATTATAATTTAGTTAATTTTTTTTGAATTTTTTAATTTTAGCAACTTGAGATATATGATGAAGTAAGTGTTTTGATGCTTATTATGGATTGATGCCTATCAACATTTATCGGCCATTTAATTTATATGACTTTGCTAGTATTATGATTCTAACAATGTGGCATACTCATTTCAAGAATTCATCATAGATGTTAGAATCGTTAAAGATTCGATTGATTATGAATATTAAGATTTGTAAAGGCTCAAAGCAGCAAGGAAACAACACTAATGAATTACAACCTTGAAGAAGTTGATTATTATCGCAAAATGGGGCAAATTTTTGGATGGAGTTGATGAAAGCAAGTGATTTTGGGATGTAGTTTGATGAATGCTTTTTGTCTTTATCTTCTCGTGGGGGGCAATTCGATCCAATGAAAATTACAATCAAATGAAAAATATGATAATATGAACACAAGGACGCTGGTTAATGAGGTAAAATTTTATTTTTATTTTATTTTAAAAATGTAAAGAAAGGCTAATTTTCAAATATCAATAAATTTGTGTTTATTTTGGAAGGATTTTTAGAATTTTAATCTAATTATCAGTAATTAATAGGTGGATGGTTGATATTTAACCTCCATGGAATCTTTACTTAATTTTTTAGTAGTTGTTATGACAGAGGGTAGAGATTATTTGAAAAGTAGTTGTCCTTTTTTCTTTTCAATATAATTAAAAAAAATGTTTGTACACAAGTGTCATTGAATTCTTATTGTTTATTGTTGTTCTTTTAGATTCATATATGTTTAATTTATAATAATAATAATAAAGTTATAATTTAGTTTATTTTAATGATTTTTTTTTAATATTGACAATGTGAGATTGATCATGAGGTAAATGTCTACGATGGATTGATGCTTATCGATATTTATTAGCCATTTAATTTATATGGTTACACTAGTAAAGTTTATATCATCTTCTTTTGTTAAATTGCTTGCATGCTTAATTGTTGTAAGGGTTATTTGGCAATGATAACATTTAATGATTGGCTCATGGATGTAGTAGGAGACCAAAATTTTCGTAGTGATTTAATCAAATACTTCGTAGATACATGTAATGGTTAAAATTGATGGGAAAATTCACTCAACAATTAAACTATATAACAATGTATAATTTAGTTATGATAGTTAATAAATTGTAAAGGGAGCATTTATATTAAATAAATGTTGTAACAAAGCTCGTAGCAAAGAGTATGATAAAAAAAAGTTCTAATACTTTGTTTACATACTAAAAAATGAAATGCGATTTAGTAAAACACATAGGCTTGAAATTTCTTACAAAACAACATGAGATTTTCAAACTTAAGTGTGTAGTCCATAGAAGATACCTAGCAACTTAACTAGTTTGAAAAATATAATTGAAAATAACTAGGGCATAAAATCACTATTAAAATTTATCATGATGTACTTGCTTTCTTTGTTGTAGTTGGATTCATAGTGGCTTATTAAGCTAGAACTTTTCCTCCAAGACATCCATGCTTTGTAGTTGAGTAAGGAGCAAGAATACCAAGTCCGTTTTGCTATTGCTTGATAAGAATACTACTATTTGTTGTAGTTTAGCAAGCTTGAATTGAAGGGTTGAGAAAAGATTTGTCTAGATTAGCATAATCCCCATAAGAATCTCCACTCTAAGCTTTGAATCGAGCCTTGTTCCCCCAATTTGCCTTCAAATGTTTCAATTGAACTATTTTGTCTTTCCAAGGCCTTAGAATACTGCTTAAGAGCCTTTCTAGTTTCTTTGAGCTCTATCTAATTTATTTCCCTTAATTTTGAGTCAAAATTTGGGAAGAAGAGAAATTACAAATGAGCCTCTGAAGTTGAGGGAGGAGAGAGAAATGAATGGGCCTAGCCCCCAACCAAAGCACAAAGAAACTGCATGAATCCAAGAACGTACAAATCAAAACCTATAAAGAAAAGTCTAGAATGAAAACAAAGATAAGCCAAGATTGAAAACCAGGAGACAACCAAAGATCTGGAATTAATCAAGGAACCAAACTTCAAATGAAGTGGAAGTGATAGGGAGAAATGTCGAAGATGCCATCCAGGGGACCAATCAAGGAGAAAGAACATGCCCTCGAAGAAACAAAGCTAAATGAAGACCAAACAATAAACCACAAAAACCACTCATGAGAAAAAGGACAACAGTGAATTGGAAAAATGGATAGAGGTAACCCAAAATGCTTCAAAGTATCTTTGCTCGAAACCATGTTGAAATCCACCATGGCCACTACCAATTAAATATATGGGGAGAGCCATAAAAATCCCACATAGATTTGCCATAACCTTTTGCAATGATTCAAATGAGTGCTACTTCAAGGAGAACTATGCGAGACTTAATGGGATGTTCTCATTGCCCCCCTTCCCTTTGAGTGTTGAAGTCGATGACTTTGGTTAGAGTTTTCATTAGTAAAATAGTGGAGACAACTTGTATTTTTGACTTTGGCCAAGTCGACCTAAAGGAAGACAAGTCGGCCCCACATGTGGAAAAGCCACCTCCTCCAACACATATAAATATGAATTTGTCGAGCCTCATTTTGGATCATCATCACACATCAATTCATATGAAATTCACAAAAGTCAATCCACACGTGTGAAGGAGCTAGGAGATATTTTAGACCAGTGTTGACCAACTGCTTTCTTTTGTTTAAATTTCGTTGACCTGGGCTATTTTGGATATGTTTGTCCAAGGGTTTGATTGTCTTGGAAGGCCAAAGGTTGTAGGACTTTGACTCTATTTGACCGAGAATTTATCTCTATTTTTCTGGCTCGTTGACCTTCGTTGAGAACAAGTTTGACTGAGGTGGTTGACCGAGAGTTGCAGGGACTATGTTGACTAAGGTTGACCGAATTTTGCCCTTCCTATTTCAAATCTTCCATAGGCCAAAATTCGGCCCTATTGTTGTAGGCATATGCATTTACCAGAATTTATTTTTTTCTCTCTTTTGATGGGATTTGACTTGGAAAGTTAAAGGGTGGACTTTGAATGGTTTATTGATGTACAAATTGCACTGTATCTCAACTGAACATTGAATGAATATCTCTAAAGAAGTATAATTGATTTGGGTTCCCCCCCTTGTGTTGTTTTGCCTTGGTCTTTGACCAAAATTCTTCGTCTCATTGTGCATCGCTGTCTTCAATTGTTCATTATTATTATTGTTCTCTCTATAATTGCTTAATTGTTTTGGGGTGAATGTAATTGAATGAAATATTTTTTAAGTAATTATTATTGAGTAACCCTGTGATTTTAGACTTACCCTCGTACTAATAAATTTGATTGTCAAATGTCATGATGTGATGGTTAAGAAATGGGTTTTAACGTGACGACATTGTTGAGGGCTAAGGTCACTTCTTTTTGTAAAGTAGCTAATGACGCATAGCGATATGCTTCTAAGAATTTGTCTCTCAATACATGATAAGAGTTGAGATTGAATATTGGAGAGAAGATATGCCATATCCTACCTAGCACAAAGGCAAATCAGACATTTGAAGATTTACATCCTTGATGCATATGTTTGATGATGCCAGGATAATCCATAAGCTTATCTTAAATTGTTGAAAATGATTCCTAGGCTTCGTCAGTACGAAGATACCAATGTTCCTCCAAGATTAAGAGTTATGACCACTCTTATACACCCCCGCACACTTCCCGCCCAGCCGCCGCCCCCTAACAACCAACAATAACCCACCTCAAACACCTACCACCCTAAGTTAATAGTATTATTAATAGTTGTGAGCTCAAACATTCCTTGAAACCCTTATGTAAGCCTAATCTCATTGAGTCTATTCACAACATATAGATTACCTTCTTTATTAAGGTATCATATATCACAAGTGTGAAAATTAGCCTTTTTGTTTATAGTAGGTGATGTGACTTTCTTTGTGTCCAAGTATTGTACTATAAATGCATCTTATAAACTCATTTTTAGACATGGAATTTCTTTGGTTCTTTATGATGTGATTTGTAATGTATGAGATAGTAAAACAAACACATTTTTACAAAACTTTGTTATATGAGGTTATGTTTCTTGGATATAATATTCGGCATGTTTTTATGTAGGAATGGAGAGTGAAATTTGACCCAAATTGTTAAGCACCACGTTAACCCGAAAACCCCTTTATTAAGCCCTAGATATTGAGTGATTACATTTCTATTCTTACATTGTTATGTAGGCTAGAACCCCTCATGGTCCCATTTTATTATAATTTTACCCTTTGTCTCCTATATATACACTAAGGAGACCTAGTCTTAGGATAATTAAATAGTGTCTTGTACATTGTGTTCTTTCTAAAAGGAGATTACCCCCTTGAAGAGGACTATAATTATTGGTTTGCTATCATTTTAAGGTGCAAGGATCATAACATTTGATATCATTGAAAATGATCTGAGGGTTTTGTTGCTTCAACTAGGTCATCATGGAATTTTCACTATACCTTTTTTTGGGAGTTTTAAAGGAATCACACACAATCTCTAGTTCAATTTTCAGATCTTGGTTCACTATATTTTGAGAGATATGTTTAAAGGAAGTTAGGGTTTTTGAATGCTCCTAAAATTTCTCTCAAACAAGCCAATTTGGCATTTTCTCTATATTTTTTTTCTATAATACTTAAGACCATGAAAATTATACCACGTTGAGGAAAATCGTTCAAGTTACAAATCTTGGTTCACTATATTTTCAGAGATATGTCCAAGGAAGTTAGGGTTTCCATATGATCCAGAAATTAGTCTTTAACAGGTCGATTTGGAATTTTTGCTATAATGTTCTTTTTCCTTTCCTGTATGGCTTTAGAAAGTGAAATTTGGACCATGTTAAGGGGAAATCTTAGGGAATAACTGGTTCATGTTTCAAAATTTGGTTCGCTATACTTTCAAAGTTATAGCCTATGGAAGTTAGGGTTTGTGAATAATCATGAAACAAATTTTAAACATGTAATCTTGGTATTTTTGTTATATCTTCATATCTGGGAATTTTCAAACTGTGAAATTTTTAGGGATTTTAGAAGACATATAACATTACCTTAGGTACAAGTTTCAAAATTATATTTGATGAATGGGACATGTGGCACACAATATAAGTTTGCTAGTGGGAAGAGGCCATAAAATCGACAAGTTTTGGGAAAGTTTCCATAGCTTTCACTTGGCATATCAAATTTAGTTCATACTAGTGGAATTACATGAAAACCATATCATAGTATTACATAATTTTTTTAAAGTTCTATAAGAGCTCAAATCTCAGAGATATATCAACTCATGGGGAGAAACTAAATAGGTGATCGCTACGTTATGAAGTATTATGTAAGCATGAAATCGAGGTTCAAATCCCCCATGAGTCAAACAAAAAGAATAATATCAGAGATATATAAATAAAACTTTAGCCATTTTGATATTATCCAAATTAAGGTACATAACTTGCTAGTGACCTAACTATTGATTAAAAGCTATTTTTTGTGACTGAAAATTGTAATTAAAAGGAGTGATATTATTATTTTCCAACACGCCTATGAAGAATTCTACTACATTGATTAAATCTACTAATGGCTCATCCTTGTCTCATGAAGAAAGTGAAGACTTAGAATTTAGGTTCTCTCAATTAGAGAAGAAATTTAATGAAATGGATGGTAGTATGTTAAGAAAGGTGGATTTCTCAGGTTCTCAGGAAAAAATTAAAAGAGAAATGGAAAAGATGAATGAAAATAAGGAAGAAATAGAAAACATGAATGAAATTAAGGAAGGAATACGAAAATCCATGATTTCCATGGGAAATATTCTCTTGGAGAGGCTTCCTAAAGGGAATGTGGAGATCCAAAGAAATCATAAATAGAAGGAGAAACATGTTGTTGAGAATCAATCTCATATGGGGAGCATGCCATCACAATTTGAGAGCAAAAATTTCGAATCACATAACCACAATCATGAATTTTCAATTCAAGATCCACATCATCAGAGTTTCAAGTCAACACCAGGAAACTTGTCAGGCCAGGAGGTAACTCTCAAATCAATGATGCAGGAGCATCGGACCTGGCCAGCAATGTGGAAAATTGTCCACATGTTGTGGCCTGACAGGGTGAAATTTATTTCTGTGTGTTAATGTCCAGTTACTAAAGAGGTCGATTTCCTAAATAATTAGTTATTACTGTAAGTGGGTGTGTTACAACAGGTGTAAGTGAGCGAGCTAGGAGTTTTACTTGCTAGAATTTTAAATTAAAAGATTGTGTATTTGTTTGTAGACAATGTAATAAAAAAAACGAGGAGATTTGAGTTAGTTTTAATGTGTGATACTCTGTTGGCTCGGATCAGATTAGAGCACCGACAAATTATAAGTGTAAATCCCCGAAATCGTGGCATGCCCACCGGCGGCTGGACGACAATCCGTTTCAAAACTGACAGTCTAGGTGTTGGTTCATGCGTTGTCATCTGGAAGTACACGCAACGTGGGGACTGAAGATAGCGTTTATTGTGGAGAATGGAGATGGACCTAACCAATCCGTTTTGCCTCCTCCGAAGGACCTTCCGAAATGCTAACTATTCCAATGATGGACCAGCCATGCTTATGGCTTCGTTCTCCACATTCTTCTCATTTTAGTTGCGTCGTTACTTATTTCATTAACATGATCCAAATCAGGATTCTCTCTCGTTTTTAGTAGGGTAGTATTAGAGCGTTCAACACTGATAAAACCAGATTGATATATATTATTTGTAATTGTATGTAAAAGGGGAAAAATCGGCTCAGAGGTCGATAGTGTGATGTTTTTTTATGATTAGATACCAACGTTTTTATATGCCTGAAGCTGTGTGTTAAACCAGCGTTTTTTTTTTAGTTATTCTTTTATTCAGATTTCATGTAAAATAAGGGCCTGCGTTTTCAAATAATAATGGGATGACCAGTGCTGTGTAGATAAACTGAATTTATGATGTTTCTCATTCACTGAGTTTTGATTTAAAAAAAAACTGTCATGCACAGATAGGTGTTGCGGATCTTTGTTCTTCGTTTCGTTTTATAGGAAGCATAGATAAATTCTTGAAATAAAGATCTCAACGTTTTTATAAACAGTTGCAGAGATGACGACGAAGCAGGTTAGCAAGGTGGCTTTGGTCTATATTGTATGGATCGCCTTCGCGCTCTTGTTCATCAGAAAAACAGAGTTTTTATGTTGGTAGATCGGCATTTTAGAAGTGTAGCAGATTGATATGTATGTAAACTAAGATCTGTTGCTTGCAGATTGAATTAAAGAATTTCAGGTACATTATTTTTGGTATCAGAGCCAAGTTAGTAGGTGTTTGCAGCAAAGATGCCGCCAAGGAGAGGAATTGGTCGAGGGAGACCAGAACCAAATGCAGTCCTGATAGAAGAAGTGCGAAGACTACGTGAACGCATGGAGACAATGGAAACAACCCAGAGAAGAGCGCCTGATGAGGGAGTTGAAAGTTCTTCAGAAGAATCTGAGGAAGAAGCGGAAGCAGGAGAAGAAAATGAAACTGCCAAAGTCCTCAAGATGCTGGCAAAAGTTGGAAGCAAACCCAAGATAGAAATTCCTATGTATGAAGGGAGTTTAAATGCCGAGGAGCTCATGGATTGGGTCAGATCCATAGATCAGTATTTCGATTATGAAGAGATTGAGGAGAACAAGAGGGTGAAGTTTGCAGTCACTAGACTGAAGGGCCATGCAGCCATCTGGTGGGACAAGTTACAGACATTAAGAACGAGAAAGGGGAAATCTAAGATCAAGCAGTGGGATAAAATGGTAAGCAAACTGAAAGCCAAGTTTTTGCCTAAAGACTATCATTTGAATCTTTTTAAGCAGATGCAAAATCTGAAGCAGAAAGGAATGTCTGTTAAAGAATACACTGAAGAATTTTACAGGTTAAATATCAGAACAGGGCATGTAGAAGATGATTTGGAGAAAGTAGCCAGGTATATTAATGGGCTAAGGTATGAGATCCAAGATGAGATTAGCCTGTTAAGTTTGAAAACTGTTGAGGATGCCTATCAAGCAGCCTTGAAGGCAGAGGAAAAACTCTTGCGCAAACAAAACCAGAGGAACAGAGGTAAGAATCCAGCAAAAGAAGGAAGGATACTTGAATCCAAAGTTCAACACTCTCAGAATGAGGCAGGGAGTGCAAGCAATAGAGCACCACAAAGAGGAGATTTTGGCCGTGGAAGGTTTGTGCCCAGAGGCAGAGGCAGAGGCCGAGGAAGAGATGTCCGGTGCTTTGCATGTGGTGAATGGGGACATGTACAATGGGATTGTCCTCATTAGAGATCAGCAAACCAGCGCAACCTGAATGTTGCAGAAGCCAAGGAAGAGATTCCTCAACCTGAAGCTAAAGAGGAACCACCAGAAGACGGAGAGTCCCTATTACTGAGGAGGGTATTACTGGAAGGAGCTAAGGAAGCCAAAGAACCAGTTCAAAGGAAGACTTTATTCAGAACTGTATGCAAGTCCGAGGGTAAGTGTTGCAAGTTGATAATTGATAGCGGTAGTACTGACAATCTTGTTTCTACAGATATGGTGGACAAGTTGAAGTTGGAGAGAACAGTACACCCCACTCCTTACAAAGTATCGTGTCTTCAAAAGGGCCATCAAATTTTTGTAACTGAACAATGTCAAGTTGAAATTCAGATTGGTACTTATAATGATATCATTTTATGTGATGTAATGCCGATAGAGGTATGCCACATATTTCTTGGAAGGCCCTGGCAATTTGACCGAAATGCCATTCATGATGGCAGAAGAAATACTTATACTTTGGAAAAATATGGGAATAAGCATACACTACTGCCGTTGAAAGCTGAAGCTGGTAAAGAAGCAGCTGGAAACAATGTTACATTGATGAATGAGAAGATCCCGTTGCAGGAAGATGAGAAGGGTAAGGAGATGCATCTTACTAGTGTTGGCAAACCCAAGGTAATTTTAACTTCTACAAATTTAGAAGATTTACCGGAAGAAATTCAGAATTTCTTGAACGATTGTGCTGATATTGTTGTGGATGAGTTGTTACCCATCAGGAGTATTAGTGAACATAATGATCTAATATCGGGAGTCAGTCTGTCGAATAAAGTAGCCTACAGGGTAATGCAGGAAAATGTCGAAGCTGGAACACAAGTGAAAGAGTTGATGGATAAATGGCTAATCAGTGAAAGCCTTAATCCATGTGCTATGCCAATAGCACTCAGTCCGAAGAAAGAAGTTGAATGGCGCATGAATCCAAATTCTCGAGCCTTATATAAAATCACCATCAGGGTGAAGAATGAAGATTTGAAGGAATATGCAGTCTCTAAAGAAGAGCTGAAATTGGATCCGAAGAAAATCCAAGTAGATGTGAATTGGCTAACTCCTAGAAGCATATTTGAGGGAGATGTCAAAAGCAGATGGCGGGAATGCAGTAGCAAAGACAAGCAGCGAGCAGATATGAGGAGGCGGAAAAAGGAATTCCAAACAGGTGATTTAGTCATGTATTGCAGAATGGTACCTATACTAAAAGCCAGAAGAAGAACCACAAAGAGACGCCATAACAGACGAAAGTCCAAAGCAGGAAAAAGGAAAAAGAAAGCGCTAAAGCGAACCAGGAGTCAGACTCATTATCAGTATTTGACCAAGTGGAAAGAACAACCAATGGAAGATTGCAGTTGGTTGACAACAACTGAATTGCAGAAATACGGCATAAATTCTGAAAGTTTAAAGAACCAATCTTTTCTTCTCCGGGAGTTTGATGCAGGAGCATCGGACCTGGCCAGCAATGTGGAAAATTGTCCACATGTTGTGGCCTGACAGGGTGAAATTTATTTCTGTGTGTTAATGTCCAGTTACTAAAGAGGTTGATTTCCTAAATAATTAGTTATTACTGTAAGTGGGTGTGTTACAACAGGTGTAAGTGAGCGCTATTAGTTAGGAGTTTTACTTGCTAGAATTTTAAATTAAAAGATTGTGTATTTGTTTGTAGACAATGTAATAAAAAAAACGAAGAGATTTGAGTTAGTTTTAATGTGTGATCCTCTGTTAGCTCGGATCAGATTAGAGCGCCGACAAATTACAAGTGTAAATCCCCGGAATCGCGGCATGCCCACCGGCGGCTGGACGGCAATCCGTTTCAGAACTGACAGTCCAGGTGTTGGTTCATGCGTTGTCATCTGGAAGTAACACACAACGTGGGAACTGAAGATAGCGTTTGTTGTGGAGAATGGAGATGGACCTAACCAATCCGTTTTGCCTCCTCCGAAGGACCTTCCGAAATGCTAACTATTCCAATGATGGACCAGCCATGCTTACAGCTTCGTTCTCCACATTCTTCTCGTTTTAGTTGCGTCGTTACTTATTTCATTAACGTGATCCAAATCAGGATTCTCTCTCGTTTTTAGTAGGGTAGTATTAGAGCGTTCAACACTGATAAAACCGGATTGATATATATTATTTGTAATTGTATGTAAAAGGGGAAAAATCGGCTCAGAGGTCGATAGTGTGATGTTTTTTTATAATTAGATACCAACGTTTTTATATGCCTGAAGCTGTGTGTTAAACCAACGTTTTTTTTTTAGTTATTCTTTTATTCAGATTTCATGTAAAATAAGGGCCTGCGTTTTCAAATAATAATGGGATGACCAGTGCTGTGTAGATAAACTGAATTTATGATGTTTCTCATTCACTGAGTTGTGATTTAAGAAAAAAACTGTCATGCACAGATAGGTGTTGCGGATCTTTGTTCTTCGTTTCGTTTTATAGGAAGCATAGATAAATTCTTGAAATAAAGATCTCAACGTTTTTATAAACAGTTGCAGAGATGACGACGAAGCAGGTTAGCAAGGTGGCTTTGGTCTATATTGTATGGATCGCCTTTGCGCTCTTGTTCATCAGAAAAACAGAGTTTCTATGTTGGTAGATCGACATTTTAGAAGTGTAGCAGATTGATATGTATGTAAACTAAGATCTGTTGCTTGCAGATTGAATTAAAGAATTTCAGGTACATTAATTAATTGTTCTTATTCATTAAAATTACTCATGGTTATATACATGAGGGAGTGACTCTTGGGTTTCACCTCTCGATGAATCTTCATTTTCTATTATTTACTATTTACATTATTTACAAGTTTTCACCCAATCCCCATGATTAGGTGTCAACATTCCCCCCCTTAATCTAAAGGGATGTTGGTGAGTCCAAGCATCGTTCTGAATCTTTCAAACTTTTCTCTTCCAAGCGCTTTGGTGAAGATGCTTGCAATTTTCTCATTAGTGGAACAATCGCATAGATGGATTGTCTTGGCCTCAACATGATGTCGAATCAGATGGTATTTTGTATTGATGTGTTTTTGTTCGATCATGGAACTTTGGGTTCTTGGCCAAGTTTATTGTAGAGGTGTTGTCAATCATGAGTGGAGTTGAATGTTCTTGTTTTACCTGCAAATCTTCCATAATTTTCCTGAGCCACAATTCTTTTGTTGCCTCAGCTGTTGCCACATATTTTGCCTCTGTTGTGGAATCTGCTGGAACTGATTATTTGCGTGATCTCTAGGAGACATCTCTTGATCCAAGACTCATAGCATAACCTGAAGTAGATACCCCAGTTTTTTTGTCTCCATCGAAGTCTGAATCAGAGTATCCAATCAAGCTGAAGTCGCCCACCTGTGTATACTTGAGTCCAAAGTCTTGAGTTCCCTTCAAGTACTTTATAATTCTTTTTGCAGCATACCAATGTCCCTCATAAGGATTTTACATAAACCTAGAGAGGATTCCAACAAAAAACAAAATGTCTGGTCTGGTAGTAGTCAAGTTGTTGAGACTTCCTACAAGCTGTCTATACTTTGTTGCATCCTCAAATTATTTTTCTTCAATGGATGTGAGCTTTAAGTTTTGTTCCATTGGAGTAGTTAGAGGATTGCACTCAACCATGCCAAACATGTTCAATAGATCTCCAATGTACTTCTTTTGAGAGAGGAATATAGACTTTGGATGTTGAGTTACTTCAATACCAAGATAGTAGTGAACATAGCCCAAGTCAGTCATTTCAAAACCTTTCCTTAATTCCTTCTTTATGGATGCAATGTAGCTGTCATTGTTCCCTGCCATCAAAAGATCATTTACATATACTGCAAGAAATACAATTGTTTTGCCAACTTTCTTGACCAACAAAGTTGCATCATCAAGATAATAATGTTTTAAGTTGAATTTCAGAAGATGCTCAGTTAACTTTTCATACCAGGCTTGCGGTGCTTGCTTGAGGCCATACAAGGATTTCACAAGTTTGCATACTTTATGTTCATGTCCCTTCACAGCAAATCCTTCAGGCTGGGACATAAAAACATTCTCTTTTAGATATCCATTCAAGAAACTAGTTTTTACATCCATTTGATGGAATTTCCAACCATTCTAAGATGCTAAGGCAAAGAGTGTCCGGATGGTATCCTATTTTGCTGTGGGGGAAAAGGTATCCTCATAATCGATCCCTTCCTTCTATGCAAAACATTTTTCCACAAGCCTAACTTTGTGCTTGTCAAGTGAGCCATCAACTTTATACTTGTTCTTGTAGACCCACTTGCAGCCAATTGGTTTGGTTCCCAATGGAGGATCAACCAGCTTCCAAGTGCCATTTTTTAACAAGGCATCATACTCCTTTTGCATCACTTCCTTGCATTCATCATTAGAAGTGACTTCTTTGCAAGAAGTTGGTTCAAAATATATAGACAAATTTAGTTCACAATCATAAGAAACATCCATATCAACAGGTGAATCAAAATCAACTACATCACCTCCATTTTTCCTGGTTGAATTTCTTGTTCCTGCCTTTCCAACCTCATCAGGATGAACACTTTCAAGTGTCTTTGTCAGCCACTTTGGGGGACCTTTCTGAGATGGTCCAAGCTGCTCAGTTGATTGAGTTGGGACTGAATCAAGATTGAGTCTCCCAATTCTGTCAATCACATCACTCAAAGTATCATCAGTGGTTGGAGTTTCATGTGGGGGAGAGAGTGCTTCAAAAGAAGATTCCATAGATTGATCCATTATAGGAATACCCCCTTCCAGATGTGGAATCTGATTATCAAATTCTTGAAATGATTTTGCATGTCTAAATCTATCCAAGCGATCAAGTTTCCGCTCAACAACATTGTTAGTTTTGGAAGATTCAAGAAAGATTACATCTCTAGATACAAGAAACTTTTTATTAACTTCATCATAGAGACGGTATGCTTTGGAAGTAGTTGAATACCCCAAGAAGATACACTTACGACTCCTTGCACCAGGTTTGTTTCTATATAATTTTGGTATCAAGGCATAACAGGTGGAACCAAAGACCTTGAGATGCTTTACCAAAGGAATGTGGCCATACCACATTTCATAAGGAGTATTGTTTCTAATAGCATTAGATGGACATCTATTGTTTACATATACAACACAGAGCTACATAAGCCCAAACCATCAATTTTACATTCTTGAAAAACATCATTTCATTCTTTCAGCTACTCTGTTATGTTGGGGATTAT